>JAJJWX010005105.1:0-600000 GCA_023529315.1 Papaver bracteatum
AAAATTCGGTTCTTTTGATACTGCATCTGCATATACCCATTTGTTAAGCCCATCAATATATACAAACCCTAACCAAATATTAGGGTAATATATATTAGGGTAATCTCAGTGGACATATATATCCTGTGCCCTCCTCCAATTAATTTCGTCTCAAAGAGATTATTAGGGTAATCTAAGAATCATTAGAGTGAATAAGTTAGGGTTTGTTTATTTTCCCTGTTGAGAAAAATGGACAATACTTTTCGTCGTCCTCGCTTTGATGAGCGTGAGTACAGAAAACAGTTATATATTAGAGCACGTAATTACCTTGCTGCTCATGAGCATCGCCGCATCACCGAATCCAATTGCAGGGATAATAGTAGAACAGATGGACTTACTTCGGAAAAGATCAGAGCAAATGAAAAACAGATGTGTGCAATTTGTTGGGAAGATATGGGAGTTGGTGGTTATATGACTGAGTGTTCACATAAGTTCCATTATTGTTGTATATCAAAGTGGACGGGACAGCAAAATACTTGCCCTCTTTGCAGGTCTGTGATACCCGTAGTGGAGTCTTCCCTCGATTCAGTAGACTAGTCTAATAAAAAAAAAAAAATTGTTGCTTGTTTAAGTTTTCTTCTGTTTTTTCATCAAATGATAATTTTAGTTTTTGATTTCTATTCTTAAATTCTACTTTATATCCATGTGAAACTATTGGAAGTTCGCAGACCCCTCTCGGCTAAATGTCGCGTTCGTGTCGAATTTCCTCCACGTAGGCTTAGTCCTATGGGCTAGATATTTAGCTGCTAGATTGGTCATCCACGTCAGATTGGGCAGCCTCTTAATCCCTATGGGATAGCCAATCTAGCAGAGAAAAACACCTAACAATTCGGCGTTAAACGCCTAATAGTAGGGCGTTTGAGAAATGCCGAACCAAGCAGCGTTGGACCATAGTCAACTAAGTTGACGCGTCACTCTGTTTGGCATTTAAAAAACTCGATACATCCAGAAGAACTCGGCCTCTACTCCATTACAGTTCCTCTCCCAAAATTTAAAAAAATCGATACATCCAGAAGAACTCGACCGTAATCCAAATCTAACTTAATGCTGTAGCACCTCCTTGTCATTATCAAATCAATGGAATGAATTACGAGCAGGGGTACTACCTAGGAGATGGTGCATATCCCATATATGGTTGCTTCGTGCAAGCATATAAACCCGCCTCAAACAATAGAGAAGCTCTTTTCAATCAATACCAAGAAGCCAAAAGGAAGGATATAGAACGTGCATTTGGTGGTCTTAAAGGTAAGTTTGCCATTATTTTGAAACCATGCCGTTATTATAAAAAATCGGACATGAAGGCAATTATGAGGGGGTGCTTGATAATGCACAATATGTGTGTTGAGTTGGAATACCACAATGAGGATTGGGGGAGGATCACGGGAAATGAACCTCAACCTCCAATTCAAGGAAATATAAGGATAGCTCCTCATGTATTGTACAACCCTGCGATTTGGGGACAACTTCGGTTGGAACTCACTACACACATATGGAACCGACACGGAGCAGGTTTGAGAGATTGTGATATTCCAAACATGGTTATGGATGATGCCTTGCCGGAAGTTCATGAGGGTACAACCAACGTGGACACCGATGAAGACCAATATGACCCTCAAGGAGATGGTGCATTTTATGAGAATGGAGAGTAAATTTCATATTTTAAGTAGACATTTTATGAGAATGGAAATAAGTAGACATTTTAATTAGTTCTTGTAAACTACATAATACTCTTTTTATCACTTAAGTACGTTTACAATTACATTACATATTTATCTAGAACTTGATATGCATACGTCTTCATAATACTTCTTTGGTGATATTCCATACTTCTTCATAATACTTCTTCATGCATATGCTTCATAACCAAGTATCTCCAAAGCATTCTATGATCCGTTTATGAATGAACGGCATTCTATGATCCGTTTCATATAAAGTCATAGCATCCTCACGATTACCATTTGATGCCCTTAATGAAATGACAAAATGCTTGCATTTACGCTTGATGCTTGATAACCGAGTTTGTAGTTGTTTTTTGAAAATGTAGTTGTTTGCCGAAGCGCCATACCAATGGGCGTCCAGTGCCGAACCAAACGACGTTTAGCATAACATCCTTGAGGTCAAAAGTGACTGTTGAAGATTCAACGGCAGGAAATGCAGCTCCTTACCATTCGGCGCTAGAACGCCGAACCAAACGACGCTATAGAATCTCAACCATCAGATCAAGATGACCGTTGCATTTTCAACGACTCAGATTAAATAGCCGTTAAAACCACAACAACTATTTTTTTCAAGCTTCCCTATAAATAGAGGACTACTTCTCCTTCATCGAAAATCAAATGCACAACCATTACAAAAATATTAGAGCTTCGGTCGACCGTCCCCACCGTGGCAACAATGTTCTAATTTAGTTCTTTATGATCCAACTAGCTCCAAGTATTTATGAATCTTGGAGTAAAAAAACACAGTTCATCCATGACGTGTATTGTAAAAAAAATATCCTAGGCTTATGTACAAGTCGAGAAAGCCAAAATAACTACTATCTAGCTAGCTAATTAAGCTGGATGTGCAACTGCACATTCATGCTCTAAGCTGGCTCTGTCCTGAGTCGACAGGTAGAGACACTACGATATTCTTTAACAATACTGTTTGCAAGAGGTTTTTGGTTCAAACTTATTTGAATTTTTTTTCTCTTCGTCGGTAAAAAATTTGACGCTTGTTTCAAATATTATTTACTTTTTCATAATTATTAAAGACGGGTACCAGGATTAACAGGGGTATTGTTTGCGTGATCCGATAATTAAAATCGGTTTAAACTCATTTTATCCGACATGAAATAGTACCACCTCTGCTAGGAATGGTACCCGCCTTTAGTAATCGTGATTCATTGAGTAACTTGTGTTTAAGTGTTGCAATTCAAAAAAAAAAATGTAGCAAAAAAGTAACACTAGTTCTCTCTCCTACCAGTTACTAGCATGTGAGCTAGCATGCTAGATAGTTATGATGAATGATTCAGCGCTTGAAAAACCACCTTTTCGCGGAATGGTTCAGCGCTGAGAGATTTATTTTTGATCTAATCTTTAGATTGGTCATATGAATGGTTCAGTAAGAACGCTGCTGAATGGTTTAGCTAACACGCCGACGGGACTGCTAATCTAGCAGCTAGATTAGCACTCCCATAAGACTTAGGAGGTAGTCCTGACTGCTAATCTAGCTGCTAGACTAGCACCCTATAACTTAGTCTTATGATATGTTTTCACTCAATGACAGTTGGGTCGGGTACACAATTGTTGGATCCAAAAAAACATATGGGCCTCCACCCATAAACCGCGGTTTAACATAAACCCTTGGTCCAATTTTTCAGCTTTTAGCCTTTTACACTGAAAAGGGGTTCTTCTTCCCTTTGGAATTCACCCCAGCAACAATGCTCTCTCGATTCATTTCTCGATCTTCTTCTTCTCATCTCCGTTTCCTAACCCTAATTTCATCATCATCAAATCCTACTTCCCTCATTTACCCGTCACCCCTTTCTTCTTCTAATCCAATTTCTCAAGACCCAAATCCCTTCTTCCTTAAATCAGCTCGATATTTCTCTAGTAAGGATAAAAAAGACCCAGTCTCGAATTTATGGAGATTAGGTACTGATAATGATGATGGAGATGGAGATTCAGTATTTGGAAATGGGTTAGAATCATGGGGCAGAGATTCTTCAGGAATTGGAGGAAATATTGATAATAGTGATTTATACAGATCAAAGAAGAACAGGAAGAGTGGTGGTGGTAGAGGTAGAACTAACAGTAATGAAGATTCTTCATTTGCTTCTGGAAGTACTGATTTCTTTGGAGATATTATTGATAATGAGTTTCAATCAGATGTGAAAACTGATGGTGATGGTGGTTCTGAAGCTTGGAGTTTTGTTGAGGATGAAAAGGATGTTTTTGATTTGGGAGGAGAAGCGGAGAGAAGCCAAGAAGAACTGCAATTACTATATGGGGATGGTGATAAGGAGATGGATGAGAATGAGAAGGCGGCAGCTAATGAGCTTCTTGAGATTGAGAAGAAAAATCTTCTTCAACAATTGAATGGTATGATTTAATTCTTTTGCTGCCGGGTTTAATTTATGTTGTTTACTTGTTGCATTTGTTTATATCAATTGTTGATGTGCATATGTTGTTAGTAATGTGTTGAGTGAAACATCTAATTAGAAAGAATTGAAGATTGTATCGGGTCAGCTGGTTGTAAAGCATTACCTTAGGATTCTGGTTTTGTATGATTTGGGATTAAGGAGGTGAAATTGGTATTGCGATTATTTGTTTAATGGCTGTTTTAAAAAGAGGGGTAGAACTAGAATGGGTAGTTGGTTTTGGTAGTGAAGTGGAATAAGAGGGGGGATGAATATGACAGCAAGTTTATCACCTAGTTATGGAGCCACATTATCATGTATTTTAGCAATTAGCAGAATATAGAATCAAATTTAGCAATGAGCCTATCGATTCAAGGTATGCAAAGTAGTGAACTCATGTGAACTGATAATTAGCTTAACCTCTTAAAATATAGAGCCTTATTTCAGGTACAGTGAGATTAAAATGAAGAGTTTCCTTTAATTCAGCAGGTAAAGCTCCGAGAGCTACTAAGAGTTCTTTTCAGGGAAACTTACACTTTGGAATCATAAACAAATCATTTGTAACATATTTAGCTGTATAAGCTCTCGGATTGTGCATCTAAAAATTTATAGTTCACAGATAAAGATCTGAGGAAAGTAATATGTTTTCATTTGAAGACGGCTTATATGCATCAGGTCTTTGTAATAGATTCTTTTTCTTTTTATTGGCTCAAGAATTGTCTGATAGATAGCAGGAAAAAATTTGAAGGAAAACAGTGAAACTTATCTTTATTAAAAACTCTGTTGATAGTGTTTTTGTTATGAATTGGATTGATTTTGTAAAGTGGGTTTGTAAAGTTATCCATGAAGTTATTTTATGATGAAATTTAACTATTTCTAGCATGTTTCCATGAATTAAAGTAGCAGACAACAATGGTTCGTGTATTTTGATCGTGATGACTGTTTATGCAAATGTGAGCTAGGCAAGAATGTGGTTCCTGTACTTCAGAACCGGATTTTATTTCTGATTAGTGTTAGAGTTTGTATGTATCATTTAAGACCACACTCCTCTTTCAAAAAGGAAGAACATGGTATGTGCATGTATATCTAATTGTGACAAGTTTCTTGTTGTATGACTTAGGGACAGTGATACTGATACCACCTTGTTAGCAAAACATAGTAGCACTGGTACTTATTTCTTGTTGTTTAGGTGCATTTTGTTTGGCAGTATAAGCCTATTTTGTTTGGCAGTATAAGCCTAATTTGTTTGGCAGTATAAGCCTCTAGTACACAATCTGTACGTACTGTGCTACTGTTCTAAGTATTAGGTACAATTTAGAACACTAATTCTTGCATCCTAAACCTACACTGGTCATGGTGTTGAGTGAAACATAGTGGAGTGTAGATTATTTGTTTTGAGTGTAGTTGTGTCACCATACAGGTTTAGTTTGTAAGATATATGTGGAAAGGCAGCTGCTAAACTATATGCGACCTACCCTGCTTCCTAGCCTGTTGAGATATGTTAAGACCGTTTCTCCCAAGTCACTGGACCCCTAGCTGCTTTTATTCTGATAATATTTGGACCCGGTCAGTTCGATTCTGGAGTTATAGGATTCATGGAAAGTATATAATCTAGACCCATTAGTTTGTAGGAAAGGAAGATATCAGGACAAAAGACGGCAATGTCCTATTCATGAAAACTTCATGGTGCGTGTCTCTTACTTTCTTATGCTAGTTGTTGTATCTTATTATAAATTTGGTTAGTAATTTCCGACTGGGTTTTACTGTGGAAAGGTTCTCAAATTTGAAACATCTAATGGAGGGATCATATTCTCTATTATCATCTGCAGGCCCAGACCGTGCTTTTGGTGACCTAATTGCTGCATCAGGGATAACAGAAGAGATGATAGAAAGCATGATTCTTCTGAAGGACTTAAAAGGGGTGGAGGGGTTGCAACCTTTAAGTGAGTTAAAAGATATGCCTAAGAGTGAGAAAAGTGACAGAAAATCTACGAATGCAGAAATTGAGCGCAGAAAACAAGAGGAAGTTGCCAAAGCACGAGTGAGGCAGGTTGATGACAAGGGAAGGGCTTATGGTACAGGAAGAAGGAAGTGCAGTATAGCACGTGTCTGGGTCCAACCTGGAGATGGAAGGTTTAGTATCAATGACAAAGCATTTGACGTTTATTTTCCTATTCTTGACCATCGTGCAGCAATCCTTAGACCATTTTCTGAGACAAAGACCCTGGGCCTTTGGGATGTCAAATGTACTGTGCAAGGCGGTGGTCTCTCAGGTAACATTTGTTATTTCTGAAATTAGAGATAATACTGATTATGTTTTTTTATTTCTTTTGGTATCAGATAATATTGATTATGTTTAAGGTACAAGAAACTGCATTTGCTGACCTTAGTTTGTCTTGGAGAGGTGTGAAAACGATGCTCGGGGTTTTCTAATAGTTAACAATTGTTACTTTTGGTATGCTAGTTCTCAACTGGGACCTTGAGTAGTATCTCTAGCTAACCTGAGTTTTACGATTAAACAGGTGTTTGTTGATCACTAAACTGTGTGGAGGTATATGCACCTTATTCTTTCGCATTGAGTTAAGTTGTATACTATCGTGTGATCATTCTTGAAATACACAACTTAAGTCGATGGGAAAGATCAAAGTGTCTATGACTCTATACCTCTGGATAAGTTTTGATTTGTTGGAATATAAAGATAAACATACACGATTTAGGAGCAACAGCTTTTGAACAATAGCTTCATGAAAAGTTCAGCGAATTGATCCATAACTGTTATCTGAAAAATGAAATTGGACTAGTGAGATGTCTCACAGATGTCAGTTTTAAGTGACATGAGGCAGTGACAAAGTGTGCCTGAATTTATGTTTGCGACATAAACTGGTCAAACATTGTGTGAGTTAACATATAAAGATGCTGGTATCGAGATTCAGTAATCACTCTAGATTTGGTTGGTTTTGACAAAATGCGGTGAAATACTCTGAATTGGATACTTAATGCCCTTAAGTCCCTCTATGTCAACCTCACTATTGTTCGTTCTCTTTTGTTTCTAAGAACTCCGAAAAAACATGTTTTTGTCAAAATAGGTCAAGTTGGAGCCATACAGTTGGGTATCAGTAGAGCCTTGCAGAACTGGGAGCCTGGCCTGCGACCATACCTCAAAACTGGTAAAGTTGCAGAACTAAACTTCATCATTTTCTCACAATCTTTTCAGATTAGATTCGAAATAACAAAATTGATCAGAGGAGTTTTCTCTGGTTGTACAGTATATCCAAACTGCAGGTGTTTCATGATCTTTTTATTTGGAGTATTTCAACTAGCTTCTGACTGGTCATTTGTCATGTTTTCTTGATCTTTTTATTTGCTGTTAGCTAAAGTTTCATTTGTCATATCCAGAGGGTTTCTTGACGAGGGATTCACGTGTGGTTGAAAGGAAGAAACCAGGATTGGCAAAGGCAAGAAAGAGCTTCCAATGGGTTAAGCGATGAGGACACCGCCCAACATTTTTTTTTATACTGCCAGTTTTGTATTAATCATTTAGATGTGGTATACTTGATTATTTTCAGTCATGGCTTCTTCACTTTGCCAGTTTGTTTCTTCATTTTGTTGAGATTCGCCATCAGTACTTTGGGTTAAAAACTCTTTACCATCTAATTCTTGGATCTCCATCATGATGTATGTAAAATGTGGTTTCTCTTTCGTATAAGGATTCACCCACTTCAAATTTCTCGTTGGAATCACTCATTTTGATGGAATGAATCAAAATCAAGTTTTTTTTTTAGATTTTTTTTTTTCCTTTGGCTTCTCTTCACTCCAGAAACCAAAACAGTATTCCCATTTTCTATCTTTAACTATAAAATATAAATCACTAATCTAATCTAATAGCTAATGCTAAATTATCTAATTCAACTCAATGATTAATACTACTTAAACGAGGCCGCTTAAAACATTATGATTTTTTTTTAGGTAAAGGACTTTTTGAGGTACTAATTGGCGACTCTGTTTTGTTTTGCATAAAAAAACCCCTAGACGATTCTAGAAAAACTCCTGGGTTATTTGGTTTTTGGTACTCAGTTTTTGACCCAAACCTGGGTTTGGTCTAACATTTGTCCAGCCTTTGCGTTTGGTCTAAAGACCAACGTTGACTGGTGTTGACTCAGTTAAATGTTGAATTCAGTTTAATAATTATTTAAAAAGTTAAATAAAATCTAATTCATATTCTAATTTACTTTTATACTTTCATCACTTCAATTCTAAAGAATCGACAACCTAATCCTCTGCTCTATTCAAAGCAACAACAACAGAAACTCCATTTTCATTCACACCGCATTCTTGTTTAGCTCCACCACAATTTCGATTCGACCACGCACCCACAAATCCATTTCGTAGCTCCATTCTTTCTATAACTTACAAGAACTCTAGCCAAACTCCTCAATCGACAGAAACAACATCAAACCTTGTAAATCTACATGAGAACTGTGGAAGCTTCACATACACTAAATCTTCTTCATGAAATCATTCCCATCACCAGAAATTGCAGCTGCAACATCCAATTTCCTAACTCCATTGTTCTGCACCCCCGACAACAATTCCATCTCCTACAATTGCTTCAACTTAAGCTTCATCACCCTTAAGATCTCAACCCCAACACAGGTTGGTATGAAACCTCCTAAGCATTCATTCATCTAAAGCAACAAAACCAAAAAAACACTCCTTGCTTCAGTTCAAGACCACCATTCTTTCTCAGAATTTCTAATTTCTTCCGCTTAACAATAAATTTCTTCCAACATCATCTGGTCTTGCACCTGCTTCAAAAAACTAGCACCACCAACACATGACAGCTGCACCTGACTACTGCATAACCACATCT
Organism: Papaver bracteatum; assembly: GCA_023529315.1. NCBI lineage: Eukaryota > Viridiplantae > Streptophyta > Magnoliopsida > Ranunculales > Papaveraceae > Papaver > Papaver bracteatum. The sequence goes on from JAJJWX010005105.1 coordinate 9,030, forward strand.
ACTTCCCAGAATACACCTTAAGTGATGTTGCTTCTATCACCAACATCACTTCCAACTTCTTATTTCTTTTCTGCACCACCATTCATTCGACCCGTGAACAACAAACCATCAAGCAAATTCATTTATTGCACTCCATTCCTGCAACTGCAACTCTCTCTTCTTTCTTATATCCTTGACAAACATGATAAATCCGCCATTACTGCATTTAAAGAACAAACACATATCTCCATTTGACACAACCAATAACTAATTCAACCTAAACCCACTCTTTATTTCATAACCAGCTTTCGAATCTTCATCTCCATAATCAAATCGAACCCAATCACAACAACATCGGTTTCTCCATTATCTAAATCTTCACCAGCAACTCTTTCTGGAACTTTAAATGAAAACCCATCTTCAATTTCATCTCCGATTCAACCTTAATCACCTCCTACCTCTCAGATTTAATCTTCTCTTGGTTCAACATCATCATCTTCTCAAACCCTAGATTCAGAATCATGAAACCTTACACTAAATCGAGAGTATAACATATTCAATTAGAAGCATCAGTTCCGCTCTCGAGATACTTTTCTTCCAAATTGGAATCAACTCAAATCCATGAAAATCAGCAGCAGCAGAGAAATAGAGAAAGAAAGGGGAAGAGATGAAGTTTTCCCGACCTAATTTAGGGGCGTCTCACTTGTATATTATCCATTCAGGGGTACATTAGTAATTCAATATTTTACAATATTTTTATTTTATAAAAATTAATTAAATTGTGGTTATAAACAGTCAGCGCCGGTCAACGTTGGTATTTAGACCAAACGCAAAGGCTGGACAAATGTTAGACCAAACCCAGGTTTGGGTCAAAAACTGAGTACCAAAAACCAAAGTCCTGTACTAGGTTCTTTTATTTTTTGGTCCATTTACAAACGGAAGTTAGGACTCAGAGCATCTCTAATGGGAGGATGTTAACTTCCTAAATTTTTGGCCACCTAGGATTTATTGAGAATTTCAAAAAATATGGTCTCCAATGGGAATGTGAACAAAGAATGTGAGGATTAGGTGTCAAATGGTTAGCTTCACATCCTCAACTAGATCCTCTGGTTTTAGAGAGTCCAAATTTGTTCGTATTCCTCTAACGAGTGTATATTTCATATAGTCTTCTGATTGGTTGATTATTTAACTGATGACCCCGTTACTCTCGATGTTTAGAATCACAACCCTCGTTACATAACTCCATAAATAGAATCAATGGTTGAGGTTAAAATGTTACGTGCACACTCGTTAAGAAGTGTGCACAAATTCGCACTCGGTTTTAGAAGATCTCTTCGAGGATGTGAAGATCCTAGTCATACTTTATCCCAAAATTAATTGGGTAGTTTCACGAGTGTGAATTCGTGCACACTCCTAAACGAGTGTATATTTCACATTTCAATCTCCATCCTTTATTTAATTTAGGGAGTTATGTAACGAGGATCGTGATTCTAAACATAGAGGGTAATGGGGCCATCAGTTAAATAATCAACCAGTCAGAAGAATATGTGAAATATACACTCGTTAGAGGAGTGTGGACAGATTTGGACTCGTAGTTTCACGTTTACTTTTTACAGATTTTAAAGTTCTAAAACTGCCTAACTAATTATATTCTTACAAATATGCAAACAATCTACTAAATCATATCTTCCGTTGGAGATGGTTTATATAAATTTGCTAAAATTAAGGTAAAATTTATTAAACATCAGCAAAAGATGTCTTCCCAAACATCCACATAGGAAACACACTGAGGATCCATTGGATACCAGAAGAAAAAGCAGCCGGGCTTTAAGTAGATATTTAATGCAATAAATATCTTATGTACTGCATCAACTAAAGTTGTCCATGCAAGTTGCATCTCATATAGGTAGACATTTTCCTAACAATCAAGTGTCCATGCAAGTTGCATCTTATGTAGACATCTTCCAAACTAGCTTGCACATCTACGCGTCCACGACACGACGTGAACGCGGACACTACAAAATTCTCAAAAAATTAGGACGCGGACACGTATGTACATATTTTATTTATATATACGATCATGTATTTATACAGCAAAGTTAAGTGTTTCGATCCTAAAAATTAGAAAATGATGCTACATGTGTATGAATTTCAAAAGAAAAAAAGAGATCGTTTGTTTATACACACCCAAGGTCAAGCAATCAATCATTGTTAGACACATGACACAATCAAAATGCATTCTTAAAACAACACATGCCCAACAAACGGTATACGTGACGTCATTCCAATAACAAATCTTAATAAAGACATAAATGATTGATCTAAATGTTCGTCTTTCTTCATTTAGTTAATAATAGTAAAAATAATGGAAGAAGTTTAAATGAAAACGAAAAAAAAATGCTTCAAATCTGAGTCATCAGTGCGTCCAAACAAGACGCGCGCAGGACGTGAAAATTGGTGCGTCGGACACGCATCGTGTCAGCGTCAAATGCGTGTCCTGTGTCCGAAGCGCGTCGGACGCGGACATGGCAAAAAAAATGGATCTTCCGTGCAACCCAACTTCCAAACAATCAAGTGTCCATGCAAGTTGCATCTTATGTAGACATTTTCGTATTTTTGATAAGGAAAGTTTGGTTTTCCATTACCATAAAATAAGAATCCTGTTAATGAGGTGTAAGAGCTGAGTTTTTTGGGGATTAAAATGATAATGAAAACCAAAACATGGATACGGGGGCCTGAAAAAGCGGGGGTCTAACAACCACACCCAATATTTCGATTAAAAATATGTATGGACAACTCCGAGTTGTTTTCCGTATTTTAATAAATAAAGGTGAACATGAACCAATCAATAAAACCAGACTTATATTCCCGAAGAACAACTCAGTTTTATCAATCGCCTCATAATAAACTTAATCGACGCAGCGAAGAAGATTATTGAGGAATCACAAACGATGAGACGAAGATGTTTGTGATTACTTTTATATCTTGCCTATCGGAGATAGAAATCTCAAGACAATTATTACAATTGTACTCGTATGATAGAAATAACAAGATCAGATCACACAACTACAAGAAAAGTAGTATAGGTCTGGCTTTACAATCCCAATGAAGTATTTAAGTCGTTAAACTGGTTTTAGAAGAAGAAAACCAAAAGTTAAAGGAGAATCATCTCTAGCTTAGCAAACTAGTATTACACAGAATGTGTGGGGATTAGGTTTCCCAGTTGCTAGAGTTATCCCTTATATAGTCCCTTATATTACACAGAATCATCTCTCAAATCAGGGTTTGCAATCAATGTTAGCTTGGTAACAAAGCATTCAATATTCTCCGTTAGATGAAAACCTGATTAGATTCAAGTTAATATTTCTCAACCGTTAGATCGAAAATTTAGCTTGTCATACACACATGTACTTGAAGATTTTGGGTTTGTGTAACCATACACAGACGTGTACAATACTTGGTTCAATACTAATTAACCAAATGGTTAGCCAAATGATAACTTTCATATCAACCATATTCTTCTTCACTATAACTAGTCCAAATGAACTAGTTAGAGAGTTGTTCAATTGCTATGAGATATCATGTACTACACAAGACACAATTGAATAAAAAATAATATGATTCACTCTAATCGATTCATGAAGTATAAAGCCACAGTTTGCAATAGCATTCCTTAGTTTATTAAGATAAGTTCACAAACATCGTTTTTAGACATAACCACTCAAGTTCGCGGACTGGGTTCGCGGACTCAAGTTAACCGGTTGGAGTTCACAAACTCCAGCAAAAATTCTTGGGTTCGAGAACTTCCGTCAGTTCGCGGACTGAAGCCGATCTACAACTCCAACAGAAATTCCCGGGTTCGAGAACTACGCACGTTCGCGGACTGAGTTGGCTGCTCAATTTCCGGCACTTGATCAATAAAGTTCGCAAACTTCGGTTCAAGTGCTAAATACTTATACATATATGTGTTACCACAACAATGTTTATATCCCCAGTGGTTATATTGTCTAAACTCTCAATTTAATCGTTGAAACATTCTCAGAGGGCGTTATATAGTTGTTATTCACAAACAATTTTTCGTCAGAGCGATTTCCAAAATGATTGAAACGTAACATGACTTTCATCACTAGGTAAAGATGAACTTGGCTAAAGCGAAAGCTTTACCAACACATATTTTGATAAATAGATAAGCGAGATATACTCAGCTCGAAATATCTCATGTGTATATTCTTTGTCTATATAGTAATACGACTTTTGTCTCAAAATAGGAGATAGAGTAGATAGGCTTTTGAGTGATAGATAAGTTCAAGTCTCCACATACCTTTTAGTCGATGAAGATCTGCTGGTTCCTTGAGTATTCCTTTGTCTTGTATGATGATTTCCATGGAGTTCTTGAGCTCAACTACACTTTCTATCCTAGTCCGAGACCTTAGCGATAGTAGACTAGAAATCAAGACTTTACCCTTCTACCTTTCCATTAACTAATTAATCTAATAAAAAAAAAACTGAAATCATTAACTAATTAAAACAAACGGAAAATCATGGGGAAAAAACCGAAAATCATAAACCTTCTTCTTCTCCTATTTTCCTCTCTTTCTTTTCTTCTTCTTCATTTGAGACGATTAATCGCCGATTCAAATTTTTTTATCTTCGATTAAATTCATTGTATAAAATCATGAAGACAAAGAAAAATCTTGGGAAATCGTCATTGAGTGCACCTCCTCCTGAAGCAGAGAAATCAACTTCATAAATTGAAGATCAAGATGAAGTGAATGAAGGAGATGGACCAGCCGCCGGGATTCCTGATATGACTGCAATTAGTTATGAATTGAAAAACCCACTCTTTATTTAAGCGTATAAATGATTATTCAGTTGGTTTCAAAAAAAATTAGGTCTGGAAAAAGTCAGATGAACCAATTCTAAACTTGTTTGGAAGTGTGGTAAATCGGTTTCAAGTGAGCAAGCATGGTAAAAACTTGCAAGAGTAAGATGTCGTCACTCTTTGAACACGGTACATTAATGCTTATTTTATTTTGTTCAAAGATATTCCTTAACGGCTAAGAAGGAAGTAAATCCCAAGATCTAATTTAAATAAGTTAAGAATCTTTTTAATTAAGGGTTTTTAATTATATATGGAAAATAAAAATTAGTAATGTGCATTTTCTAATTAAATATTTTCCAAGGAGATTTCAATCATTATTTTTGGACAGTGCATACACAGGAGTTCTGAAAACCGAATTTGGTGGAGTAATGAAAAATATCTTGAGAATATTTTCGGTTTTGGAAATTCCCTGGTGTCCAAACTTCTTTGTCTATAAATACTTTGAGTTTGAATTTCTAGCAAACTAATCCTGCGTAACCTAGACTTACTCTTTTGTCTTTGTTACTGGTGAAGCCGCCTATCGGAGAGGAGAGTAATCTAATTAGGTGAAATCTCTTACGTCTGCTCAATTTAAAGTCTTCTTTGGGATTGAAAAGCTCTAGCGCGACCCGTTGGTGGGAAACTAGATATTGCGGTTTATCTTTAGTTTTCATATTGAGTAACGGTGGTTGAAATTTGATTGCACCTAGTTTGTTTATGCTTGAGATCGAATCTTCTCTTCTGAATTAAGATTCACTCAAACTAGTTCAAGGTTTCGACAGGGATCTTTAGACTGTTGTTAGATCTAAAGACGATCTTGTGATAATTCATTGTTAACAGACTCCGTTCTATGTGTGATTGATCACAAGAGATTCAAGTGATTGTGTGCAGGTGTTTATTGAAGATCTAAGAAGATTTAAAGACAAAGAAGATATTGAAGATTTCTTACTTGGTGTTTTTATAATCTTTGGTGTGCACAATACTTGTTTGGGAAAAAGAGGATCCAATTAATAATAGGTTTATCCTTGTGGTAGATTGGATTGATTAATTGAGGAAGATCGACATCAACACATATCACTTGGTTGAAGAGTGTTGTTGGCTTAATCTTAACAATTGTTTTTGGGAATTTGAACATAAGATAGATCTTGGAACCTGGCAAAGGAGTTTATGTTAAGATAAACAAGGGAACATTTGCGCAACTCATATCACTTGGTTGAAGAGAGTTGATACCAAACATATTTGTTGTTCCTTTACTGTTTGGACTACGAACCAAAGGATTTGGTCAAAGTACATGACTTGTTTACTGGTTGGAGGCGTGGGAATACAGACGGAACTAGGTGAACTATAGGTTTAGTTGCTTGGTCTCAACTATACGAAGTTGTCTCATTTTGTATAGCGGCTTAATCCTGAGAGTATTTAATTCTGGACTAGGTCCCAGGGTTTTTCTGCATTTGCGGTTTCCTCGTTAACAAAATCTTGCTGTGTCATTTACTTTATATTTCCGTATTATAATTGTTTTATTATAATTAAATAAAATTGCACAAAGGTTAATTCCTATTTACTTGATACGTGAATCCTATTGAGTTTGTTTAAGTCCGAACCTTTGTATCAAGTAAACACTTTTTCTAGTTGTATTGTATCGATCTCGTATCCATAGACGATCACACAAAGTGTGAACCGATTTTTTATATTGTCTCGACTCGGGTATATTTGGGGTACCTTCACTAATACTCATTTGTGACGGACGACCAACCATCTAGACTAGTGGCGTCACAAATGTTATTGGTGACGGTTTGGACAACCTTCACTAATATACTTTATATATGTGATGGTTGTTTTTCCGTCACCGACTCTACTACTACTACCGGTTAAAATTTTTCCGGCAACGACTGCCAAGTCCGATTTCCGTATTTGTTGCGGTTTACAGACCCTCACTAATATTTTCCGGTCGCCGTCCGTTAATGTAAACCGGTTACCGGAGCTGGATTTTAGAGTAGAAGAATTCTCAGTTCTTAGATTTTTCAGAACATAAATCTTAGATAGAAACTTGCATTCATATATAACGAAGTTTTATAAAGTTCTCCATTGAACTTGTATTCATATATAACAAAGTCTTACAAAGCTTTGAAATTTACACATATGCAAGTAAAATGCATATTTTACTGTTTTAAAAACATCAAAAGTACGCTTGTGTAAAGTTTGGGACAAACTGCGAACACAACTGATGGCATGAAAACAAAAAAAGACATCATCCAATTCCCTTATATTCAAAAGAATGAGCACCTATATACATATCAGTCACCCACCCATCCAGTCCAACATAAGCCATATTTGTCCAAAATACAAAAATGGCTCAAAGTTTTTGTAATGCAACATTAATAAAGATGCAGCAAAACGACATGTAACCTAAATCGAGTCCATTAAGACTTAAGTAAATGCTATAACAATTTAAAAGCAGGATTTCTACAACTAAAAATCAAACAAAAAATAAATTACTTGAAACTACAAAATATACATCAAATAAAATTTATTTTCAATCAAAATCAAAATATTCACCTTAAAACACTCTGGTAGGTCTATACAAAAACGTGTTATATAAAAATAAAAAATTGTTATTTCACTTGATGAAAGTTGTTTTTCAGAAAAAAATTAAAATTAAAATAAAAATTGGTCTATACAAAAACGTGTTATATAACCTGGCTTGATTTGGTTATACCCAGATTAATTGGGGTATACCCAATTATAAAGGGACACTTTTTATGGGTTTTAGGGGGAGGCCTAATGGGTAAGTTACAAAACTACCCTTACCCTTTAAAAACTTATTACCCTAAATCAGTTTTAATTTTTTTTTCATTTCATCTTCTTCTCTTATTCTCCTCCACAACCCTACCCTACCGGCTCCATCACCCCACTACCACCAAAACTCGTCGATCAATTCGTTAACATCGTCGATTCGAAAACTCCGATTAATCTTCATCAATGGATCCACCACGGCGTAAGGGAACTCGTATGAAAGACGCTAATCGAAAACCCAATCAATACAACCCTGGAATTGCAAGTTTGGTTCAAAAGAAAGTGAAGCAAAAAACGGTTGAAGAAGATGAGATTTAACCCGCTGAAACACGAGAAATGGTGCGATTAAGAAAGTAAGGGATTGTTTAAACTCACTCTAGTACTTTGATTTCATGTTTGCATGTCAAATTAGGTTAGAAAATTCAAAATTTTGAATTGGCAGTTGAGACGCCGACAATGTAATTTTTATCGACCCTTCATGGGTTTCATAGTTAGGGTTTGGCCGGAATGGTATAAGCTTGAAGAACCTTCCGGCTGTGTAGTTTTTGTAACTGCTACTAGCAGGGCCGGAAGGTTATTCAACTAAATACCTGCCAGCGTTATTTTAGTTTTAACGAAGCCGCCATCTTATTCGTTTTTCACCCTGCCTGCTACTTTTCTTTGAATGTCTCCTGATGCCTAGAATATTTAGTCCCGGAAGGGTATTTTTTAAAACCATGCCGGCGAAAATTCCTTGTATTTACTGTGTAAATTTGTTTGTTGGCCGGAAGGCTATTTTGATGACACCATGCCGGAGTGTCTTAGCCGGTAAACATCTTTTGGTAGACCTTTCCGGCTATGTGTCCGCCGGATAGGTTGTTTTTGTAGACCCTGCTGGCCTTTGATTATTTTTTTTCTGAATTATTCTTGTTCAGATTGCAAACGGCAAAGAAGAAAGCTTCTCTGAAAGCATCTCTTAGTAGTCATCCTTCAAACCCTGCTCGTGTTGGTGATAAACTCTTGTCTTCAAAACATCGAGGGGCATATGTTGAGCCGGGAACGACAAAGATCATTATAAGGAATAATCCAGAACCACCATCTGAACCCAGTGATTCAGACGACACTCCAGATGAAGACCAATCAATTCCATCTGGTAGAAGAGGTGATGATGATGATATTGATGAAAGAATTCCGGCTGCTGGAGGAGGAAACAGTGATGATGATGATGATGACGATGATGATGATGATGGTGATCAAGACACGCCACCTGTTGGAAGAGGTAATGATGATGCTGATGGTAATGGAGATAAAGGTAAGAAAACCCTCGAAGATGAAATTGTTGAAGAGGAAGAGGAACAAGAAGAAAAATAAAAAGAAGGAGATGGAGAACAAATTGTTGAACCCACCGAAGCTTCGGCTTCAACTTCAACCGGAGCGAAGAAAAGGGTGATCACTAAACCAGCTAATTCTCACATGCCTTCCCCTCACTTGATGGTTACACTGAAAAAAGATGAGGACCCAAGGGGGACCCCAAAAGATGGTGGAAAAGTTCTTTTTGGATACAAAGACTCATGGGCATGTACGATCCATAATACTATCGTAAGTAATCTTAATCTGTCTTTGTTATTTATTCAAGTGTGTAACTATCTTAATTAAATTTGCGTCAAGTGTTTGTATTTCTTTTCATTTTGTTTTTCTTGGTATTTAGGATCACAAGAATGCCATCCTCCTCATGAGGCGCCAAGCTTCGTGTTCAGTGGCTCATACTTGGGACCTTGACAAGGAATGTGAGGATGTGAAGGTGATTGTGAGGAACTCCGGGTTAATGCCTGCGGTGGAGAGTTCGAATATTAATCTTGATAAAGTTACCGTCTCTGCATTCTGTGAAAGGTTCTACGGAGAGACTGATACTATGTTATTACCATTCGTGAGATGGCGATAACTCCCGATGATGCTCAACAAATTCTAGGCCTCGAGGTTGATGGAAAAGCAGTCAATGAGGGATTCGATTGTGCGATTTCTTTTGTGAAGATTTACGATTTGAGCAAGAAATTGTTCGGTTGGAATCAGGTTCAGACGGAGGCTGTTCTTGACATTAAGGATGGTCATCTAATCAAGAAGTTTAATGTGAAGAGGTTGAGGGACACATTATGGGATACACAGTCAACCCTTGATAGGGAAGGAATGGTGAACCATGTGCGAATCAATGCTGCCGCGGCCGGTTATTTGCTATATGTCTTGGGAAAATGTATCTTCCCCGATAGTTCTGGAAACCAAGTCGAGGCCGGTTACTTGCAACTATTGGATCCTTTACATAAGATGCGTGAGTATTCTTGGGGAACTGCGGTGGTCGACTTCTTGAACAATGAGTTGAAAAAATGTTCTAGGGCACTCACTAAGCAAGTTAACGGAAACACGTGTCTCTTCCAGGTAATTTTATTGTCTAAATCATTTATATTTGTAAAATTCTCGTAAGATAAGGTTCTTTCTAAACTTCTTTTTGCATAAGTTTGGATATATGATCACTTTCATTCATTGTTCAAAGATAGCTCCTACGTCAAAGTGGATGAGAGTGTTGCGGTTCATAGGCCAAGAGCGCAATGGTATAGTTTTAAGGGTACTCAGGATAAGGAAATGCCGCAACAACTTGTGAAACTCAGAAGCGCCATCGACAAATTGACTGCGGAGGAGGTGATATTTGATCCGTATCGGGATGCTAGAAATCAAGGTTTAATCCATCCTAGATATGAAGTTGTTGCATTATACTATGGACTTTGGTGACTGTGTTTGAAGGATTTTCAATGTACGATCCACATCGGATTATGCGACAATTGGGTTACGTCCAAGAAGAACCTCATTTCGATGAAGATAAGCCATTCTTTACTGTGAACTGGAATGAGTGCACCACGTCCCAAAAAGGTATGAACGTCGTTTACAATCCAGCACCAGGTCAAGAACATTGGGACGGTAGACGTCGTTGTCAAATCGATGTGACTCTTTTGGACGACGTGACCACCGGTCATGAAGCTACTGAGAAATACATGAGGTGGTACTTGGATTGGGCTCATCCTACTGTGATTAGGAAAATGACTGCTGAAGAACTGGCTCTAAAGAAGAAGTTGGAAACGAAAGACCCATCAACATTGCTTAAGTTCTTTGTAAGTATATTTAGAGTTTCTCTTACTATTTTAAGATTGATTGCATTACCGAATCATTATATTCATTGTTTGTTGTTTAATTGAAAATAGAAGGAGCATTTGAAGACCTTTGGGAAGGTGTTGTTGTTCGCGAGAGAAAAAGGAGGGCCTTTGTCGATTGAAGAGCAAAGCAAGCACATTAACAATGTTAACAATGTTGGCAATGAGGATGCCAATGAAATGTTCAAGAAACTTGAGGCTCAAGTAAATGCTGAACAAAAAGCTAGGAGAGAAGCACAAGCCAAGATGAAGGCGGATAAAAAGAGGACTCGTGGTGGTGAAGGTAGCATCAGTGGTCGTGGTGGTGAAGGTAATTCTCCAAAACGGGGTCGTGTTCGTCGTGGTCAATGAATGCTTTCTTAGTTTATTTCTTTATGTTGTGGTGGACAAATGTTTAAGTTAATGGTGTAGACAAAAGTTTTTTTAAGGTTTATGGGACGTGTTTTCATTTTGGACAAAAAGTGTTGGATTTCTGGTTGTTTAATGAATGGTTTGTTTAGCTTTGTAAAGTTTGAATGCATAAGCCGGAATGCTTCTTTAAAATTACCCTGCCGGATGTCCCAGGGACGGCAAGGTGGTGAACTGTCAGATTGTCGGCCTTGACAAAGGAAATTATGTAGATATCAGGGCCGACATGTATAAAAATCATAACCTTCCGGCTGATTCGTGGCCGGCAATGTATTGACCCAATATAGTTCCGGCGATTTTGTTGCAAAAAAAAAAAAACATTTCTCCTGATGCCTAAAACATACCTCGCCGGCACGGCAACAAATTTGAGACCCTTCCGGCTCAATTGTAGCCGACAATGTAGTGAGACAATGCAGTTCCGGCTGGTTTGTGACAAAAAACCTTCTCCTGATGCCTAAAATCTTACACGACCGGCATCTTGGAGAAAACATACCTCGCCGGCGGAATCAAAATTCAAATTTTTGGCAAGTACAATTTCATTGATTGACTTGTACTTGGGCTCTATAACGGCCAAATTTGGACACAATCCTATAAATACACTACTTCTCTCTATAAAACAACACACAACTATTTGCATATACTCTCCAAAGCTCATATCATCATACACTCCATCTAACTCACTCAATAGCTCTCTACAAACAACAATGACATCGTTTGATTCAAATGAAGATTTGGAAATCACCAAAGCTTGGTACGGGGAAGATCGACTTAGACGTCAATCCTCCAAAAGGGAGGATCCCAAAACATTTTGGGCTATGGTACACAACAAATTTTGCGGCGAATTTGGGAATCCTAATGTAAGAAGTATTCAACAAGTCCAAGCTAGGCACCTGGTAATCGAAAATGCGTTACTTGCTTTTTTAGCTCTCCAACCTCGGATTTTTAACACTCGCCCTTTCACCTTGTCCATTGCACAATTTGTAAGTAATTTTGTGGTTTTTTTTTTATGCACCCCATGTTGTGTTATCTTCCAACAAAACGCCACTAACAAATGTAAGCTTGTTTTTATAGGACGAAGCCGTGAAAGCGCGTTACTTGGAAGTAAAGGGGGAAGCATTCGCATTTGATGCAAGCTATCGCTTCTTGGACGATAGAATCCCGAAGGATAACCCAGACTACTTGGATGCGGTATCGTCTTCGTCGGAGGAAGATTGATGGTTTTAGAAGTTTTAGTGTAGGTTTTGTGTGTATACCTCTATGTAAGCCCTTACGAGACTATAACTCGTCCACTAGGGTCGCCTAGGGGTTTAAAGGCTTGATGCACATGCTAAGTGCATTCTTTTTTTATATTTCAATCAATGTAGTAACCAAAATTGCACGAATAAAGTGAATTACATCTTCCATATTTTCTGTTTGGTATAAGTACAAGTCGGCAAGGTTATAAGTCCCTAACATGCCGGCTTCAGGTAAGCCGGAAGTGATAAAAACTATTTACTTGCCGACCTTATAACCGCCGGCATTATAGTATAATTTTCCATGCCGGCCGTAAAATTCTGTTCCATGATAGTTGGCGTGTTCTTCAACCGAAACAATGCCGGCCAAAATCTGGTCGGCAGCTTATTCAAAGTGTACCATGCCGGTTGAAAGTCTGTCGGCAGCTTATTCAAAGTGTACCTTGCCGTCCAGAGATCGTCCGGCACTTTATTCAAACCTCGACCTTGCCGGCGTTGTGCATTTTCAAAAACAAATTTTTTTGATCGAAATCGAACTCATAAGAAGGATTAAGGGTTTAATCTACTGAATTCATAATTTGAAAATTTTAATCTAAACTCAATTAATTAACCTAATCATAATTTTAGTGTTAATTAACCAAAGGCATATTAACCATTTAGAAAATACAAGGTTAAGGGGTGGCTTGGCTTTACTTCCAAATGACCCTATTTTGTCTTATTGGGTATACCCCAATTAATCTGGGTATACCCCAATCAAGTCGGGTTATATAATACAGATACAATAGTGTTTTCAAATAGTGGAATTAATTCCAATTATTTGCCATCCATTTCTCGAAAGTCGAAACCTAACTCCGCTTACAGAGGCCCTACACTCTCAAATTATTGGCGGATGCATTATATGTATAATAATGGGTGCAAATGGGCTTAAAGGGGAAATATAATTGACTAATTGAATGAGAGGTTTTCTGAGGAACCGTTTTTTTGGGATCACCTTTTTTTTGGGGGACCATTGATTTTTAAGGCACCGTAACCTAAATTGTTAAGGGCTTTCCTAAAAATTCTGAGATTACTAATTTGCCCCTTATCCTAATTGAAATTAGCCCTAACCTAATAATTGCAATTAACTTAATCTAATATAAAAACAAAAGCATCTAACCTAGCCGCCACCTCCGATTATCACCACCACCCACCACCATCGCCCGCCACCACCACCACCACCACCTCCGATTATTGAGTGACTAAAGTGATTGAAGAAGAAGAAGATGGAGAAAAAAATTATTTTGAGATGGGTGAATATGGAGAAAAAACATCCTATGGGTGCCAAAGTATGCTTGTAACTTAGTGAATGTTCCTATAAACGGCCTAAAATATCTTGAAAATAAAAATTGTAACAAATTTTTTTCAAACATGTCAACAAAGTTCGGTTTTATTATATGAAGAACATATAACCGAACTTTCTGCAAATGCAGTTCGGTTAATAATCCAAAATCACAGGCAACCGAACCAGAGCTTTAATGGAGTTTTTGTTTGTTCGGCTAGCTGATGAAAAATAAAATGTAACCAAACTACTATGATTGAGTTTACAGAGTTTTGTTCGGTTCAGTCGACTAGACCACGTTGTAACGGAACTTTAAACAATAGAGTTCGGTAAGTTCGCAGATTTTTTTTTTTTTTTGCGATTAAACCAAACTCAACATTTGGCTATATAGACAAGAGTTCGGTTTTGAAATTATTTTTGCGAGTTAACCGAACTCATTTACCTATGTTCGGTTGGTTCGCAAACTTCAACCCAATCAAGTTCCCAACCGAAATGCAGGTTAAAAGTAACCTAGTATTAGAAGTTCGGTTGGTTCGCAAACTTCAACATATTTTGCGAATCAGCTGAACTGAGCTTGTATATGCATATATGCAATTGGGAAAACGTTCGGTTAAAGTAAAAACTTAACAATTTTTGCGATCCAACCGAACTGCACTTGAAAATGCATAAATGGAATTTGCCCATAGTTCGGTTAAAAGTATTTTTTGCGAATGAACCGAACTCTGAGTTCGGTTCAGAAAAAATTAATCCGTGATAACCGAACTCTTAGTTCGGCTAAGACTTTTTTTTTGCGATGTAACCGAACCTGTCTCTGGAGAACAAAAACCTCCATTAAACCTCTCTGCAACTTCCATTTTCAACTCATTTTGATACTTCTCATTTTTTCAACCAAAAACGAATGACAAGCAATGAGTTTGTGAGAATATCTTTGTTAATGATTTAAATTAAGCTACATATATAGAGGTGGTGGTGGTTGGTGGTGGTGGTAATCGGAGGAGGTGGTAGTAATCGGTGGTTGGTGGTGGTGATAATATGAGGTGGTGGTGGTAATCGGCGGTGGTGGTGGTGGTAAATCGGAGGTGGTGGTGGTAATAGGCGGTGGTGGTTAATATTATTTTTTACTTAATTATTTCACTAATCATAACCAAAACATAATCAACAGGGTAATTTAGGTATTAAGATTTTTTTTTTTGATAATGACACCCTACCCTAAAATATATAATGGTCCCCCAAATATATCATGGTCCCAAAATACGGTTATTTTTTAGCACCACGGTTTTTTTGGGACCATTAAGTTATTAATTTTACAGAGCCACATCATGGTGTCAATTTTCGGACCATAAGGGGGTTATGGGTGTCCCTTATACATAGCATCCGTGCTTACACATGTTTTCTGCATTTTCCTCACCTCATCCAAAGAGGTCTTGCTCCACTTAAAGGTACCTAAAATTGAGATTTATAGCTAATTTGCTGGTCAATAACTGGTGAAACAATCTATGTGCAATTATATAATTCACAGACTCATGTACTAGATTTTAAATCAGCGGTGAAGTCTAAATTTCGGAACAGACCATGCAGGTGAATCATTTTTGCTGTATAAATGATAGTCTTCAAAGTTATGAACACCGAACCCCAACTCAAAGGTACCCCCGTAACCCCGTTTTGAAGACTGCAGTTTTGTCAGATCAATGATTCAATGCCCCGGAGCCATTTAAGCTACGGAGAAGTGTCGGTTGCATCTTGCAAGGTGAAAGGAAAGGAAAAAGGAAAGTTTCAGTTTTGTCAGATCTATGATTCAATGCCCTGGAGCCATATATAAGTGTCGGTTGCATCTGCAAGGTGAAAGGAAAGGAAAGATTAGTAGAACTGTTAGAATTGGCAATGAGTGGAGAAGCCCTGAGGGATTATAAACCGCAGGATCTTAGATGCCCGGACAATGTGAGACTAATAATCTCAACAAGTACACGCATATATTTTTCCTTTCAGACAAATGCATATTATTGACAACACCTTTTAGATATGTACCATATTATTGACAAATGCGTATGTGGTGATATCTGCTATATAGTCCCAACACCTTTTAAATATGTACAACCAGAAATAAATAGGAAACAATCTTCCTGTACAGCATTAAACAGGAACATGAAAAAGTTGCAAAAATAGACATGCATGACAGATTTTTGTGTTGATTCATTCAAAGACGTACACGATCAAACCAGCTAGTTGTGCACTTCTTACCTCACCCACTTTCACACCCTACTTATAAAAACACATCTCTTCAGCACTTAATATGCAACACAATTGCAAAGCTTTCTGAAGAGAGAAGCAAAGATAATTATATACTGTCAGAGAAACAAAGAGCTAGTTACAGAAAATGGGTTGTGCAACTCAAGCTACACATGTTGTATGCGTACCATTTCCAGCACAAGGTCACATTAGTCCAATGCTAAAACTAGCAAAACTTCTGCACAGAAAAGGCATTCATATCACTTTTGTCAATACAGAATTCAATCACAAACGTTTAATCAAGTCAAGAGGAAACGATTCGGTTAAAGGTTTACCTGATTTCCAGTTCCATACAATTCCAGATGGATTACCACCGACTGATGTTGAATCAACACAAGATATACCTTCTCTTGCTTTATCCACCAAGAAAAACTGCGGAGTTCCGTTTCGAAATCTCCTGATCAAACTTAACAAAACATCGGATATTCCTCATGTTAGTTGCGTGGTCTCTGATGGGTGTATGAGTTTTACACTTGCAGTTGCTAAAGAATTTGGTTTCCCAGTGTACCTGTTTTGGACTACTAATGCGTGTGGTTTCATGGCTTATCTCCATTACCGTCATCTCCTTGAGAAAGGTCTCATTCCGCTAAAAGGTACGCAACCCAAATTTGCTAGGGTTAATTTTCACACAGTCAAAAATGCGGTGTTAACAGTATACTTAACATTATATTTATGTGTCTTTCAGATTAGAGTTGCCTAACTAATTATGGCTACCTTGACTTGAAACTATTTCCATTTCGATTCGACGATATCTTAATGTAACATTTTTGTTTCTTGCAGATGAGAGCTGCCTAACAAATGGGTACCTTGAAACTATAGTCGATTTTGTTCCAGGATTTAACAATATCCGGCTAATGGATTTCCCTGCATTTGCACGAACAACTGATCCCAAGGATAAAATGATCGACCACATTCTTGGCGAAACAGAAAATGCAAAAAAAGGATTGGGTATTATCTTGAACACATTTGATGAGTTAGAGAAGGAAGTTGTAGACGCAATGCGGTCCTGTAAATTATCATTACCTCCTATCTATACCCTTGGTGCTCTTCATTTACTTACCAATCAAATTCAGCAAACTGATGACATAAAGCTTATTGGGTCTAATCTATGGAAAGAAGAACCAGAATGTCTAGAATGGCTTGATACGAAAAAGAGAAACTCAGTCGTGTACGTGAATTTTGGCAGTATCACTGTCATGACAACACAACAATTGGTTGAATTCGCATGGGGTCTTGCTAACAGTAAGCAAACTTTCTTGTGGGTCATTCGGCCGGATTTAGTCCAAGGTAATTCAAAAATACTACCAATCGAATTCTTGGAAGTAACGAAAAAAAAGAAGCTTTTTCCCAAGTTGGTGTCCCCAGGAGAAGGTATTGAACCATCCATCCATAGGTGGCTTCTTAACACATAATGGTTGGAACTCAACTCTGGAAAGCATTTGTGGTGGTGTTCCAATGATATGCTGGCCGTTTTTCGCTGATCAACAAACAAATTGTAGGTATACTTGTAAGCATTGGGGAATTGGTATTGAAATTGATAATAACGTGAAGAGGGATGAAGTTGAGGAGTTAGTGAGAAAATTGATGGAAGGTGGTGAAAAAGGCAAAGAAATGAAGAAAAAAGTCATGGAATGGAAGAAAAAAAGCGAAGACGCGGTTGCTCCTGGTGGCTCATCTTATGCTAATCTGAACCAGATGATTGACGAAATACTAAACTCTAATGCTAAAAGTATTGATTAATGTTTCATTTTACAGTTTGTTGAGCTTGGGTTCTATATTTCTTAATGTCTCTTGAGAGTGATTTGCTTCTCCAGTGGTTCTAGTCTTCTAGACAGACCTAGTGTCTGAACCATACAAAAACCTCGAGTGAAAAAGCTCCAGTTTTTTTTTTTTTCCTGATGGTCCCGGTGGCCCCGCCGGAGTCACTTATGGCGGGGCTAATAAAAGTCTATGCAGAGTGGAAAAGTCTATGCAGAGTGGTTTTGACGTTGTTTTCATAGGCGGTTCAAATAAATTTTGGGGAACTTAAAAAAATGACCATGTGGGGAAATGCATTTCATAAAATGCCCACGTTGTTTTCATAATATATTTAATGCCCATGAATTGATGTTTTCCATCCGTTTTTTTTTGAGAAAATGGCTAACAACGTTTAGTGCCTAGGTGGCATTTATTTTACTATGTAAAAAGACATAAAAAGCCCCCAATTACCCGACTATGACCGACTTAAATCGGGATAGCTCACTGTTCTTCATCTTTATCTTTCAAGCATTCTAGCAAACACTTTATGTGCACTTTCAGTTCACAACATTTTGTGTATATGCAAACACTTGTATTACTCCGTTCATTTTTACGAACAACTTCAATGCATCATGCGAATGATAAACTCCATTCATTACAAACACCAGCTGCCACCATTTTTCACTGCTATAATCTATATCATTTCTGTGTGCTCCAAACGTCAGCAGCAACAACTCATGTCTATGTCTGGCTCATCTCAAAACTCAGCTTCTTTCTCGAACCCTAACAAGCTAACCATTTCAACAGATTTGTATCAAACTTAAATTTATTCAAGACCTCATAGAACCCAGCTTCAATCAATTGCAACCACCATCTTCTCGTCTGCTCGGCATCAAATTCATTTCCAAAATCGAGTTCACAAAACCCAACTTTCCTTCTTCATTTCTCTGTAACCTTTCTTACAAATAAACACCCATACCCTCTCTTCCAATTCCTTTTATTCGCGGCTTCATCATCACAGTCAATCACCAAAACCCATCTTCTTTAGATCTCAAATTCATTTCAATTTCAATCTCGAACCTTAATTTCTTCCATACAGAAACCCAAATTTCGGTAACTCAATAGCCTCACTTCATCTTCAGTTTTTCTCGATATTGATCGAGGGAAAAAGTTCACAGTGAGAACCCTAATTTAGAAAAAAATACTAAAAATAAATATCCCAAACCTAATTGATCAATTCAACTTCAAAGAATAATTTAACAGAAACCCAACCTCACCTAATTGATCAATTTGTTATACAACAATTTTTAAGTCTCTGAATTAAAATTTTTGTTAGCAATCAATCTCTTTTCAAAAACCACAAGTTCTGTTCTTCAATCACAAACCCCATTCTTCTTCGTTCTCCCCGGAATTGCTACAATGGGCGATAGTAATTTCATATGTTGAGCAGAAAAGGAAGATCGACAATGAAGATTTAAAAGGATTTCGAGAATGGAAAATTAGACAGAGAAATAGGAAGAAGAAACAACAAGTGAAAGAGAAAGGGAAGAAGCGTTTACGTTTCTTAGGAAACTAGAAGGCTGGTAACGTAATTTCAGCGTTAAAAATTGACTAAGTCAATTAGAGAAGACCAAACACGTTAGACATCACATAATTATAAACGGCATGGGCATTAAATAAAGTATGAAAAAAACGTGGGCATTTTATGAAATACATTTCCCCACATGGTCACTTTTTTAAATTTCCCATAAATTTTTTGTTTGCTTATATACAAAAATAAAATAAAATAATTAGTTAACGAATAACGGAAGGTTGATTGTAAATCCTATGGAGAACCAAGAGGTATCATCTTTGTCGAAACTTCATGCAATACTAAATATTGGTCAATGGAATCTGGATGTGATTATTTTGCACAATAAACTTATCAACGTTTCCATGGGCTTCATGATTTTGTGGTTGTATGATATTCGGAGTAGTTCACTAGTTTCGTCATTTGTCATGTTTTCTTGATCATTTTACTTGCTGTTAGTTTATGTTTATATCACATTCCAAAGGGTTTCTTGACGAGGGATTCACGTGTGGTTGAAAGGGAGAAACCAGGAGTGGCAAAGGCAAGAACCTGTGTTGCTGTCAAGTTGCTGAATTAATTAGTGGTGGTGGTTCTTGGAACTTGGGACTCGAGAGAAGACTCACTGAAGCTCAAATATTTGAAGTTTGTAATATGACTTCCATTTTAGAACCTGTGTTGCTGTCTTCGGAGCTTGATCAGTTAAAGTGGTGTATCGATAAATCAGGGAGATTTTCTGTGAAATCCAGTTACGCTAAGCTCGCTAAGGAACACGAGCTCCCTTCTTTAAATCTTAGCATATGGTCGAAATCATGGCCTCATAGTGTGGGTTTCTTCCTTTGGCTTGTGTATCATAAGAGCTTACCAACAGTGGATCTCCTGTATACAAGAGGGAAGCTAATCATCAATGGTTGTCTTCTATGCTGCAAATCAGGAGAATCAGTCACCCACCTCCTGTTCCACTGTAATTTCGCTTCTCAAGTGTGGCGGTATTTCAGAAACGATACGGGTGCTTTTTGGCCAATGCCTAATTTCATTGATGCGATCATTAAGAGTTGGAACTTCACACTGGTGCATCCTATAGGAAAGAAACTATGTCGCTTGATCCCGGTTGCAATATGCTGGAGCATTTGGAAGTCGAGAAACGCCGTGGTTTTTGACGATGCTTCAACCAACACTGATTCTGTCATCAAAAAGGTCAAGATGCAAGCGTACTCTTGGTGCAGCAGCTCTGTGGAACTAAAAGGCTTTTCTCTAAATTATATTCTTGCCAACTGGGACTCTTTCTTTATAACTTAGAGTTTGCTGTTACTTTTTCTCTTGGGTGGTTTGGTGTTTTCTTTTGCCTGCGGCTCTCTTTTGAACTGTGAGTTTTTTGGGTTGTAAGCTCTTCTGAGCCTCAGTTTGCTTACCTCTGGTAGGCCATCTATCAATTTTTACCTTTGCCGATCGAAAAAAAAGAGCTTCCAAAGGGCCCAACATATTTTGTTTATACCGCCAGTTTTGTACAAATCATTTAGATGTGGTTTAGCTGCAATAAGTAAAAATGTCTTTGATGCACTCTCCAAAATTCACTATTCTTACCTGGTCTCGCTTTTCTTTGGTTTCTTATGTAACTTGTAATTTGTAAATTGCCTAGTACATGTCAGTCAGGTAGAGCTGCGATGTTTAATAGGATGATTCATGTACAAGTTCAAAATTATTTTAGCTGTCATTACTTTTCAATTATCACAATTTCCTGTGTATTTGTTGTTAGTAAAAACTGGGAAACATATTAGTTCATCATGTGCCCATTTTTGAAGTCCATCCTAACAGCATGATACATTGTAGATCTCCTTCAGAATAACTAAACAATGTTGGGGGTTGTTGGCTGGACTTGCTTGTTGAGGGGTACAATCTTCAGTACCGAACTGGGTCTGTCAATTATGGACAGGTTAAGCGTATCCAGCATCAAAATAAATGAAAGAAATCCCAGTGTATTAAAGTTTGTGGCAATTACCAATGCGCATGCTTTCAATTGATACATGCATGAATCAAAGAAATGATTCAGTCAAGAAAGACTAACTTCAAATCTTACTTGCTACACAAAGTACACAAATAGCTTGTTCATCCATTCTCTTGCAATACAACTTCTTTTGCGACAAGAGAAAGTCTTTTCATTTTAAAGGTACACAATGGATGATCAATTTTCTCTTATTACAAATCACTTCGGCACCAGTTGTTCACTGAATGCAGATGATGATGATGATGATGATAACATAATGACTTTTAACTCATCCGCGTTGGTCGTGGCCAGCAATATCGATATCCTAACACAAATTTTACTGTTTCTACCAGTGAAATCTCTTCTTGTATTCAAATTAGTCTCAAAAGAATGGTTTTCCATTATCTCTGATTCGTATTTCACTCGCAGACATACTATTCGAGCTTGCAGTCGGCCCATCCCTGGATTGTTCATACAAAGTGAGTTTCCACAATTCCTAGTTCTTGACAAATCCAATATCAATATTAAGCATGTCAAGACAAGACTCATAAACTTGGTGAATGACATTTCAATTGACATAAAAAATAATAGAACACGAATTCTACATTCTTGCAACGGTCTTATTCTTTGTCACAGTGGTAAAGACACCTATTGCATCTACAATCCAACAACCGGCCATAGCAAAATCCTTCCTCTACCATCATCAATTTATAACCTCCGTAGTGCTTCACTTGGCGATCATAATTTTAGCTTAGCCTTTGATCCAATGAAATCATCTTATTATGAAGTAATTTATGTGCAAGTTGCTTCCCCATGCGAGGTATTTAGTTATCACATTGAGATATACTCTTCAAAGACGGATTCTTGGAGGGTTTCAGGAGAACATGTTTTAGAAAACTCTTGTCCGTTCATTTCATCTGGTGTTTACTGGAATGGTTCACTGCACTGGATGCCATATGGGAATCAATTAACATATTTTGATATAGACGGAGAACTATTAAAAACAATGTCGATGCCACCTTCTCCCGAGGGAATGAGGGACGAAACTGAGTACTTTGGTGAGTGTAAAGGGCATTTGTATATTATTCATAAGGCTGATTCTAGAGCAAGAGTAGCAGAATTTGATATATTTGAGATGGAGGCTGATTATAGTGGATGTATTAAAAGATATCATGTGAATCTCAACAGGCTACCAATTAATTTACTTGATGCAGATGTGAAACGCTGGTCAGATAGATTATTTGGTTTTGATGAAAGAATTATGCTCGACTTCAATGTTTTGCTTGTTGAAGAAAATGAAGCAGACTCATTCAAGTTAGTTTTACGGATAGAAAGAAATTATATTTCTTACGATACAAAAGACCGAAGCTTCAAGATTATTTTTGGTGTATCGCCTTCGCTCTTGACAGATATTTTTGGCTTTTGTACACGGAAATCACTTTTATGCTCAAAGCTCAATGCGTATCAATGCATCGACTCTCTTGCTTCTGTTTAGTTACGATATTTACGTACGTTTTGTTTAATATCTTGATCTTTTTTCTGATCATTTCCTTTTTGTGAGTTGTTGTTAAGCAATGCAAGTGTGTTGAAGCTTGTTCGGTAAAATGTCTATTCTACAAAAATCACCCATTACGGCACCCATTGGTTATGGTGCACCAAATCGCCAGATTCGTATTCGATTATGTAACTGACATTTACATTCTCTAATTTTCTTCATTTCCATCGTCTACTTATAAACAAAGAATTATAATTATCAAGTACGGCTATCAGAGTTATTTTTCTTGTGGCATAAATAAACATCCACAAGCTCAAATTACAAGAAACTGCATAGCAAAATCTAAATGATCAAGATATATTATTATCAGAAAATGGGCTATATGCCAAAAAAAGCATTTGAGTTGAATTGGTTTCTTGTGGCATAAATAAACATCCACAAGTTCAAACCCTAACTTTATTTTGTTCTCATTTTCAATATTGCAAGAATCATTTGAGTTGAATTGGTTTCTCATGAAATTAAATTGGGTTTTCATCATCTATGGTTTATTCTGTGTTGAATTGCATGTTTGTTTGGTTTAATTGGTTGATTTCATTTTCTTCAGTTCATCTGGTTTGTTAACCCTGGATGGAACTGGTTTCATCCAGTTTCAATAAAATTGGTTAGATAAGTTTGGTTTCATAAGATAGGTTAACCCTAGATGGAACTAGTTTCATCCAGTTTCAATGTTAAATTGGTTGAAGTGAAATTGGGCGAACTTGGTTTTATTTCAGTGTTGAATTTATTTCAGCAGGTTTATATCAGGATAAAATAAAAACATGATATTATTGGATGAAACTGTTTTCATCATGCATTGTAATGTTTTAGCTAATATATATATGTACATGATATTGTTGGATGAAACTGGTTTATATTCAGAACGATTGTATGTGTTTCATTCTGTCAAATCAATTGCGCAAATGATTTTGTTGTATTGCGCAAATGATTATAGTAGTACTTTAGTATATGGCTGAGTGTCTATAGCATTGAAATGATGTGGATTCTTATATAGTGTACTTTGCAATATATGCAAACCAGATTGCATATATTGGTGGTCTTAATTTTAATGATTATGGGACTAATAACAACGTAGATATCAGTGTAAACTCCTTTTATTTGATTCTTTAGACCATGTTAACATATATAATATATAGGATGGAAGTTGGTTTCATCTGATACCTGCAGAAACTTGGTTTCATCTAGCTCTAATATATAGGATATAACTGGGTTTCATCTGATTCCTGCAGAAAATGGTTTTCATCTAGCTTTGAAGATAAGATGTAATTGAGTTTCATCCATATTTTAAAATATGATTTAACTGGTTTTATGCCAAATTTTTGCAGAAAGCAGTAGCAAGAAGAGTAAGAAGAATGATGGTGCTGAAAGAAGAACCAAGAATAAGCATGATGTGAACGTGGGTATTGAATAAAGCACTAGGAATATGGATGATGTGGATTCCGAAAAGAAAGGAAAGAAAATGTTCCGAGCAAACATGAAACCGACAGTTGAGTTGTTGGGTTCACTGGTATTTACGGAAAGATAATAGGCTGCATTAAGGAAGACTAAATTATTTTGGGTATATTATTTATATGTCCCTACTTTTAACTCCCTACAAATATATCCTTATGCAACAATAAATATGTCCCTTCTTTTTTAAAAACCTTATTCATTTAATATTAGATTACCTTAATACCCTCACCCATATAATATTTTTTGTTTATTTCAAAATGGAACAAATTTCTTCCACTACCACTTCACCACCACCACTAGCACCACCACCACCACCAAAATTCAACTACCATTCCACCACCACCGTTCAACAACCACCAACTACCAACCGCCACCACCACTAATATTCCACCACCACTCCTTCACCACCACCATTAGTCCTCCACCACCACTAGTATGTTGCCACCACCACCACAAGTTTGTCGCCGCTGCCGTCACCGCCGCCGCCGCCACCACTGGTTCAGATATTTTTCTATCAACAACAATAGTTGATCCAAATAAAAATAGAACCAATAGTAGAAGTTTATCTAATTTATGGGATCAACAACAATAGTTGATCCAAGAAAAAATGATCAACAATAGAAGTTTATCCAATTGAGTGGATCAACTTCCATTGTTGATCCACTAAAATTAGATCAACAATGAAAGTTGATCCATGTAAAATGGAGTGAACTTGGCGTGAGTCGAACATGCATCATCTGACATGGAGGAAATCATGCTACCATTGCACCACAAGTTCAACATTGGAAGAAGTTTACATGATTTAAACTACAAAGCATGATTTCAAAGGATCAACAACAGTAGTTGATCCCATAGTTGATCCAAAATATATGGATCAACAACCATAGTTGATTCAATATGACTGCCTGCTTCAACCCATATAACCACCATATTTCATTACCTGATCATTACCTGTAGCTTCATAAACACCAACATCTCCAAGACCAGCTTCAAAACCAAATCTCGATAACTACAAACAACTAGAACCACCATTCTACTACTATTTCCATGACTAATTTCTCATTCGTACCTATCCACCATTACCGCCACCAACAAATCACACATCTCCAGCACCACCACCACCACCAAAACAACCAGAACCAAAATACAACACCAATTTCATCATTCCAACCAAAACCACCATAGTTGATACAATAAAAAAATGGGTCAACAAAAGTAGTTGATCCAAAATATATGGATCAACAACCATAGTTGATCCAACATATATGGATCTACAACCATTGTTGATCCAATATCAATGCCTGCTTCAACCTAGATAACCACCATATTTTATTCAGATATCACCAAATTCTGGGATAATATACACCAAATTCCTAACCAAAAAGAACAATAACATACCACAAAACCGAATCACAATCTATCCTAAAATTGCAGCAAATTAAGACTATTTTGTAACTTCTTGCATATGAATCATGATGTAACCACATAACTCGTATCATTTGGCCTCTCGATGGAATCATGATGGAAATAAAGTATCTGATATAACCCAAAATCTCAAAACAAAAACAGAAAAGTATTCAAATTCATACCTCCTCCACCACTGCCGCTACCACCACCACCGTTACATCTTGAGCTTAAATAATTCAAACAAGTTCGACTATAAAATTACCAGAAATCAAAACATCATCATCAATCAAAATCTCTCTGAAATTACTCAAACGAAACCTAAAAATAAAATCATCGGATCTCACTGTATATTATTTTGCAAATCAAACCTAAAAATGAAAAAGAAGAATAATAGGAGGAACATGAACCATGAATATGCATGAATAAACTTATTTACTTGATGATCAATTTGTTCACGGCAGCGCGGGCGAGGCGGTGCACAAAGTTGTAGGTGGTGATGCGGAGAGGAAGAGTTTTATATTTCTTCTTCCGATTCTTTATTTTATCTCTCAATCGCAACACCAGCAACAAATCTTCTCTTAGAACCCTCAATTGATTCTCTAACCCTAACTGATTTCCCCCGTTCTTCAATTTCAGATACAGATAAAAAAAAAACGATATTGATTCTCTCATTGTCAAACGATATTGATTCTCTCTAGGTTTAAAATTTCTCCCCATCTTGCGACGGAGGTGGTGGCGGCGGGTGGTGTTGGTAGTAGCAGAAGGGTGGTGATGATGCCGATAGAGGAGAAAAGAGAAGAGAAATCTTTTTTTCCAGATCTGAAATTGGAAGTCCCTAAATTGTTAATGGGATTATTGATAAAGAAGGACATAATTATTATGTGATAAGGATATTTGTATAGACCATCAAAATTAGGGACAATAATTCAATTACCACATTAGTTTGATGTATTTAGGTTGTTTTAAAAAATATATTAATGTAGGATACTCATTTGGAAGTACTTTTTTTTTGTTGTTGAACTCTTTCTTCGCATACATTTGTGATCAGTGGATATTTGTGAATTCAAAATACCTATTGATGTTTCTGAAAAATGCATATACTTCAATTTCCTTATATTTGTGTTTGAATATGCAGGATAAAACTGGTTTCATCATGTATAAAACTATTTTCGGAGTTTTTGTCAGGTTACAGGTTGAAAATATTCTTTCTTGACAGAATATACATGATGAAACCAGTTTCACCCTGGCCAAAAATCTCATTTTTTTCCAGAATATGCATGATGAAACCAGGTTACATCCTAGCCTGTACAAAACTGCAATATTTTCTCAGAATGTGACCAGGCTTGGATGAAACCCGGTTACATCCTAGCCTGTATAAAACTGCATTTTTTTGTCAGAATGTAACAAGGCTTGGATGAAACCCTGTTACATCTTATCCTGTAAAAACTGATTGCATTCAAGTCAATGAAAACTACAAAAAGAATGTACAATAAAAACTGAAAAGGATTCATAATACAATTAAAGTTCTGAAACAGTACACCATGTACTTTCTCTCGGAGGTTTTGCATGAACTTGTAATAATCGTTAACCTTTTGATACACCCTATGCTTGACAACCCATTTAAGTCTCACATCCGCTACTTGGTTGCAACAAGAAGTAACATGCTGAGTATAGAAAAACAATTTCCAATCTCTCCAGGTGGGATATGAAACTGCAATAGAGGGCCTCACCTCATAGATGGACAATATGTCGAGATGATATGGAATTATTTCTAGTTTCTCAATCCTTACCAGCATATTCTCTTCTTTCCTCAGCTGTGGAAACAACAAAAGTAACTTAACTCCCCTAAACATTGCACCTGTAACAAATGACTCAGCTCAAGAATGAGCTTTAACCATTGATGTTTATTTGTGTCAAATCCTAGTCCTCAGCTTCACACTTAATTGCAGTTCCAATATCGCACACAGCAGCAATATCCAGTCGCCAAAATTATCACACCCAATTCTTGGTTTCATCAGCGACATAATCTCAAACCAATACAGAATACATCCAACCAACACCAGTTGCATACTGCATTCACTTCAGTCAACACCACAATCTTCTTTCAGTTCACAAACTCATCAAAATCTTCAACAGCAGCTGCAATCACACACCACCATTTCTATATAACTATTCTCTCCGTTTCTATCTTCTCATTACAAGTCAACAGCTGCAACTCCTCAAAATATCAGAACCCAGTAATTCAATAATTCCAGATTCCCTCTCTCTTGTTCACGATAAACCCATCTCAGACAGTCTCCCTAAGCATACATATAAACCAGACCATTTTAGTTCACCATTCATTCACCATCTTTGATTCCAACAGTTGCAACTTCAATTTTGAGTCATCTCTCGGCCAAACTCAAGCCACTGAAACCCATGAACATCAGCATCAGTACTAGCACATTTGAATCCATGTAATTCCTAACATGCATCTATCAACTGAACTCCACCAACAACAAAACTTCATCTCAATCGCCATCATAAACAACAGATTCATCTCCAATTCCTTCTCCTCAAATGTGGAATTCTCCTCAACCTACAATTGTGCCTTGTTGTAACATGTAATACCCAGTACTCAAATTCATCTTCTCATCTCATGTCAACATTGAACTTCAAATTCATAATTTTCTCTCAAATTCGATTCAACCCCTCTCTATCAATTTCACCATCAACAGATTCTTCTCCGATTTAACCACCAACTGGAGCAACTCCTACTCTGCCAGATTCATTTACAGAGAACCCTAATTCAATTTGGGGACAAAAGACTCTAATTCTTGAATTCAACCTGATACCCATCACAGAATCAAACCAATACTTATGTCTCATTCTATTTCTCGTCAATTTCAGAAACCCATCGAACTCACCCATGAAAGATAGCAGCAGCAGCTCTGTTTCCTCCCTAACTTCTACTAATTCATCGAATTCATACCCATTTCAGTCATATCCACAGTTCGAACCACCATCATCAAATTCATCAAAGGTTAAGGGTTACTTTAGGTAAAAGACATTTTTTTATTTTTTATTTTCCGGGTGAAATATCCATTTTGGCTAAATGAACAGTATTTTTTCTGTTTTTTGGCTATATAAACAATATCTAAAGCTAAGAATCTATTTCACCCAGGAATTTTTTGTTTTGGTCTTTTTGAACAATTTTGTGTATTATTATATACTGTCGTAACTAATATAGTAAAGGATTAAGAACATGTACCATGAACAACACTGCACCACTTCGCTCCTCTCTGATTATAAACATGAAAGGGTGATCCGCTACGAAATCAACAAGAGGAGGGGGAGGAGGAGGGGGAGCACATCAACAATACATGACATCCCCAACAACAGCCATAGAAGCAGCAGCTTCGGTTCCAGATTCATCAATTTCAAGAAAACACTTGTGATAAACCTTTGAAACATAAAGAATACCGTTATCGTCAAGATTCACCATCTCAGTCAGCTCTGCCTTCGATTCATCAAAAGGAAATACTAGTCTCACTCGCTGTAGAACAATTTTTGCTTCAAAATAAAAACAAATTTTGAACTTGGGAATCTTGAATTATCATGTTGGAACCCATCCCAAAAAAGCTGGGAGATACTGATCCATAAAAGCAGCAGGATCAGCGCTCACCTTTTCTATAAGTTCATCGATCCCATCGCGCTGCTCGGGTAAAACTATAAACATAGAAAAATATGTATTGATTTTCGAATCCATTTGTCATAACAATTAATATATTCATAACGAGTCTCCGATGACATGAAAGGAACATCTACTGAATCTTTTTCATCGAGGAGATAGAACTTTGACATCTTAGTTAGTGATGGTTCAAATTGAGATTCGTAAAAAGATCCTTTGAAATAGAGAGCATCCGCCAATATGAATGTGGTACGTTCATTAAGTGCATCAGCAGGTAGGAGGTCTTGTATTAGTCCATGGGTCTCCTTTTCAGCCCATGCGTTCGCCTTCTTCAGCACTTCTATTCCCTAACCAAGTCACGTACATTCAATCGTTTGAAACAAAGAAAATAGAACGTAAAACAAACGAAAAAAACACAAATATGAAAAACAATATATGGATTTTTGCGTGCGTACCTTATTTGCGAAATCCACAGTTTCAGCTTCCGCTTTGTAAACAGCATGAACAACTTCTTGGAATGCTGGTTTTAGAGAGGAGCTGACCCAAACACCGCCAACGAAAGACAGTTTAGGACCTTCAAGTCCGGTTTGTGTTTCGCAAAACATGTTGATGATCTTAGAGTAAATAGAATTTAAATTATTGAGACTATCACAATTGAGAAATCCTAATAGCTATTTCAAGGTTTCACCACTTGCTCCTGAAGCTACTAAACCAAGAGAAGCTTCCATCGAGAATGGAGATAATACCAGATTCCTATTCATTGACTCGCTTAACCACATGTTTTTAACGAGTTTCATGCAAGGATTGGCGCCCTTTTTTGATAGTTCCATGTTTATGATGCTAAGGAAACCTAGGACAAGACCAAACAACCTCTATTTATAATGAACTAAGAACTTGCAAAACCAACCGTGCCACAATAATCCAAAATAAGGGAAAAATACGGTTTAGTCCAAACTAAGAACTTGCAAAACCAACCGTACATCGGTAGCACTCCATAAAAATAAGGAAAAAATACGGTTTAGTCTAAAATCACTTCCAAATATACTAGTTAGTCCACACCCATTCAACTAGGTAAAAGTTAGTCCTTTATTAATTTGAAATATGGAAAGTACATTAATAACCCTTTACAATTTAGTCCAAATATTTTCAGTCTAGTCCATGGTGACTTATGATGATGTCACTAATTTTAAATAATTTTAAAATGATTTATCTTTCCAACCACTCATCCAAAATTCACAAACTTTATATATTCGGAAAACTCTTTTCGAGAGTTACAAAAAGAGTACCCATATGACTACATAATTTTCATTTTAAAAAAAATCTTAGTTTACATTGGTGTAAAACAAAAACACTACAAAATTCCAAAAAATCCAAAGACAAGACAAGGTGTACCAGTTTGTACACCACATACATTTTTCCACCTAAGGAACATGCTATTAAAATCTAACACATAACAAGTTCCTAAACACATAGTAAGTATGCTATTCAAATCCAGAAAAGCTTCCATCTGCAAAACCTGTCCATTGTTCTTTTCTACTTTCTTAAACTCCCTTGAAAAGTACATGCACACATAGCAAGCATGCTATTAAAATCACCTCATGATATCGAAAAACAATAACTTAGGGTTTCATCAAGAATTAGTTTTTTTATTTTTTATTTTTGAGAGAGCACAATGATGTACAAACCTACAAAACTCTAAGATTCATACCCACAAAACAAACCATATATTACAATGATGTGTAGTTATGTACGCACATAAAAAATATCCAACTAATCCAACATCCATACACACAAAACTGGTCATATATAATATTGAGATTGTACAGTGGTGTACACACCTACAAAAAATCAACAAATCCAACATACATACCCACAAAAAAAAGGCCATAAAATCATGAGAGAGCATAATGGTGTACAAAAATATACATGCTTACAAAAATCCATCATCTATACTCACAAAACATGCATATAGTGTTGAGATACAACAGTGGTGTACAACTATGTGCACACCTATAAATTTTTTAAAACAAACAAACATCCATACCCACAAACAACTCATATATATTGCTGAGATTGTACATGGTGTACAACTATGTACACACCTACAAAAAGCAATTTTTTTTAGCATACATACCAAAAAAATCCATAAAATAATGAGAGAGTATAATGGTGTACAACTATGTACACACCTACAAAAATTCCAACACCTGTACACATTAGTGCTTTCCCTAATATTTGGTTTGTATACATAAAATATAAGTGCACTCTATGTACACACCACTAATCCCTTTGATGCTTATAAGTCACTAAATTTTAC
The DNA here is from genome assembly GCA_023529315.1 of Papaver bracteatum. NCBI lineage: Eukaryota > Viridiplantae > Streptophyta > Magnoliopsida > Ranunculales > Papaveraceae > Papaver > Papaver bracteatum. The sequence continues at coordinate 40,769 of JAJJWX010005105.1, forward strand.
TACCTAACTAAGACTTGGTGTGATGATACCCAACATTGGAAGAATTCTATGTTTGTTGTGTATAGAAAAGTCTAAACGAAAGTACTAGTTTATTATATTTCAGGATCATAATCAATGCAGAAATGAAGTGCACGAGTTACAAGTACGCCTGATAAAACTAGTGCACTAAAAAGTACACTGCGCATAACTGGTGTACAAACAAGTGCACCTTGTACAGAAGGTATAATAAAAAAAATGCACATAAAGATTCTACTAGTCTTTAACCTTTCAAAAAAATATCTTCACAGATTTCACAAGGAATAATGGTTAGATGTGGACCTCAAGGATATAATATCCTCATTTTTTAATATCATATAATTCACATTCACAATAAGAAAATCAAATGATACAAATATCAAAAGCATGAGACCTACCATCAAATAGCATGTATTAGCCCATCATACACAATTCTAGCGTTTTCAGTCATAGTTGTATCATGTGAACTTGACGCATGTCCACCTCCTTTTTATTCTGCAGCACTTGCAGAAGCGTCCTGTCTTGCCCTCTCTTCCTCCATCGAAGCTCTAAGAGTAAGAGAAAGGTGTACAAGCATATACACCTGATATAACAAGCACAAAAAGAAGAAGTGCACTTTTATATGCACCCATCTAACTAGTGTACACGAAAATACAACGGTTAATTCTTAAGTACAATTATGTACACTATTATATGCTCATTCATGTTGTTCCTTATAATGGGAACTTAAGATTCAGTAATTCTTAGCTAAAAAGTGAAAGAAGAAAATTTGTATCAAACCAGAATTAATCTGGCAAGGTTCGAGAACTAAATCTCTACTTAGTTACGTCCTTTGCTTCTCATCTGTATGAGGACAATCCTTAAAAATACTGTACACCAAAAAAATAAAAACATAAAATGAAAGTAAGTATTTAGAAATCAAATTGGTTAAGTAATCATCAGTAACTCCAATCAACAGAAACAAAGAACCTTGGAAGATAAAAACTAAAAACAACATAGATTTGGTCTTTGGAAATGTATTAAAAAAAAGTTTGGTAGCAAGAAAACAAATAAAGGCATCAACTAAACCAGTATGAAAGCAAACAACGAATTAATAAACAAAATGAAACACCATTACCTGATCTTCCTTGCAATCCCTGCCTATGACCTTGCCAGATCTATCGTATATAATGTGTGTTAACCTGTCATCACCAATCAAAAATTTATAAAAACAGTAAGTTGATCAAAAGTACATAAGCTAAGAGCAGGAGAGCTACCTAGGATCAAAAGGTGTACAACTATGTACATATTAACGATCAAAAGGTGTACAACTATGTACATATTAGGAATCAACATGTGTAAAATTATATACACCCTCCGTCCCTAATTAGATGAGCTATTTGGTTTTTAGTTTTGTCCACAAATAGATGAGCCATTTCACTAACCAAGGGGATATTTCTAAAACTACCCTTTTAATTGATTATTTTTTCTATAAGAAATATGTATAATATGATAGTCATGTTTATATTTGTTGCGTAGGTGTTTTAAAATGCTTTTCAACGGTATAAAGTTTATAAAAAACCGTGGTATAGTTTAAGAGATAAATCGTTTCTAAATTTTACTAATTATTGCCCATAAGGGTATAATTGTAAAAAATAATCCACTTTTCTCCTTGCCTTAAAATTTGTGTAAATTACAAGTAGCTCAGCTAATTAGGGACGGAGGGAGTACACATTAAGAATTCAATAATAAAAGGCCACTCTGGTGAAAACTTAATTAACCCATTACGGTTTCAATAACAAACCCAAAGCAAAAAAGGCTACAACTAAGACTGTTAAAAAAAGTTTAGCTGTTTCGAAAACAGGTGTACTAAAAAGTACATTGCGTACAACTGGTGTAGTAAAAAGTACACCTCGTACAACCGGGACAATAAAACCAACGCACATAAGAATTCTACCAGATTATCTTCACAAATTTCTTCTTCATCGAATAAATTGTCTATCTCTTTATGAATCTCATTGTTTGTACCCAAAATCACTTTCGGGCACGAAACACAATGAATCGATAGTTTGGTTAGTATTTTGGGTTAGGAGTGGATTTGGAGAACAAAAAGAAAGACAGAAGTTTAACGTGGTTCGGCATGGTTGCCTACATCCACGGTCGAATCCCCTTAGGGAGAAATACTTTATTCACGTTTGTGTATGCATTGCTATTTTTTCTCTCTCTTGGCTACCTCCCTCAAATTATTTCTGCTCTCCCTATTTATACAGTTTTACATCTGAATTTCAATATCAACATAAATGGCATTAAACTGCCCATTTATGCCTCCCTCATAAAATCTGCATGAAACTGCCTCCTTTATGCCTCTATCATAAATTTGTATGAAACTGCCTCCTTTATGCCTCTATCATAAATCTGTATGTAACTGTCGGGATTAATGTTGCATGATTTAATGGTGATTTATGTATGAAACTGTCCATTTATGGCCATTGATAAATTCACATAAAACTGTTTTTCTTAAAAATGGTCATGGGCTAGATTGAATGGCAGTGAAATTTGTGATGGGTCGTCTGGAAGTGTGGCGGGATGGTGGTTGGCAGATTGGTTTGGCTGCATGGGTAGAAAGTGGTTGTCGAGATAATTGGTTAGCCGACTGGATCGATGGGTCAGCATGATTGATTGGCTTGCTGGCGATATGACTGGAAACCGGTTGGTAGTGCGGAAGAGTTTTTTGGCTGGAAATTGGTTAGCAGTGTTGCTGGCTATAAGACCGAAAATTGGATAGAGGTGTGACTGACTTCGATAGTTGACCGATGGTTGACTTTGACCATTGACTGGCCGTTGACTTTGACCGGATGTTGACCGACTTCGACCATTGACTGATTCTAACCATTGACTGGTTAGCGGGCTTGGATGAGGACCCAAAGGATGATTCAAATATCAATTTGGTCCATAAGTAGTATTTTTACTTATGGTCCAAACATCGCCCCCTCTTAACCCCCAACTTGTTGGGGGTTAAGAAAATTCCGTTTTCCTAAGTCAACGATAAAACTCGCCCACAAGTGTGGATTATTGATATCGAGGTGATTGGCGAACTTCCCTTGTTGTTTGCGGAAATCATAATCAAGACGCCCCCAAGTAAGGCTATTGCGGCTAGGGAATCGACATGAAATAGTTGAGCATGAACCACTGTTGTATGCAAAATCAAGATCGATGGATGAGATATTTCGCCAATGAAGCGTGACGCTGAGTGGAGTGGTGTTGCGAGTGAGCGATAACAATATTGAGTGAAGCTGGTCTGCGTTGGCCGTGATCACTGGATGCGAGAATCAACGAGCATCAGCTGCGATCGAATTTCGGAATGCAAAGATTAATCTGAACAAAATTCCACCGCGAGCCTTCTGCGTTCAATTTGGATCTGCTGAGGCTCTTGAGAAAGGCTGGATTTGCATCAATCCTGCGTTCACCTAGAATGCAAGCGACAGAACGAAAAAATTCCGCCCGTAGCGACTCGCGTTCATCCGATCTGCCGGAATCGAGCAAGGTTGATCAAGATTACCATGATCACTGAATGCAAGAAGAATTCTAACAAATTTCTCCGCAGCAGCTACGTTCACTGACTGCTTTGAATCTGCGAGCAAGGTTGGAATGCATCACCGCGATCAGCTGGAATGCAGCAGCAAAGAATGAAATGACGCAGCCAATCTGGTGTTCTACCGATCGGTGGACTCGTGAGCATGTACTTGACCGTGACGTACCGCGTTTCAGTTGGAATGCAGCAGCATCGAACAAGGTTCCTCTACAGCAGTTGCGTTCAGCTGGACTGCAGGAACCGCGAGCAAGGCTGGACTACATCAGCTGCGTTCAACTGGAATGTAGCAGCAACGAACAAAATTCGCGCCAGCAGCCGTTCGCCAGTTTCAACCGGACTGCCGAATGCGAGCGTTGCTGATCTATCACTACGATCAGCTGGAATGCAGCAAGAATTGAACAAATTCCGCCGCAAAGAGCTGGCGCTCAGCTGGACTGCCGGAACTACGAGAAATGCTTGGATGCATCGACGTTTGGAATGCAAAGCAACGAACAAAGTTCCACTGCAAAGAGTCATTGGATGGATTTGCAGAGACTGCGAGCATAGATGGACTGCATCAGCTGCGATCAGCTGGAATACAACAGCAACGTACGAACAAAGTTACAGCAGCTGCATTCAGCTGGACTGCATGAGATGAGAGCATAGCTAGACTGTATTAGTTGTGATTAGCTGGACTGCAGCGGTCAATGATTAGATGGACTGAAGCAGCAAAAATTAGCTGGACTGCAGCAACAATAATTAGCTGGACTTCAGCAGGTGCTGAGGGACTGGACTTAAAAAGTTCGATAAACATAGGTGTAAAAGCTATAAATAAAACTAGACAACACCGATTCGCGTCCAAATGAGTGCCACTGCAGACGCATCGATTCGTCAACCGAGTCTGAATTTAAACAAGCTGATTGCATCGCGAAACCAACCGTGTGCAGCAGTTTCTTTTGAACTGGAGTACAATAATTCAATCGATATAACTATGGAAGTTTAACATTACTGAAAAAATATTATGCGTAAAAATATTATGGTATATGCTCTCCCCCTCTTAATCCTGCAATTCGTTGGAGGATTAAGAAGTTAAGTTACACGAAGTTAGATTTTAGGAAGTCGAACTCGCATTGCATTTAGGTGCTATGTAACTTGCCCCTAATCATATAGAGTGTTTACGCACTTTACCCCAAAGGAGTCATTTCAAACCATGAGGTGTCACATATCTAGCCCCAAGTGATAGTCAGTCACGTTGAAGTGATATGCAACTCGCCCCCAGTAGATAGTAATTGTCATGCTGCTCAATGATCGCACAAGGGTGCACTTCCTTGCTGCATTTAGCTCGAGCATGGAATTTTGAAGTTGTCTGCTACTTGGAATTCGCGCGGGGACCAATCCCACTATTCCAGATTTGTGCAGAATTGAAATGTGTGCATCCCCTCATTGAGAAAATGCTTGCCACATTAAAGGTGTCTTATTGAACAAAGTTATGCATGAATATATATGAAAAGAAAAAAGAAAAAATATGTAAATTGTATACTTACCATATTGAAAATGTTACTGCGACTTCGTTTATGAAGTGATTAGGATGCCCACTGGCTATGACGTTGTTTTCCAACGACGATGATTAGTATATTTGCCTTAGCGTTTCGTCTCGACTTAATAATAGATTTGTCTGTGGGACTGGAATGCACCAGTTAAGTCCAAGCTTGAAAGAAGACAATTGCCACGGAACTGTATTTTAGCAGCTCTGATTAGCTGTACTGTAATAGTTATGCATAAAACTGGACTGAAGCAGTGGTGAGGAAAAAGTAGGAACTGTCGATTAAAAGGGAATTAAAAGGATGTGGCGATCCGATCAACATGCCAGCATTGTTGATTATGAAACTGGATTATTGTTGATCAACTGATCATAATATTTATGTATGAAAAGGACTGCAGCAGTTTGATCAATCTGACTGCAATATTTTGATGGTGATTGAATGTGACCGTTTCTAGTCTTTGTCATTTCAAATTTCTAAAAATTTAATTGTCTAGAAAATTGAAATTTCTCCTTCGCAATCTTGGGAATTGACATACGATCTGAAATGGCGAAAATCGCCCGAGTTTGGATGCACAAAGAAGAAGTTGTCGAACAATTGGTTGGTTAGGGCCTTGCTCCAAATATGTTGATATCGTGATTTCACCCAAAAAATATTTTTCTCCAATTGTAAAATTTTACCCTCATGTCGTAGGGTATTGAAATGCGATCGCAACGAGCCAAAAATCATCAAATTTGGACGTGAGACGAAGAAGATATCAACGAAACAATTTCTAGACCAAGCCCAAGTGGGGCGCATAAATCCGTCAGCCAAACAAATGTGGGCTGAAAAATCCAGGGCTATCAAATAAATTGCATCGCGAAGCATAGGATCAGGACCGGGGTATTAAGTTGGGTCGAGATACATAGTAACATGTACACCCGATTAATCTCCGATTTTCTGGTTGTCCGCTTAATCGGACCGATCCGTCTCGATCGCCGATTGGCACTGCCGCCGCTCGCTCTAGCCGCCGGCATATCTGCCGCTCGCCGCTGTCGTTAGATTTTGATGCCGGCTCCATATTTTCACCGACGGTCAAGATATGCATTACATCGAAGTTTCTATGTTACGTGACGCACTAAAAGTTTCCTGAAATTGAGTTTTGATGTGGCTGGGAACATCGAAGTTTGATGACCACCATAGAATCAACGGTTCGAATGCGAAGCGCATGGAACAATGATATAATTGGAAGTATTGAAGCGTTTCCCTTATAACTGATTGAAGCGGGTGAATAACACCCTTGTTGAAGTGGGTGAACAGAACTCTGACATGGGTGTCCGGCACGGAACGTGGGTGGCTGAAAGGAAACATGGGTGAATGATCTGATGACGTGGGTGGATGATACCCCGAACGGAGATTAACCGGGACATTTCATTGAATCGCCGATTTATCGGGACCACTAGTCGCCGATTGCCGCTGGGAAGAGCCGCCGGGCTTGGCCGCCGGTCGAGCCGCCGACTTTTTTTTTTTGAAAATTTTGGTGAGAGTTTTCAGAAAATGTGATCTTTACTCGTCCATTTGGTGACAGCTTTTTCTGACGTGTGATCTTTTCCGCCGTAGTTGTTGCCTTTTCTTTCTTGTAACGGCTGTTGTAACAGTTTAGAGACTGTTGATAGAGCCGTTGCTGTTTCTTATGAGATTTCCACCATGGTTTTGCTACACCTTTGTGGACTTTTCTGACACGCTTCTCCAAAGGTTTTCTCTTGGATATTCAGGTACCTAGAGATGTAAGCAACTTGGCACCCTCGTACTCATGACAGTATTGATTTTGAGGTACAACAAACTCGAACAGTTGGGTAATGCGTTATTTTATAAGCAAATTTTTCTGAACTTTGTAGTTGAACATGTTGCGGATCGACCACCCTGCCAACAATATAGGTGATTTTTTCAGTGAACCAACTGTGGTGGCTCTCGATTGCGATCTTTGGACTGCACTTGATTGCGATCAACTGGGTATGAACTTGGTAATTCACAAGTCTGCAGCGACTGCGATCAGTGAACTGCGATGGTTGGAAATAAAACTGGGTCTACAAATCTGGATTGCAGCAGTTGAAATTAAAACTGGACCCAGCCATGTTGTGGATCGAACTTCCAGCAATAATTTTGATGGTATTTCACTACACCCCTTTCCGCGGAATGAGCGTCCCAGAAACACTATTTTCATATTTCGTAGTGATGCGATTTTCAATGGTATCCGAAGGTGATAACTTCAGCAGATCTGAAATGGTGAATCTTGATTGCAGCAGTTGCGATCAACTGGACTGCAGTATGTGCAATTATATGGCTAACCGCAGCTGCGATCAGCTAGACTGCGACCCTTATGATCAAGTTGGGTTGCAGCAGCTTCGACCAGTTGGACTGCAACAGTGATTTTTCACGACGTTCAAACAGCTTTTTCATGGAAATTTCTGGAGCGTTTTCTGCAACTTTTCTCAATGGGAGGACATGATTCCTTTTCTCGTAGTCCCCTTAGTCAGCGCCAATGTTTGTACCCAAAATCACTTTCGGGAACAAAACACAATGAATCGATAGTTTGGTTAGTATTTTGGGTTAGGAGTGGATTTGGAGAACAAAAAGAAAGACAGAAGTTTAACGTGGTTCGGCATGGTTGCCTACATCCACGGTCGAATCCCCTTAGGGAGAAATACTTTATTCACGTTTGTGTATGCATTGTTATTTTTCTCTCTCTTGGCTACCTCCCTCAAATTATTTCTGCTCTCCCTATTTATACAGTTTTACATCTGAATTTCAATATCAACATAAATGGCATTAAACTTCCCATTTATGCCTCCCTCATAAAATCTGCATGAAACTGCCTCCTTTATGCCTCTATCATAAATATGTATGAAACTGCCTACTTTATGCCTCTATCATAAATCTGTATGTAACTGTCGGGATTAATGCTGCATGACTTAATGGTGATTTATGTATGAAACTGTCCATTTATGGCCCTTGATAAATTAGCAAAACTGCATTTTCTTGAAATGGTAGTAATTTGGATTGAATGGAAGGCTGGCATCTTTGGTCGTCGTGTGGCGGGATCTTGTGTTGGAGCTGGTTTGGCTGCATGGGTAGAAGCTGGCTGTCAGCATAATTGGTTAGCTGACTGGATGGGCTGGCTGGCAGCATGATTGGCTTGCTGGCGATATGACTGGAAACCGGTTGGTAGTGCGGAAGAGTTTTTTGGCTGGAAATTGGTTAGCAGTGTTGCTGGATATAAGACCGAAAATTGGATAGGGGTGTGAATGACTTCAATAGTTGACCGATGGTTGACTTTGACCATTGACTGGCCGTTGACTTTGACCATTGACCTTGACCGGATGTTGACCGACTTTGACCATTGACTGGTCTGTGTATACTGGTGGGCTACCTTGGTTGACTGGTCAGCGGGCTTGGATGAGGAGCCAAAGGATGATTGAAGTATCAATTTGGCCCATAAGTGGTATTTTTACTTATGGTACAAACACTCATCTAAAATCGTACCTCTCAGATCTAATCTAAAAAATTAATAATAACAATAAAAAAAAGATTTATAATTTCAAATCAGAAATGTTAAATCAAAAGAAATATTTAGTTTAGTCATATAAAAACTCTAAAAAAAATTAAACAAAATTCTATTTTGAAAACGGTAAACCTAATAACTCCAAATCTAATGTTCAAGATATAAATAAGTGATAAGAGAAGATGAAACTTATCTTCATAATCATTTTGGGTGACGAAAATCTTTAGATTCAATTGTTCATGATTATGCTCATCAATTTTTCATCACTGGTTTCAAGTAAATCTCCAAAAACAAGCGTTGTTGATGATAATTTTTAGCTTTTTCGGGCTTATTTCAAATCAAATCGAGATGAATCGAATGTTTCGAATCTCCAGCTTTGAAATCGCCTCTCGCGTCTCCTTTCATTTCTCTAATCTGATTTTTCTCTTCCAAAACTACTGTAACATATTATTATGATTCAAGGACATTTCGGGTACCAAAAATAATCGGATCGGTGGAGTAAAGGACCGACTCATCCATAATTGGACTGAACTGTTTGAGGCGGGGAATTTTTGGACTAGATAGTACTAGGCCGGAGATGAGTGGACTAAAGCGTCCCAAGCCCAGTAACTTTGGGACTAAACGTCAATTTCTACTAAAAGTAATATACCTTTTGCAACTCGGTAATTACCAAAGATAAACTGAGAAGTGAGAACACTTCCATAAACTAGACAAGCGACCCCAAAGCAAAGAACGCGTAATTGGGGGATATCGAAACTAATTGGGGGATATAGCTAAATGACAAAATAGGGATCCAAATATCCTAGCTGGGTTACCCCTTATATAATTAAATTATTAATTCCTAACCCAACCCTCACTAATCATAATTAGTTACTAATCATGATTAGTAAAATATTAATGATTTGGGGGATATAATTTGTGTATTTATGTTTATTTGAATTTGTGTGGGTTAGTTAGTAGAAGGAGGGAAAAAAAATTTGAGTAGAATTTTTTTTTTGAAAATGGAAGATGATTGTGATGAGAGACTTGCAGCTGCTGAATCTTTAGCTCAATTACAACAACAATCTTCGGTTAATGATAACAACTCACAATTGTTGTATGATGAACCAACACCTTTGAATCATGATTTTCGTGACCATGAAGGGTTTTGTGAAGAACCAACTCAAGAAAGTAAACATGTTCAACATACAAGCAACCCCAACACACAGGTAATGCTTCAAAGAGGTCGATTTTTTTTTTTTTTTTTTTTTGAAACCGACATTTCTGTCTGAAAAACCTTAGTACCGGCATGCTCGTTGTTTGAATACTATGCTAGAACCTTTATAACCGGCATTGTATTCATACAAATTTATATGCCGAGACAAAATTCCCCATCTGTTCAAGAACAAACCGACGCGGTATTCAAACCAAGATTGCATGCAGGTACACATTTATACTTTTTACCCACCACCGAATATTCTATGGAATATTCAAACCGGCAGTGTGAGTACATGACATAAAATGCCGGTTGTAGTTGCATAATAATCTACAACTACACCCTCAATAGAATTAGTAAAAACTCAAGAAGTTCTTGATGGTGAATGATAACTTTCTTATTAATTCTCTTAGTTGATTACATAGAATTATCAAAATGGAACTAGAATAGTTACAACTTTTTCTATTCTCTTTCCTAAGATAATTTCTTACACTCATTAAAAGAACCTTCCGAATTTTACATTTGAACTCCTATTTATAGTAAAACTTATGCAGTTGTATATGAATTGCAAAGTATCGCAATTCATCCTCGCAAAATTATTTCATCCTCGCAAAACTTCATATTTCTCCGCGCTACTTCTATCATCGTATCATTTTATAACTCTTTTCTCCTTTATTTATTACGATACTCGTGAACTATTATCTTGCGATATTCAGTACCTACATCTTGCCTCTTCTCATGTCAATTATACGAATAAGAAATGATCGTGAGAACATAACCGTTACTTAGTCTTTTAGAATTTGGACACGTCTTTTGTAACCGTCCTTTTCTAGTTATTCCCTTATATAACTCCTTTATATTCTCTTCCTTTTCTTCTTCTTACTTCTGCAATTTTATCTTCTGTTCATACTCTCCATTACTGTTTTCTCTGTAATTTTTTCTTCTATTATATCTTCATGAGTTCTCCAAGGTAATTTCCTTCTATCTCCGCTCATTTCATTTGTTCTCTTCTTTAATTTCTGTATAATTTGTTATCTGATTTTGGTTTATTTCAGCAAAATAACTCCTCAGATGAAACCTCAACTAAAAAATTCAAGCCCTAATCGACGAAGAAGAAAATCTGAGAATCAAAAGGTAGTTAAAATACTTTTCCTTCTTTCCTGAACAATATATTGTTGCCTCAGTTTTTAATCTACATTTTGATTCGCAGGTTGGCGAAAAACCAAACCTGGTAAGAGATCTCGAGTAACTAAACCCACACCATTAATTCCGATTGATGATTTCCTTCACGAAGTTGATAAGGAATTTTCCTCTCCTCCTCGTGAAAATGCTTCTTCACACACTCCGCCTCTACTCCATTACCTACCTTTCAATCTCCCATCAGTGTCAATTTATCAACACTTCTTCAAGATCAACCCTCGCAAAATATTTCTTCAACTTCTTCTCTTGAAAAACAACCCTCGCAAAATATTTCTTCAACTTCTTCTATTGAAAAACCTATCTTGTCCCCAAATCCTTTGAGTGCTATTTCTCCAAACAATTTGCATCTTTATCTTATTCCTTCAATTTCTTCTCCTCTTACTCAGGAAATTCGAGATGGAATTTATTCAACTTTCCGAATGTTATCTGAGGTTTTGACCAATACTGCGAAGTCTACTAATATTCGTTCGCAATATGAGTTTTGCGAAGTGCTAAATAATTTCGTCAATCCAGGCATTTCTTCTTCACGTCAATCCTTGGAAAAAGAAATTGAATTGCTTCGCCAATCTTTGAAATCTTCTCAAGCAGAATGCGAGGATCTCCGTAAAGAAAATTATCATCTTCAAAATGATTCTCTCGACTGTGCGATTCTTCGCAAAAGAAATTATGAATTGAAAGGTATGATTACTATCTTCATATTTTCCCTTTTATTTACTTATATTCTTCATATGCTTGAAACATCCATTAAAACCCATTCCCCTTTATAGAATCCATCCAGAAATGTAGAAGATTGGTACTTCACCATGAATCAGATGCAACAGAATATCGAACCAAGCATGAAAGCCTCTCAAACCAATTCTCCCATTTATCTAATCTTTACTCGTGTGCTCTTGACAACTCTGACGCTCTTTTTCAAGAGAATACTCAACTAATATATGATCGAAATTTTTTGAATGATGACATATCTCAACTTTTTTCTTCCTTAACTAAAGCTAATTTGAGAATAGAAGCCTTATTAGAAGAGAACAAAACCTTATCAGAAGAGAAATGTTCGTTTTTGAATACAATGATTGTTTCTTCGCAAGAATTAAAAACTCTTCAGAATAAATGTTGCGATCAAGAAAATCTTCTTTCTTTGTTGAAAGGTGAACTTGAGGAATTAAAGAAGTCTTCAGATCTTTGAAAGAAATTCTTTTGTTATTGAGAAGAATTCCCTTATTAATAAGAATATAGTCTTGAGTACTAAGAAGAATCAACTTGAAGAAGATTATTCGTCGTTAAAAGTCTTAATGCCAAACTTGCGAAGGATAAAAAATTTCTTCTTTCTAAAGATCAAAAGCTTCAATCTCGACTTAAAGGATTAGTTGGTAATGGTTTTGATAATGCGATGAATCAGATGAAGAGCTGTTGTCTATCTTTAGCTCAATCTATTACTTCGCAAAGAGAAGGTAGTCATTAAAATTTGACTGCCTCTGGTATATCTTTAAATTTCGTTATACTCGCAAATTTTATCCTTTGAATTTTGTTTTATTCGAAGAATCGAGAACAACCTTCGTAATGCATTTGGATTAGAAGCCTCGTTCCGAGCTTCGTAAGAAAAATGCTTTGATTTCTACCCGCTTAATCAACTCTAGTGACCGTGCTACTCGGAGATTCAACTATCTTGCTTATTCCAAAGATATCGAAGATACCAACCATCAAAAATCTATACTTCGTGAAAGTCATTTGAAATCTCAAGTCTTTATGAATAACATTCTCTTATCAAGAGCCTTGCCTCCTGTGAAAATTACTCCTCGAAAATATCTGATGAAGTTGCTCGTGAGCCCGATAATGATTTCGATTATGAGAGTGATGATGAAGATCTTGATGACGAGAAAGAATCTATTCCTCAAGGAGATGTTCTGTTGCATATTCTTCAAAGGATGATATCTCGCAAAAGTCGAAAGTTGCTAATGACCCTACTCATCTTAAAGATCCAGACAGAGTGTTGATGAAGCATGATAACATTATTTTTTCAATTTATCATTGAATCTCCCTGTCCTCCTTTCTTTTGAATTCCTTTCCTTAGTTCTTTTGTTGGTTTTCTTTTTGCGAACAATTGTTTTTAAGAAGTACATCGATATTTTGCGAAGATGATTTAACCTTTCTTAAGAAGTATATCGATATTTTGCGAAGATAATTTAACCTTTCTTTAATTAAATGTTTTCCTTATTTTGCCCCATTTGATCATATGAAGAGAAATAATATATAACTCACAGATAAAGCTTAGTATCTCCTTTTCCCCCTATTATTTCTCTTTAAATGATTAAACATTGTTGGAAGTATTAGAATATCTGCCTCAATTTATCTTACGAAGTTTCAACTTGTTACGATTGTAAATAAGAAATCCTCCCTTTTAAGTATAAGAAATAAAATATATGAAATATCCTTAATAAGTATACTACATATACAATACCTTTGAAGAAGTATTAGAAGTACTAAATCCGTCAAATGAAGAGATACAAGAAGTATTAGAAGTACTCGATCCACCAAATGAAGAGATATAAGAAGTATTAGAAGTACTCAATTCACCAAATGAAGAGATATAAGAAGTATTCAATCTGTGAATAATTACGTAACATATGACGAAGTATAATGATTACATAACCTTCACCAAATTAAATATCCGTTGAAGAAGTATAATAAGTATAAGAAGTATTAGAAGTATTAGAAGTATGATATATTCTTGAATAATTATAAGAAGTATTCAACTTTTGGAGAAATATTCAATATATGGAGAAGTATAAGAAGTATGTAATTCTCGTAAACTTTTACGAATATGAACTTATCTGTATTTGATTGCTATCAAAATCGCATCTTTTGTTAAGTCTTCGTTAAAATTCTTCAATGATGTTGTCTTCTTTGATAGGACTTCTTGTAAAAATTCTTCAATGATATTGACAGAGCTATCTTCTCTTCAAAACTTCATGATGCATATTCTTGTAAAATTTCTTCAATGATATCGAAGCTTGTCTTCTTTCGAGATCTTCATAATGTATATACTTGTATAATTTCTTCAATGATTTTGTTGTAATGAATTTCATTAATTTCTGTGGTCTTATCATGCCTTCCTAAGTAAAGGTCTTATTTTGCCACCTCTTTTGTAGTAAACTTTTGTATTTGCGATAATATGACAAGCCTGAACATTCTTGCGAACATACAACCTCGTGACATTATCGTCTTGCGATGAAATCGCAGGACGTTTTTACACTTTCATGTAATAACCCATTGATCTCATCTTAACTTCTTTGTTTCATTCTGCGAGTTCTTTTGTATGTTTTCCTTCTCTTTTTTTTTTTTTTTTAGAATGCTCGCAGAACTTCATTTGTTGCACAAATATGACAAGCCTTTATATTTTCGCAAACAAGAAGCCTCGTGACATTTGCGTCTTATAGCACGTATCAGCTCCCTAATGGAGGGTTCTGCCCTTTATCTTCCCCCTGGTTTCCCCTTCAAGGAAGCGTACATCGACCATACAAGGTTAGCTCTTCCCATCCGGTTCTGCCAACAACCACTTTTGATCGCAACCTCTTATCCTTTTTCCTATAGGGCTTATAGTTACGAGGTTGCACCCTATGGGGTATCTTTGGGCCAAGTGCATCATTTTCCAAGACTTGTCAAAAATGGCAGATGTGGTTCATCCTCACCCGGCACTCTTGACTCAACCGTGTACCTCGGCGCCTTGATCGTTTTCTGCACTTCTTGGGAAAGACAATATGCCTTAGTCTCCCAACCTAAATCCTCTTACACCGCATTTTATATTGCGTAATGTCGCTAGATTAGGTGAGAATCCAAGGTGTCTAACCCGGATAGGTACCCCATTATTGGGTTGTACCCCTAAAATTTTACCATGTACTAAGGGCCCTTGGTGGTTTTCCGGTTACCCTTAGCCACGTTTATAGGTACCCCCTTAAATGACGTACTTTAGGACTTTGCCTCTTACGAAATATAGCTTCGCGAACTAGGGTGTACGCCACAAAGGTTTGCATGTATAAAATTTTCTGCGGCTCTCTTTCTTTTTTGGAGGCTAATCACAGATTGCGGTCTTTTATTCGCAAATTAATGAAAGTTTAATCGCAATATAAATTTTGAAACTCGTAACTTTTCCCAATTTCCTGCGAGCAAACAATATTCGTAAAAAATTTCATGAGTTTTATGGATAATACCTTTTCAAATATAGTCTGTTCCAAGGTATACCAAGCCTCAAACCCATGTCTCTCCCTTCTGGATCCATCAGCCGATAAGCTCCGCTTCCTACAACTTCTTTAATAACATATGGTCCATCCCATTTTGGTGCTAATTTTCCTCCATTTTATTTTTGATATCGAGGTGTTTCTCGCATGACCAAATCACCTGGTTTATATTCACGTTCAATGACTCTCTTGTTGTATTCTCGAGCTAATCGTTCCTGATAAATCTTCATATGGTGCAACACCTTTTCTCTTTTTTCTTCCAAATCATCCAATTCACTTAATATTACTCCGCACTTAAATTTCTTTCCCAAGCTTCTTTCTTTGTTGTCGGAATTACAACCTCTGTGGGTAATAATGCTTCTACTCCATATGTTAGAAAATAAGGAGACATTCCAGTTGCTTCTCTTCTAGTTGTATTGTATGCCCAAACTTCGCTAGGTACTTGCTCGCACCATCCTTTGAGATGTCCTTCTAATTTCTTTTTGATTGTATCTACGATTGTTTTATTTGTTGCTTCTGCCTGTCCATTAACTTGTGTATATAACGGGGTTGACTTCCCACATTTTATCCTAAAAGCACTGAGTAACATCTCTATGTTACGCCCCTCAAATTGTTTTCCATTATCGGATACTAGTTGTCTTTGGAACCCGCACCTGCAAATGAGGTTCTCAAATATGAATGTAAAAACATATTTATCACGAATATCTTTGTCTTGATTTTACTTGCGAGCTTCGTGAAATAATCTTTTGCAACTATCAAGTATCGCCTTTGTCCAGATCCAGGTATAAATGGTCCAACAATATCCAACCCCATTTACCAAAAGGCCAGCAGACTTGTTGAAGAAGTTAATGTGGCCCCTGGTGCATGAATTCTTTTACCATGTCATTGACATTCCTTGCATCTTCGTACGAACAATTTTGCGTCTGTATGCATATAAGGCCAGTAATATCCTTGTATCTTTGCTCTATATGCTAGAGATCTTCCCCCACTATGATTTCCATCTTCTCCTCCATGTAACATCTTCAATATTTTTTCTCCTTCTTTGCGAGTTAAGCACCTGAGAGGTGGTCCATTAAAAGATTTTCTATATAAAATTCCTTCTCGCAACTCATAGTTTGTTGCACGACTCTTTAATTTATGTGCTTCTAGTCTATTCCTGGATATTTCTCCTGTTGCGAGATATGCATGAATTTCTTTTCTCAATCTGCGATGTTGTTTGATAACTCTCTTTCTACTTCCATCGCCATAGAGCTTCCTCAATTTCTTTCTCTTTGTCCAATTGATGGGTGTTGAATTGTCTGTATTTGGATATTTCTTGTATTTGTATTTGTCATCATGCTTGGAATAAATGCAAAAGCATCTGTGAGACGGTTATATTTTCTAGATATATGTCTCCATTTTAAATTTGGTATCTTCGCAGATAATTCCTCAACGAGTTTCTTGTATTTCTTCAAAGAAGATTCATTTGTGGTATATTCCCCTTTAATTTTACAAATCACTAACTGCGAATCACTTGTTATCCTTATACTTTCAAGCTTCTTTTCTATTGCGATCTTTAATGCATGCACTACAGCTTCGTACTCTATTTCATTGTTCGTGGATGCAAATTCTAGTCTGAATGAGATTGTTATTCTTTCTCCTTCTGGTGAAATCAACACGACTCCAATTCCATTTCCCTCACTATTGGATGATCTGTCCACTAGAATTTCCCATCTATCTGGTTCTGTTAACAAGTCTTTTGGATTTCCAAATTCTTCTTCAACATCCATCATTTCCTCTACTGCTTCATCTTCTTCCAAAGGAAATTCTGCCAAAAAATCTGCGACGACTTGTGATTTTTGGGATGACAATACTTCTTATTTTATCTTGTAATGGTTTACTTGTGAATTCCACCTTTATATTCTTCCTGAGCTTTTTGTGTTCTTCATGATTGATTCAATTGGGACTTTGGTTACCACTTTTATCACATGTGCTTGAAAGTATATTCGTAACTTGAATGATGCATAAACCAGGGCTAAGATTAACTTCTCCATTTTAGAATAATTCTTCTCTGCTGCATTAAAGGTTTTACTAATGTATTAAATGGGCCTTTCTACACTCAAGGCGTCTGCTCTCATGAACTGCACTTAGAGCATATGGAGTTGTTGCGAGGTATACCAATAATTCTTCGTCTCTCTCTGGTTTCGTAGTATAGATGTATTTGCGAGGTATTCTTTGATTCCTTGAAAAGCTTTTTCACATTCATCAGTCCACTTGAATTTTGCTCCCTTCTTAAGTATGTTGAAAAAATGCTTTCACTTATCTGACATTCGCGAAATAAACCTTCCAAGTGAAGCCAAGAGTCCATTTAGCTTTTTTACTTCTTTTACCGTTGCAGGAGTTGGCATGTCACGAACTGCTTGGACCTTTTCTGGATCAACTTGTATTCCCTCCTTTGATACTATGTATCCCAAGAACTTTCCAAACGAAACCCCAATTATACATTTCTCAGGATTTAATTTTATGTTGAACTTTCTCATTTTCTCAAATATTTCCTTCAAATCTTGCACATGATCTTTAGCTTCCTTGCTTTTTATCAACATATCATCTACATATACCTCCAAAGTTTTATGTATCCACTTCGCGAACACTTTTTCAACCATACGTTGATATGTAGCACCCGCATTCCGCAAACCAAATGGCATCTTCACATAACAATACAAACCCCTTGGAACAAAAAAAAACAGTATGTTCTTGATCTTCTTCTGCGAGTGATATTTGATTATACCCTTTATATCCATCAAGTGAAGTGACTCTATCATGACCTACAATTGATTCCACCATTTGTGGTATATCTGGTAATGGAAAAACTGTATTTAGGACATGCCTTGTTTAGATCAGTGAAATCTATGCAAATTCTTATTCCTTTATTCTTTTTCGGAACAATGACCATATTCGCAATCCATTCTCGGATATTTTTCTTCCCTTATGATCCTGCATCCAACATCTTTTGTAATTCTTCTTCTATCTGTACATGATAATTTTGTGATATCTTCCTTATTCTTTGTTTGAATGGTCTTACATTTTTATCTATGTTCAATCTATGACACGCCATTTTGATGGATCAATTCCTGGTATCTCATCTACACTTCTGCGAAGATATTTTTATATTCTCATAAAAGATCAATAGTTCTTTTTTCTTCTTCTTCATCCATCTTAGTTCCAATTCGCAAGAATAAAGGCTCCTCTTTACTTCCCATATTTATTTCTTTAGTTGGTTTGTTGCAACATAGCTTGGACTTTGCTCCCCCATAGGTGTTGGTTCTTTGATTATTTTTTCTGGTTCCCCTTCTTTTTCTGGAATCTCATTTGGTATACCTCTCCCTTCCTTTGCTCTTATTGTATACACTCAGAATTCTTCTTCCTTTTTTGTTTCCTTCGCAAGTTTCCTACGAAGCTGTTTCTTTCTTGATCTTCCTACGCATCGCGTTACTTCAATTTGATAACAAAATTTTGCACTATCAAGATCTCCTTTTATTTCTTGTATTCCATTTGGTGTAGGAAATTTGATTCTCTGATGTAATGTTGAAGCAACAGCTTTGATCGCATGAATACACATCCTTCCTATCAGCATGTTATATGGAGATTACATATCTATCACACACAAGATTACATGTGTTTCGATTTCTCCTAGTAATATTCGCAGCGCGATTTCCCCTTTAGATTTTGTTGTAGATTTTCCTAATCCATGAATAAGACATTTTGAATTTGTGATTTATTCATCTTTAATTCCCATCCCCTTAAGTGCATGATAGAATATGATATTAACAGAACTCCTTGTATCAACCAAAATTCGGTTTAATTTCCATTTTTCTACAGCTTTCTTATCTTCTAGCATGAGCGGAATTGTGATCACCAATGGTGAAGTGTGGTTCAAGTCTTCATTTGGAATTTCTGCTGCTGAAAATGTGATTTTCCGCTTTTCCCATTCTTCTAAAGTTGTTATCTTTTCTTCCTCCATGATCTTTCTTCCTCTACAATCTCGCTTGTATATTTTTCCCTTCATATTACTATGAAATTCATCAATCATTGTCTTTGTGATCATATTACATTCTTCTTTTTTGCAATATCCATCTACTGACTTCATTTGATCTTCAAATTTTCCACAATTCCCTCAAATTTAGGCTACCACAATTCTCAAGTCCCTGTTTCTAGCGCCAATTATGTAGTTGCAGAATAATCTACAATTCTTGATGGTGAATGATAACTTTCTTATTAATTCTCTTAGTTGATTACATAGAATTATCAAAATGGAACTAGAATAGTTACAACTTTTTCTATTCTCTTTCCTAAGATAATTTCTTACACTCATTAAAAGAACCTGCCGAATTTTACATTTGAACTCCTATTTATAGTAAAACTTATGCAGCTGTATATGAATTGCGAAGTATCTCAATTCATCCTCGCAAAATTTCATATTTCTCCGCGCTACTTCTATCATCGTATCATTTTATAACTCTTTTCTACTTTATTTATTACGATACTCGTGAACTATTATCTTGCGATATTCAGTACCTACACCGGTTTATGATACCGGCATGGAAACTTAAATGTCGAGGATGCCGGTTTTACATGAAAAACATACAGAAGTTAATGATATTTTGAACTTAAATACCGGCATGCATATCTTTGAACTTACTATGCCAGAACGTTATCCCGGAATGGGAACTGAAATTCTCTGAATGCCGGTTTTAATACTGGCATGGAAAGTCAATTACCATGTATGCCGGTCATTAATCCTGGAAGTTTACTTTACTTATCGACAATGCCGGTTTTGAAATAATCCAATTTTCTTTTCATTCATTCCTTAGATTGTGACATACAACGATCAACCAATCTCCAAACCGCTCCATCATGATACGTCAGAATACTATAAAATGCCTCGGGTATGTTACCAAACAATACTTTCACCTATTTTTTACAATTTTATGTTGGGATTTGCTTGTAATCTCCCATTGTTGTCCTTATGTAGGGAATAAAATATGAAAATGAAGCAATTGCTTGGGCAAAAGCGACGGCTCTTAAGAACATGTGTGTCTTAGTGAGTAATAGCCAACGTTCAGATGTTCGTTTTGAGATGGTTTGCGAGAGAAGTGGAAAATACAATGAGGAAATCAATACAACTATGCCTATTTTATGTCAATGTAATCGATTACTTCGGACCGAAATAAAATAGAATTTGAAATGAATTAAGCAGAGTTCCGGCATTGAGGAAATCAATACAACTATGCCGGTTTTACGTCAACTCTGTAAGAGTATTTGGAAGCTTTAGATACCGGCATTGTCAAAATAAATCTTACTATGCCGGTTTTATGTCACATATTTAAGAGTATTTGGAAATTTTCAATACCGGCATGAACCTTGGCAAAAACCACAATGCCGGTACAAGTCAGTTTCTATACAGGAACCAAATAATGTAAACTGATTATTCCGGCATAAAAATTGCTATGCCGGGACAAGGTACCGACAGTGTTTTGATAATTCCGTAAATGCCGGTATGTGTACCGGTATTTCTAAAACTAACCTCTACTATGCCGGAACATTTTAACTTTCAAACTAGAAATCTAAACATGTTCAACATAAACCAAAGAACTAAAGAGTTAACCCACAATATAAACCAAAGAACAAGCTTGAAATTGTTTTTGACGTAACCAAAGAACTAAAGAGTTAACCATCACTAATTGTCATCAATTCTCTTCCACTAAATTGGTCTTTTGTTTCTTTTGGGTCGGCGCCTTCCTTGTTTCCCCATACATAGCTTTGACAGTAGGGTCGGTTTCTTAAATTCTATGAAGCTTTTCCTCGAGTTCCTTGATTTCTTGAAGAGATAGCATCACTCCGTCCTTGTGCTTGCAACCTAACATCTTCGTAACCTTGCAAAGCCGACGTCGCTAGTTTAATACATCAAACACATAATTAGTATATATTTTAATATATGATTATGTTTACATTTAATGACTATAATCAATTAATAAAACTTACCACCATTCCGAAAGTCTTAAGAAGTTGGGCCATCGTAGGTTGTGGAGGTGGAGGAATTTCAACAGGAGGGTTTTATTGGTGTGGAGATTCGACGGAGGGAGGGCGCATGACATAAGGATGTGACCATTCCAGGTAATCCCTCATGTATATGTCATCAACTTCGTAACCATTTTCCGCAATCACCCACTTACTAATATCAACCAAACGACGTGGCTCTCTTTCCCTCCAATGCGATGGTTCCGGTTTTGGATCATACACTACATGCAACTTGTTGGGAGTTGAATTGCACCGAGAAAAGGAAAGACGATAATTATCAACAGAGGCCGACATAAAACGGGATAATTTCTTAAATCCATGTTGGCGCATCACACGTCTTGGATCGTCCATAATGTATCCTTTTGAATGGTACAACGGCCCTTTGTAAAATGCAACATCTCTTGGAATTTGACGGTATCCTCTAATCTCTTTATAAGTGTCGAACACAGCGTCTTTCTTCCTCATAGAATACAGAGCCAATCTCATATCGATGATTCGACCTTTGTTATCGTACTTCAGATTACTGTTAAAATCGAACCTCTGAGATCTAGGGGTGTCGGGTTCAGGAAGGTCTTTGATCTTTAAGAATAGGCAGTCCTTGAACAAGGTTGGGAAGTGTTCATAACACCACACCTAATATAATGTGAACAATATACATCTGAACATAAGTTAAAAGAATACATGTAAACAATATACATGTGAACATAGATTAAAGAAATTTGTACCTGTAGTAGAGTGAAATTCCCGACAAATTGGTTTGTTTTAGCCAATGAAGACCTTCTCATCTCCGCCATCAAATGTGCCATAACCGCGGTTCCCCAAGAATAACCATAGACACCTTCCAACGGGTCAAGGTACTTGAGAAATTTTGCACTTACCATGTTGCCCTTAGTTTCAGGGAATGCCCTAGTGCCCAAGATGTATAACAGGTACGCGGCGGCTGTATACCGAATCTGTGCAGGGTCCCATCCATCCTCCAAGCTTCTAGCCTTTGTATTTTCAAACATCTTCTTAAGCATCGCCAGCTTGAATATCTTCGTCTTACTTCCGTTCGATGCTACATAAAATCTATCCGAAGAAGTTTTGAAGTCCCAACCAAACAGCTTTTTAGTTAAATCGTGCAACTTCAGCCAATCTAGGTCCCGAGACTCAACTCCTTCTGAAATTGATTTTCCGATAACATTCAAGCCTAGAATGGCATGAGCATCTTCAGGAATCAAGGTCATCTCTCCAAATGGGAAGTGCATTGTATCAGTTTCACCATGATACCTTTCGACGAAGCAATTGACGGTCACAATATCTGGATTCACGTAATTTTCAACCAAAGAATACAGACCAGAGTTCTTTACTAATGTTTGGACATCTTCATGCTCCAACGACAATTTCCACTCATCCGCGGCTTGGTTTCGGCAAAAACGCACAGCCTTAATATGATCCTACAAATAAGAGATAATACGATTAAGAGATGATGTAAAAGATAAAACAATGCACATGCACAAAATAAAAAATGCTTACATAGGTTTGGAAGATAGTACGAGCCCAAGAGTGCTTGTATCCAAAGAGTACTTTCGGTTCCGGAGCTTGACCCCAAAGTTTACCATCATCATTATCGGGTATCATGTCATCAATGTGAGGAAGGTGACAACCTTTAACTTTGTGTTTTCCATTGCCCTTGCCTTGTGTTGGTTGTTGACTCGTCCCACCAACTTCGCTTTGGCTTACTAATTGACTTGGATGAACCTCGTCATCTTCCTCCTCAATTTCCCCTTCATCATGATCATCTTCCTCAACTGTTCCAGTACCTTCACGGATTGCAAGTGCACTACGTTCACCACCACTTTCCTAAACTGACCCTCTTGTTTGAAACCCCAAACACTTCTTGCGACCTGCGTCTTTCCCTCGTGGAGTCAGGGACTGAGGAGTATCAAGACCGTCCTTCCTCCTTTTCTTAGTGAGAATAGGACCTTTATTTTTCTTCGCTTCTTTGGATTTTGACCTATAACATAAGCAAACTAAACAAACATAAGAAAAGTCATGGCAGTTTAGGAACCGGCATGGAAACTCTTAAACAAACCAATGCCGGTAACATGTACCGGCATAAACCTTTAAATATCGAGCATGCCGGTATCGATGTACCGGCATTCTGCGCAACCTATATTGTGTGCCGGTAACGAGCACAATTTCATTGATGTTCCTGAATGTTTTAAGTGTACTACCGGCATTTCCTAATTGAGCTAACGCATGCCGGTTTTTAAGTACCGGCGTCCTACACAACCAAAATTGTGTGCCGGTATTGAGCACAATTTCAGTTATGTTCCTGAATGTTTTAAGTGTACTACCGGCATTGCCTAATTGAACTAATGCATGCCGGTTTTTAAGTACTGGTATCCTGCTCAACCTAAATTGTGTGCCGGTATCGAGCACAATTTCAGTGATGTTCCTGAATGTTTTAAGTGTACTACCGACATTTCCTAATTGAACTAATGCATGCCGGTACAAATAAAATTGTTCTGTGTGTTTTTAGTTAGCTACGGAATAGTCTTCAACCCAATTCGTATGCCGGTACAAAAAATTAATTTTCAGAATTCAAACCAAAGTATGGTATTCAACCCAAATTCTATCTTCGGTATAAAAAATTCAGTTTCGGGAATTCAAACCGGTATGGTATTCAACCAAAATGCTATGCTTGGGTACTGAAGAAGCTTGGTATTCAAACACAGATCCCATGCCGGTACTCTCTGTAACTCGACAGTTTCAGCTATTGTTGGGGATTTCAACCTAAACCCATGGCTACAAATCGATTAAAACAATCATAAATGAGTTCAAAAATCACTTACCTTCTCAGAGAATCCATGACTGCGAGTGGTTGATCATCCGAGATCGTTGCTGCGTCCTCTTCTAGTTGGTGAGCAATGTTCTCGATTCTTTGTTCATATGTTTGTTGAGCAATCGATATGGTTCTCGCTTTTGCTTTTGATTTGGTTCTCGGAGGCATGGTTATGGTAGGTTAGTCAACGAAGAAATTTTTGATTCAACGATTAATCGTCGATGAAGAATGAACGAGGAGGAAGAAGATGAATGAATTTTTTTTCTTCAAAACCTAACTGTGCTGTGCCGGTACCTCAATGGGAATTAGGGGATATATGAATTTGGTTATTTGAATTTAATGTTTTAGGGGAAAGGGCATAACAGTCATTTCATAATGTTTTTAATTAATCTAAGGGTGTTTTAGTATTTTCGCACCAAAAAAACACTCATTAACAGCCACCTTTGGTTGGGGGAAGTAATTCATATCCCCCAATTAGTTTCCATATCCCCCAATTACGCGTTCAAAGCAAAAAATATACCCTACGAGGTGCGCATCTAGAGCTGGAAAACAAGCCAAAATCCGCGGGTTAGACCGGCCCGACCCGTGAAAAATCCGTACCCGGCTCGGCTGGTTGCTAAACAAGCCGGGTTAGGGTTGGAGAAATGGTGGCCCGTGAGAAAACGGGTTAACCCGTGCCCGTCCCGTGAACCCGCGGGTAACCCAGTTGACCCGTGTATAATAATAATTTTCACCGTTGGATTATCAAGAGTTAATCCTATCCCTACGTTTAAGGTATAAAAATATCAAAAACCCTAGCAGGAAGATAACTTTTCATTTCTTCTTCCTCTTTTTTTTTTTCTCGCCACCGTCTTCTCCAGCGGCTGCACCTCCTCACCACCTCCATTATTTCTTGTCTGTTGCTGAATATAGATTCATTGAGAAGAGCTGGGATTAAGCTAGTGAATATATATCATGGGTTCTCGTCTGTTGATCGAATTAATTGATGAGAAGGGAAGATTTATTTTGTTCTTTCTCGTCTGTTGCTGAAGAAGAGCTGCGATTGATTCAATGGTTCAGAGGATATAGACTGTAATCGAAGTTGAGATGGGTTTGTTGCTAGTGGTATTTGGTTCGATTTAGTGGTGGTGTTATTCAATTCTTGGTTGTAATCAAAACAAGATGAATTTGAGATGGGATGGATCGATGGGTTTGTTTGAATTGATACTCACCTGAATCTAATTGATAATCAAAATAGCTACTAATTTTTGGTTTGCTAGGTTTACTAAAATCATAGGCTCTGTTTATTGATTTGGCATGATGTTTTGGTGTTTGGGTTTTGTTAATATGTGCTGAAAATGAGAATTCTTGATTGAAATTTTGATTTTTTGTTTTTTATGATTACTAATTTGATTACTACTTTTGCTTAATTAACTGTTTTGGGTTTTAAATTTTCAAATTCATTTATGTTTGTATGAATTTGTAAAAGAATTAGATCTAAGTAAAATTGCTTTTGATTTTTGTCATATCTGAATTGTGTTGTAGCTATTGATCTGCTATGGTGTTTGAATTTGAAGAACTGAAAAGAGGAGAGTGTTGTGGATGTGGTGTGACTGTGAGTTGATACGAAGCTTGGGGCTTGGGGATTGAGCTAACTAGATAGGCGGTAAGAGTACTTGTCATATGGCACCAATAAAACTTCTTCCTCTTTTTTACTTTTGTGTTTTCTATTCATTGGGTTCCCAATGAGAATCAATTGAATTGCTGTTTGATTTGCAGGACGTATGTATTAGAAGATCAGCATCCAATAGGGTAAATGGTCAGAGACGAGCTGGATAGCGTTTACTGCAGCAGCGTGACAGCCGTGTGTAGTTAAGGAAAGGTCCATTTCTACAGGGGGGATCCACTTACAAGCTTGATACTAATGGGTTGTGCAGGCATGAGGTATTGCAGGTTATGGAATTGAAGGTGTTGGTGATTATCATGGGTGTCACGCTGAAAATATGGTCTAAGTTTGAGTCTAAGTTATTGCAGGTATGAGTCTAAGTTTGAGCAAAAGTATGGTCAGTGTATGTTAGGAAGTCGTGAATCTCGTGATGTATTGAGCTGAAAATGAAGAGAATAGATGTATGTTAGGTGTTACAGGGAAGGAGTTGAAAGGCTTGAAAATGATTTAATGAATTTGAGATGGGTATTGTATTGAGCTCTAATTTTTGTAATTTGTATTTGATAATTGTAATTTTTTATAAATTAAGTTGATTAATTTTAGTTTTAATTAAACAAGCCGGGTAACCCATAAACCCGCAAGTTTAACCCGTTACGGGCGCGGGTTGAAGAAACGACCACCCGTGAAGAATTTCAACCCGCGGGTATTGACCCGTGCAAACCCGAACCCGTATAACCCGCAACGGGCTAGCCCCGGCTCGCCCGTTTGCCAGCTCTATGCGCATCTTTCGCCAATATGATGTACCAGGTTCCAGTACATTAATCTAGTACATCATAAAATTCCTTGTTTAACTCGTCACTGTAAAGCTCGGAAATAGAATTGAGTCTTACCACAAACTTATCGCTGTTCGCAATTGTAGGGCCAGTATAAATAAATATTAGAAAAATTAATGGGAGAATTCCTGTGAGGGGGTTCCGAAATTGTCGAACTAAAATCTAAAAACACGAAATTAAACAAACGCCATTTCTAGTTGATAAGAATTATTATTATTATTATTATTTTTTGGACCATCAACACATTTCAATTCATTCAAATCAAAACTGTGATTACAAATTCGCTTATAAGAAAAAAAATATCAAAATATAAAATAATCAAAACCCTAATACAAATAAGGACATCAATTACCAATAAATCGCGAAGAGAAAGAGTGATAAATAGCAAAGATATCCAAAGAAATTTTCTGTATAATGGAGAGATGATGGTATATCCGGAAATAAAATCCGACCATTTAATATTAATATATTTTCCTTCTTCGATAAGAGATGCTCCTAATATAAAGGAGTACTTTGCCCATAAATTTGTCGATCCACACGAACACGGATGCGATTCAAAGCAATGTTGTGATGAATCGTTGATGTTTTTGATTCAAGAATAGCAAGCCACGAATCAGCCATAGAAATTTGAAGAACTCGCCCCGCAACGACGAAGAAAAATCGTCCCAAAGCGACGAAGAAATATGTGAAAAGACAAAAAATGATGTAAAAATATCTTATTCAATTATAGACTACCAAAAACTTTAAAAGAAAACAAATTCTTGCTCAAATCTGGTCCAAAAGGACCAAATCTGAGCAAGACGGTCTTACCACAAACTTATCGCTGTTCGCAATTGTAGGGCCAGTATAAATAAATATTAGAAAAATTAATGGGAGAATTCCTGTGAGGGGGCTCCGAAATTGTCGAACTAAAATCTAAAAACACGAAATTAAACAAACGCCATTTCTAGTTGATAAGAATTATTATTATTTTTTGGACCATCAACACATTTCAATTCATTCAAATCAAAACTGTGATTACAAATTCGCTTATAAGAAAAAAAAAACATCAAAATATAAAATAATCAAAACCCTAATACAAATAAGGACATCAATTACCAATAAATCGCGAAGAGAAAGAGTGATAAATAGCAAAGATATCCAAAGAAATTTTCTGTATAATGGAGAGATGATGGTATATCCGGAAATAAAATCCGACCATTTAATCTTAATATATTTTTCTTCTTCGATAAGAGATGCTCCTAATATAAAGGAGTACTTTGCCCATAAATTTGTCGATCCACACGAACACGGATGCGATTCAAAGCAATGTTGTGATGAATCGTTGATGTTTTTGATTCAAGAATAGCAAGCCACGAATCAGCCATAGAAATTTGAAGAACTCGCCCGTAACGAAGAAAAATCACGAAGAAATATGTCAAAAGACAAAAAATGATGTAAAAATATCTTATTCAATTATAGACTACCAAAAACTTTAAAAGAAAACAAATTCTTGCTCAAATCTGGTCCAAAAGGACCAAATCTGAGCAAGACGGCTCTAGTTTTTTTTTTTTTTTTTTTTTTTTTTTTTTTTTTTTTTTTTGAGAAAG
Source organism: Papaver bracteatum (assembly GCA_023529315.1). Classification (NCBI taxonomy): domain Eukaryota; kingdom Viridiplantae; phylum Streptophyta; class Magnoliopsida; order Ranunculales; family Papaveraceae; genus Papaver; species Papaver bracteatum. The sequence continues at coordinate 68,994 of JAJJWX010005105.1, forward strand.
GAAGAGGAAGAGAGAAAAATTACGTTTTGTTTATCAGGGGAAATAGTTGATAAGAATTATAACAGGTCATAGTAGACACAACACTTCTCTTACAAAAGAAAATCCGGAACAACAAGCTAAAATGGATAATCAAGAGTAAAAAAATAAAGAAAGACTTAATTAGATATCTTCAAGGATAATTATTGGAGGAAGCCGCTTTTACTACGAGGAAAGCTGACCTCGGGATGGATTCAAAATGAGTTTTCCCCTACTAAAGATCATTTCTTATTTTGATTTTCAATATCAAATTATAGATAACTTTACCATCGTGGAAAATTCTAAATATTGTAATGAAGTTGACACACCACACCGATCAAACCTCATGAAAACATTACATGAAAAGTTTAACAAATGTGCTTTTACAGATCATGATCATGCATATAACTACTATTCTCATTTGGTGAATATAATACCAACTGCGGCAAATCTGAGACGTACATGGGTCAAGTTCAACGGACTTAAGTTAGTGATATACATTTTTCATACAAAACATTTCCCGAGGGAGAGGGAGTTTGACATTAAATTGCCATTTCTTAAGGTAATAAATTAAATGGGACTCATGAATCTGGGATTTCGAGGCGACCCTTTCACCTAGACAAATAATCAAAAAGGATATATAAGATAACATCCTGGAATGGCTTGACAGAGCGAATGCAACCCAACGTTGACCTACATCCAATCCACATGTGGGAGTTACTCTCCTACCAAGAATAGCCTTAGACCAAGCCCCAATTCTGCTCGAAATTAGAACAATTGACTGGCAGAGAAGCAAGAACTATAAGTTTGAGCATTTATGGCCCCACAACTGCAACATGGACGTGGAATAGGCTTCATGACGCAGATCCCATTGTGAATTTGCAGCTGAAGCTCATTCCAACAAGAGAAATCCTTACAAAATGGAACACGTAAACTTTCGGCCATCTACCCACCATGATCAAGAAATCAACATCGCAAATCAAAATGACTCAACATCAATGCGCCACCCATCCTACCGGGAGATTCTCCGATAGTCAACCAATCAGGAAGCACAGAAAAGATCTCAACAATCTCGGTAGGATGGTCCATTCCGGACATGAGTTGGATTAAGATTAACACGAACAGAGGAGCCAGGGGTCATCCGGGTTTCGCGGGTGCAGGTTTCATTTGCAGGGACTCGGACACAAAAGCGGTAATATCTCCCGCTCAACCTTTAGGAATTGCGACTACCTTAACTGCAAAAACTTGAGCTCTTCTCTTGGCATCGAGAACAGCAGCAGGAAGGCAATGGGCAAAAATTATTTTCGAGACGGAGTCAGAGAACCTCTTGCACTTCATCATATCTCCTACTCCCCCCATAAAAGTCAAATAGGGAGACTTCAAGGCGATTTTTTAAGGAAAGTTTCCCAGCACCTATCCTAATAAATTTGGTATCCCTTTCCTCATTTTCTTTTCTGTTCTTCTTCTTATTATCATTTATTACTGCTGCTCATCACATAATCTCTAAATGCATTCATCAGGATTCGGGATGCCTATTTATTGACTATATTAGATTGTTATTTTCACTCTCTTATTTTCAGTTATCCACTAACATCTTATCTATCTTTATGCAAAAAGCTACTCCCTCTGTTCTTAAATAATAGGCTGGTTTCATGTACAAATTACACATGAAACCAGCCTATTATTTAAGAACGGAGGGAGTATAAGGCATTTGAACGTTGTGTGTGTGTGTATATATATATATATTCCCTCCGTCCAATTTTACTTGCCAAAATTGGATTTTGCAAAAACTTGAAAGAAATTCAAATTACTCCACATACACCATTGATCTTCTAAATTGTTTGTTTAATATACAAATTTTGATATCCTAGTTTTTGTTTCTGTCGTGATAATTAGAAAATTTTAGTGGGAAATATTTCAATTTTTTTGGTACAAATTTGCTAAAAAAAACACAATTTTGGCAAGTAAAGTTGGACGGAGGGAGTATATGCGAGTAAAGGTGATCAGTGTGTGTATATATATATATATGCAAACAAGGTGATCAATACGCGCACAAATGGTGCCCAAAATAATGTTCACGCTTGATGCTTCCTCGGTTAATCATATTATTATTGTTGTTTCAAGTTGCGCATGATAACATTAACACACATTAGTTGCATGTTAGGAAAATTAAATTAATAGTATCTTACGAATCTTGAAAAACTTGTGCTAGTCTTTCAGACAAAATTCAATTGCTCTCTTCGTCGTTAGGACGACTCTCTCTTCGTCATTTGGACGACTCTCTCTTCATTCATATGATTTTTGTCAAGTACTGATTCATTTTCAAGATTCTTCTTTTCTAGTTTTTCTGTTCTTTCTCGTTCTTAGTTCCCGTGTTTACTCCTTTCTTTCCATCCATCTTTTCCCCCCTCATTTTTCATTCTTTTTTCCATGGCTTCTTCTTCAAATCAACCCTTCGATGAACTGGTTCAAAAGATGTCAAATCTTTTTGAACATGATGATGGTGAGGACACCTTAACCATAGATCTCCCTGAAGATTTCAATGAAGAAAAAACGTACTCGAAATACTGTATAGTTTCCAAGGTCATCAATGGTCGACAATATGGGCTTGGCATACTCCATAATATTCTCCAAAGATTATGGTGATATCACCGTTTCTGATTTTGGTCCAGGTATTTACATGATTAAATTTTCTCTTAGATGTGATTATTTTTCAGTTATAGAAGGATCACCGTGGTCTATCAATAATGATCTTCTTCTTTTCGAATTATGTGAACCTGATAAACTGCCTTCGGAATACACCTTTCAACATGTTGTGTTCACTATCCAAATCCATGGTTTACCAATCAACCATATTAATGAAAAAACAGTTTCACACATTGCTGCAAGATTAGGAACCCCTCTTCCATTCAAACAAGGAGAGTCTGTTAAGTGGGGGAAGTATTCCAGGGTCAGAGTTAAACTTGACATCACAAAGTCCATTAGACAGAAGATCAAAGTTACTTTACCGTCCAAGAAAGTTGTTGAGATAGATTTGAAATATGAGAAACTCCCAAGGCTCTGTTTTTATTGTGGATTATTTGGTCATTTGATGAAGCAATGCCCTATATTATCCAGAAAGTTGGAAGGCTTAGAGATCGACTTGGAGCAAGGTTTTGAGCAAAAAGCCAAAGAACTCAAACTAGCAAGATTCACAGAGGACATACAAGCAAATCTCAGATCAACTTCATCTACTTCTTCTCAACTTGCCGGAGGTCAGACGCAGATTCTCGAAGAGACGCCGGAGAAGCAGAACCGTCCATCCACATCTAAGGAATCATTACAGCCTGTAACATGCCATAACTCCAGAAATCACTGCATTGATTTCCCTATCAATACCGTTACAAGAAAATCGAGTGAGAATGAAACGGCTCCAATTATTAATGATTGTCCTCTACCCAATAATCTCATAACTGCTAGTAATGGTCCAGAAATTATTTCCTTGGATGCAGGCAGTAATGGCTCAAATTATCTCCCCATTGAAGTCGACCAGGATCAATATCGAAACCCAAACCCAATTCTTAACCCATCACCCAGCAAACAATCCATATCCACCTCCCAGGAAAGTCCAGAAAACAACCCAATACTGGAGTCTCATGAGCTCAAAAATAATACCAACCCTAAAATCCCATATCAAAATCTCTCCGAGACGCAGGTAACCCCTATATCTCCCCACATTACAACTCCATATTTGATTCTCAACAACCATTTCTCTGTGACCCCATCTTCTCCCTCCTCTTCCATAAATATCTCGAGTCCACTGGTTAAGAAAAGTTGGAAAAGAGTTGCTCGGACTCAAAATACCATTAACACTAATGAAATCACTCAACTCTCAGGTGCCAAGAGATCTTCAACCCCCATGGACTGTGATCCTCCAACAAAAATACCTCATTTCATTTCTTCTGCCCAAGAAACGGATGTGGTGACTATCCTTCAAAAGTCGCAAGGGTCATGTTAGTGTTCTCATGGAACTGTCGTGGTATGGGTAATGACACGACAGTTTCTACCCTGAGTTCATTTCTCCGATCTTGCAAACCCTATATCCTTTTTCTTTCTGAAACCAAATTCAACAGAAGAAACAACATTAGGTTTTGTAATTCTCTCAACTTACGACACTTTCATTTTGTGCCTTCCATTGGCAAAAGTGGAGGCCTTGCTTTGTTCTGGGAAGATAACATTGACCTTGTTGTCTCCTATTCCTCCACAAATCTCATCAGATGCCTTATACATCAACATCTTTCTTTTCCTCAATGGGAATTACTTTGTGTCTACGGCCTCCCCAGCAGAATGACAGAAATGGATTCTGGTCCGAAATCTCCAATCTTGTTGCCTCGACTAATAACCCCTGGTGTTTACTTGGAGACCTTAATGTCATTGCTAAACCATCTGAAAAGCATGGAGGCAGCTCACGAAAAAATACTATTTGTCGTGAGTTCAAGCAGTTTATTCTTGATAGAGACGTGATAGACTTGGGCTATTCCGGTCCTGCTTTCACCTGGTGCAGATATGCTAAGAATGCAGAGCCGATCCTTGAAAGACTCGACAGAGTTCTGACCAGTTCTTCTTGGAGGTTAATTTTTGAAAATGTTGTTGTTCTTCATTTGCCCAGAATCGGTAGCGATCATGCTCCGATACTTCTCAATACCTTAAGAAGAGTCCCTAAGAGGAAAAGGCATTTCAAACTTGAATACCACTGGACCGATCATCCTCAATTCCTGGAGGAAATTGAAAAAAGTTGGAGTACTTCAGATGGCAGTACTATCTACAAGATGGCATTATTGGGTAAACATATTTCTAAATGGAGTCGCGATACCTTTGGCCATATTCACTGGGAACTATAAAGGGAAAGACAGAATCTGGTGGAGTAGGAATCAAGAGCTCATTTGGCAGATATAAGAGACGAAGAGAAAGTCCTTATTCAACATATTCATGTTCTTGAAAAAAGAGAAAAAATGTTCTGGGAGCAAAGAAATAAATCCAACTGGGTTCCTTGTATTGATAAGAATACTCGGATTTTTCACTTATCTGTTTTGCATAGACGATCTAAAAATAGGATTATCACCCTAAAAAACTCTGATGGCAATTGGATATCTGAGCATGAACAGGTTAAAGACTTGTTAGTTTCCCATTTCCATCAGGTGTTCACGGAGGATAACCTGGTGTCCCCTAATCTCTTTACCATGGATAATGCTAATTCTCTGTCGAAAGATGAATGCAGGTCTCTTGCAGTGGTGCCAACTTCGGATGAAATTCATAAAGTTATTAAGGACATGAAACCTCTGAAGGCTCCTGGTCCGGATGGCTTTCCGGCACTATTCTACAAAAAGGGATGGCATATTATTGGTGGAGATGTCACTCGTCTTATACAAGATTGCTTCAGATTCTCGATGCTCCCCCTAGCTTAAATCATACCTACCTGTCCTTAGTCCCCAAGGTAAAAAATCCATCATCCCCGTCTGATTATAGACCTATCGCATTATGCAATGTTATCTATAAAGTGATCACAAAAATCATTACTAAAAGACTCAGCCCTTTTCTTGATGAGTTAATTGAGAAGAACCAATCATCCTTCATCCCGGGAAGGCAGATTATAGATAATATTGTGGAGGATAAGGAATTGGTTCATTCAATGGGTCAATTAACCTCTATTTTAGGCTCTTTCACACTCAAATTAGATATGAGTAAAGCCTATGATAGAGTAAATTGGGATTTATTAAGTATGGTGTTACATAGTTTCGGTATCTCTGGTCCTATCCACTCCCTGATCATGAATTGCGTGCAGACCACTTCTTTTTCTGTCCTTATCAATGGTCAGCCATAAGGTTTTTTCAGAGGAAATAGGGGAATCAGACAGGGGTGTCCCTTGTCCCCATATCTATTTATTCTCTGTTCTCAAAGTCTCTCTAGTATTATAATGAGAATGGAGATGGATGGTTTGTACTCAGGGTACATATTAAATAGATGGGAACCATCGGTGACTCATCTCATGTTTGCGGATGATGTAATGATGTTTGGAGTTATGAATGATAAGACCATTAATGTTATCTCCATTATTCTTAAGGATTACTCCTCTTGGTCTGGGCAACAAGTTAACATCAATAAATCATCCATTTACTTCAGTAAATCCGTTCAGGAAGAGAGACAACAAGATATTGTCAATCGTCTGGGTGTTAAAAGAATGCAGCTTAACGACAAATATTTGGGCATCAAGATTCTGAGCAAAAGCAGCAAAGTCGACTCTTATGATTTCATGTTGGAAAAGTTCGACTCAAAGTTAACAGGATGGAAAAGGCATTTCCTTTCGCATGCTGGTAGAACGACCTTAATTCAATCAGTATTGGCTTTAATCCCTCTATATTATATGGCTACAAACATTGTCCCTAAAGCGGTTATTCGCAAACTCGAGAAGACAATTAGGGACTTTTGGTGGGGACATTCTCAAGATGTAAGGAAGTTACACCATATAAAGTGGGATTAGTTTTCTATTAATAAAGAACAGGGCGGCCTTGGTTTAAGGTCTTTGGGGCATCTGAATTTGGCCCTAGTGGCTAAGATCGCTTGGAGGCTACTGAATGAGCCATCCTCTTTATGGATCAAACTTCTGCATGCGAAATACCTTAGAGGAGCCTCCTTCTGGTCTGTTAAAAACCTCAAAAGTGTTCTAGTACTTGGTCTGCTTTATTAGAGACTAGAATCTTTTAAAAAAAAGGTTGTTTATGGCTTGTTGGCAACGAAACTAACATAAAGGTATGGACTGATCCTTGGATCCCCACGATCCCTGGGTTCGTTCCTATCCTGCCTCAAGGTGGAATTCTATCCGTGAATACTGTTGATGAGCTCATAATCCAGGAAGAAGGACGATGGAATGAGGACCTTATTCGACATATTTTCGATCCATACACTACTTCCCATATATGTGTTATTCCCATCTCAAATGCCGGGGTTGGTGACAAGTTGGTCTGGACCTTAACTTCTCACGGTAAGTACACCTCTCAGTCATTTAAGAAACTCTTATCCGAGTGCAAAGGGGAGTCGTCTTGTCTCAATGATAATTCTTTTCCTTGGCGTAAGTTCTGGAGCATAAAGAAACTATCTCCTAAGGTGCACATGTTTATTTGGCGTGTACTTCATAATGGTCTGGGTACTTTAAACAAACTTGGGAGAATCATTGATAGTCTCCCTGTTGAATTCCAGCTCTGTGGTAACAATGAAGAAACCATTGATCACCTTTTTACTCATTGCCAGTTTGCTAAGGCGTTCCTGTTTGGTTCTCCTCTCAATTTTAGAAGACCTGCTGACCCTACATTCTCCACTAAGCAATGCATTTTTTCTTGGCTTGATGCTCCTGATGGTGGTTATTCCGTGTGTCTTGGTGCCTGGCTACTTTGGGAAATTTGGAAGGCTAGAAATAAGCGTCACTTTGAAAAAATCAAGCCCCATATACCTTCTGTTATCATTGATGCAGTCCATTGGTTCTCCTTATATTTCTTTGACGAAGAGGACCGCGGTAATCCCTCTCTGCCTTCTCTTCACATCGTTGTTAATAACTCGGTTCAACACACTTGGTCTGCTCCACCTGAAGGTATTGTTAAGATTAATGTGGACGCTGCTGTGGGTTGGGATAAGATCTCTGCTGCCGCGGTTGCTCGTACTCACGATGGTCAATTCCTTGCTGCTACAAAAATTTATGAACTTTCCACCCCCCTAGTGGCAGAATCCAAGAGTTTTCTCCTTGGTTTGCAGCTTTCTCAGAGTTATCAACTTCAACGCATCATTATTGAAGCGGATTGCCTCAATGTGGTCGATGTGCTGAATGTGTTTCTTCTTTCACGCCTTGGAGAATCAGATTTTTGGTAGAAGAGATTACCCATCTGTCAAGACAGTTCAGCTTAGTAAGTTATAAGTTCGTGAAGAGAGGAGCTAATGATGCAGCTCACAATCTCACCTCGTATTCTTTAGAGCATAATGTTCAACAAGTTTGGACATCTTCTCAACTCCCATCTTGTATTTCTTCTTGTATCTCTGCAGGGCTAGTGAATCACTAGTTCTCCTGGATTTTTCTTTGTTTTTGTTGTTTTTCCTATACCAAAAAAAAAAAAAAAAAAAGGAAAATTAAATTAATGGGAGGATTATTGTGTGAGGGATTTCTGAAATTGTGAACTGAATCTAAAATTACGAAAATTAAACAAACACCCGTTTTAATAAGAAAATCCGCAAATGTCGAAAGAGAGCAGAAAACAAGAGGAAGTTGCCAAAACATGATTAAAGCAAGTTGATGACTTATGGTAAAGGAAGAAAGAAAGGAAATACGGAGCAAGACTGCTAAAGAGAGTACCAGTCTGCTTCGGGGTGTTTCCTCGTGGTTCGGTACACCCCTAAGAAAGAAAGGAAATACGGAGCAAGACTGCTAAAGAGAGTACCAGTCTGCTTCGGGGTGTTTCCTCGTGGTTCGGTACACCCCTAAGAAATTTGCACCCCTATTAGTGATCTTTGAGTCTGCTTAGGGAAAAGACTCGATGAGTATAGGACGTTACTGGGTCCAACCTTTTTTTTTATATAGAAAAAGGAAACATAACTAATTAAGTTCTGAAATGATAAATCTTTTGACGCCTATTTTGTGAGACAAAGACCCTTGGCCTTTGAGATGTCAAATTATGTGCTGTTCAATGAGGTGGTTTCTTGGGTAATAATTGTTACTCCTGAAATTAGAGATTAGATTTATGGGAAATCATCATAGAAATCCAAAGATTTATATTTTGTTTTATAGAAAGACAAGGTTTGAAATTTGCTTTTTAGACGGACAAAATCGGTTGTCCGTCCATGTTTCGTATGTTTTGTCTTTTTTATTCCTAGTTAACCCCTTAACCATAGTATCGGGTTTGAAATATGGGTAGTATTTATAACCCGGATTTAATATAGAGTTAACAAGTCTGCAATTGATTCTTACTTCTACCAAACTATACGAGGAGATAGGAAACCAATAGTGTAAATACAACTTTCACATGCCAACAACTGGAAGAAGGAGGAAAACATTGCACGTTATGCGGAATTTAGGACATACGCAAGTTTGAGTTGATGTTTCAAGAACTAAGAAGAATTCATTATAATTTTCGGGTCAAAAGTGTTAACAACAAATAATCCACGTCTCAAGGAAATTGGTTAGCAGTGTTCTTTGTCTATAAGACCGAAAATTGGATAGGGGTGTGACTGACTTCAATAGTTGACCGATGGTTGACTTTGACCATTGACTGGCCGTTGACTTTGACCATTGACCTTGACCGGATGTTGACCGACTTTGACCATTGACTGATTCTCGACCATTGAATGGTGCGTGTAGACTGGTGAGATTCCTTGGTTGACTGGTCAGCGGGCTTGGATGAGGAGCCAAAGGATGATTCAAGTATCAATTTGGCCCATAAGTGGTATTTTTACTTATGGTACAAACACTCATCTAAAATCGTACCTCTCAGATCTAATCTAAAAAATTAGTAATAACAATAAAAAAAAGATTTATAATTTCAAATCAGAAATGTTAAATCAAAAGAAATATTTAGTTTAGTCATATAAAAACTCTAAAAAAAATTAAACAAAATTCTATTTTGAAAACGGTAAACCTAATAACTCCAAATCTAATGTTCAAGATATAAATAAGTGATAAGAGAAGATGAAACTTATCTTCATAATCATTTTGGGTGACGAAAATCTTTAGATTCAATTGTTCATGATTATGCTCATCAATTTTTCATCACTGGTTTCAAGTAAATCTCCAAAAACAAGCGTTGTTGATGATAATTTTTAGCTTTTTCGGGCTTATTTCAAATCAAATCGAGATGAATCGAATGTTTCTGAATCTCCAGCTTGAAATTGCCTCTCCGCGTCTCCCTTTCATTTCTCTAATCTGATTTTTCTCTTCCAAAACTACTGTAACATATTATTATGAATCAAGGACATTTCAGGTACCAAAAATAATCGGATCGGTGGAGTAAAGGACCGACTCATCCATAATTGGACTGAACTGTTTGAGGCGGGGAATTTTTGGACTAGATAGTACTAGGCCGGAGATGAGTGGACTAAAGCGTCCCAAGCCCAGTAACTTTGGGACTAAACGTCAATTTCTACTAAAAGTAATATACCTTTTGCAACTCGGTAATTACCAAAGATAAACTGAGAAGTGAGAACACTTCCATAAACTAGACAAGCGACCCCAAAGCAAAGAACGCGTAATTGGGGGATATGGAAACTAATTGGGGGATATAGCTAAATGACAAAATAGGGATCCAAATATCCTAGCTGGGTTACCCCTTATATAATTAAATTATTAATTCCTAACCCAACCCTCACTAATCATAATTAGTTACTAATCCTGATTAGTAAAATATTAATGATTTGGGGGATATAATTTGTGTATTTATGTTTATTTGAATTTGTGTGGGTTAGTTAGTAGAAGGAGGGAAAAAAATTGAGTAGAATTTTTTTTTTTTTGAAAATGGAAGATGATTGTGATGAGAGACTTGCAGCTGCTGAATCTTTAGCTCAATATTAGTGATCTTTGAGTCTGCTTAGGGAAAAGACTCGATGAGTATAGGACGTTACTGGTTCCAACCTTTTTTTTTTATATAGAAAAAGGAAACATAACTAATTAAGTTCTGAAATGATAAATCTTTTGACGCCTATTTTGTGAGACAAAGACCCTTGGCCTTTGAGATGTCAAATTATGTGCTGTTCAATGAGGTGGTTTCTTGGGTAATAATTGTTACTCCTGAAATTAGAGATTAGATTTATGGGAAATCATCGTAGAAATCCAAAGATTTATATTTTGTTTTATAGAAAGACAAGGTTTGAAATTTGCTTTTTAGACGGACAAAATCGGTTGTCCGTCCATGTTTCGTAAGTTTTGTCTTTTTTATTCCTAGTTTACCCCTTAACCATAGTATCGGGTTTGAAATATGGGTAGTATTTATAACCCGGATTTAATATAGAGTTAACAAGTCTGCAATTGATTCTTACTTCTACCAAACTATACGAGGAGATGAGGAAACCAATAGTGTAAATACAACTTTCACATGCCAACAACTGGAAGAAGGAGGAAAACATTGCACGTTATGCGGAATTTAGGACATACGCAAGTTTGAGTTGATGTTTCAAGAACTAAGAAGAATTCATTATAATTTTCAGTCAAAAGTGTTAACAACAGCGAATCCACGTCTCAAGGAAATTGGTTAGCAGTGTTGCTGTCTATAAGACCGAAAATTGGATAGGGGTGTGACTGACTTCAATAGTTGACCGATGGTTGACTTTGACCATTGACTGGCCGTTGACTTTGACCATTGACCTTGACCGGATGTTGACCGACTTTGACCATTGACTGATTCTGACCATTGACTGGTCTGTGTAGACTGGTGAGATTCCTTGGTTGACTGGTCAGCGGGCTTGGATGAGGAGCCAAAGGATGATTCAAGTATCAATTTGGCCCATAAGTGGTATTTTTACTTATGGTACAAACACTCATCTAAAATCGTACCTCTCAGATCTAATCTAAAAAATTAGTAATAACAATAAAAAAAAGATTTATAATTTCAAATCAGAAATGTTAAATCAAAAGAAATATTTAGTTTAGTCATATAAAAACTCTAAAAAAAATTAAACAAAATTCTATTTTGAAAACGGTAAACCTAATAACTCCAAATCTAATGTTCAAGATATAAATAAGTGATAAGAGAAGATGAAACTTATCTTCATAATCATTTTGGGTGACGAAAATCTTTAGATTCAATTGTTCATGATTATGCTCATCAATTTTTCATCACTGGTTTCAAGTAAATCTCCAAAAACAAGCGTTGTTGATGATAATTTTTAGCTTTTTCGGGCTTATTTCAAATCAAATCGAGATGAATCGAATGTTTCTGAATCTCCAGCTTGAAATTGCCTCTCCGCGTCTCCCTTTCATTTCTCTAATCTGATTTTTCTCTTCCAAAACTACTGTAACATATTATTATGAATCAAGGACATTTCGGGTACCAAAATAATCGGATCGGTGGAGTAAAGGACCGACTCATCCATAATTGGACCTGAAACTGTTTGAGGCGGGGAATTTTTGGACTAGATAGTACTAGGCCGGAGATGAGTGGACTAAAGCGTCCCAAGCCCGGTAACTTTGGGACTAAACGTCAATTTCTACTAAAAGTAATATACCTTTTGCAACTCGGTAATTACCAAAGATAAACTGAGAAGTGAGAACACTTCCATAAACTAGACAAGCGACCCCAAAGCAAAGAACGCGTAATTGGGGGATATAGCTAAATGACAAAATAGGGATCCAAATATCCTAGCTGGGTTACCCCTTATATAATTAAATTATTAATTCCTAACCCAACCCTCACTAATCATAATTAGTTACTAATCCTGATTAGTAAAATATTAATGATTTGGGGGATATAATTTGTGTATTTATGTTTATTTGAATTTGTGTGGGTTACTTAGTAGAAGGAGGGAAAAAAAAATTGAGTAGAATTTTTTTTTTTTGAAAATGGAAGATGATTGTGATGAGAGACTTGCAGCTGCTGAATCTTTAGCTCAATATTAGTGATCTTTGAGTGCCTTAGGAAAAGATTCGATGAGTATAGGGTTCGTTGGTTCCAACCTTTTTTTTTATATAGAAAAAGGAAACATAACTAATTAAGTTCTGAAATGATAAATCTTTTGACGCCTATTTTGTGAGACAAAGACCCTTGGCCTTTGAGATGTCAAATTATGTGCTGTTCAATGAGGTGGTTTCTTGGGTAATAATTGTTACTCCTGAAATTAGAGATTAGATTTATGGGAAATCATCGTAGAAATCCAAAGATTTATATTTTGTTTTATAGAAAGACAAGGTTTGAAATTTGCTTTTTAGACGGACAAAATCGGTTGTCCGTCCATGTTTCGTATGTTTTGTCTTTTTTATTCCTAGTTAACCCCTTAACCATAGTATCGGGTTTGAAATATGGGTAGTATTTATAACCCGGATTTAATATAGAGTTAACAAGTCTGCAATTGATTCTTACTTCTACCAAACTATACGAGGAGATGAGGAAACCAATAGTGTAAATACAACTTTCACATGCCAACAACTGGAAGAAGGAGGAAAACATTGCACGTTATGCGGAATTTAGGACATACGCAAGTTTGAGTTGATGTTTCAATAACTAAGAAGAATTCATTATAATTTTCAGTCAAAAGTGTTAACAACAGCGAATCCACGTCTCAAGGAAATTTTACTGGACTCAGAAAGACCATTATGACACTCTGCCATTGCTTCATTCACAACAGGTTACCACTCAACAGTGACAAAAAAAATGATTCTCACAAACTTGCAAGTGATGGTTGAGATGGCTAGAGAACTAAACCACTGACGGTGAGGAAGATGAAGCTCTGACCAACCACACCATACAAGTAGTAGAGAAAGATATTCCATGCTTTCGCAGGATGTAGCTTGCAGAATTGAACTTCAAATTGGCTACAACATATATATATATATATATATATATATACCATGTTATATATGGTACCCCAAACCTTCAGGCAGACCTATTTCATAGAACTTTAAACCAAATCCAATCATTTCCGCTACTACGTTACATATCAATAATTTAGTAGTGTCATACTAGGCGGATTGCTAGTAGTTTCATCATCTTTAAATTTTTTAATGCGTGTATCTGTATCATCATACTTGGTTGATGGTTCTTTAGATGCCAATCATGTACATTTAGGAAGATTGCTAGTAGTGTCAATTTCGCCACCTTCTGCAAAAGACCTCTGGTTATCTGCAACTCTTAAGGTGTTTTCGCCCTCTATTTGAAGATGCTGATTTTCTTCGAATAGTCTTCCCATTACTTTAGTGAAATACTGGATCATATTCTCAAAACATAGAGTAGTTAGAGAGAACAAAAAACGTTCCAACGATAATGCACTATAAGTTGTGAGAGTAAATGAGGCTTATAAACCCTTATTTATTTATTATGGAATAAGAAGCAGAAATCAATGGAGTTGAATCAGAACATATATAAATACACAAATATAGAGAGGCAGATAGGAAGAATATGATGCATTGACGAGTTAAACATATACACAGATATATACATAAAAATAAAGGCAAAGTTAACCACCGAAAACCATATGGGAAAAACAAGAACAACATATAACGATCAGAACTGAAACTGGAATAGAAAATACCTTTAGCGAGTTCATTTACCTCGGTAATTTTTCTCTGATTCTGTTTTCTTTTTGCTTCCTCAGTCACTTAGTTACTCTCATTTCTTCTTCTTGCATTAGAACTTGCTTTTAATTTTTTTTTCCATAGCAGTTGTTTATAGGTGAAAATAGTTTCTGCTGATTTCGGTAATTGCGGGTGTGAAGGTGAGAAAAAGTTTAAACCCTAAACAATGTACTACAAGGGAGTACTTTAGATCCGAGAGATCAATCTGTACAAGTCCGGACTAAACCAAGAAATGGTCATTTCAGACTTGCTTCGGTCACAAAGTAGAGGAGAATGGGTTGGTTTTGGGGAGGGAAGCAAGGAAAGTGGTGAGACCAGAATAGTTGATTCTGGAAGAGTAGTTGGGTTACTAAGACTTGTTATCATAAAAGTAAGAGAGATCACGAGGAGATCTAGCAAGTAAGTATTTCTGAGTGTTGTCTTGTCCGAATGAACTTGTTGTCCAAATGGAAATAGGTAAGACATATTTATACAAGTCGAAGTAGAAACGTACCCTGGTCTCATTAAGGAGTGGGGAAGTAAATGGGAGGAGGTGGTAACCGTATGCATGGACTTGATGTTCCATAAAGTGGTTAGCGCATAAAACTGGTTTTCATGAAACTATTAATATTATGGAATTGATGTTCCATAAAGTTGGTAACGCACGGATTTATGTCCCATGAACGTTTCCCACATAACTTCCCGCATTTACTAGCCGCCTCACCCTTATGACACTTCGTTATGAAGGGCGTAGTGTACGCCGCACGCTGTAAACCGCCAAACTAATACCCAAAAATGATCCCCCAGTTTGTGTTGATGTCTCGAATGTTTTTTGAAAACATGTAGCATGTTGTTGTGGATCGGCAAATCAGGCTCGGGAAACTTTCTAGCTTGGTTACCTTCGACGGTCGAGATTTTGCATCTTGAGAGGAGGGGAAATCGTTGATCGTTGCACGTCTTCGTTTTGGTAGTGAGGGACAATGTGGTTGCGCTACTAGGTTGGCATGTTGTTGGCATGACATGGTTTGGCATGGCCAAACTTAGGTTTTTGGGACAAAAGTCGTGAGGTGACTTTAGACGGCCAGGATTTGCGCTTGGGATTGAAGGGACGCACGCCTTTGTTTTAGAAACCCTAATTAGCGCCCTTCACTAGAATCGTTGTATATTTTTAGTACGGACTCGGATATTGATGGTCTGCCCCTCAAATCAACTGGAAAATAATTTATTATCTCCTCGCGCGAGGATATTTAGGTTCTGAACTCGTTCAGGAGGAGAAAACAGCCCGAAAGAAAAACTCAGAAAGAATTCAGGAGGGATGGCGACATGTCCAGGCTAACATGGCATTCCTTGGCGAAATTAGGTTGGCATGGCATGCCTTGGCGTGGTTTGGGGACGTGGGGCCAAGGATTTTCCATGGGTGTATGGTGTGGCTAGGGTCAAGGCAAGGGCGTCTGGCTTGGCATGGTGTGACTAGCATAGCTAGGGCCAAGGCAGGGTGCGTTTGTCATGGCGCGGCTAGCTTGGGCTAGGTTTGGTTAGTCTTCGAGTGTGGGGACAAGGGTTTTCCATGAGCTTATGGCGTGGCTAGCTTGGGCTAGGTGCATGACCAAGCTATGGTTTCGACCCAAAGTCGTGAGGAGACCTTAGGCGGACAGGATTTGCTCATGGGATTGAAGGGAAGCCGTTGATTGTTGCACGCCTTCACTTTGTTAGCCGTGAGGGGAAGGCCAGCATGGTGGCGCGGCATGGCGAGATGTGTTTGGCATGGCACGACTAGCTTGGCTAGGTACGTGACCAAGCTAGGGTTTTGGGCCAAAAGGCCGTGAGGAGACCTTAGGCAGCCAGGATTTGCTCCTGGGATTGAAGGGCAACCGTTGATTGTTGCACGCCTTCACTTTAGTAGTCGCGAGTGGAAGTCCAGCATGGTGGCGCGACATGAGGGCCATGGAGAGATATGTTTGGCATGGCGCGGCTAGCTTGGCTAGGTGCGTGACCAATTTAGGGTTTTGGTCCAAAGGCCGTGAGGAGACCTTAGGCGGCCAGGATTTGCTCCTGGGAGTGAAGGGCAACCGTTGATTGTTGCACGCATTCACTTTAGTAGCCGCAAGTGGAAGGCCAGCATGGTGGAGATGCATGATGGGCCATGGCGAGATGTGTTTGGCATGGCGTGGATAGCTTGGCTAGGTGCGTGACCTAGCTAGGGCTTTGGGCCAAAGGTCGTAATGAGACCTTAGGCGGCCAGGATTTTCTCCTGGGAGTGAAGGGAAACCGTTGATTGTTGCGGTCGGTGTGGTTGGACTGATTTTCCATTGGCACAGAGGTGCGGTTAGCATGGTTGGCATGCCTTGGCGCGGTTTGTGTGGCTGGCATGATTTTCCATTGGCACAGAGGTGCGGTTAGCATGGTTGGCATGCCTTGGCGTGGTTGGTGTGGCTGGCATGATTTGCCATTGGCACAGAGGTGCGGCTAGCATGGTTGGCATGCCTTGGTGCGGTTGGTGTGGCTGGCAATTTTTCATTGGCACAGAGGTGCGTCTAGCATGGATGGCATGCTTTGGCGCGGTTGGTGTGGATGGAATGATTTTCCATTGACACACGTGGGAATTAGGGTTTGGTTTTTCGTAACCCAAATTTAAAAAATATACCCCGGTAATTATTTAGAGACACATTTAAGACTTTTCAATAAATGCACCTAGTAAATGCTTTATCAGTTAAATGTTATGACGTCACTGTCTGCTGGGGTTTAGTGTTTTACGATTTTAACCCTAATCTAAAAACCACCATCAATATTAAGTCCCCTGCTTATCTCGGAACAGGTTCCTTGCTGTGAGGTAATCATATGATGGTGACAGACGAGGACGGAATCGAGATGTAAATCATTGCAAAGATGGTCATGAGAATCCGACTAACCATTTGATTGGTTAAGGGAGTTTTGGATTCCCGTGTTGGCGGCCCTGCATAAGTTGTACTGAGAATGAAGACCGTGGAGCGGTGAGGTTGAAAGTTACCGGCTTTGTAGGAGCAGAATCTCGCAGCATTATTATGCTTGCAAATAATTAACGACGCAACAAATGATATCTTGCGAAATTGTGGAGAGAAAAGACATCTTGCGAGCAAGGATGCGAAGACTCGCATGACATATTTTAGATCCGAAATTTCGGGACAACACAACTGTCATATTTTATGTAAAATCATATAAATAGCCATTTAGGCATAAGAGAAAGAGAGAGTTTTTTTTGGAGAAGAGATTTTGGAGAGATATTTGAAGTTAGAATTTTGTAAAGAGAGAGAGAGACTTATTTTCTTGATGATCTTATTCCCCAAAAATCTAGAGCTCCAAATATTCTTTAATGGAGTCTCAATTGTAAAATCATGTAATTACATACAATCACTAGTGAAGAACCATGGATGTAGATCACAATGATCGAACCATGTAAAAATCTTCGTGTCTCTTTTACAATTTTAGTACTTTAATCTTCATTTTCATATCAAATAAATTAGAACATCAAATCAAATTAATAGAATCTCATGAGGGTGTAGTTGTGGGATTTCCTGCAACTACATAATTGGTGCTAGAAACAGGGAGGTTTAGGAAGAATATACACTTTCAGCAGATACGAAGCAGCAATATTCAAGATGTTGACGCAGGAACAGATTCAGGGAAGAAATTAATAACAACAAAATCAACGCAAAGCGAACCAAAACACGCCTCCTGCAGCAAAATTTGTCAATAAAAATGACAAATCTCTTCTAACTTTTCTTATTCTTTGTTTCATTTTTCGGATCTATAAATTTCAAAACCAAAATTGGAAAGATGATTTTTTTATAAAACATTAATTTTTATTTTTAAAGAACTTTGATTTATTACGGAAAACTCGAATTTAAAAATGTTTTTACTACGAATTTGTAGTAACCAAACTTCGTTTTACGAATTTGTTTAAGGAATCTCTGAAAAAGTCAAATTTCAAGATTTTCTGTTGATTAGAAATTTACATTTCGTAAGAACAAAAAAAAAAAAAAAGTAGATTTCATAGAAAGTTTTCATTCTTCGAAGGGAAACATTACTCAGTTTAATGATCTATAGACTGCCTAACCAAATTTACTGATTGTTTGCAGCATATATGACTGATTAAATACCAAAATACAAAAGAAACAAAAAATCTGCGAAGAATAAGGAGATGATTCTGCGATTATCTGTCCAACTAGCCCCATCGAAGAAAATGAAAGACTAGAGGGGAAACAGAAGGAAAGAATTAGAGTTAAAAGTTTCGCAAAAATCATTTAAGTCACCAACTTGGACAGAGAAGTTAATTCAAAGTTTATTTAGCGAAGCATCATCAGTGAAAGTTCAGTGAACAGCAAAGTACTCACTTTGTCAGCCAGTTAACTCATAGAAATATTCACGTAAATGCACTAAGAAAAAAGATGCAGTAGTCAGGTTAACCTTGCAGCAAAGATGGATTGAGATGATATATGAAGGAAGAAACGTACATAGCCAAACAAAAAGAAAATGACAAAAGAAGCTGCGAGCAACACAATAGAGAAGCAGCGGCAGTAGTTTAGCATCAGCTTCATGAGTAATTTAGCGGAACCAATGACGATCCCAATGATCAATCGCAGATAAACACAACAAAAAGTTTAATTTCATGAGAAGCTAGGTTAAAGCACACCAAACTATTTTACGCAAGAAATTAACTAGCGAGAAAATGAAGTCAATTTCTGCAGGAAGCATTTATTTCACAAAAGAGAATTCGCCAAGATTGGTTAGAGTCAGGAATTTGGTGTTTCATTACTTCGCAACATCTTTGGTTATTTGGAAAGAAGAAAATAGGAGATTATTTCGCAGATATATTTCGCAAGAAATGGTTAGAACAGTTGGTATGGTGCAACATTACACAAGAGGTAGATCAAGAGTTAATTTCGCAAGACTTCATTTCTCATTTCTTCTCAATTTTCAAGCAAATCATATACTTTGCAAGAGACAACAACAAGACGCAAAATATAAGTACCATCTCCTTGAATATTTTATTTACAGAAGACAAAAGATTTTTGATTTTATTTACCAAAAGCGATATACTCGCAAGATTTCTAAAATTTCTAAGATTTCAAAACATTTCAAAGATTTTTTAGATTGGTGAAAAGCGATACAATCGCAAGATTCAAAAAATGAATTCATCATAAAAATTTAAAGATCTCAAAATTTTTCAAAGACTTCAAAGTTACAAAAACAGAGAAAATTAAATTTATATATTTCTATATAACAGTTTTGATTTAAAGACACGATATGAATACTTCTCATATTTCTTCAAGGATTGAAACAAAAAGGTAATCAGTATATTTGTTCGCAACGTATAACAAAATGTATTTTGAAAAACAAGAAAATGAAATGAGGCATTTCGCAACATGAAAAATTTGTGATGAGTTTTTACGAATAAAAATGATTTATTGCGACCAGCTTTCATTTAATAAAGACGCAAAAATTTATTTGCGATCAGCTTTCATAAAAGAAAGACGCAAACTGTGATCAGCTTTCAAAAAAGAAAGAAATCCGCAGAAATTTTACACAGGAAAAGCTTTGTGACGTACACCCTAGTTCGCGAAGCAACATTTCGCAAGAGGCAAAGTCCTAAAGTACGTCATTTAGGGGGTACCTATAAGCATGGCTCAGGGGAAATGGAACACCACCAGGAACCTGAGTACATGGACATTACGGGGTACATAACCCAAAAATGGGGTACCTATCCGGGTAAGACACTTTGGATTCTCAACCTAATCTTGCGATGTAACATGATTTAGGTTAGGAGACTAAGGCATACTGTCTTTCCCAAGAAGTACAGAAAACGATCAAGGCGCCGAGGTACACGGTTGAGTCAAGAGTGCCGGATGGGTTTGAAGCAAATCTTCCATTCTTCACAAGTCTTGGAAAATGATGCACTTGGCCCAAAGATACCCCATAGGGTGCAACCTCGTAACTATAAGCCCTATAGGAAAAAAGGATAAGAGGTTGCGATCAAAAGCTGGTTGTTTGCAAAACCGGATGGGAAGAGATAACCTTGTATGGTAGATGTACGCTTCCTTGAAGGGGAAACCAAGGGGAAGATAAAGGGCAGCACCCTCCATTAGGGAGATGATACGTGCTATAAGACGCAAATGTCACGAGGCTTTTTGTTCGCAAGAACATAAAGGCTTGTCAAATTTTTGCAACAATTGTATTTCTGCGAGTAAAAAAAAAAGATATATATATATATATACTCGCAGAATTAAATACAAAGAATTTAAGATGAGATCAATGGGTTATTACATGAAAGTGTGATAACGTCCTGTGATTTCATCGCAAGATGATAATGTAACAAGGCTGTATATTCACAAGAATATTTAGGCCTGTCTGACAAATATCCTGAAGAGGCTATAATACTAAGAGAAATGATAAGGCAAGATCAATGGGTCTCTCTACATGCGAATGTAAGGACGTACTGCGATTTTGTCGCAGAAAGAAACGTGGCTAAATAAGACCTTTAACTAGGAAGGCAAAATAAGACCACAAGAGAATACGCAAATAAACTTGCGAAGATGATTATATGAATACAAACAATCTTGCGAACATATATACTGAAATGAAACTGAGATTATGCATCTTTAATACTTTAATTATATTATATCATGCGAGACTAATAATGCAGGAATAAAACAATGAGATACAATGAACAAGAAAAATGAGGCACAAGCAAATGAACTTGCGAGAACAATAAATATGCAGAGAGGAATGCAGAGAAATAAAGAATGGAAGAGATTTAAAGCTACATCAATTTTTCCGCGATAAAATGAGCTAAGTAACAGAAACTTTAGATATACATTGCAATAGATAAGCATTCTCATCATACAAGCATCATACTCGCATCATAAAAGCATCGCATAAACATTTCATGGCATAAACATCGCATACACATCTCATAACAACATCATCGCATAAGCATTATATTCTCACAAGTATTTTATATAACTTTACAGAATATTCAGAACTTCGCAGTACTATTCGTAACACTATTCGCAGCACTATTTGCAACACTATTTCAGGAACATTATTCAGAATATCTTAGAATACTTCATAATTTCGCAGAGAACTTTAGAAATTCGCAGAATTACTCAGTATTTTAAAGAATGTGTCAGAATCTAGCAGGAATATTCATAAATTAGCCAGATCATTCTTAGTATTTAGAATTTTAAGAATGTGATTATTTTATTAAAGAGATTATCGCATGAGGCAGAGGAAAGATAAGAATAAAGAGACAATTCGTTCATTCAACATTTTCTCAAGGATTCTACTCTCACAGATAAAGAACAGAGGCAACTATGAGTACTAAGAAAACATTTTATGTTCTTTATCTTCTCAACAAGAATCCTAACCAAAAATGGAGTAATAATTTCACATGAACAGAGGCAATATTTATCACTCTTATTCAAGGACGAATATTTCTTATATTTCGAGGATTAAATACTTCTTATACTTCTTAAGGATACTTCATACTTCTTATATATTTCGAGGATTAAGTACTTCTTATACTTCTTCAAGGATACTTCATACTTCGTATACTTTGGGATGATACTTCTTATTTACTTCGCAAAGCTTCAGAACTTCGCAAAATAATAAGAGGCAAGTATATACTTTTCAAGGACAGTATTATTTCGCTCGTTCCTTCAACAACAAAAATCAAAGAATACCTCAATAGCTAAAACAACTAGTTTTTTCCTGAAGATCGCTCTTCAAGCAATATTCAAGAAAAAAGAGGCAAAATGTAGGAGCAGAATCTCACAGCATTATTATGCTTACAAATAATTAACGACGCAACAAATGATAGCTTGCGAAATTATGGATAGAAAATACATCTTGCGAGCAAGGCTGCGAAGACTCGCATGACATATTTTAGATATGAAATTGCGGGACAACACAACTGTCATCTTTTATGTAAAATCATATAAATAGCCATTTAGGCATAAGAGAAAGAGAGAGTTTTTTTTGGAGAAGAGATTTTGGAGAGACATTTGAAGTTACAATTTTGTAAAGAGAGAGAGAGACTTATTTTCTTGATGATCTTATTCCCCAAAAATCTAGAGCTCCAAATATTCTTTAATGGAGTCTCAATTGTAAAATTATGTAATTACATATAATCACTAGTGAAGAACCATGGATGTAGATCACAATGATCGAACCATGTAAAAATATTCGTGTCTCTTTTACAATTTTAGTACTTTAATCTTCATTTTCATATCAAATAAATTAGATCATCAAATTAAATTAATAGAATCTAATGAGGGTGTAGTTGTGGGATTTCCTGCAACTGCAGGCTTGGTCTGGTCGTACATCTTCCAAGTCAAAGGGGCGCGGTCTTGGAAGGCAGAGCAAGTGGATATCTTGGATCGAGGGGCCAAGAGGTGGCGTGGTCTTGGACGTGACAATGGCATGGTGGAACGTGCAGGGGTGGATAGGCGTGGTGGGGCCTGCGATGATGGAGCGAGGTCTTGGTAAGGTAAACATTCGTGGATGATAAGGTCGTGATAGTGGAGCAGGTGGCTTAGAATAGTATGGCCTTGACAAGACGATACGTACTCGGACGGCCAGGCGTAGTGGGGCCGCGGCAATGAAGCGAATGGCTTGGTGAGGTGAGAATGGAGGATGGCTTGGAAAGGCAAGCATGGCGTCGGAAATGGAAGCGCGACAAGGGGGAGACACAGGTTGCTGGCAAGGCTCTGACATGGTCCACTTTCAAGGCGTTGGCATGGAAAGCGCGGATTGTCCTAGGAGTGGCAAAGCTTGCTCTTGTGGGACCGATTGCCTTTCTTCATGCGTGGCTTTAACATGGAATTCTTTCCTTATTCAAAAATATTTTTCAAGAGGTAGGTAGCATCCGCAATCCTTTCATCTGGTAGTTTTGTGCAAATCCTGTTATGATTAGGTGTCTTCAGGGATAGGCTTTGGAACGAGAGGCGGAGCTGCTAGCATGGACTTGGCATGAAGGGGACCCATTAGCACTGACGGACATGAAACGGGTGTGGGCCGCTCTATAAAGCTCTTGGCAAGGCATGAAGCTGGTAAGGAGGGCGCTTTGGAAGGGAAGCGCTTGCAAGGAAAACGCTTAGGGTTTAGGGTTTGACACGCCGAAACCCTAATTAGCGCCCTTTACTAGAATCGATGTAGAATCCGCGTACGGACTCGGATTTTAATGGTCCGCCCCTTTATCGGACACGAAACAGAATTCTGTATCTCCTCTGGCGGGAATATTTAGATTTCGAGCTCGCTTAGGAGGTAAAAACTGCCCTACAGTGAAAATAAGGAAGAAGTCATGAGGGATGTTGCTGAGCCTGGGTGGTATAGTCGCGCGCTAGTCACCCTTTTCTATTTTTCTATTGTTTGTCTGAATCCGTGTTTCCGTCTGCAGTGTCTCTCCAGTGGATTCCAAAATTTTACCAAAACTCCGCTGTATTCTTGGGATCGATGGATGAAATATATGCTTGGAAACGATCACGTCAGGGATAATCTTGGAGATTGTGGTTGCGTTGTCGGTCCTTCCTCGACCTTATGTTGTTCAGTGGACATTCTGATCGTGATGATGATGTGTTGTGAGTGCTTGCATGGTCAAAAACTTCTGGCACCCCTAGATGAAATAGGGAGACGTTCCATTGCCGATGCGCTTCCATCAAGTCTCTCGGGACTCCGCTCCAGGTTACATCCTTCGAACCATCTTCTGAATCTTGGACTATCGTACGGAATGGGATGCGGTGAGAAGTCTCCAGTTAAACTTCGATTTGATATGATGGCATGGATGAATATGTGAATGTAACCTTCTGCCGTGCTTTTGGAGTCTTCGGTGCACATGTACGGTTTCATGTTGATAAATTCCCTCGGCTCGTAAAACCTTGATAGTGATGATGTTGAAATCAGTAATAACCTAGTTGAGGGGAGTGAAAGCGTCTCATGCTGGTAGTCCCCATGCGTAACCTACTTTCATTAAATTTCCTTGAATCCCCGTCCACGAGATTTGATATAAGCCTATCGTACTCTTCTAGATGTGACACTGGGATGCTTAGAAATAACATGATGAAATATCCTGGTTAGTGCGGGCTTGGGATCCTCCGTGGCCTCGTAAAGTGTTGAAGGTGTCTTCTAAACAGAGAGGTAATGATATTCTTACGCTGCACCCATGAAGAATGAATGACTTTGTTATGGGTACGTCTTTTTGGTTGAATGTGTCTTCTGAGCTTTGATAGTCAAAGGATTACGTGCATACCCTCAGTCCCCAAGTATGGTTTACATGTTTCCATCTTGTATGGTCAATGGGTTGACCATGATAAAGACGTCACCATCGTGCGTTCGTACTGGTGATTTTGTTACTTCTTCCACGTGGAACTTAGAACATGGAGGAGTATGGGTTACCTTTGTAATGATTTATGTTATGGTGAAGCTCTGACCGGTATCAAAAAATGAGTAGCAACATCTCTTGGTAGTGGATGTAATCAGAAGAGACTATATTGTCGCAGTAACGAAGTAGGTTGGTTGGAATTGTATGGAAATCCATGAAAGTAAAAGGATTGGCTGGATGAATAAGCAAGCAAGCTTTCCATGATCACGAGCTTTAACGAGGTGGATCATAGGGCGTCCATGACTACAAAGATTGGATGGATGCGATCATGATCCTTGACATGGGGAGCATGGCGGCACGACCCTTTGCAGGAAGGAGTGGTGTTGAAGCAAACGTTGAACCGAAGCCGCTGCTAGAGAACGTTGAAGAGGAGCCACTTCTGGAGAGAACGTTGAAACGATGCCTTGCAACTCTCAGTGCCTAAACGGTTACCATATTGATGTCGGAGGCCGCGTCACATTCTGTCAAACTCGACATCCCTCAAGAGAACAGAGGTTAGGAGTCCCCAGTTTCATATATCGATCGTGCTTTCCAGGAGAGGTTGGGGTTTAGAAACGTCTTCCTTGGATGGAAACGCCTTCTTTCCTGATGCAGTGCGGTTGAGGGATGCGAATATGTCTTGACG
Organism: Papaver bracteatum; assembly: GCA_023529315.1. Classification (NCBI taxonomy): domain Eukaryota; kingdom Viridiplantae; phylum Streptophyta; class Magnoliopsida; order Ranunculales; family Papaveraceae; genus Papaver; species Papaver bracteatum. The sequence goes on from JAJJWX010005105.1 coordinate 94,320, forward strand.
CTACGCCTTGGAGAAATATAAAATCTCACATAACTGTTTCATCATAGACTGTACAACTTTGTGGGCGAATTTCCCATCGTGCGGGTCCTGACGGGAGAAGGGTCTCCTTGAACTCAGGAGGGTTGTTGATTTCCTTTGATTCCCATTTTGGAGAAGTCTTTCCTGATCTTTACGTGTGATAAAATTGGATTGCTGATCCCCTTCTACTGGGTGTTCAAGACAAAAGCGAGCCTCTTCATATAAAAACGCACATCATGCTGAATTGCATGTTGTCTTTTCATCAAATCAACTGTGATAAAAGGAGGTCGGCTTCTCACGGATCTTCCAGTATCTTGCCCTGATGGTGGAGCAGCATCTTTGGTAACGGTTGGAAATGTCATGCTTGAAGAAACGTTGGGGCGGTGGAAGCAGCTCTGGTTCTGGTGATCGTAAGTGTATCGTGCATATGTGGCATTGTTTTAATCACATAGTGATGGAGCCTTGGCGCTGCTTTGGTTGGTTGTGGAGCGGAGAGGATGGCTCTGGAAGGATGCAAGATGTTAGCGCAGGGTGTGATATTACGGCTGGCGTGCGCGTGCAGCATGTGTGCCTGGCATGTGCGTTTGGAAAGCGCGTCTGGTAAGAACTCTAGGAAGCACGTCTGGGAAGAACGTCTGGCAAACTGGAAAGCACGTCTGGGAAGCGCATCTGGTAAGCGCTGGATCGTCTTGGAATGCACATTGGCTCGGCGTGGACGTTGTCTTGGATTTTGGTATGGCGAGGACCGTTGGCTTGGCATGGTGCGGACCGTTGGCTCGGCACGGTGATGGCTTGGCATACACGGACTTGTTCTTATGGGCCCAGTTTCCTCTTTCCAGACATAGCTCGTATCTTTGTTATCACGTCCTGGTGTTAGCGGTAGCGCGGTAGTGATAAAGTGGGTAACCATATTCCAGGTATGTACTCCAGCGTTTATCTTTCAATTTGTTTTCTTGTTTTCTTATGCTGGTGCAAACCATAGCCATAGGTATGCTTTCCATAAATCTGTAAAAATATTTTTTTTCTGAACTGGTGTAATCCCTAGCCATGTGTACGCATTTCATAAACTTGTGGAAATACTTCCTCATAAATAATTCTTAGAATGTCGTCGTAGTAACGTCTTATAATAGTGACAGGTAATCATTGTCGTGCATAGTAGGCACGTATGGGTAGGTAAATTTTCTTTTTTTGAAAGGAAAACAAAGCGCCTGGTTTACAGTTTCTTGATTTCATGGATTTCTTGGGTTGATAGATAAATGTTACCTTGATGTTTTTCTTTTTGGGTTATTCTTTTTGGAATGAATTGTTTTGGTTATGACTGAAAGTGACACAGACATCCCAGGAAAACCATGGAACCGTGTGTTGGTAGATGACATGGGGGTGAAACACAACATGGATATTGGTTTTATCATTTCCGTGAAAAATTGAAAAAGCAAACCACGTATCTTGTCTAGGTATGACTTACTTGGTTTTTTAGGTCTCCTGATGAAAAGTGAACCTTCCGGGTGTAAGACCGAGTTTTATAGGAAATACTTCCATGGAAAGTCCCCAGTCATTACTGAGTTGTCCGATAACCGGGTCGTTGATCCTTGGGAGGATCGTCTGCTTCTATCCTCTGGGAAGTCCCCAGTCATCCCTTGTCGTGTCATGACTGATAATCGAGACGTCGAGTAACTGAGTCGGAGTGGATCGCCTTTCTCTACCATCTTGACGTATATGGGTCGAAGAATGAGATCGCTGGTTGAAAATTGACATTGTAACCGAAAGATCTAACCTCCCGCTGTGGTCTCCAATTATTCATAGGTGAAAATAGTTTCTGCTGATTTTGGTAATTGCGGGTGTGAAGGTGAGAAACAGTTTAAACCCTAAACAATGTACTGCAAGGGAGTACTTTAGATCCGAGAGATCAATCTGTACAAGTCAGACTTAAACCAAGAAATGGCAATTCCAGACTTGCTTCGGTCACAAAGTGGAGGAGAATGGGTTGGTTTTGGGGAGGGAATCAAGGAAAGTGGTGAGACCAGAATAGTTGATTCTGGAAGAGTATTTGGGTTACTACGACTTGTTATCATAAAAGTAAGAGAGATCACGAGGAGAGCTAGGAATTAAGTATTTCTGAGTGTTGTCTTATCCGAATGAACTTGTTGTCCAAATAGAAATAGGTAAGACCTATTTATACAAGTAGAAGTAGAAACGTGCCCTGGTCTCATTAAGGAGTGGGGAAGTAAATGGGAAGAGGTGGTAACCGTATGCATGGACTTGATGTTCCATAAAGTGGTTAACGCATGAAACTGTTAATGTTATGGAATTGATGTTCCATAAATTTTTTAACGCACGGCTTTATGTCCCATGAACGTTTCCCACATAACTTCCCGCATTTACTAGCCACCTCACCCTTATGACACTTCCTTATGAAGGGCGTAGTGTACGCCGCAGGCTGTAAACCGCCAAACCAATACCCAAAAAGGATCCCCCAGTTTGTGTTGATGTCTGGAATGTTTTTGGAAAACATGTAGCATGTTGATGTGGCGTGGAAAATCAGGCTCGGGAAACTTGCTAGCTTGGTGACCTTCGACGGTTGAGATTTTGCATATTGAGAGGATGGGAAACCAATGATCGTTGCACGTCTTCGTTTTGGTAGAGAGGGCCAATGTGGTGGCGCGACTAAATTGGCATGGCATGGTTTGGCGTGGCCAAACTTATTTTTTCGGGCCAAAAGCCATGAGGTGACTTTAGACGGCCAGGATTTGCGCCTGGGATTGAAAGGTAGTCGTTGATGGCCGCAAGCCTTTGTTTTAGAAACCCTAATTAGCTCCCTTCACTATAATCGTTGTAGAATTATAGTACGGGCTCGTATTTTGAGGGTCTGCCCCTCAAATCAATCGGAAAAGAATTTTCTATCTTCTTACGCGAGGATATTTATGTTTTGAACTCGTTCGGGAGGATAAAACAGCCCGAAGGAAAAACTCACGAAGAATTCAGGAGGGATGGCGGCATGTCCAGGCTAACATGGCATGCCTTGGCGCAATTAGGTTGGCCTGGCATTCCTTGGCGTGGTTTGGGCATGTGGGGCCAAGTATTTTCCATGGGTGCATGGCGTGGCTAGGGACAAGGCAAGGGCGTCTGGCTTTGCATGGAGTGACTAGCATAGCTAGGGCCAAGATAGGGTGCGTTTGTCATGGCGCGGCTAGCTTGGGCTAGGTTTGGTTTGGATTGGCGTGTGGGGCCAAGGGTTTTACATGAGCATATGGCGTGGATAGCTAGGGCTAGGTGCATGACCAAGCTAGGGTTTTGAGCCAAGTCGTGAGGAGACCTTAGGCGGCCAGGATTTGCTCCTGGGATTGAATGGAAACCGTTGATTGTTGAACGCCTTCACTTTGGTAGCCGTGAGGGGAAGGCCAGCTTGGTGGTGCGGCATGGCGAGATGTGTTTGGCATGGCGCGGCTAGCTTGGCTAGGTGCATGGCCAAGCTAAGGTTTTGGGACAAAAGGTCGTGAGGAGACCTTAGGCGGCCAGGATTTGCTCCTGGGATTGAAGGGCAACCGTTGATTGTTGCACGCCTTCACTTTAGTAGCCGCGAGGGGAATGCCAGCATGGTGGCGCGACATGAGGGCCATGGCGAGATGTGTTTGGCATGGCATGGCTAGCTTGGCTAGGTGCGTGACCAAGCTAGGGTTTTGGTCCAAAGGCCGTGAGGAGACCTTAGGAGGCCAGTATTTGCTCCTGGGAGTAAAGGGAAACCGTTGATTGTTGCACGCCTTCACTTTAGTAGCCGCAAGGGGAAGGACAACATGGTGGCGCGGCATGATCAGGGGCCATGGAGAGATGTGTTTGTCATGGCGCGACTAGCTTGGATAGGTGCGTGACCAAGCTAGGGTTTTGGGCCAAAGGACGTGAGGAGATCTTAGGCGGCCAGGATTTGCTCCTGGGAGTGAAAGGAAACCGTTGATTGTTGCACGCATTCACTTTAGTAGCCGCGAGAGGAATGCCAGCATGGTGGCGCGGCATGAGGGGCCATGGAGAGATGTGTTTGGAATGGCGTGGTCGGTGTGGCTGGCATGATTTGTCGTTGGCACAAAGGTGCGGCTAGCATGGTTAGCATGCCTTTGCGCGGTTGGTGTGGCTGGCATGATTTTCCATTGGCACCGAGGTGCTGCTAGCATGGTTGGCATACCTTGGCGTGGTTGGTGTGGCTGGCATGATTTTCCATTGGCACAGAGGTGAGGCTAGCATGGTTGGCATGCCTTGGCGCGGTTGGTGTGGCTAGCATGATTTTCTATTGGCACAGAGGTGTGGCTAGCATGGTTGGCATGCCTTGGCGCGGTTGGTGTGGCTATCATGATTTTCCATTCGCACAGTGGTGCGGCTAGCATGGTTGGCATGCTTTGGCGCGGTTGGTGTGGCTGGCATGATTTTCCCTTGGCACAAAGGTGCAACTAGCATGGTTGGTGTGGATGGCATGATTTTCCATTGGCACAGAGGTGCGTCTAGCATGGTTGGCATGCCTTGGCACGGTTGGTGTGGCTGGCATGATTTTCCATTGGCACACAGGTGCGGCTAGCATGGTTGGCATGCCTTGGCGCGGTTGGTGTGTCTGGCATGATTTTCCATTGGCACAGAGGTGCGGCATGGCTGGCATGCTTTGGAGCGGTTGGTGTGGATGGCATGATTTTCCATTGGCACACGTGGGAATTATGGTTTGGTTTGTCGTAACCCTAATTTGAAAAAGATACCCCGGTAATTATTTAGAGACACATTAAAGACTTTTCAATAAATGCACCTAGTAAATTCTTTATCACTTAAATGTTGTGACGTCACTGTCTGCTAAGGTTTAGTGTTTTACGATTTTAACCATAGGCTAAAAGCCACCATCAACAACAGTATAAGTATCAAAGATAAATTATGGGTTCTAATGAGTAAATCAATCATAACCCACATTTTTATTTGTATATTCAATTTTTGAAGAAAAATTAGTGAATAATAGGTAATACCATAGCTTTAGCCAAATTTGATTTTTCTTAAAGGGCATGAATATACATATATAGTTTTTCGAATGTCGCACAAAATAAATTGGGTACTCCTTTTGAAAAGGTTGTGTAAAATAAATCGGAAACCCCTTATAAGGAGATCACTAAAATAAATTGGGTAATTTGGTCTGTTGGTCGTATTATTACAATGGGTAATTGATTCTAAGGGTCATATAAATGCAAATGTGTGTCAAAGAGTCGATACTCAGAGCACATGGAATTACAGTATACATCATAGATAGAAACCAATCAATGAACACAAAATAATTATCACCTACATAAGAATGGATTCATAGAGTAACAATTCATTCAGAAAAGAATACAATTAATATAATACACTCAGATATATTATAAATATGGACTACCATACACTTCAAGGCAATCTGGAATTGACTAGCGATACAAATTCCGCTACAGGTAACAATAAATCATAATCATGATGGATGACAGATTTATGAATGCATCATGAACTACTTGGAAATTCTTGGTTAAGTATTTATGCAGTTAGCCAGTTGCTCAAAGATTCAAAGACATCACTCAAGCAGCAAACAAGTATCTAGTTAAATGAACTTACCTTCCACCATATGATACCATATTCTAAAACAATGAAGATAACAAGTGGAGGCTCGTAGGTGCTTAAACCACCCGCATGATGAACCATGGTTATAAAAATTCTTAAACGCTAGCACCTTCACAAAGAGATGGTATTATAGAACAAAACTAGATAAACTTAACTTCCACGTTTGATGATTTCCATGCCTTTACAAATTTCCCCGAAACTGTATGTTTAAATGAAAATATGAGAAACAACACGGATATCAGAAAATTAAATTAACTTCCACGACTGTCAGAAAAATGAATCAAATGCTATGACAGAAAAAAATGTGTTTGCATTTGAAGCTTAGTATGATGCAGATTAATACCTACTACAGAGGTTAGTTCAGAGTCCAAAAACTCAAGTACTAGTGAATCAAATGAAATTAAATTTAGCACTAAATGATTCTTTATCTCTTCTAAGAAAACAACATATATACAACTAATTGAATGTTATAAAAATGGAAGTGAGGTGGGATAGGGGTGGTTACTAAAGTTGTTGCTCACATGACTGGATAAGGAAAATAAAAATAATTGTTCTAATAAAACAAACGAATAGCAGATAACAAGTTACATCTTAACCTTATTACGTTCCAGCTGGAGTACTTACCCAACTCTTAGGCGCCAAATAATCATAGTTAAATTTGAACGTTAGAACAAGTAGTATTGCATAGGTGAATGAGGTCTCTCCGTTTACTAATTCTTAAGGATAGGATGCGGGATTCCATCTTTTTGCTGCTAAGAAGATAGAAACAACCAAAATGAATGAAGCACTACTAAATAAGTCTATCAGATTTAAAGTTGTTTAAACGATATAAACCACAATGCTTCATAATTAAGATCTCATTGGCAGTATAATTATGCTCTTCATATGCAAATCATAGTCATTAAATAACTTAAATTATTTTAGGTTAATTTTTTATGTTTGGGGGTGAACGTATCTTTGGATTTATGGCTGGATACTTGCCAATAAAGAGTATATGATGAAGGAATGAAATGGCGTTCTCAAATACTCGGATTCCAAAAACATTTAAGGAAAATCAAATACAACTAAATCACACTTAACTAAAGAGCTCTATTGGGAAAGAAGGACTTTTATTAAACATTTATACTACACTAAGTAAACTATGTGCTTAATAAAACTCTCTTAATGCAAAACAAAGTAACTTCAACAAAACAAACTAAACTGTAATTAACCCATCCTTATCATCATGATTCATCATAAAACAACTTCAAGAACAATAACAAAATAATTAAACAGAAAAATCTAGATCTTTCTTTAATTGCATAATCACCAGTAACATATCTCAAAAATCAATCATTTTATCCCACCCATTTAAAGTAGTCCTTACTTAAGTTAGCTATCAAGAAAAGAACAGACTATATTTCAAAACCAAGATCGTTTCCAAATCCAATTGCAACTGTACTGGGCCTTCCCACATGCAGGTAATGAGATATGAAATGAGATAGTATTAGTCAAACAAAGAGAGATAATGGCACTTTTCGCAGAAGTTGGTAGGCCTAGAAACGTGTATATCTAACTATGATATCTGAGGAACTCAACAAATTGATGGACTAAGCAATCATACCACCCGTCAAAGCACAGAGGACCAGTAAAGACGATGCTAAATGAATTAAAATCTAGAAAAAAAAACCTAAGAAATATGAGTACAATGGTATTCAATTGTCAAGTCTCCATTAACTGTATTCAACTTAAAGAAATTTTCAATCACTTCATCTATTCCGGTAAATATTCACACTCAATTAATTATTATAGGTAAATAAGAAGTCATATACCATTAGCTTTGATTAATTGAAATCAGTAACAAATAAAATTATTCTGGACTAAGATTATACCTCTCCAAACGCTCTTTATTTCAAAAAGCTTTACCAACTTATGCCTGCATGGCTGCATCACTACCGCCAATACCCGATTCTCATTGCAGATCCTGGGGATACAACACAAACACTCGAGCAAAAGAGACACCACCACAACCTAAACCCTCAAAGTTCATATTTGACATCTTGGAGATCCTGAAATTAGCGACTTAACATTGGGACTCCGTGCAATCTAAACCTACAGAAACTCTCTGCTAGGTTTTTTACCCAACAAAGAAGAAGAACGAAAATAAAATTATGGGCTAGGCAAGTTGGGCATCGGGTTCATTTTTACGGGTTTAATAAAGTTAACCACATAAGGGCAATTCCTATGGGATGAAGAAATTCTAAGTTTGTTCATTTTGATCCCACTATGAGATGAACAAACCAAGAAAATGGATGTTCAAATGAACAGATCTGTTCATTTGAACACTGAAACACACCAACAGATGTGTGTCTGGTGCAACGACGCGCGACATGGATAATGGCGCTAGCGCTCGGATGGCTGACGCCAGTGTTTTTTCAACAATCGCTCACTGCTAATCAGTACTACTTTTCCACTTTAAGCAATTAAAAATCTTTTTATATTCTATAAATAAATATGTTCTATTATTATTGTATAGAATATGGTAGTGGTGGTGGGGACAAATTCAATTATGGTGGGGACGAATTCAGTGGGATGATTGATAGTGGTGGGGACGAATTCAGTTGCCGGATCACTAAACTCAAATTTGTTCATTTTGAGGACATTTTCCATAGTGGAAAACTGAGTTTGACCATCCACGTGGATGATCAAAATTCTCATTTTGCACATTGCCATAGGAAGTGCTTTAAGGGATTGGAATGTCATTGCTCACTGATTCCGTGTCAACCAGGAGTACCCATTTGACTCTGTCCGTCAATTGTGGTTGACTCAAAAGTTGTCTTTCTGTAAAGCAAAATAGAAATCCAAATTGTCTTTCTGTAAAGCAAATAGAAATCATTGGATTTCTGCGAGGATCGCCCTAGATTTATATGTCTAAGGTTTTTTTTTTTTTTTTTTTTGAAACTTGGCATATGTCTAAGGTACTTGTATATACATTTGCTCACTTTTATTTGTCTTGGAGAAGAGTGAAAAAGATGCACCGGGTTGTATAGTTGACTATATACTACGAGTAGTTAAGAAGTTGAAGCCATGCACTTCCATACAGTTAGGTATCAGTAGAGCCTTGAAAACTGGGAACCTGGCCTGCGTCCATACCTCAAACTGGTAAAGTTGCAGAACTAAACTTCATCATTTTCTCACAATCTTTTCAGATTGTGATATTCTTTTCAGAACCAAACTGCAGGTGTGGGGCATTTGTTTTGTGGTATCGTGGTTTATGATATTCGGAGTATTTCAACAAGTTTCTGACTGGTCTTTTGTCATGCTTTCTTGATCTTTTTATTTGCTGTTAGCTAGCTAATGTTTCGTATATCAAATTCCAGAGGGTTTCTTGACGAGAGATTCACGTAGAGTTGAAAGGAAGAAACCAGGAATGGCAAAGGCAATAAAGAGCCTCCAATGGGTTAGGAGATGACGACACCGCCAGACATATTTTATATACTGCCAGTTTTGTATGAATCATTTTGATGTGGTTTTGCTGCAATAAGTAAAAATGTCTTTGATGCAGCTCCTCTGCCGTTCACTTTTCTTATCTGGTCTCTTTTCTTTTTCTTTTCTTTTTTTGGTTTCTTATGTAACTTGTAATTATAAAAAAGAATTACAAAAACATTTGCAACAATCTATCATCTACTTACAAAAAAAAATAGAATTATAATTATCAAGTACTATATATAATTGATCAGAGCTGTTTTTCTTGGGACATAAATTTCCACAAGCTCAAATATAAAGAAAATGTATAACAATATCCCAAGGAAACTATTATTTAGACCTTACAAGCTATTTCATAAGGATCAGAGATATAGACTGTCATAGCTAGTCCAATAAAGGATTCAGGACATATCCCATGAACAACACTGCACCACTTTGCTCCTCTCTGATTATGAACATGAAAGGATGATCTGCTACGAAATCGACGGGGGGGGGGAGGAGGAGGACCACAGGAAAAATACATAAAATCCGCAACAACAAATGTAGAAGTAGCAGCTTCAGTTCCAGATTCATCAATCTCAAAAAAAACATTTTTGATAAACCTTGAAACATAAAGATTACGGTTATCGACAGGAATCACCATCTCAGTTAGCTCTGCCTTGACTCATCAAAAGGCAATACTAGTCCCACTTTCTGTAGAATACTTTTGGCTTTGAAATCAAAACAAATTTTGAACTTGGGAATCTTGAACAAGACTGCACCACTTTGCTCCTCTCTGATTATGGAAATCGGGGGGGGGGAGGAGGACCACAGGAAAAATACATAAAATCCGCAACAACAAATGTAGAAGTAGCAGCTTCAGTTCCAGATTCATCAATCTCAAAAAAAACATTTTTGATAAACCTTTGAAACATAAAGATTACGGTTATCGACAGGAATCACCATCTCAGTTAGCTCTGCCTTCGACTCATCAAAAGGCAATACTAGTCCCACTTTCTGTAGAATACTTTTGGCTTTGAAATCAAAACAAATTTTGAACTTGGGAATCTTGAATTCTCCTGTTGGAACCGATCTAGGATAAGCTGGGAGATACTGATCTAGAAAAGCAGCAGGATCAGAGCTCACCTTTTCTATAAGTTCACTGAGCCCATCACACTGCTCGGGTAAAACTATGTACATAGAAAAATATGGATTGATTTCCGTATCCATTTTATATGGGAGTTGCAGTACTTTAAAGCTATCGTAACAACTAATATATTCATTATTAGTCTCTGATGACATGAAAGGAACGTCTACTGATTCTTTCCCATCGAGGAGATAGAACTTTGACATCTTAGTTAGTGATGGTTCAAATTGATATTTGCTAAAAGATCCTTTGAAATAGAGTGCATTCGCCAATAGGAGAGCGGTACGTTTATTGAGTGCATCAGCAGGTAGGAGATCTTGAATTAATCCATTGGTTTCCTTTTCAGCCCACGCATTCACCTTCTTCAACACTTCTATACCCTGATCGACCAAGTCAATGTTAAGACCTCGAAAGAAACAAAATTACAGAAAATAAAATGAAATGCAAACGGAAAAAACACAAATATGAACAAAACAATGTAAAAGGATTTTTGTGCGTGTACCTTATTTGCGAAATCAACAGTCTCAGCTTCCGCTTTGTAAACTGCATGAGCAACTTCTTGGAATGCTGGTTTAAGAGAGGAACTGACCCAAACACCGCCAACAAAAGACAGTTTAGGACCTTCAAGTCCGGTTTGTGTTTCGCCACACATGTCAATGAGCTTAGAATGAATAGAATTTAGATTGTTTAAACTTTCAAAATTGAGAAACCCTAATAGCTGTTCTAAAGTTTCACCACTTGCTCCAGAAGCTAGTAACCCCAGAGCAGCTTCCATCGAGAATGGAGAGAATACAAGATTCCTATTCTTTGACTCGCTTAATCACACGTCTTTAACGAGGTTCATGCATGGATTGACGCTCTTTTTTGGTAGATCCACGTCTATGATGCTAAGAAAACCTAGAACACGTAAATAAACCAAACAGATGAAAAGTCCAAAAGTACGAAATTGCAAAACTAAACGTGCCACCGATAAAGCCTCTATTTATAATGTAGATCAGTAGGACTCCTTGCAAATAATATACCTTTTGCAACTCGGTAACTGCCAAAGATAGATTGATTTCTAAACTGAGAACAAGAGACCCCAAAGGAAAAATACGTGGCGCGTAGCTTTAGCCAAATTGCGCCTTTATGGCCTCTATGCTCCAAATATGATGTTCCAGGTTCCAGTAGTACATTAACATCATAAAATTCCTCGTTTAACGCGTCATTGTAAAGCTCGGAAAGAGAAGTCTTACTTTTGTAAATCTATTGATCCAAAAAAAAAAAAAACTTCTGTAAATCTTGGTTACTTCCCCACGAATATATATCTTAGTTCCATGGGATGATTTGTGGTTACCAACTTACCTATAAATATCTAGTTTGCGTATTGTAATTAACATAAAACATCGTCACAGTCGTACGACTTAGGTTTGAGGGTATTTATTTTCGCAATTCGATGGAGAGTCTTCACTCAGATAACATATACAAAATTTTCAGTCACGTACATGCTGATTCAGTCTTGAATTGTAAACTAGTATGCAAAACATGCTGATGCACGTACAATAGCCAACTGGAAGCCAAAGTTCTGGGAGGATCAAGGATGTCTTTATGTAGTTCATCGCGAGCGTGGAAAATCTGTAGACTTGTGGTCATATAAAAATAACCCGAAGGGGAATATCAATGGTTTCCGCCATGGGAAGGCCCCAGTAAGGAGAATTTTTTATCGGATAATCTCCTTAACAAAGAGCAACCAAGTTCTATTTTTACGTCTTGAATTGTAAACTAGTATGCAAAACATGCTGATGCACGTACAATAGCCAACTGGAAGCCAAAGTTCTGGGAGGATAAAGGATGTCTTTATGTAGTTCATCGCGAGCGTGGCAGATCTGTAGACTTGTGGTCATATAAAAATAACCCGAAGGGGAATATCAATGGTTTCCGCCATGGGAAGGCCCCAGTAAGGAGAATTTTTTATCGGATAATCTCCTTAACAAAGAGCAACCAAGTTCTATTTTTACGTCGTAGAATTGTAAACTAGTATGCAAAACATGCTGATGCACGTACAATAGCCAACTGGAAGACAAAGTTCTGGGAGGATCAAGGATGTCTTTATGTAGTTCATCGCGAGCGTGGCAAATTTGTAGACTTGTGGTCATATAAAAATAACCCGAAGGGGAATATCAATGGTTTCCGCCATGGGAAGGCCCCAGTAAGATGAATTTTTTATCGGATAATCTCCTTAACAAAGAGCAACCAAGTTCTATTTTTACGTCGTAGAGTTGTTTTGTGCTGCTATGACCCTAACACTGGAACCGTAAGCAATTCCACACATGAATAGCCACGTTTCTCTTAAAGATCCAGGAGTAGTAGAATCTAAACAAGCTAGTGTAGGTCTATAATTTGACAACCAAAAAGTGATAAAAATATTGAAGAGTCTTGAGGTTGAATTAGAAGATCAGAAGTTTGAGTACGTATTTCCTATTAATTTTTGTGATTGATATTCTCTTTCCCAAATGTTCCTAATATAATACTCGACCAGTCTGCATTATGTCAGGGTTTTCATGCTGAGAATATATTTTTTCACTCCCTCTTGACTCAGATGTTAGTTTTATTTAATTAATGGTACATGGGATGATTTCGTCGCAATATTCGTACCAACATATACAGCTACTTGGAATCCTAATCGGCTAATGCAGTTGTTATATATATATATGCACCATTCCCACCTTACTTGAGAGGACTTCAGCTAGATGATACACTGAAGTGTGTGTGTTACAATCAGAAACCGAAATACAAAAGAAGATGATATAACCGAAATACTAATGAAAGTGAAACTCCGGAACAAACAAAAACGTTACAGCCAAAGACCAAAATACTAAAGAACGAATAAAGGGTTACCGAAAAATTGAAGTCTACTAACTATCACAAAAGAAACTTAACTAGACATCTCCATGACCCTGCATAGCTTAAGGACCACATATTCGATATAAGAATGCGGAAGCTTTTTACTAGCATTCCATTGACTCGATTTAGAACCGGAATATGAATCAATCTCATCTGATTTCGATGTTATCAGCTCTTTAATTTTTGAAACATATTCTTCACTTTCCTTGTTCTTTTGTACTATGAAAAAGTTTTCTAATTTATTCTGTATATAGAACTTGTCTTCAAACTTGCCCAACTCGAACTCAATACCAATAGTTTTGATAATGCTTTACACTTTCCCTTTCTGATTTTCTTCTTCTTATTATTATTATTATTATCATTACCACTATCAGAGATCCCGCGGTTCTCTTTAAACATTTTTTATTTACTCCCTCTCGTTTTCAGTTATCCTCCACCATCTCATAATAATTTGTATTTTTACGCAGTGAGCTAAAATCATTTAAACAAGCGTATTAGCCATTTGAGTTTGAAAGTGAGGCCTATAATTTGTCTCCTCCGCATGTATATATATATATGAGCAAGGTGATCAATACACACACAAATGGTGCGTCCAAAATAATGTTCATGTTTGCCCGGTTAATCATACTATTGTTGTGTGTTTCAAGCCTGGCTTGATTGGGGTATACTCAAATTAATTGGGGTATACCCAATAAGACAAAATATGGTCATTTTGAAGTAAAAGAGGTCATCCTTTAACCAAATATTTTCAAAATGGCAAAATTACCCTCGTTTAATTAACACTAAAATTTTGATTATATTAATTAATTAAATTTAAATTGATTAAATAGATTAAAACTTATGAATTTAAGTTATGAAATTTTGTTTTTGATTGAATTTTTGTGGGATGATTTTTGATGAGATTATTTTTTTTATTTTTTTTAGAATAGCTCTTGCAATGAAAATCAAATACACAACCGAAACACTTCTAAGGAGGGGATTACAAAAATGTTGTATGAAATCATACTAAAAATTAGATCAGAAATCAACACTTTCAGTTCTGAAATTATGAAAAGTCGGCAAGATCGACTAATGAAGATCATGCCGGCCAAAAGTGGACCAAGGTCTTCATCGTCGACCTCATGACAAAATATGGCGAGCATGGTATTCATAAATCGACCTCTTGGCCAAAAATGGCGGCATGGTCTTCATCGTCGACTTTGCCGACTTTTGTTTTTTGACATACAAGAGATGGCATAAAAAAAATTATTTCCCGGCAAGGTATTCAGAAAATACCATGCCGGTTGTGCAATTTCTAAAACGAAGCTAATTTATTGGTCCCAAGAAGCAACATCTACATATTCATTAGATAGCAATCTTTCGGTGGATAGTTCAAGTCCATGAGCCGTGACTAATTTCCTCTGAAGAAAGAAGAAAAAGAAGGTTGCAAATCATGCACTTTATAAATGTTATTGCTCTAGTCAAGTTCGAGTCAAGTAGTGATTGATTGTTTGCATGGTGGGACTTAAAGGGCTTAAGATTCTTAAATAACAAGGGTGGTTTTATTTCCTTTCTGAGTTTCAACTACCCATATGATGATTATATTAATTGAGGAGCAAAAATATGTTTTTGGACGGCAAGGTTTCGAAAAATACCTACTGTAGATTTGTTTTTTTTGTGACAAAGTATTGAGAAAATACCTATAGGTTATATTTGGCAACAAGGTCTTCAAAAAATACCTGCAAAATTTTGTTGAAAAAATTTCTGATGTACGCATGGTTATTATGAAAAGTCGGCAAGATATGCATGTCACGACCTTTAGGCAGAAAACATGAAATCATAATTTTAGATTTATAACCTAATATGACAATCAAATCACACAACACAATGATGGGTTTGAGTTTAAACATCATTTATAGTCTTTCTTTTTGCTGGTAAAGTCAACAATATTTTTGGAAAATCAAAGTTCAAGATTTTTATATGGCTTTGGTTGATGGAAGATGAAGATGAAAAAGAGAAGATTAAGAGTTGTTTAGTTTTTTAATTTTAGGGTTAATGAAATTAAGAAATTGGTTTATTTTTAAAATTTAATTAGTTAAAGGGTATTAAAGTAAAATCATTCTTTTTAATAATGACACACCATGTCCCCTTGAAATTGGGTATACCCCAATTAATTTGGGTATATCCCAATCAAGCCAAGGTTTCAAGTTGCACATGAAAAAATTAATACACAATATTTGCATTTTAGGAATTAAATTAATGAGAGGATTCTTGTGTAAGAGGGGCACTGTAATTGTCAACTGAATTTAAAAATAGTGAAAGTAATCAAACGTCCATTCTAGTTAATAAGAAAATTCCTCTAACATTGCAGTTGATGATATTGTGCATAACAAGATATAATAGATAGGTGATCATAAAAGAAATACAAAAGAAAATCCCGAACAAACTAAAACGGTTACAACCAAATTAAATGAAATTAATATCAAAGGAAGATGCACGACTAAAATGATCACGAGGAACACACAAAAAAAAAAAAATATATTTAAAAAAATATATTTGTAAAATAATACTTAATTAGATATCTTTATGACCTTGAAAAGTTTAAGAAACAGGTGCTCAACATAAGAATCCGGAAAATGAGTACTAACATTCCACTCACTTTATTTATAACACGAAGTTGAATCAACGTTGTACTCCCAGGAAATCCTGCGACTACACCTTTAGTAAAATCTATGAAAAATCTAAGTTATTCTTCACAAGAATTAAAGGAATCTTTATTAAAATCTTTAGATCAAATACAAAATTATGAGAAAACTCTAACTTGGAGAGCAAACAATTTTTTCCTCTCCTAAATATCTTGCCATACATCTCAAAAAGATCTCTCCCTCCTACAGGGTTGCTTGGTTCCTTATATAACAATTTACATAGTGGATGATAGCTAAGAAAGCCCCTAATTTCGGATCTGACATGCATCAATGTCGCATGGACTTTATCATTGACGTACAATTTATTTATCACCGCACGACTCTTCACACTTTACTCGCTATTCAGCCGACGTCATCAAATGCGTCATTCTAGGGAAGTTGAATGCGATCGCCTTCGCTTAGTCTTGCTGATCGTCATTTTGCATATCTGATAGGTGTGCAGTATTTTGTACCCACATTTTGCCTCTCCTCATATCGTTCTTTGGGAAAATGAGTGGTATGAGGAATTCTACTAGTTATTTTTCCGCACCTGTCCATCTTTTCATATTCTTATCTCCCGACACATCCCGGGATTTCGGTGTAACCGTCTACACGTGTCGACTTCTTTCATTATTATACCGGCACGTCCGAGTTTAACCGGTTATCTTTTTACCTATTTATTAACTGGATTGAGGAGAGATATCCTTTTCTCTTTTTACTTCGTCTTCCCTTCTCGTCTCTGTGAATTTTCTGCAATTTTCTTCGTCTTCCCCAGACTTTATTTTTCTTCATTTTCTCAAAGTCTTAATTTTTCTTTGATGTTCTTTATCGATTCTCACCCAAGGTTAGTATGTCTTATCATCATTGTTCTTCTTTTGTCTTCCTTTTTCTTAGATTTTCATAAGCCATTGATGATCTGCCATTATTCTTCTTATTCCCATACTAGTTTTGTTGCAGCAGGAGTTCTTCCTCTAGTAAAACCAAGATTACGATTTCTAACCCTACATCTTCTTCAAGTTTATAAGATAAATAATCTCAGAAGAGGAAGTCTTCGCACAACAGAGGAGTAAGAAATACTTTCTTTTTTTGTAAAACAATATTGTTGCCTCTATTTCTTATCTGCGTTGTTCTTCGCACGATTCTGAGTATGAGAATGTTGGCGAGAAGAAGACAAAGGACAAAAGGGTTCCCAGAGGCCCAACGTTCAACACCAATCTTATCATTCCTGATTTTGAGTGTGAAAAAAGGGAGACTGTCATTTGTTCTTCTACCGATGTTGACGCCCCTCACAATGCTTGATTGCCTCAATTCCTTCGAGTGTTCTTGATTTACCGAAAGAAACCTCTTCCCCTAAACATGACGATCTTCTTGATTGCACGGTAAAGTAAACGTACACTTCTGAGAATGTAACCGCACCAGTGATGGATCAAACCCTTTCTACTTTTGTGAATTTTCCCCTTTCAACGAATATTTTCACTTCAGCAGGAGATACATCCGCACCCATCTCTCAAGACCTTATCTCTCCTGTAATTATCCCTTCTCCTCCTAAAGTTACTACTTCTCCTACAAAATTTGTCTATGCTGATAAGGGGATTGTTGATGAAGTTGATTCTTCCACTCAAGATTTCTCAGACATCGTTAACACCGCTCACACATTCATTACTGATCTTTCTAAGCTTCGCATTTGTGACGCCCTGGTGAAGCTGTTGTATGATTCTCCACCAAGCAAACCAACTAGGAGCGAAATATTCTCCCAGATTAACCCAAGCGTCCATCTTGATCTTGATCTCCTGGTTAGTAATTCATTGTTTTTCTTTCTGTATCAGTGTTTTCTTACCGCTTCCTCATACTTATTTCATTTCTTCTTTAGGAGTCTCGCCGTCGCATGATTTTGGCTGAAGGTTTTTCCGAATCTAGTAATACCATACTAGAACTATCTCGTCAGAACGCCGCGTTGGAGGGGGAACTCCAAGCAGCGACTCTCGAGTCTGAAGGTCTCCGCGTCAAAAATCAAGATCTTAGAGATACTTACCCCTTCATCTGTATGACCCATTTAGGAGTAATTTACCTTTGTGTCCATGTTTTAAATTTCTTCATGCATATGTTAAGATTTAAACCAGAAGCGCGTCATAGAGAGATTTAGCTTTCAATCTTCCGCTAAAGATGCTCGCGCGGATAATTAGAGGTTGCAGAGCCAAACATATCAATTAATTAATGACCATTCATATTCACTTGATCAGATAGAAAATCTAAAAAATGGGAATATTTGTTTAGTTACTCAAAATGAGCTACTTGGTTCTTAAGTTTCCCATCTATCTAGATTGTTGCATAGTGCTGATTTGTGACATCAAACTTTGTCAGAGGAGAATCAGGTCCTGGACGCAAAGAAGCGGTCTTTCTCGAAGAAAGAATCGATGTTTACTCGTCAATATCTTATTCTCCAGAAGACTTGTGATGATCAAGAGGAATCTCTTCGCATACTAAGAAATTAAGAAATCAACTTGATGAGTCGATGAGGAAACTAACTATGGAGAGCGAAAAGATCATCCAGAGTAAGATAAATTTGACTGTGAATATGAACCAGCTTCGAGAACATCATACGCAACAAAAAGAGTCTCATAGTATCCTTATGAAGGAAAAGTATTCTCTTTCTGAGGATGAAAAGAAAAATCGCTCTCGTCTTAAGAGTTTATTTGGTGATGATTTTGATAAGGCTATGGAGGGTATAAAAGATAGTGGTTTCGCTTTATTTCGATATTTTCTTTCTCAGAAGGAAGGTAATCACATTGGGCTGGCCACCTCAGTTTACCTGTTCTTTTTGACAGTTCATATATTTTAGCTGTGAAAGTGTCACTCTGGTAATAACTGAATATTTCTTTTTTGCGGATTCTGAGAAATCGCACCAATCTATCGTCTCCCATATGAGGTCAGATCCGGATAAGTTTCGTAAGGAACGTGTGAGGCTCTCAGTAGCTCTTACCTATTCTCGAGAACGAGATAATAGGAGGTGTTCGTACCTTGAAAATTTCATGGAGGTTGGCATAAGGAACGCTGAGAAGGGTGTCGCTCGTAAATATCATGTTAAGGCTCAACCTTTTTCAAACAAAGCTTTCCTTGATAACTCACATCCTTTGCTAAATGCGGTGCCACTCGATGTAAGCGGTGATGAAAAGCTTCCTGAGCCCGACAGTGATTATGAATATGTGAGTGATGATGAGGAAGATGAAGAAGTTCCCCTTCAAGAAAGTCATCCTGAAGAGGATAAATTTGGTGGTGGTTTTTCCGAAGGTCCAAGCTCTGATGTTAACCCCGTCAATGAAGTTGTCATTGAAGCTGCTGCAATTGATCAAGACGCATTCTAATGATGCTTAGGTTTTTATTTTTCTTCATTCCTTTGTGTATACTCATGGATCTTTGGATATGTATTTTTGAAGCACACTTTTATACTTGCTTATCATTTCAAACAAGGAGGATAATATCTTTCTTGCGTTAATTCCCATACTTTCCTATTATTATGTTCCTTGTAAGAAATATGCTTTGGTTTTTCAATCTGTGGGTATGTACGAGCTTCATTTGCTTTTTCATTATTTCCTGAAAAATAATATTAGATTTAATGTTGTTTTTCTCATGAGGTCTTACTAAGCCTTCCTACGTAAAGGTCTTATTTTTCCTAAGATATAGTATTTCTGTTGTGCGGCGAAATCGCAGGCAGTCTTTACATTTCCATGTAATGACCCATTGATCTCGCCTTATCAACTTCTCGTATTATTGCCTCTACAGGATATATTGACGCGCAACTATGACAAGTCTTAATACTCCCGTGAGTAAAAAGACTCATGATATTTGCGTCTTTTGACACAATTCATCTCCCTAATGGAGGGTGTCGTCCTTATATTCCCCCTGACTTCCCCTTCAAGGAAGCTTACCCCTACCATGTTAGGGTGGGATCTTCCCATCCAGTGGTGCAATAATCAGTTGTTTTTGCCACCCCTTATCCCTCCGTCGATATGGATTATGGTTACGAGACCGCACCCTAAATAGGGTTTCTTGAGGACCGAGTGCATCATAGTCAAGACTTGTCAAGAGCGCCCATGTACGCTCCAGACGCCCCAAGCACTCTTGACTCAAACGTGTACCCTGACGCCCTGATCGATTTTCTGCACTCCTTAGGAGAGACCCTGTCACCTTAATCTTTCGATTTAGGCGCCGCTCCTGGATGAGCTTTCGTTTCACCCCAAATCTCCATGACTCACGTTTTAGGGTCGGTGCAGCTTTCCCCCAAGTCATGCTAACTAGGTTTTCCCCAACAATGACACGTGTTAGGTCTTACTATTTTGTATTTTGTTCTATGCGAACTAGGGTGCACGCCACAGTTGGATGCCTAGACTCCCTAATTATAGTCGTTACTTCTATTGCCTTCTATTAAGGTCTTATTATAATGCCTTATTTTTTCCTTTTTCCTGAAATATGAATCATTTATTAAGAAAATGAGTCTTTAAATCTATTTATTTGCTTCATTAATACATTTTTGTTGAATTTGGGAAACTTTGCATCTTCAATTGTCAATGCTTCATTTGATTCGCATGCATTTGCCTTCTTCATTTGTGCGGTTACTATCGCATGATTTATAGATAGTAATTCTTCAAATATAGCATGTTCCACGGATGTTCAAGTTTACGACCTGTGCTTTTTCCCTCATGATCCATTAACTCGTATGCTCCATTTCCAACTATCCTTTTTATTGTGTATGGTTCATCCCATTTTTTCTCCAGTTTGCCATATCCTCCTTTCTGATAAGGCGGTATTTCTCGCAATACTAGTTCTCCTGGATGGAATTCTCTTTCTTTGACGCACTTGTTATATTCTCGGACTATCCTTTTGTGGTAATTTTCCATATGTTGTATGGAAATTTCTCTATGTTCTTCCAGATCATCAAGTTTTGTTAAGATTAAGTCTATGTTCAGATTCTTTTCCCATGCCTTTTTTTTAGTTATAGGAATGATGACTTCAGTTGGTAGTACCGCTTCTACTCCATATGTTAGACAAAAAGGTGACATTCCTATTGCTTCTCTCCTAGTTGTTCTGTACGCCCACACTGCATTATACACTTGTTCACACCATTCTTTATTGTATCGTTCTAGATTCTTTTTCAATATATCTATAATTATTTTGTTAGTTGCCTCAGCTTGCCCATTGCTCTATAGATATAAAGGAGTGGATTTGCCGCTTTGAGTCTTGAACGCGTCAAGCATCATTTCTATATTTTCGCCCTCAAATTGCTTTCCATTATCGAAAACTAATTGTACATGGATTCCAAACCTGCAGATAATATTTTCGAATATAAAGGTGAACAAATCTCGATCTCGAATATGCTGCACTACTTTTACTTCTGCCCACTTTGTGAAGTAATCTGTTGCTACTATTAAGTATCCTTTTTGCCCTATTCCTGGTATGAATGGACCTACAATGTCTAGGCCCCATTTTGTAAAGGGCTATACACTTGTTGATGAGCTTAGTGTCATTCCGGGTGCATGTATATTTTTTCCATGATATTGGAATTCTTCGCACCACCTTGATACTTCTTTCATGTCCTCATGCATGTATGGCCAGTAATACCCTTGTATCTTTATTTTGTATGCTAAAGAACTTCCTCCACTATGGTTCCATGCACCCCCATAGTGCAATGCCTTCAAGATTTCCATTTCCTCTTTTCGCGTTAAACATCTAAGCGATGGTCCAAGGAAAGACTTTCGGTAAAGCACACTATCTCTTAGCTCGTAATTTGTCGCTCAACTCTTTAGCTTGTGTGCCTCCAATCTGTTTCTAGGGATTTCTTACTTCTCCAAATATAAATGAAGTTGGACTCTCCAGTCTATGACTTTATCCACTTGCTCTTCTTCTATGTTTTCTACCATCATTACGTCTGTGTCTTCTTCTTCTTTTTCTCTTTTGATAGAGGGCGAAAAGAGCGTATGTATCTTTATATATCTTGCAGTTGGATCTACTAACATATAAGGAATGAAGGCCAGTGCGTTTGCGAATCGCTTATCTTTTCTGTATATGTGTCTCTAACTTATTTTTAGAGTTTGTTCTGATATCTCTGCGACAAGCTTCTTGTATTTCTGTAAAGATATCTCATTTGTGCTATACATCCCTTCTATTTGGCGGATTACCAATTGTGAGTCACTAGTTATTTTGGCATCTTCTAACTTCATTTAGATTGACAATTAACGCGTGCACCACTGTTTAATATTCAGCTTCATTATTAGTGGATGCGAACTCCAATCTGAATGAGTAAGCCATTCTTGCCCCTGCTGGTGAGATGAATACTATTCCAATTACGTTGCCTTCTCTATTTGATGATCCATCCACCAGTATCTCCCATATATTTGAATTATGATCTGTCAACAAGTCTTTAGGATTCTCGTGTTCTTCATTGGTGTCCATCATCTCTTCTATATTTTCGTCTTCTTCTAATAGAAATTCTGCCAAGAAATCTTCGATGACTTGCGATTTTGGTGAGGATAATATTTCATACTTGATCTCAAAATTCCCTACTTGAGTATTCCACCTTTCAATTCTTCCTGATCTTTTCGAATTTTTCATTACAAATTCGATGGGTTATTTTGTCAATACCTTAATCTTTTGGGCTTGAAATTAAATACGGTGTTTTTGTGTTGCATAGACTAGGGCGAGTATTAGCTTCTCAATCTTTGAGTAATTTTTCTCTTCAGCGTTATAGGTTTTGCTTATGTAGTTGTTGATGGTGGTTTTTAGCTTAAGGTTAAAATCATAAAATACTAAACCCTAGCAGACAGTGATGTCACGAAATTTAAAGTAACTAGGCACATTTAATGAAACCTTTAATGTGTCTCTAAATAATTACCGTGGTATCTTTTCAGATTAGGATTACGACAAGCCAAACCCTAATTCCCACGTGTGCCAATGGAAAATCATGCAAGCCACACCAACCGCGCCAAAGCATGCCAACCATGCTAGACGCACCTCTGTGCCAATGCAAAATCATGGCAGCCACACCAACCGCGCTAAAGCATGCCAACCATGCTAGATGCACCTATGTGCCAATGATAAATCATGTCATCTGCACTAACCGCGCCAAAGCATGCCAACTATGCTAGCCGCACCTATGTGCCAATGGCAAATCTTGCCAGCCACACCAACCGCGCCAAAGAATGCCAACCATGCTAGACGCACCTCTATGCCAATGGAAAATCATGCCAGCCACACTAACCGCGCCTAAGCATGCAAACCATGATAGCCGCACCCCTGTGCCAATGGAAAATCATGCCATCCACACTAACCGCGCCAAATCATGCCAACCATGCTAGCCGCACCTCTGTGCCAATGGCAAATCATGTCATCCAAACCAACCGCGCCAAAACATGCCAACCATGCTAGCCGCACCTTTATGCCAATGTAAAATCATGCCAGCCAAACTAACCGCGCCAAAGCATGCCAACCATGCTATCCGCACCTCTGTGCCAATGGAAAATCATGCCATCCACACCAACCGCGCCAAAGAATGCCAACCATGCTAGCCGAACCTCTGTGCCAATGGCAAATCTTACCAGCCACACCGACCCCGCCATGCCAAATACATCTCGCCATGGCCACCCATGTCATGCCACCCTGCTGGCCTTCCCCTCGCAGCTTCCAAAGTGAAGGCGTGCAACAATCAACGGTTTCCCTTCAATCGCAGGGGCAAATCCTAGACGCCTAAGGTCTCCTCACGTCCTTTGGCCCAAAACCTTATCTTGGTCACACACCTAGCCAAGCTAGCCGCGCCACTCCAAACACATCTCGTCATGGCCCCATGCCGCGCCACCCTGCTGGCCTTCCCCTCGCGGATGCCAAAGTGAAGGCGTACAATAATCAACGGTTGCCCTTCAATCCCAGGAGCAAATCCTGGCGGCCTAAGGTCTCCTCACGACCTTTGCCCAAAACCATAGCTTGGTCACGCACCTAGCCAAGCTAGCCGCGCCATGCTAAACACATCTTTCCATGCCCCCCCCCCTGCTGCACTACCCTGCTAGACTTCCCCTCACGAAGGCGTGCAACAATCAATGGTTTCCCTTCATTCCCATGAGCAAATCCTAACCGTCGAAGGTCTCCTCACGGCCTTTGGCCCAAAACCCTAGCTTGGTCATGCACTTAGCCAAGCTAGCCGCGCCATGACAAACACATCTCGCCATGGCTTCCCATGCCGCGCCACCCTGCTTGATTTCCCCACGCGGCTACCAAAGTGAAGGCGTGCAACAATCAACGGTTTCCCTTCAATCCCATGAGCAAATCCTTATCGTCTAAGGTCACCTCACGAACTTTGGATCAAAACCTTAGCTTGGTCACGCTCCTAGCCCAAGATAGCCACGCCATGCACCCATGGCAAATCCTTGGTCCCATGTGCCTAAACCACTCCAAGGCATGCCATGCTAACCTAATTGCTCCAAGGCATGCCATGTTAGCCTGGACATGCCGCTATCCCTCCTGAATTCTTCATGAGTTTTGCCTTCGGGCTGTTTTATCTTCCCGAACGAGTTCAAAACCTAAATATCCTCGCGTAAGGAGATAGGAAATTCTTTTATGGTTGATTTGAGGGGCGGACCGTCAAAATCCGAGTCCGTACTATAATTCTACAACGATTCTAGTAAAGGGCGCTAATTAGGGTTTCTAAAACAAAGGCGTGCGGCCATCAACGGCTACCCTTCAATCCCAGGAGAATATCCTGGCCGTCTAAAGTCACCTCACGACTTTTGGCCCTAAAACTTAAGTTTGGCCACGCCAAACCATGCCAACGGCATACCAACCTAGTCGCTCCACCATGCTGGCCCTCACAAGTTCCCCGAGAGCGATCAACGGTTGCCCCTCCTCTCAAGATGCAAAATCTTGACCGTCGAAGGTCACCAAGCTAACAAGTTCCCCGAGAGCGACTTTCCAAGCCACAAAAACATGCTACATGTTTTCCAAAAACATTCGAGACGTCAACACAAACTGGGGGATCCTTTTTGGGTATTGGTTTGGCGGTTTACAGCGTGCGGCGTACACTACGCACTTCATAAGGAAGTGTCATAAGGGTGAGGCGGCTAGTAAATACGGGAAGTTATGTGGGAAACGTTCATGGGACATAAATCCGCGCGTTAACAACTTTATGGATCATTAATTCCATAACGTTTACAGTTTCATGAAAACCAGTTTCATGCGTTAACCTCTTTATGGAACATCAAGTCCATGCATACGGTTACCACCTCCTTCCATTTACTTCCCTACTCCTTAATGAGACCAGGGTACGTTTCTACTTCGACTTGTATAAATAGGTCTTACCTATTTCCATTTGGACAACAAGTTCATTCAGACCAGACAACACTCAGAAATACTTACCTGCTATCTCTCCTCGTGATCTCTCCTACGTTTTTGATAACAAGTCGTAGTAACCTAACTACTTTTCCAGAATCAACTATTCTGGTCTCACCACTTTCCTTGCTTCCCTCCCTAAAACCAACCCATTCTCCTCCACTTTGTGACCAAAGCAAGTTTGGAATGGCCATTTCTTAGTTTAGGCCGGACTTGTACAGATTGATCTCTCGAATCTAAAGTACTCCCTTGTGATAGGTGTCTAAAACACCGTATTATTTATCTATTGTTTATGCTTTCTCTGCTAGTTTTCTTGTAAAATATGTATCTTATGTTTTGTTTTTGAGTATTTATGTATTTTGGAGTTACTTGGATCAAAAGAAGAGGAAACATGGCAAAAGCGTTGGAGGCGAACTATTTCTCAATATTTGCTTTTATTTCTTCATCTCTGTCTGAAAAGTATGTCGGCTTTAGTGATGCAATTTCTGTCTGAAAAGCACGACAACTTTAGTGATGATTGAAGAGGATAATTGAATATGAGGAGTAAAAGACAGCTGTTATTGGTGGAAGGCGAAAGGAAGCGTTCATTTGGAGCATAAAGGGCAAAGCGGTCAATTCACATGCGAACTATATTTGGAACGGGCTAAGGTTTGCTCAGCAAAGGATCGGAAGAATGAACTGTCAGTTCTGCATGACTGACAGTTGAGTTGATTATGAATTTGGGCTGTCTGTTATTCAGAACCGACAGACCATGTATGGACTGGGTGGCCCTTATCGGATGTACATGGAGTGGCAATATCCACTTCATTTCCTACACGACCTAAGAATGGGAGAAATCTTTCTCTCTTGTTTTTTTTTATTATTCCACCATCATTGTCTGAGATCGTCATGAGAATGAGTGATTGAGAAAAACAGAGAAGGAAATGGGGGTTGTTTGCTGTGAAGATTGTAGGCAGAGTTTGGGGATGATTCTGGGTATAAATCAGTTAAGATTGCAGTCGATCTAGCCATGACTGGTGGGTTTATCTCCATAGAATCAAGATATAGAAGGAATAGCAAGGTCAGCTGTGTGGTTCAGGAGAGATTTGGAGCTGAAGCTCAAGAATTGGAGGATGTGTATGTATAAGAATAATGGGTTTGTCTGCAGATTCAAGTTAACAGCAAGGAAGGATGGATTTGGGTGGCTCTCAATATGCAGCCAATACACAACTATCGTCAGTTTGAAAACTGCACACATGGTGTTTGTGTAAAGTCCTGAACGAGGTGCAATGGGTTCTGGAGCTACAAGGGTGAGCTGATTGCAGTGATGGAACTGAAGGTTTAATGGGTTTGTGTTGCAGTCAACAAGGAGATAGGGAAGCTACAACTTTAATGTGAAGGATTGTGTGAATGTGGATTATGTGCAGGGTGGCTCTGGTGATAGGTGTTACAACTGGAACTGAATGGCTTGAGTTCTGTATGTTGCTGGTGAAGATTTGGTTGAACTGCAGCTCAGTGGAGTTAGTGGTGTTGAGAACAGGTGGTAGCTGCAATTGGTAATATGCATAGCTGGAGTATGGTGTATGGGATATTTGGCTGTGTCAATGGTATTGTGTTGGAAAGCAGGGGCAGCAAGAAAGCACTAGTCTGTGCTAGTATGAGTAGTTGTGAGCCATGATTACAGGTGCACAGGTACTGGAGTGGTTTGCAGGAGTTCGAGTTTTAGGAAGGAGTTAAAGCTGCAGAGCTCGGGAAGATAATTGCTCTGCTGTGAATGGTATTTGTTGTGGATTCTGAGATCGAGATAGAGATGGAAGGAGGAGCTACATCATACTTCCATTGACGAAGGTTGGATCTCGGGTGTGTGGTTGAGTCTCGACCATTGCAGTGAGAAACTCAAGGAGCGTATTGCAGTCGACAATGCTGGCAGGCACGTTGGAAGGTCGAACTTGGTAAGGGAATGGAGCTACTACCACTAGAGGCGATACAGCAAGCTAGTCATGGCACTAGGCAAAGATGTATGGGTTCAGTTTGAGCTCAACTGGAATTGGAAGTGGAGATGAGGAGACGTTGTTGAGAAACAGGAATGAATAAGAGGAGTGTGGAGCTGTGACGGAACAGTTGAGAGTTTGTTGCTCGAATGAGATGAGCTGTGAAGTGGACTTGAAGTGGAATGAAGCTGAAATGGAGATGCAGCTTGTCTGAGTTGAAACCGGTGCTACAGTGCAAAGCAGGGAAATCATGGAAGAGTTGGAGCAATGGCTAAGCTGGAGGTGAAGCAGCTCAGGTGGAGCTAATGGGCATTGGTGGATGGCTCTAGCTACAGATGGTGGCTACTGCAATGGAGGGAGTACAGGTGGTGATGCTACATGGAGTTGTTGGTTGGTGGAAAGCAACAATAAGGAAGAGATGAAGAAGCATAGCTAGGAATGCATGCTTGCAGTGGCTGTGGTGCTATGAACTGGTGTGAGTCGCAGTTGCAGACTAGTGTTGACGCAGCACGGAATGTTACAGCGCTATGGTGGTGTTCGTGTCTGTAATCGAAATGGCAGCTGCAAGGTAGCTGAGCTGAATTACAAGATGAAGCAGTGGTGTTTGCAATGGTTTTGACTGAACTGCAGGAATACTGAAAGTGCTGAATAGATGAATGATAGGGGCTATGCAAGATTGAATGCCTGAGACATTTTGCAGCTGCAGAAACAGTGCGAAAAGCGAGCGAAAATGGCGCGCCGGTGGTACTAGTTTCAATTGTCGGATTTTGGAACTTGAAGCATGAATTGCAATATTTCAGTGAATCGCAAAGGGGGTATGTGTTGGATACTAGAGTTGGCGGCCGGATATGTGAGCTACGAGTCGCACTTTTGGGTGTGTTTTCGCAAGGGATAGAAAATTGGATTTAGATGGGTTATGCAAATGTTTGAAATGCAGAAAAGCAAAGTTGAGCTTCTGGGAGTGTGTACTTGCCGGGTGACGTCTTCCAATGCTTCAAGTGATCGGAGAAAGTTTTACGGTGCCGGATTCCGGCGATGACGTCGGCACTCCGGCGGCCAGTTTTGGACCCGAAAATTCCAGAGATATATTTTTCACACATGGGCTTGGTGGACTGGTAGATGGACGTGAACTTGAAGATTTTGAAGACTTTGACCTATTTTTGGAAAGAAAAGGGCTATAAAAAGAGAGTTTCTACAACAAAGATAGGACGTATTATTCTTGGAGCAGAGGAGATAGCCGCTGAAACTACAACTAGGGTTTGCTTTCGTATTTAATATTCATCTCCTTTATTTGATTATTGATTATGATGAACTCCATAGCTATGTGTATCTAAATCTCTTATTATTGGTTAAGGATGTAGTCCTATATCTATAACTTGTGCTTGATTAATGTATTAGTTTTCTCTCTTTGTTTTCGTTCAATTAATTGGACACTTAACTAATCACATGAATGATGTATTGTGGTAGGATATAGATGTTTTATTAGTTAAGTGGCCAATTAATTGAACTTGCATCTTATCCATAGTTATTTTAGGGTTTTTCATCGAGCGATAACCCCAAATACAAGTAGCATGATATGATTATAGTTTGTAGTGATACACTCTTATAATCATATGTAGAGTATGACCATTGTCCGAATTGTTATGCGCAATGTATGACAATTGCATTGATTAGCCTATTTCCAAAACTTAATTCTCCTGGGAATTGAACTTGATTAGCGCATAGGCGTTAGGTTATTCTTTAGGTAGAATTCACATCGCAGACTCTAATGTGTGTGTTGATGAACTTAGGAAATTTTCAGATTATCTTGCTCTCTTGATTTTCTAGGCTTTTGATAATAAAAGAGATTAAATTATAATTCTAATCATATATGCAAGCACATGTTTAAGATTGAAGATGAATTCCTTGACCAATATATTTCTCCATTGATTACTTCCAAATATTTACTTTGCTTTTATTTTACTTTAATTTTACAAAAATCAGAAATCCCCCTTTGGGTTACTAAGAAACTAGAATTTGATAACAACAATCGCCTCTCTGTGGATACGAACTCTTCCTTACTTTATACTTCATTCATATTTTGTCGAGTAAGAAAGTGAATTATTTTTGTGTCGGATGACAACCGATCACCTTGCAGTACATTGTTTTGGGTTTAAAATATTTCTCACCTTCATACCCGCAATTACCGAAATCAGCAGAAACTATTTTCACATATAAGAAATTGACGACCACAGCAAGAGGATTGATCTATCGGTTACAATGTCGATTTTCGACTGTCGATCTCGTTCTTCGACCCAGACGTCAAGATGGTAGAGGAAGGCGACTCACTCAGTTACCCGGCAGCTTGATAATCAGTCATGACACGACAAGGGACGACTGGGGACTTCCCAGAGGATAGAAGCAGACGATCCACCCAAGGGTCAACGGCGCAGTAATCAGACAACTCAACAATGACTCGGAAGACTGGGGACTTCCCATGACCATGTTTCTCGAAGAATAAAAAAACTTGGTCCTACACCCGGAAAGTTTATTCTCATCAGAAGACCTGAGAAAACTAAGTAAGTCTCATCTAGACAAAAATACGTGGTTTGCTTTTTTGAAGTTTTGATAAAACCTATAACCATGTTTCATCCCATGTCATCTACCAACACACGGTTCCATGGTTGACTTGGGACTTCTGCGTCACTTTCATTCATAGCCAAATACAATCAATTCCTAAACATTTCATACAAGGTAAATTTTTTCCATCAACCCAAGAAAACCAGAAAATCAAAAACCATAAACCCGACGTCTTTTTGCCTTTCAAAAAACAAACCTAAAGATAAGAGGTATAAAAGACAAAAATATATTCAAGGAAAGTTTTTCAGCAGCGGTTTCATCCTTTTGGCAAAGGCCTCCCTCGTGCTCTGGAGAGCCACCGTCTTAAGTTTCAGCTTCCTGCACAACTTCTTGAATTTCGCTTCCTGCTTCTTCATCATGTTTGCGGAAGGACCTTCAACTGCTCCGGCCAACGACCTTTCAACATCAGAAATACCTTCAGCGAACCAAGGAACGTTGAATTCAAAGCCCACGCACATGTCATGATGGAACTTCCAGCTCGAGATTACATCCTCAGAAACTATATGACCAGTCACGTTGCACATCTCATCAATCGAAGACAAGGCTTCCTCCACACGTTTGACCAACGCATGTCGACTAGTGATCTTCTTAGTCGTGGAAATGTGACCATAGCTTTCCCAAATCTTGGTGTACAATGTCTTATGTTTAGCTGGCAAGATAAACCCACCAATCAACACATGACCTGGGAAAGGGGACAGATACGGAGGATTAAAGGTGGCACCTGCAACTGAATCAGCAACCGGCAAGAGATCCCTAACCATAATTTCACCAGTAAGCCTCGGAGTGACCTCCACTGTCTGGGTCGTGCTAACACCTTCAGGACGATGAATCTCCATGTCCAAGTCGCTAGCTGGCATGGTTTCTGCTGTGGAAAGTACGGTTACGTCTTTACCCTGATGGTCTTCCACTTCAAGATCATCCCCAGGAACGGTTTCCTTCTAAAAAAAAAATCAAAGTTTAGTTTTACTAAAAAAAAAAAAGAGGGGAAAGAAGAAAAACATGGAGGGGACTCACCGATTCAGTTTCAGACTGACTAGACGAGGATTCAACACTGCTATTTGAAGAATCGCTCTCACCATCACAAGACTCAGAACTTTCATTCTTTTCGGATTCTTCATCACTATGGATAGGCTCGACAACGCCACTCTCTGTCTCGAAAAATGGTGCTCTTTGACTGCTCGCAAGTTTGGCAAAGGCGTTCGTACTACTGATACCCTGGACGGAATACAGGGACGCATTCTCATAAAATAAACAAAGGTATAAAAGTTCCAAGCAAAAGTCAAGAGGAGAGTCGTACGTACCCGCATATTGGACGAACTAAAAGTCGGTAAATCTGTGGAGTTTGGCCGGAAACCTCCTGCACGATTTTTAGACCTTCTCTCCTTCACCTGGGGATTTTCCGCCTCTGGACCGACAGATTTTATTTTAATTGAAGAAGTATCCCTCAACAACGGCTGCTTTGTTAAAACCTCGACGGAAGGCCTACCACGGGTATTCTCCACCAAAGCTTTCACAAATTCCTAGATGACAAGGAATTCATCCTGCCAAAATGTGTTATATTTGGAGGTCGTTGATGGATTTAGTTCAGCGAGAAAAGGAAGACTTTTACCCGAAATAAGAGCACTAGCATCGAGAACAGTCGACAATGAAATTTCTTGAATAACCGGCTGACGAACAAGTGGTACCCCTTGGTCAAAACCCATATGTCGAGCAGCCCTATCAACATTGTAAGAGATCGCTTTGCAAGCTCCTCGGAAAAAGGATGGCACGTGACTGGGCGTGCAGCTGCGCATAAACACCATCTCTCCAACTCTCAGCCCCTCCTCGTCTGAAGACAAAGACATATCCGAAACGGGAGCAAAGGTACCAATCTGAGTTATGGACGAATGCACCGGAGCTCATGGACGAAAATTTACCGCATACGCATTGTCAAGAAACCTAATCATTTTTGGACCAGTTTTTCGGCGCCTATTCTACCAACGCAGTATCCTCGAGCCATCCCAAGACTCTGGAAGTACATCCAACGATTTCGGGGCATACTTCTCGAAATGCTCCCATAGCCACGCCTGGAGAAAGGCGGCATGAACATACAAATCTACTTTCATGTAGCCGTTCGAGGCGCGCATGTCTGAATCTAGCTGGTCCAGATGTGCATACAGAGAACCAAGAAACAAACTACCGAGGGAGTGGACGACACCTTTTGCCAATTTTATGGCAAAATTGATAAGTCCGTGTCTTATCTCTTTCTTACCCGAGCCATCATCAAAAATATCTCTGGATATCCAAAGAGCCAAGAACGCCACAACATGAAGTGTACTATTCTTCTGGTTCGAATCTAACGCGTCAGGAAACCACTGAGACACCCACCAGTCCTAGAAGCACTTCGTCTCATTTTCTTTCTGAACGAATCCCTTTGATTTCGTAACCAGGGCGGCATGCATTTCTTCTTTATCTGCGGACAACTTAACATCAAGGTTTCCAACTACAGGAAGGTTCAGCAGTACAACCACGCTCTTCAAGGAATTAGTCATTTCGCCCCATCTACATACGGACGTGTGGGTGTCCGGACACCATATGGAAACAAAAGCGACCAAGCCTAGAATATCTTTCCTAATCTAAAGCACTACGGAAGCCGCAACAGCATCAATGATCTGTGCCTTGGTCAAATTAGTTCTTACGTGCTCTTGTCTCATCATGAACCGCATCCATTTCTCGAAGGAATGCAATGGACTCACTGAGGCTTTGAAATCGATAAAAGAAGAAGAATACTCTTTCCTATGAAGACAAAACCGTATCACATTCTCGGGAGGAACCGACCGATCCCCTCCCTCACTCTCTGGACCGGTCAGATGCAGCGGCACATGCTTAAGAGGACTTCTCCTGGCAGAGATTATCGTGAAGAATTCATCAGCCACGTTTGGCTTGGAGTTACCAACGTCATTCGGTATGGCAGAATTTTTCTCAAGCGGCATCATAACAAATATTCTCTCACTATACTTCCGCTTTCCAAATAACTACAAAGGAACAATACAAGGAGAAATTATTACGGAAAGTGCACGGGAGTTATTTTTTCACCCAAGACGCAGGCCAGTCTGTTTCAAGGTCGTACCCTACAGCATGGAATCCTTATCCAACCGAGAAGGTGCGCCCCACCATGGGAACCATGCACACGTCCATACCAAAAAAAAGGAGCAAACCCTAAAAATTAAGTTTTCGTGGGAAGACATGGCAATTACTATCACGTGCCTACCTTGCACGGTGAGTAGGGGCGGTCAACATTTCTATGGTATTCCTGCTTAAGTGTTACGACAAGCTAGGGCAAAAATACATAAGGTTCACGCCAACATTTCTACAAGGTCATGAAAAGGTACGCCTGCAACTAGGGTTTTCACCAACAAAAAAAATAGGGGGAAAAAGAAAATAAAGTAAAAGGGAAATACTGGAATACATACTTAATCCGCTCGTACGCTTCACCACTACCAAGCAACAAAAGAATAAATAATGAAGGCGTGAATCAAAGGGAAGGGTCGGCCATCCTTTTATATATACATGGTACGTGGGAGTTTGAACAAAGAAAGGATTTCCTATTTTTGAGCCAAGAACAATTTTCACGTCCAAGACCACTCACGCCATGCCACGGCCCCATCACGCCATACCACGGCCCTACCACGCCTAGCCAAGTCCTCGCGCCATCACCACGGCCCCACAGCGCATAGCCAAGTCCTCGCTCCATCACCGCGGCCCCATCGCGCCTAGCCAAGTCCTCGCTCCATTACCGCGGCCCCACTTTATCCAGCCATCCGTATACATCTCGCATCCCCATGGTCGCACCATGTCAAGCCGCCTGCTCCATTGACGCGACCCTATCATCCACGCGTGTTTGCCTTACCAATACCACGCCACCTCTTGGCCCCTCGAGACAAGCCGTCCACTCGCTTCGCCTTCCAAGACCGCACCCCCTTTGCCTTGGAGATGTACGACCAGACCAAGCCGGTAAATTTTATCTCACCACTCCAAGGTATACATTCCAAGTATAACTTATGCAGGGCCGCCAAAACGGGAAGCCAAAACTCCCTTCACCATTCAAAAGGTTAGTTGGATTCTCCTGACCATATTTGCATTGATTTATACCTCGACCACGTCCTTGTCTGTCACCATCATATGCTTACCTAGCAACAAGGCACCTGTTCCGGGCTAAGCAGGGGACTTAATGTTGATGGTGGTTTTTATCTTAGGGTTAAAATCGTAAAACACTAAACCCTAGCAGAAAGTGATGTCACGACATTTAAAGTAATAAGAATTTACTAGGCACATTTAATGAAACCCTTATTGTGTCTCTAAATAATTACCGGGGTATCTTTTAAAATTAGGGTTACGACAAGCCAAACCCTAATTCCCACGTGTGCCAATGGAAAATCATGCCAGCCACACAAACCGCGCCAAAGCATGCCAACCATGCTAGACGCATCTGTGTGCCAATGGCAAATCATGCTAGCCACACCAACCGGGCCAAAGCATGCCAACCATGCTAGCCGCACCTCTATGCCAATGGAAAATCATGCCAGCCACACCAACCGCGCCAGCCGTACCTCTGTGCCAATGGTAAATCATGCCAGCCACACCAATCGCGCCAAAGCATGCCAACCATGCTATCCGCACCTCCATGACAATGGAAAATCATGCCAGCCACACCAACCGCGCCAAAGCATGCTAACCATGCTAGCCGCACCTCTGTGCCAATGGTAAATCATGTCAGCCACACCAACCACGCCAAAATATGCCAACCATGCTATCCGCACCTCTGTGCCAATGAAAAATCATGCCAGCCACACTAACCGCGCCAAAGCATGCCAACCATGCTAGCCGCACCTCTGTGCCAATGACAAATCATTCCAGCCACACCAACTGCACCAAAGCATGCCAACCATGCTAGCCACACCTCCGTGCCAATGGAAAATCTTGCCATCCAGACCGACCGCGTCATGCGAAACACATCTCGCCATGGATCCCCATGCCGCGCCACCCTTCTGGCCTTCCCCACGCAGCTACCAAAGTGAAGGCGTGCAACAATCAATGGTTGCCCTTCAATCCCAGGAGCAAATCCTGGCCGTCTAAGGTCACCTCACGACCTTTGGCTCAAAACCTTAGATTGATCACGCGCTTAGCCCAAGCTAGTCACTCCATGCACACATGGAAAATCCTTGGTCCCATGTGTCCAAACCAAGCCAAGGCATGCCATGCCAACCTAATTGCGCCAAGGCATGCCATGTTAGCCTGGCCAAGCCGCCATCCCTCCTGAATTCTTCCTGAGTTTTTCTTTCGGGCTGTTTTCTCCTCCCGAACGAGTTCAAAACCTAAATATCCTCGCCTGCGGAGATAGGAAATTCTTTTCTGGTCGATTTGAGTGGCTTACCGTCAAAATTCGAGTCCGTACTAGAATTCTACAACGATTCTAGTAAAGGGTGTTAATTAGGGTTTACAAAACAAAGGCGTGCGGCCATCAACGTCTACCCTTCAATCCCAGGAGCAAATCCTGTCCGTCTAAAGTCGCCTCACGACTTTTGGCCCGAAAACCTAAGTTTGGCCAGGCCAAACCAAGCCATGCCAACGGCATACCAACATAGTCGCTCCACCACGTTGGCCATCACTATGCGAAGGCGTGCAACGATCAACGGTTGCCCCTCCTCTCAAGATGAAAAATCTTGACCGTCGAAGGTCACCAGGCTAACAAGTTCCCGAGAGCGACTTTCCAAGCCACAACAACATGCTACATGTTTTCCAAAAACATTCGAGACGTCAACACAAACTGGGGGATCCTTTTTGGGTATTGGTTTGGTGGTTTACATCGTGCGGCGTACGCTACGCCCTTTATAAGGAAGTGTATAAGGGTGAGGCGGCTAGTAAATACGGGAAGTTATGTTGGAAACGTTCATGGGACATAAAGCCGCGCGTTAACAACTTTATGGAACATCAATTCCATAACGTTAACAGTTTCATGAAAACCAGTTTCATGCGTTAACCACTTTATGGAACATAAAGTCCATGCATACGGTTACCACCTCCTTCCATTTACTTCCCCACTCCTTAATGAGTCTAGGGTACATTTCTACTTTAACTTGTATAAATAGGTCTTACCTATTTCCATTTGGACAACAAGTTCATTCGGACTAGACAACACTCTGAAATACTTACCTGCTAGCTATCCTCGTGAGCTCTCCTACTTTTCTGATAAAAAATCGTAGTAACCCAACTACTCTTCCAAAATCAACTATTCTGGTCTCACCACTTTCCTTGCTTCCCTCCCAAAAACCAACCCATTCTCCTCCACTTTATGACCGAGCAAGTCTGGAACGTCCATTTCTTGGTTTAGGCCGGACTTGTACAGATTGATCTCTAGAATCTAAAGTACTCCCTTGCAGTACATTTTTTAGGGTTTAAACTGTTTCTCACATTCACACCCGCAATTACCGAAATCAGCAGAAACTATTTTCACCTATAAACAGTAGTATATTGGCTTATCCACTCCTTGATCCAAGGGTAGCAAGACATCGCTAAATGCATTCGGTGTTGATGCCATGTATATTAATAATTCCTCCCCTGCCTCTGGTTTCTGTAAAATAAAGAGGTTCATTAGGTAATTTTTAATGTTTTGCAGGGTTTTGTTGCATTCTTCTGTCGATTCGAACTTGGTTCCCTTCTTTAGGATGTTGAAAAAGTGTTTGCATTTGTCTGATGAGCGTGAGATAAACCGTCCTAATGAAACTAACAATCCATTCAACTTCTGCACATCTTTTACAGTTGCGGGTAGTGGCATATCACGAACTTCTTGTACCTTTTCGGGGTAGACTTATATTCCCTCCTTTGATACAATGTAACCTAAAAAAATTCCCGACGCAACTCCAAAAATACACTTTTCTGGGTTTAGCTTGATGTTTAATTTCCGCATCTTCTCAAAGATTTCTCTCAAGTTGTCAACATGATCTTCATCTTTTTTACTCTTCACCAACATATCATCAACATAGACTTCTAATGTTGAATGCACATATTTTGCAAATATTTTTTTTTATCATTTTTTGACATGTCGCACCTTCATTTTTCAAACAGAAAGACATTTTGGTATAACAATAAAATCCTCTGGGCGCGAAAAAAGCAGTATTCTCTTGGTCTTCTTCTGCCAAAGGAATTTGATTATAGCCTTTATATCCATCCATTAGTGATAGCCTTTCATTTCCTGACACTACTTCAACCATTTGTGGTATGTCCAGTAATGCAAAGCTGTCCTCTGGACACACCATGTTTAGGTCACTGAAATCAATGCATATTCTTATTCCATTATCTTTCTATGGAATTACCACCATATTTTCTATCCATTCAGGGTACTTTGCTGGCCTTATTATTCCTGCTTCAAGCATTTTTTGTATCTCTGCTTCTATTTGAGGATGGTATGTTGTTGTTATCTTCTTTATCATTTGGTTAAATGGTCATGTGTTCTTGTTGACTTCCATCTTATGACATGCGATAGAAGGATCTATTCCTGGAATTTCTTCCATGCTCCATGCGAAAATATCTTTATATTCGCGTAAGATATTGATCGCTCTATATTCTTCTTTCCCCATCTTAGTACCAATCTTTAACATTTTTAGTTCATCCTCCGTTCCAACATTTATGTCTTTTGTCGGCTCTGCCGCGGTGAAATTCGCCTTTGGTTATCCTAGTGGTGTTGGTTCTCTTATTTGGTGCACTGGTTCACCTTCGTTTTCTAAAATCTTGCTTGGTATTCCTGTTAGAGCATGGCTCAGTTGAACCCACCAATCGTTGGTATGTAAAGTTTGGTTGTCATATTTTAGTGAACCAAAACTCATTTAAGAGTCGCTTGATTAAATGTACTAGAGTCAACTTCGTATAGGTTAGCTTGAAAGTATTAGGATATGAGACATTACAAGTATTGCGAAGACTTGAAGAAGTGAAGAAGTAAGGAGATACAACCACAACATCATCCTTCCACTTGAGGTTAGTGATATTTGACTTGAACTTTTTTATTCCCTAACGTATCTTTCAAGTCGTGCATATTGAAGAAAAAAACTGCGAAACATGAACACTCTAGATAGACATAGTATTAAGGAATACAATATGAGGTTTATTGCTTAACCAATAAAATTTATAGATAAGACATCAACATAATCGTTTGAATTCTATTGTGATTATATATGGGTATGAGGTGAGGATTTCATCCTAGGAAACAATGTTTTACATGTGTTTTAAGGAAGTAAGTTCATGAACTTGTTTTGTGAATCGAAAAGGAAATCGCCAGGCGTTATTGAGGTTGTTCTTCATTTCATATCTTATGAACGGCCAATATGTGTGATCAGTGATTTAATTTTAATTGTTGTAGAAAAGTGGTAGTAAGAATGTTGTTCACTCGGACTCGTTGAGGTTGATTTTAAGAGTTAATAAACAAAAATAAAGAAATATATTCACAAGATTGTCACGATAACGAGAGACACTAGGACTTCGGATTCCACCATTAATCACACTCAATTGGTTCAAATAATGACTCATAACAATATAGCTCTTTTGTTGACTCTTTTCTTTGCCAAAGGTAGATTTTATAATCAAGAGTTCTTATCCTAAGCATACGCTATCATACAAAATCACAAATAATCAATGGAAATCATAAATCAATTAAAACAAGTGCAAAAGTCATAAAGAATCAAATATATTTACCAAACAATTGTGAAATAAGGCTTCCTCCGTCATCCCAGTGTTGGGGTTTAGCTCTTCATGTCAAAAACACGATCAAAAGATTTAATCATGTCTCAAACGGTGTTTTTATTGAAGAAATATGGGAAATAGAATGGAAGAAGCTCAACTGAAACGTTTATAATTGTTATAGATTAAGTGTTACAGTGGAAACAGAAAATATAAGACTGTTGGGGAACGAAAGTTGTATGTGTAGTTGATTCTGTGACAAAGTTCTGCGACTGACACATGACGTCCAATGCTCTTCGTCTCCTTCTTCTTCAGCAGCAGCAGAGAACTCCTCTGCAACTCTTCTTTCTTCGATTATATGGCCTTTGACCGGACCCCTAACTCCCGATAACCCTCTATGACTTCTCCCTACTCTTTATATACACGAGAGGATGATTGTAACTCCACGAAATCTCCAGAAATAATCCATTTTATTTCATGGCACTCCACAGGATTTCCTCCCTCTATTGTCTTTATTATGCATCTGTGGGGTGTCAGAATCTCTCAATAATGGAAACAAATATCTCAGAATAGATTCTAGCCTCGTCTCCGCATGCTGCTACCATAAATAGAGTTGAAAACTCCATATATTCTCACGTCCCTATTTTGATGAGATATGCATGGAAACTTCTTCTTAACGATTATGAATTGATTACCATCCTTGTTTTGATGCCACAATTCTATCCCAATCCAATCTACGTAAAATCTCTGAGTATAACTCTACCAAATATCTTCCAAAAATATCCCATAATTCCGTGAATAACTTCACCTCCCTGTTTTATGTCCAATCGATTTTCATTCATTTTTATCCGAATCCAAGCTACTTATGAACCCTGTCTTGATGGATATATTTGATATCGATCCATATCTAAGTCCAAACCCACAAAAATTTCGTCTGAATTTGTTACAGAAAATTACGCAGCTGAAACTATTTTGAAATGGTGTTTTCCCGCCAAAATTTGTTAATCCGAGAAGATTGGGTGTCATTAGCCGTGGGGTACAAATAGAAGGTGGTCGCCCCTTAGTAATTTTGTTACCCATTATCCACTGTTGGGGTCCCTTTAGCAATTCTTTTTGAGGTGTCAATATAACTTTTCTGCGGCGTCTCCAACATACTTCCGGGATGTTTTTAGTTCTTTCTGTCGAAGGTCCAAATGCCACTTTCCGAGCCAATTTCTCCATAAGAGTTTATTTCTCCGAAAACACCTACAAAAACATAAAATAAACAAATAACTACAAAATCGAGCACTAACAATACATATAATTGAGATCAAAATAGACACATAAATGCATCTATCAAATACCCCCAAACTTATTATTTGCTAATCCTCGAGCAAATCAAATCTATAAAATAAAACCCTAACTCACTGTCGCAGGCATCATCGGTTGCATTTAGCGTATGCAACAACCCTTTAAACCCCTAAGTGGCCCTAGTGGCCGAGTTATAGTCTCGGGAGGGCTTACCATAGATATACCCACAAAATATTTACTCCAGACCCTAGCTATCTACGCAGAACCTTGGAAGTCACCAAAGAATCTCCTTGGTTGGCATAATTATTGACTACAGGAGGAAGTACCCTGATGCGAAATTCCAATTGTTGTATATGAGTTTTCACTCAAGCATACTAAAATTCATATATAAGTGACAGATCTCTACTAAGATAGTCGCACTATGGACATCAATATCCGGAGTCAACAAATCACATGGATGGATTAAGAGATGGATATAGAAAAACATAGATGGTTTTGATGTTGACTAGGTGAACGGTGTTTCTCATATCTTCCTGAAGGCTACTGCCAAAATTAACCTATCCTAATGGACTGAGATACTGGTCTGACTAATATCAACACAGCTATCATATACAAGGGAACCAGTGGTCGAAAATCCTAATTCTAGATTAACTCGTATGG
Organism: Papaver bracteatum; assembly: GCA_023529315.1. NCBI lineage: Eukaryota > Viridiplantae > Streptophyta > Magnoliopsida > Ranunculales > Papaveraceae > Papaver > Papaver bracteatum. The sequence continues at coordinate 134,699 of JAJJWX010005105.1, forward strand.
CATATACAAAGGAACCAGCGGTCAATTTATTCACAACTTTAAACTTTTTTTTTTTTTTAAACAACATGGTTAGATCTTGTAGATCCAAACGCATGCTTCTTATTAGCAGATTACATGGTAATTCCCGTGGATCCTGCGTTCCACGCTTGTTTAGGCGACGGAGACAGGGAGAACACACACATATTTCTATCCAAGTGTTAATTTTTATTTATTTTTATTATTCCATTTGGTCTGATTGGTCTGGTCTCTTTTTTTTTTTTTTAGTAACTCAATCACACTTTTTCACCCTAGAAGTGGTAACAACTTGATTCGTGAGCCACACTTAATCACTTAGAAAAACATATTTTAAAAGAAAACAAAATAAAAACATAAGTGAAAAGGACTCAACGAGATATGGCGAAACTACCATGTTATTTCTAACACCTGAGATCTGTGCTTTTATGAATAGAATCTTTAGATGTCTCTATCTAATCAGATTGGTTCCTCAACTCCTATAATCAAAATGCTTTCATCCACTTATATTGGTTAGTGCCATCCTTAATAAGCATAAATTTCCAGGCTCTGGAGTTTATTTATTGCAACTAAAAAGTTTCTCCCATACCCCCTCAATGTTCAAAAGATAAAATTAAAAGCATGAACAAGGAGAAACTGTTACTATTTGAAGCAAAAGAGTTAATGAAAGATATTACCGTGTTGCATGAGCATGGGTTACCTCCCAAGAAGTGCTAAGGTTAACGTCTTCAGCCATACATATGAAAGAATTAATCACCTCGAATTATATAGCAATAGTCGGAACAACTTTGGATCATCTGCATCAAAAAGTGTTAACAAAGATAAAAGGAAACTGCAAAAAAAACTAAGAATAAACATAGCACACCTTTTCCTAGTTTCATGTTTAAGACAACTACATCTAGTTGTGGTTTCGGTTCAGGTTTAGGTTCAATAAAGAGGTCTAAATAAAATATTTTCATGGGTTGCACCTCCTCATAAGTAAGATCTGAAATATCAGGTTCTAAGGTCTGGAAAAATTTAGAATCACACAATAATAACCTGAATGATTGAGGATCCTCTAAGTCAATAGGATTTGACTTACACAGTTGACAATGGAAGTGGTGGTCATTCTTAAGCAAATGTGTCAATTCTATTTTCCTAAAATAATTAGGATCTAGTCTCAGAACTTAATAATTGACACATTTAAATTTCAAATGTTCCCACATTTGGAAAAAAAAATATTTGGTGGGAAAAGAAAATCAATCTGGGTATCATAGCCTTGGTAAACCACATCAACCAGAGGATGGGTTTCTAATAACTGAACTTCCTTATGGACATCACTAGGTTCAGGAAAACGTGTATGAAGATAATCTTTTAAAATGGTTGAGGCACATATGTCAAGTCCCAAGTGAGGGACCTTTTTGAGAGTTAAAGCACATGGAGAATGATAATCACCCCCAAACTTAGAGTTTTCTGTGTCTTTAGAAAGACTAGTCACAACTTCCCTAATTTTAAGGTCATCTGATTCCTGAAAATGGTTAATTGATTCTTCTAAGTCAGGTACATCCTCACTCATCTCGATGAGTTCATTTTATTTTTCTAAGTCTATTGTTTCTAAATTTCTAGACTCAAAATATACTCGTTCCTCTAAACCATCATTGGCTTCGTAATCAAAAAGAAATACTATATCATATAAGGAAGTGTTATCTTTAGTCAAATCCTCGTCCTTTTGAATAGGTGAATAATTATTAAAATTATTTGGATTTGAACTAGAAGTAACATCATTATAAATCTCAATTGGAGTAGCAAACTCCTGATCACTTTGCCTACATATTTCAAATTCTTCATCAACATTATCCTCATCATCATTAATACTATCCTCATCATCATAGTAATATGAAGATGGTTGAACCTTATCTAAAGTATTACTTCCAATTCTAACCTCGTCATCTTGATTATTTAAATAAAAAATTTCCTCATTTTCAAGGGTGATTTTTGAAGCAATGTATTGGCAATTCAGTGTAATTCAAGCAATTCTTTCTTCCGTCTCTAACTCAAACTCACGTGTTGACTCAATTAACTTACATGTTGACTCAGCTAACTTCCTGAGGTTATCTTCTAAAGAAGGTTCACTCATTGTTACAGTTATTTCGTCCATAACTAAGTTATTTGTCTCAGCTGACTTATGTGTCGACTCAAATAACTTACGTGTAGACTCAAGTATCCTACATGCCTCTGCTAGTTGAGGAGAAATATAAGAATCTTGCTCGTATGACCGGTATGCATGTGGATAGTAATTGGGATCACCATTGTATGACCCATATCCTTCAAAAGGATGGCGTTCCCAACCAATATTCACACTATGGTCATAATAAGGATAATGTCCATGTTGCTCAGTCGGATAATCATTGTATTGGATATTGTAATACCAGTTTGACATAATTTGTGCAAATGCAAGGTTGACTAAAATGGGTAAGCTCAGGTTACCACATCAAAATATACCTAAAGGTACGAGGCTGAGGTTTTTGGACTTTCAGCTGGTAAATCCCATAAGGGCCAAGGCACGGGTTCAGCTTACTAATCTACGAGTTTTCCTAAAATCGGTAGTCTGACGATGCAATTGGTGTGTGCACGTTTTTTTTTTTTTTTTTTTATAAATAAAATACTAAAAATAAAAAATAAACAGACAATATATACAAGTTCAAAAATAAAGAAAATAAAAACTAACAAATATCCTGGAGTTTCTGTACTTTTTGGGTAAGTCCAACTTTCCACTTTTAGCTTCAAGCAAAACCTGCACACCAAAAACAAAAATACACAAAGTAAAATCTGATAAAAGAAGTAAAATAAAATAAATAAACCTAAAAAGATAAAATCTAAAACCTAACCTAAAAAGAAGTCCGCGTCGGCGGCGCCAAAAATTGATGTAATTTTAATTGTTGTAGAAAAGTGGTAGTAAGAATGTCGTTCACTCGGACTCGTTGAGGTTGATTTTAAGACTTAATAAACAAAAATAAAGAAATATATTCACAAGATTGTCACGATAACGAGAGATACTAGGACTTCGGATTCCACCATTAATCACATTCAATTGGTTGATATAATGAATCATAACAATTCTAGATCTTTTGTTCACTCTTTTCTTTGCCAAAGGTAGATTTTATAAAGAATTAGATGTAAATCATAAGTATAGCGCATCAAGAGTTCTTAGACTAACCATACACTATCACACAAAATCACAAATAATCAATGAAAATAATAAATCAATTAAAACAAGTGAAAAAGTCATAAAGAATCAAATATAGTTACCAAAAAATTGTGAAATAAGCCTTCCTCCGTCATCCCAGTGTTGGGGTTTATCTCTTCATGTTAAAAAGACGATCAAATTATTTATTCATGGCTCAAATGGTGTTTTTATTGATAAATATGGGAAATAGAATGGAAGCAGCTCAACTGAAAAGTTTATAATTGTTACATATTGAGCGTTACAGTGGAAACAGAAAATATAAGACTATTGGGGAATGACAGTTGTATGTGTAGTTGATTCTGCGACAAATTTCTGCGACTGACACATGACGTCCAATGTTCTTCGTCTCCTTCTTCTTTAGCAGCAGCAGAAAACTCCTCTGCAACTCTTCTTTCTTCGATTCTATGGCCTTTGACCGGACCCCTAAATCCCGATAACCCTCTATGACTTCTCCCCACTCTTTAATTATATACACGGCATGATGATTGTAACTCCACGAAATCTCCAGAAATACTCCCTTTTCTTTCATGCCACTCCACGGGATTTCTTCCCTCTGTTGTCTTTATTACGCGTCTGTGGGGTGTCAAAATATCTCAATGATGGAAACAAATCTCTCAGAATAGATTCTAGCCTCGTCTCTGCATGATACTGCCATATATAGAGTTGAAAACTCCATATATTCTCACGTCCCTGTTTTGATGAGATATGCATAGAAACTTCTTCTTAACGATTATGAATCGATTACCATGCCACAATTCTATCCCAATCCAATCTACGTAAAATCTCCGAGTATAAATCTACCAAATCTCTTCCAAAAATATCCCATAATTCCGTGAATAACTTCACCTCTCTGTTTTACGTCCAATCGATTTTTATTTGAATCCAAGCAACGTATGAACCCTGTCTTGATGGATAGATTTGATACCGATCCATATCCAAGTCCAAACCCATGAAAATTTCGTCTGAATTTGTTACAGAAAATTACGCAGCTGAAAATATTTTGAAATGGTATTTTCCCGAAAAAATTTGTTAATCCGAGTAGATGGGGTGTCATTAGCCGTGGGGTGCAAATAGAAGGTGGTCGCCCCTTAGTAATTTGGTTACCCCTTATCCACTGTTGGGGTCCCTTTAATAATTCTTTTTGGGGTGTCAATATAACTTTTCTGGGGCGTTTCCAACATACTTCCTAGATGTTTTTAGTACTTTCTGTCGAAGGTCCAAATGCCACTTTCCGAGCCAATTTCTCCATAAGAGTTTATTTCTCCAAAAACACCTACAAAAACATAAAATAATCAAATAAATACAAAATCGAGCACTAACAATACATATAATTTTTATCAAAATAGACACATAAATGCGTCTATAAATTTATATAACCACTCATGACTTGTTTTAGTTCTTGGTAAAACTATTCACATGAGGCCTAACTTATGTATTGGTATGAGTTTTATTAGTGAAATCGATCTTAAGGAATCACATGTTGGTATGATCGAGTTTGTGTGTGTAAGACCGAATCTGGGTAAAGGGATACCGATCCTATTAAATGTTGCAACACATATAAAGGGGAATCGATCCTTATATGAGGTACAACAATGTTTATAGCAAAAAGGGGGACCGATCCTATGGACATGTGCAACACGTTTTTAGGCAAAGGGGAACCGATCTTACGGACATGTGCAACACATATGAGTTAGATACCATATATATGTGAGGAACCCATCCTAGTACCTACTCAACCAAAGTTTGGTAAGCTAGTGGGACTATGCACAGTAATTACATGGAGGTAGAATCGAAACTTGTTTTGGTAGAACCGTTAAACCCATGATTTGTGATTGAGTGTTACTTGATCAATTACATAGTTCTTTAAAGTCAGATGAACCAATTCTAAACTTGTTTGGAAGTGTTGTAAATCGGTTTCAAGTGAGTAAGTATGAAAGAGGACTTACAAAAGAAGGATGTCGACACACTTTGAACACGTGTAGTAATCCGTATCTTTTATTGTTCAAAGACATTCCTTAACATCTAAGAAGGAAGTAAATCCCAAGATCGAATTTAAATAAGTTAAGAATATTTTAATTAAGGTTTTTAATTATATACGAAAAATAAGAATTAGTAATGTGCATTTACTAGTTAAAGATTTTCCAAGGAGATTTCGATCATTAATTTGGACAGAGCATTCTCAGGAATTATGAAACCGAATTTGGAAATTATTATTGAATATCTTGAGAATATTTTCGGTTTTGGAAATTCCTTGGTGCCTAAACTTCCCTGTCTATAAATACTTTGAGTTTGCTTTCTAGCAAACTAATCCTTCATGACAGCAAACTTCCTCGGTTGTGTTGTTACTGGTGAAGCCACTTATTCATAGAATAGAGTAACCTAATTAGGCGAAATCTCTTACGACCGCTCAATTTAAAGTCTTTCTTGGGATTGAGAAGCTCTAATTGTACCGTTGGTGGGAACTTAGATAATTGCGGTTTATATTTTGTTTTCATATTGATTTGATTGACTAACATGGTTGAACTTTGATTGCACCTAGTTTGTTAATGCTTGAAGATCTTTTCATCGGATATAAGATTCACTCAAACTAGTTCAAAGTTTCGACAGGGATCTTTAGACTGTTGTTAGTTCTAAAGACGATCTTGTGATAATCCATTGTTAACATACTCCATTTTGTGTGTGATTGATCACAAGAGATTCAAGTAGTTGTGTGCAGGTGTTTATTGAATATCTAAGAAGATTTGAAGACAAAGAAGAGATAAATATTTCTGACTGGGTTATATAAATCTTTGGTGTGCACATTATTTTTTTCGGTAAAAGAGGATCCAACTATAATTTATCTATCCTTGTGGTATTTTGATAGAATATTTGTGTAGATCGGCATCAATACGTTTTCTTGGGATTAAAGGTATTGATATCAAAATCTTAACGATTACCTTTTGGTGATTGAATATAAGATAGATCTTGGAACCTGGCAAAGGAGTTTATATTAAGATAAACAAAAGTTCCCTTGTCCAACTCATATCACTTGGTTAAAGAGAGTTGATACCAAACAGATTTGTTGTTCTTTTACTATTTGGAATATGAACGAAAGGAATTGGTCCAAGTACGTGAATTGTTTTATAGGTTGAAGGCATGGGAATACAGACAGAACTAGGTGAACTATAAGTTTAGTTGTTTGGTCCCAACTATACGAAGTTGGTTTATTTTGTATAGCGACTTAATCCTGAGAGTATTCAATTATGGACAAGGTCCCGGGGTTTTTATGCATTTTTGGTTTCCTCATTAACAAATCTTGTTGTATCATTAACTTTATGTTTCCACATTATAATTATTTTATTATAATTAAAGTAAGTCACACAAACGTTAATTTCTATTTACTTGATAACCAATCCAATTGTGTTTGGTTTAGTCCGAACTTTTGTATGAAGTTGTTTATAGGTGAAAATGGTTTCTACTGATTTTGGTAATTGCGGGTGTGATAGAGAGAAATAATTTAAACCCTAAACAATGTACTGCAAGGGAGTACTTTAGATTCGAGAGATCAATCTGTACAAGTCCGGCCTAAACCAAGAAATGGACGTTCCAGACTTGCTTCGGTCACAAAGTGGAGGAGAAGGGTTGGTTTAGGGAAGCAAGCGAAGAGAGTGTTGAAACCATAATAATTCTAGAAGAGTAGTACTTAACTTGTATCAGAAGGTGAGAGCTTTGATAAAGTTAGCAAGAGTTGCCTTTCTGAGTGTGGTGTTTTCCCCTGACCAAGAACTTGTCGTTCTGGTGGAAATAGGTAGGTCTATTTATACAAGTCTAAAAATAAACGTACTCTGGCCTCATTAGAAAATAAAACGCATGAGTTAAATGGGAAGAGGTGGTAACGCCTGGTATTGATGGAATTTGATAGAATTGATGTTTCATAAGAAAGAGCGTTTCACCGTTGCTTCCTGCATTTACTAACCGTCTTACTCTTATTACACTATCTTGAAACGGGCATTTGCGTATGCCGCACTCTGTAGACCACCAAACCAATACCCTAATGAGCATCCCCCAGTTTGTGTTGATGTCTCGAAAGTTTTTGGAAAACATGTAGCATGTTTATGTGGCTTGGCAAGTCAAGATCGGGAAACTTGCTAGCCTGGTGACCTTCGACGGTCGAGATTTTGCATCTTGAGAGGAGGGGAAACCGTCGATCGTTGCACACCTTAGTTTTGGTATCCGCGTAGAGAGGGCCAATGTGGTGGCGCGGTTAGGTTGGTATGCCGTTGGCATGGCATGGTTTGGCATGGCCAAACTTAGGTTTTCGGGCCAAAGGTCGTGAGGTGACCTTAGACGGCCAGGATTTTCTCCTTGGATTGAAGGGCAACCGTTGATTGTTGCACGCCTTCACTTTGGTAAACGCATGGGGAAGTCCAACATGGTTTCGCGACATAGGGGGCCATGGCGAGATGTGTTTGGCATGGCACGGTTGGTGTGGCTCGCATGTTTTGCCATTGGCACGGTCGGTGTGGCTCGCATGTTTTTCCATTGGCACGGAGGTGCAACTAGCATGGTTGGCATGTTTTGGCGCGGTCGGTATGGTTGGCATGATTTGCCATTGGCACAAAGGTGCGGCTAGCAAGGTTGGCATGCTTTGGTGCGGTTGGTGTGGATGGCATGATTTTCCATTGGCACAGAGGTGCGTCTAGCATGGTTGGCATGCTTTGGCGCGGTTGGTGTGGCTGACATGATTTTCCATTGGCACAGAGGTGCGTCTAGCATGGTTGGCATGATTTTCCATTGGCACAGAGGTGCGTCTAACATGGTTGGCATGCTTTGGCGCGGTTGGTGTGGATGACATGATTTTCCATTGGCACAGAGGTGCGACTAGCATGGTTGGCATGCTTTGGCACAATTGGTGTGGCTGGCATGATTTTCCATTGGCACAGAGGTGCGGCTAGCATGGTTGGCATACTTTGGCGCGGTTGGTGTGGCTGGCATGATTTTCCATTGGCACAGAGGTTAGGCTAGCATGGTTGGCATGCTTTGGCACGGTTGGTGTGGATGACATGATTTGCCATTGGCACAGAGGTGCGACTAGCATGGTTGGCATGCTTTGGCACGGTTGGTGTGGCTGGCATGATTTTACATTGGCACAGAGGTGCGGCTATCATGGTTGGCATGCTTTGGCGCGGTCGGTGTGGCTGGCATGATTTTCCATTGGCACACGTGGGAATTAGGGTTTGGCTTGTCGTAACCCTAATTTCAAAAAGATACCCCGATAATTATTTAGGGACACATTAAAGGTTTCAGTAAATGTGCCTAGTAAATTTTCTTTACTGTAAATGTTGTGACATCATTGTCTGCTAGGGTTTAGTGTTTTACGATTATAACCCTAAGCTAAAAACCACCATCAATATTAAGTCCCCTGCTTAGCTCGGAACAGGTGCCTTGTTACGAGGTAAGCATATGATGGTGACATACAGGGACAAAATTGAGGTGTAAATTATTGCAAAGATGGTCAGGAGAATCTGACTAACCTTTTTGAGTGGTAAAGAGAGTTTTGGATTCCCGTGTTGGAGGCCCTGCGTAAGTTGTACTGGGAATGCAGACCGTTGAATAGTGAGATGAAAGTTACCGGCTTGGTCTGGTCGTACATCTCTAAGGAAAAGGGGGATCGGTCTTGGAGGGCAAAGCATAGCGGACGGCTTGGGTCATGGGGCCAAGGTGTGGCGCGGTCTCGGAAAGGTAAGCGTGCGTGGATGACTTGGCATGATAGGGGCACGACAATGGAGCGGGCGGCCTGACATAGTGCGGCCATGGCGAGGATAAACATACACGGACAGCTAGGAATGGTGGGGCCGCGGTAATGGAGCGGATGGATTGGCCTGGTACGGCCAAGGAAAGGCGAGTCGTACGCGGACGGCTAGGCGTGGTGGGGCCGCGGAAATGGAACGAATGTCTTGGTGAGGCAAGGTATGCATGGGAGGCTCGGCGCGGTTGCAATTTGTCTTTGGAGCCCGATTGCTTCTTATTCGATGCCAGTGGGAAATTCTTTCCCCTTTCGAACATTAAAGTATCATACCCTTCTATCCCACCTAGCTTTCATTGAGGTTTTGATGAGGCATTTCGTTTGAGGATAATTTCCCGGCCGTGAATCCATCATGTTCCACCTATTCATCTTGCGTTTCTCTTTCTTTCTTTAGGGATTCCACGGTATTTACGGCTGGTGTAGTTTTGTCTTGAGAGTGATCGTTCGAATGTCAGTCCCCATTTCTGGAGCGGTAGCGGAGGTGAGGCCCCGCCAAACCATGTGTATCCTTGGCATGGTGGCACTATGGTGGCACTGCTATGTTGGAATGCCCTTATCATGGTGTGGGCATAGCCTAAGCACAAATTGTTGATGGCGGATTGTTGCAAAAACTGAACGTGGAGCGCTGGCAAGGCTGGAACTGGCAAGGAAAGATCATATATCTTGGGAGTGGCAAGGCTTTCTCTTGTGGGACCGATTTCCTTTCTTCATGCGCGACTTTAACATGGAATTCTTTCCTTATTCAAAGAAATCCTTTTCTAGAGGTAGGTAGCATCTGAAATCCTTTCATCTGGTAGCTTTACGAAAATCCCGGTATGATTGGGTGTCTTTAGGGATAGGCTTTAGAACGCGAGGCGGAGCTGCTAGCATGGACTTGGTATGAAGGGGACCCATTTGCATTGATGGGCATGGAGCAGATGTGGTCCACTCTGTAAATCCCTTGGAAAGACATAACGCTGGTAAGGGAAGCGCCTTGGAAGGGAAGCGTTGCAAGGGAAGTGCTTGTGTTTTAGGGTTTGACAAGCCGAAACCCTAATTAGAGCCCTTTACTAGAATTGCTGTAGAATCCGCGTACGGACCCGGATTTTGATGGTCATCCCCTTTATCGGACACGAAACAGAATGTTGTATCTCCCTACTCGGGAATATTGAGGTTTCGAGCTTGCTTAGGAGGTGAAAATGGCCTTGTAGATGGTAGTTTTTGCGGAATTGAGGACGATCGTGCGGAGGAGATTCCTTGAACCGAGTGAAATGTTCAACCTCACACAAATGCACCGCTATGAAGGGGGTGCTTTTTAGTTCGAGAGACCAATCTGTAGTACTCCAGCCTAAACCAAGACAATGGCCGTTCCAGAGTAAATTCGGTCACAAGAGAGGATGGGTTGGTCTGTAGGAGGGAAGCTGAGAAATGTGTGAGATCAATGGTGATCTGAGATTGTAGGTGTGTTATGGTTTCCGTGTAATGCTCTGAATGATTGAATGTTGCCGATTGAGAGTGATTTCGTGAGTTCGTGTAGACGAATGAGCGTCTGTATGAACTTTTGTTGAGAAATTGCTCGTTCAGACGATTGTTGTTCGAATGTTTGAGAACCCTTCGAATCTTGTCCTTCAATCGGGATTCAGAAACATTATATAATGTCGGAGTTGAAAACACCATGATCCCATGAAGTGTGACAGTTGATGGAGTGAAGGAGTGGAGAGATGGAAATAATGCACAAAACCAGTTGTGCTCATCGTGCGGAGACTTGGTTGATTTTCCACCCACTACTTTTCTAACATCCTCTACTGATTGCACGACTTGCTCACATTTCATCGTGTGTTTGAACACACGTGCCGTAGACCGCCAAACCAAAACCCTAGTTGATATCCCCCCAAGTGACACGATTGATGTCTCGTGATTAATTAAGTCGATTGCTGATTTCATGACTTCGTGGGACGATGAGTCCACGTATTTCTTGAGTTAAACATGATTTTGTAGAATTTTCGCAACTCATGAATCGAACGTGTCACGCTTGAGATGGTGATAGGATCCTCACGTTGAGGAGAGCAAGTGTTGCTCGCTAATTTAATATTGGTAGTTCAATTTGAGTAAATATTGCTCATCCGAGCAAGTGTTGCTCGAAATCGATGAAATATTGGTAGCGTGACCAAAATAAAATATTAATTAAAAATGGTAGTTGAACCGAGCATAATTAATAAGAATATTGATCATGAGATCAATGTGAAATTATTAGTGTTTGAATCTGGAATCATGATCCTTGGATTCAGAAACCCTAATTTGATCAATTGATGACCAATTGATGATTTATTTGAAATTAACCATAGAATGAAGGAGAACCGGCTTCATGGGACCGTGGATCGACCATGAAATCCTCATATTCTCACGTGAGAAAAATCCAAGACCTCTTTGAAGAGTTGGTGAGTTGTTGAAAGAATGATTAAATGCCGGTTTAATTATTTACTGAATTACTGCTGGGTTCAGCATTAGGTGATAGAACCTAATTAATTATTATTAAAATATGAGGGACCGACCAAGGGGTTGTGAAACCATCCCTGGGTGGTCACGGGATCAAATGATGATCGCTCCGTCAAATTCCGAAATTGTTTGGAGAGTTTTGGACCTAATACGTGCAATTGTGCAAATTAGGTCATATTGTGAGAAACACGTGGGACTGGCTCATTGCGAGCCACAAAGCCAACCCTGGTCGGTCAAGGTAACATGCTTTCGTCGTCGAGACGTCCGTGTCTCAGTTCTAAGAATTTTGATATTTTCTGGTGCTCGTTTGAGCGACCGTTTGAGAAAATATGACAAAATTAAGGTTTTTTGATAAAACCGTCAAAACTTCATCGGATGAAGGAAAATAATGAAAAGTGAAGGAATTATGAAGAGGTGAGGGACCGACCAAGAGGTCATGAAACCGGCCCTGGGTGGTCACGGGATCAAATGTTGATCGTTTGAGCACTCCCAGATTGGTTGAAACCCTAATCAGCGTCCTTTGGTAGAATCAACATAGATTACTCATACGGACTCGGATTTTGCTGGTCCGCCCCTCCATTCCGTACGGAAAAGAATTTCCTATCTCCTAACGCGGGAATATTTAGGTTTTAAGCTCTTTCGGGAGATGAAAACAGCCAGAGAGTAAAACTCAGGAAAAATCAAAGGGGCCGGTCCCATAGTATTTTTCTAAATATGATAAAACGAAGGAGTTTTGCTAAAATTAAAGAGTTTTGTTGAAATCAAGGAGTTTCCATGAGACGAAGTAAACATAAAAATCATAAACAATAAAAATAAGGGACGCGTGAGTGTGTGGGCCCGGTCCCGTGCGTTTTCCCTATTTTATGCATTATTTCATGATTTGAAGGAATTTTCATAATTTGAAGGAAATATCATGAAATCAAGGAATTTCCATGGGATTATGAAAACATGAAAAATATGCTAATAAAAGAGTAGGACGTGTGAGCCATCTAGGGTTTGGCCGACCAGCCATGGCTCGTGCACACGGGTTCCCTAATTTTTATTATTTTTCATGGGACGAAGGAAATATCATGAGATTAGGGAGTTTTCATGAAATTAGGGAAATAATAATAAAATAATGAGGAATCATGAGATGTGGGCCGGCTGGGACCAAGGCATGGCGGTTGGCCAATGGTCACGCCCTATCACGTTTTTCCTAATTTTATATTATTTTCTCCGCGAAGGAAGCAGTGAAAACCGAGGAGTTTCCTCAAAACAAAGGATATTCGTTCAAATGAAAGGTTTTCATAAACTCAGAGAAAACAACAAAAAAAATGATAAAAATATGAGACTGGTGTGGGATTGACCACGGCACGGTCGGCCGGTCAGTGGGTCCATGCTCCCAGCGCCTTGGTTAATTTTTATTTATTTGTTATTTTTCGTCCTATTTTGCATAGGTTCATCGTTTCATCGTATTTTGAAATACTCGCTCGTGCGGTGGTTGTTAATGTATCATTGTTGAATACAATTGCACCATTTGAGACATGGCTTGCTTCAAAGTGTAGCCACGATGCCCGTGCGTCCAATATTTATTACTAATCCATGGACTTCTGCTGGGAAGAACCATGGTTTGCGTAATGAAATATCTGCGAAAATATTTGAATATTTTCAGCAATTAACGGATGAATCCAAGAATTTAAGTTTAAGAGGGCTTTCTCGGGCGGTAGCTCGATGCCGTGTGTCCAATATTTATTACTAATCCATGGACTTCTACTGGGAAGAACCATGGTTTGCGTAATGAAATATCTGCGAAAATATTTGAATATTTTCAGAAATTCTGCGGATGAATCCAAGAATTTAAGTTTGAGACAAGGCTTGCTCAGGCGGTAGCTCACGATGCCGTCGTCAATATTTATTACTAATCCATGGACTTCTGCTGGGAAGAACCATGGTTTGCGTAATGAGATATCTGCGAAAATATTTGAATATTTTCTAAATTTATGTGGATGAATCCAAGAATTTAGGAATGATTAATTTATGACTTTATACTAGCGAGCAAGTTGTTCGGGAGTTGTTCATCCCGTGATAGAAATAATGACTGAAGTATTCAAGTACTCATGAGATATGACGTTGTCAGCTGTGAGACTACATATCTATATGCACTCGAGAGAAAGTATTCTCCGTCAGAGGATTCGATGAGAGACCCGTGTCTCCATATTCACGCATGATTCCGAGTCAGAGGTTCGTGTAATTATGGGTTTACGATTTTAGCCTTTATCGAAAATCCACCATCTACATTAAGTCCCCTGCTTAGTGAGGAAAGTTGTGTTCCTCAGTCAGCATTGAATGGGGATTTTCGGTCATAACAATACAAGTAATTGAACTCAGTCGTAAGTTAAGATGTTACCGGATTTCGATCGTACGAGCATACCATAACTTGAATGAAGATTCCAGCGGCATGCTAGAGCGTCATTTGATGAGCATGAATTGGTGTTGAACCGCTAATTTGGAAGACGGGTCCTTGGTCGTTTAGGATTCGCGGGATGAGACCTATCCGTCACCTTCACGCCAGCATCAAGAGGAGGAAAAGTTCATCTAGGACCACCAACACCAGGAGGAAGGAAAATTTTTAAATCGGAGCGCCACCGTCCGGCCGTTCTTTGAGTGGCGCCAACAGGTATGCGTCCGAACTTTTTTTTTTTTTTTTTTTTTTTGCTGATGTTTGTTAGTGTTCGTGAGTTCTATGGGTTGTTCACATATTTTTCATGATAAAATTATATACCTGTGTATATATGAGTGGGTTTCATCGAAAACCCTCGTTTTTGAAAACGTATGTTCGTTTGATCGTTAGTTTTTGAAAACTAGTAATAATCCCTGATTTAGGAGAGGTTTTCCTTCATATGTGAATATGTAGGTTAAATGATGAAACTATGTTGATGAGCTTTCACGTGAGCCAAAGTTTTTTCACAAAAGTGAATTTTTCACAAAACCGTAGTAAAATCTTCGTTTAAAAGAATAACGATGATGCGGAGAAGAGAGTTCTCCTCTTCATGTATATATGAACTTGTGTCCAGTGATAAAATTTTGTGTATGAGCTTTCATGTAAAACTTTATCATGTAATGCGTGAGTTCTCACAAAATTGAAATAAACCTTCGTTTCAAATACGTATGACGGCACGAAGGAAAAGAGTTTTCTTGTAAAAACATGGTCGGTTCATGAAAAAGTTCTTTTTTCTTTGAAACCGTGGAGTATCCACGATTTATTTTTATGAGCTTGGCTCACGTTGAAAAATATTCATTTATTTACGTGAGTAAATAAACGTTCTGTTTATATATATATTGTTTCTCTAAAATCAAAACTTGAGTTTTGTGTGATGTTGCTTAGAGATAAAATTATTTATGATGAAATAATGTTTTAGTTTCTATAATTCTATGGTGAATGTTCACTCAGTAGAAAAGTTGATGACTTTATGAAAAATCTGAGTTCTTGAACGTCTTTTGTAGATCTTGAAGAAGCAGACGATTTTGGATGCTGGTGTGAGCATCCACTCTGGTCTTGAATGTAGGTCTTTAACTCTAGCATTACTCTCACTACTGTTAGTGGAAGCGTAAAAAGGTAAGAGTTAAGAATTACCATTTCTGTAGATGCTGATGTGAGCATCCTGATCATTTCTGTTGTGCTTTAATTCCACTGCTTTGATGAAATCTGCATCTACGGATGATATACTGAAGTAGGAATGTTGTATGGACGTCATAGCAACTTTGCAAGAATGACTGGTTATCATGACGATGCTTCCAAAGATGATATTTCCATAGATGATATCTCTACAGATGCTGCTTCAAGAAATGGTGCTTCTGGGACCTCTGAGTGATGGTGAGTGATCCTTAATACTGAGTTGTACTTATGCTAATTTCATTAGATTTTCCACAGGATGATCGTATAGTGGAATCCTGGACATATGTTGACTCCACAGAAATGGAAGAAAGTCTACAGGAGCGGAGAACCCTTGAGTGAGGACTACATGATGCTAGCAAATGACGTGTAGTCCCCAGCCATTTCTTTGACGAGTTGTTAGCGCTCCTTGTGTCATGACTTTTCCCGTGAAATTAGGATTATGAGACCAAGGTTTGTTACTTCTTCTAGACTTTTTCTCCATCGATTGATGGTCTTCAACTTGTTCCCGGACAAGCAATTCATGAATCCAAAGATCGATGAAAAAGTTGATGTAAGTATATTTTCGTGCAGGTGATCTTGGAATCTCCTTGAATGAAGTAATAATAATTGTTGATGATGAATCCATGAAGAAATCATTGTAGATTAGCATCATGTTGATGAAGCGTGCTCTTCTTTGGGATATGGGAATATGGAGAATTCCGAAATCCGAACCGAATGGAGATAAGCGGCTTTGCTAATGGAAATTCCAGTATTTTCGAGCCTTCAAATGATTTAGATATTCCCCAGTAAGTATATCTCATTTGAATCATTCTAATCCCATGTAATATTCGCATTAGGTGCCAAACGACGAAGTTGGGAATCATGGATCCAATAATGATGATTTGGGCAATCCAGGAGTCGTTGGTGACAAGACTTTCATAGTTGCACCTCGGGATAATGAAGTGTCGGTCGCTGATGCCGTGGAGGTGGTGGAAACTCCAATTGTGCCTCATACGGTGGAACCCGAACCCGAGCATAGCAGAAGATACTTCCCCGAAGTTGTCTCTATGACCTAACTGCTCCGATGAATCGGGAACCAGATGATAGTGCATGAGTATCCTATTGCAGGGATTTCCTTTATCCTAAATTTAGTGAGTTATATCACCAGCTTGTTGGAGGTTTTAGCGTTCCCATCGGATATGTTGCTATATACAAGGAACTATAGGAAATGTATGGACACATTGTTGTTACTCGGGTTCCAGGACGTAGTTATTTCTTGACGAAACAAGTAGAGGCCATCTTGTGTGTTATAGATGATATTAGGATTGCATCCAGAGATGTTGTTTCCCAAGATTTACTCTTTGATTGGGAGTAAAACTTGAAGAATACTGAAGAACTTGTCTTCAATATGAAGTGGCTCCGTGAAAGACTTGAAGTTATCAAGAAAGCATAAAAGGGGTGACGCTCCTTTCCCTACTAGTGATGTTGTGTTGAAGAAGATGAAGTAGACGAGCTAACCAGGAGGCTGGAGGTACCTTGATGAAGGACTTAGCGAAAGACCTGGTGGACATCGATCGACTGTAGAGGTTATGAATCCCGTCCATGAATTCTTGCATTTAGTATGTTCTGGGAGCCGTAGGAACCTCACACGGCGTCGAAATTCAATGCTTGACCCCAACTTTTGAGGCTAAGAGACTGAGTTATTAAATGATAGAAGAATCACTCAATCTGGAGTTGTAGAAGTCCACCAACGAAGCGTGCACATTTGCAATTTGTAATCCCGTACAAATTTCTTAGGTTTCGTAGACCTGACGGTAAAGGCCATATCTTTCAGCTTGTATGTCCAATTAATGCGCCCTTTTGGTATGTTGTTGAAGAGACACAGGCGAACATCTTTTGTTGAGGAAGTATTGTCCCATTCCTCACCCATTGGCACGTTTTTTGCAAACCCATGACCTGAAGTGTGTTGTACCTCATCTGTAGAGGTGACGAGAACATATTGTAGAAGACTTTGGATAATGCCCACCAGTCGTGCCAGCTTTGGGAAGACTTCATGTGAGCATGTTATCAGGTCTACACATCTTGATATGAATCATTGGTTCTTAGAGAAGTCCGCTTCATGTGTACTACTTCAGAGAATGATTAGTTGATGAAGCTTTGAGGATGTTGCTCTTGAGACCGTTGTTGGTGTTGAGACCATGAATGATCACGCTCCAGAGATATTTGTCGATGTTGAGATCATGGATGGTGTTCCCTTAGAGATTATTGTTGATGCTGATACCACGGTTGAAGTTGCTTCAAAGACCGAAAAGGATAAAACCATGGTTATAGACACAGTAGTTGCTCCTCCATCCAGTGAGTCTTTTGGTAGGTTGAGCATCTCTAAGATGAAGGTGTTCTGGGAGTTCAACATGAATTCTCCTGAACAGTATGATTTTACTGTGAACTGGATTCGTCAGTGAGTCGACGATGTTGCGGTAGATTGCATTAGCAGCCTTCATTCTAAGTGTGATCGGTGAAGAGAATAAGTTCCTCAGTCGTGCAGGAGCTTGTGATGTAGGGAGATCCCGTTGATGAAGTTTCATGGAATCACATTTGGTTGCAATAACTTGTTATGTGGATAACATTTATTAAAATAAAACCGTTTTCTCCAGTAAGATCAAGTCCCCAGCGTATGTTGAAGGAATTCGTGCCTTCCATGGGTGAATGATATTGCATCTGCTTCAGAAGTCTTGTCATGGAGATAGTGAAGACTCGGCGATTGTAGTTTAGTTGCACTTCAATTGCGCTGGTGGTGAATCAGTATGTCGTCCTCGATGTATTTATGCTGAAGCCAGAGGCGTCATTATCGAAGGTGTACTCTTTGATTGGGAGTACAATTTGAAGACTCCTTAGATGCTCTAGCGTTGAAGTGTCAGATTCAACCACTTGGTAAAATGATAATCCGGTGAAGCTACCATTCATAACATCTTGCAGAGTTTCTAGAAGAATTGAGTCCCCGTGCTAGGATGGCATGTGAGGAAATAAATGACATAGACATGAAGTGAATGAAACTTTCCTGAGTGTGGAACCTCTTGACGAATATCTATGCATCTTTTGCAGGTTTTTGCTTCAACCTCGTCGAAGTTTGAAATTCCTCGAAGTACTCTGATGATGGAATGTCCGTCAAACCTTATGGACCAGAACTTCCTTCGTTGGAGGAATGTGTAACCAAAGATGCTCCGTAAGTATCCATATTTTCAGTGTGGACCTACGCTCGTCTGAAGGATATGTCATATCCTGGATCTTCCTGATTATGCGAAACTTGGTTTCTGTCTAGGTTGGACTTATGTTCACTTTGAGAGTGATGTAGCCATGAGTATTTCCGAGCGCTCCTTCGAGGTCTTCTGATTGAGATGGAGAACGAGTACTTTCTTTCCGAGCGATGCATGCGGATCCGATGGTTTTTACTGGAATGTTGTTGATGGTGGTCTCGATATCGATCAACGTTCTTCCAAATTCGTTTCTTCTGAGATTGACTGTGGTAAGCAGTCCCTAGTCGTACATCTCTTGATCTGTGGATGGAGGCTCAAGAAGTATTTTCGGTATGGACTTCTTGACACGATGTGGTTGATCTTGTGAACATGTTTCTCCTTTGTCCCTTCGGCAGATAACGCATATTCGTCTTGAACTGCTTCTCTGATAGGTTGTCCAAAAAGTGTAAAGGTTCTGACTGGGAGAGGATTCTTGTGTACTTCTTCAGTCCCCAGTTGAAGATATTGCGGATCAACCTTATCTTTGAGAATGTGTTTCAAAAATGCGCAGTTGCTTTGTGGGATGATTGACGAACCTGTGGAAGCGGCAGTAACGAAGACTTTCCATGTCTTCTTCAGTTGGTTCTTTCCATAAATACAACAACTTGATTGCACCATCTTGGATCCATACATCTAGGAGTTTGATCACCTCTTCAATGGAAAAGGAAAGTCATGTGCTTTTGATCAACAACTCTTGTGTGTTGGTCATAGGCTTGTGCATCTTGATTATTCTTGCTTTGTGCCTTTGAAGGAGCTGAGGTATGCTTGCGCGGAAGTTTGGATTTCCATTTGCTCCCTTCGCAATAGTGTTTGTGGAATTTGGAGGTTGTACTGCTTGTTGATCAGACGCCTACTTCCTAAAGTGTCTCGCGATTCTTCAGTCTTTGTGGATTTTGTTCTTTCCAACAGAAAGGTGCAGTGGTTCTTTGATCTCTTCGCGGCTTCGTGGAGCCCTAAGAAAGTCTGGAACTGATGATTTTCCATAAGGCAGCATTAAACCGGGAGCATGCCATTGATGCACAAATCTACCAGGATCTCTTGTTTCGTGACATTTGGATCATAACAATCCAGGGCTTGGACTCTGAATCTTTTCACATAATTATCAGGATGTTCGTTGCTCCTTCAAAACATCCTTTATAGATCAGAGAGAGTGATTTTCTCTTACACAAAGAAGTCAATCATCTCTCTCCAATCGGTGATATTTCCCGGTGCGATGTTGTTGTACCAGGTGTATACTCTGCCTGTCAGAGACTTTGAAAATTCCTTCAGACGGACGACATGTTGTGCTCGTGTTCGCCCAATAATTCTTTGGAAGAGGAATCCTATGTATGGAAGAAGGATATGAAGGTTGATGAAGATGGGAAGATGATGCCTTGTATTTTCCTCGATCCTCAAATAAGTGCTCCAGGTCTTCACGTGTGATGAAATATGCGGGTTCCATTGCTGGAGAGTCATCAGCAGCTTTGCGGAATTCTTCATCATGTACAACATGGATTGGAGAGATTTCAGGATCAGCAGTTGAAGATGTTTCTTTAGCTTTTCCTTTCTCGTGTTGAGGCTGAGTTCGTTCAGACGTAATCTTTTTTGTGAGAGTTTTGAGATGAGCACACAACTATTCCTGTGATGCAGCTATGTCAGTCTGAACCCTCATGGGATCAACTATGGTAGGATGATTTCCTTTGGTTCTTCAAGAGATCAACCGAAAGGAGGATTGTTGATGGCGCCAGTGTCGTTACTTGCAGGGGTGATCACTAGAGCATCAGTGCTTGGAGGAGTGATGTTAGCGGTAGGATAGAGAGGTTGGTGACGATGGACATGCTTTGTATTGTCTTACCCATGACTCTCCAGAAGGCGCTCCAAGTATTCCCAAATGATGAAACTTGATGACTCTTTGCTGATGAATTGCCTGTAGCTTTGTTGGTTTCATCTTCGTCCACGGTGTGAATTGGAATTACCTCAGGGTCAGCAACATCTGAGGATTTTTCCTTCTCTTTCCCTTTGTCTGGAGTTTTCTCGACAGACTTGGCGGTAAGAGTCTTCAAGTGATCAAATAGCTTTTGTTGTGACGCGGCCATATCATGTCGATTTTTTGCAAGAGTTTCTTGCGCTTTGTGAGATCAGCCATAGTTGGTGGTGGGTTTCCTCTGACCTCTTCGGGCTGTCGGCCGAACAAAGGATGACCTTCTGCATTGTTTTTAGGAGGATCGATGTCACCACCGTCAATGTTAGTGGCCGGAACGGTTTCCGGGATGTCTTCATTGTTGCTAGTACTAGCGATTTTGCGTTAGGGTTTGTGACCGATCTTGACCTTAGACCAACCATCTTGTGAGAATGAGAGATTGTAACCGAGAGAATGATCTGTTTGTGGTCGCCAATCTGTAGATGGGGAAAAACGATCTGCTGGTTTTTGCGGAATTGAGGACGATCGTGCGGAGGAGATTCCTTGAACCGAGCGAAATGTTCAACCTCACACAGATGCACCGCTATGAAGGGGGTGCTTTTTAGTTCGAGAGACCAATCTGTAGTACTCGCCCTAAACCAAGACAATGGCCGTTCCAGGAGTAAATTCGGTCACAAGAGAGGATGGGTTGGTCTGTAGGAGGGAAGATGATAAATGTGTGAGATCAATGGTGATCTGAGATTGTAGGTGTGTTATGGTTTCCGTGTAATGCTCGATGATTGAATATTGCCCGATTGAGAGTGATTTACGTGAGTTCGTGTAGACGAATGAGCGTCTGTATGAACTTTTTTTGAGAAATTGCTCGTTCAGACGATTGTTGTTCGAATGTTTGAGAACCCTTCGAATCTTGTCCTTCAATCGGGATTCAGAAACATTATATAATGCCGGAGTTGAAAACACTATGATCCCATGAAGTGTGACAGTTGGTGGAGTGAAGGAGTGGAGAGATGGAAATAATGCTCAAAAACAGTTGCGCTCATCGTGCAGAGACTTGGTTGATTTTCCACCCACTACTTTTCTAACTTCCTCAACTGATTGCACGACTTGCTCACATTTCATCGTGTGTTTGAACACACGTGTCGTAGACCTCCAAACCAAAACCCTAGTTGATATCCCCCCAAGTGAAACGATTGATGTCTCGTGATTAATTAAGTCAGTTGCTGATTTCATGACTTCGTGGGACGATGAGTCCACGTATTTGCTGAGTTAAACATGATTTTGTAGAATGTTCTGCAACTCATGAATCGAACGTGTCTGCTGATACAGTGATAGGATCCTCACGTTGAGGAAAGAAAGTGTTGCTCGCTAATTTAATATTGGTAGTTCAATTTGAGTAAATATTGCTCATCTGAGCAAGTGTTAACAAATCGATGAAATATTGGTAGCGTGACCAAAATAAAATATTAATTAAAGCATTTGGTAGTTGAACCGAGCATAATTAATAAGAATATTGATCATGAGATCAATGTGAAATTATTAGTGTTTGAATCTGGAATCATGATCCTTGGATTCAGAAACCCTAATTTGATCAATTGATGACCAATTGATGATTTATTTGAAATTAACCATAGAATGAAGGAGAACCGGCTTCATGGGACCGTGGATCGACCATGAAATTCTCATATGCTCACGTGAGCAAAATCCAAGACCTCTTTGAAGAGTTGGTGAGTTGTTGAAAGAATGATTAAATGATGGTTTAATCATTTCTTTGAATCTTCTTTGGGTTCAAGCATTAGGTGATAGAACCTAATTAATTATTATTAAAATATGAGGGACCGACCAAGGGGTTGTGAAACCATCCCTGGGTGGTCACGGGATCAAATGATGATCGCTCCGTCAAATTCTGAAATTGTTTGGAGAGGTTTGGACCTAATACGTGCAATTGTGCAAATTAGGTCAGATTGTGAGAAACACGTTGGACTGGCTCATTGCGAGCCACAAAGCCAACCCTGGTCGGTCAAGGTAACATGCTTTCGTCGTTGAGACATCTGTGTCTCAGTTATGAGAATTTTGATATTTTCTGGTGCTCGTTTGAGCGACCGTTTGAGAAAATATGAAAAAATTAAGGTTTTCTGATAAAACCGTCAAAACTTCATCGGATGAAGGAAAATAATGAAAAGTGAAGGAATTATGAAGAGGTGAGGGACCGACCAAGAGGTCATGAAACCGGCCCTGGGTGGTCATGGGATCAAATGTTGATCGTTTGAGCACTCCCAGATTGGTTGAAACCCTAATCAGCGTCCTTTGGTAGAATCAACATAGATTTCTCATACGGACTCAGATTTTGCTGGTTCGCCCCTCAATTCCGTACGGAAAAGAATTTCCTATCTCCTAACAAGGGAATATTTAGGTTTTAAGCTCTTTCGGGAGGTGAAAACAGCCATAGAGTAAAACTCAGGAAAAATCAAAGGGGCCGGTCCCATAGTATTTTTCCTAATATGATAAAACGAAGGAGTTTTACTAAAATTAAAGAGTTTTGTTGAAATCAAGGAGTTTCCATGAGACGAAGGAAACATAAAAATCATAAACAATAAAAATAAGGGACGTGTGAGCGTGTGGGCCCGGTCCCTGTGTTTTCCCTATTTTATGCATTATTTCATGATTTGAAGGAATTTTCATAATTTGAAGGA
Organism: Papaver bracteatum; assembly: GCA_023529315.1. Taxonomy (NCBI): domain Eukaryota; kingdom Viridiplantae; phylum Streptophyta; class Magnoliopsida; order Ranunculales; family Papaveraceae; genus Papaver; species Papaver bracteatum. Next base: position 157,714 of record JAJJWX010005105.1, read on the forward strand.
AATATCATGAAATCAAGGAATTTCCATGGGATTATGAAAACATGAAAAATATGCTAATAAAAGAGTAGGACGTGTGAGCCATCTAGGTTTGGCGAGCCATCCATGGCTCGTGCACACGGGTTCCCTAATTTTTATTATTTTTCATGGGACGAAGGAAATATCATGAGATTAGGGAGTTTTCATGAAATTAGGGAAATAATAATAAAATAATGAGGAATCATGAGATGTGGGCCGGCTGGTACCAAGGCATGGCCGGTTGGCCAATGGTCACGCCCTATCACGTTTTTCCCTAATTTTATATTATTTCCTCCGCGCGAAGGAAGCACCGTGAAACTGAGGAGTTTCCTCAAAACAAAGGATATTCGTTCAAATGAAAGGTTTTCATAAACTCAGAGAAAACAACAAAAAAATGATAAAAAAATGAGACTGGTGTGGGATTGACCACCGCACGGTCGGACGGTCAGTGGGTCCATGCTCCCAGCGCCTTGGTCAATTTTTATTTAGTTATTTGCAAAGGTTCATCGTTTCATCGTATTTTGAATACTCGCTCGTGCGGTGGTTGTTAATGTATCATTTTTTAATACAATTGCACCATTTGAGATAGGGCTTGCTCAGGCGGTAGCCTTGATGCCCGTGCGTCCAATATTTATTACTAATCCATGGACTTCTGCTGGGAAGAACCATGGTTTGCGTAATGAAATATCTGCGAAAATATTTGAATATTTTCAGCAATTCTGCGGATAAATCCAAGAATTTAAGTTTAAGACATGGCTTGCCCAGGCAGTAGCTCTGATGCCCGTGCATCCAACATTTATTACTAATCCATGGACTTCTGCTGGGAAGAACCATGGTTTGCGTAATGAAATATATGCGAAAATATTTGAATATTTTCAAGAATTTATGGATGAATCCAAGAATTTAAGTTTAAGACAAGGCTTGCTCGGTGGTAGCTACGATGCCGTGTGTCAATATTTATTACTAATCCATGGACTTCTGTGGGAAGAACCATGGTTTGCGTAATGAGATATATGCGAAAATATTTGAATATTTTGAAATTCTGCGGATGAATCCAAGAATTTAGGAATGATTAATTTATGACTTTATACTAGCGAGCAAGTTGTTGAGAGTTGTTCATCCGTGATAGAAATAATGATGAAGTATTCAGTACTCATGAGATATGTCGTTGTCCAGTGTGAGACTACATATCTATATGCACTCTGAGAGAAAGTATTCTCCGTCAGAGGATTCGATGAGAGACACGTGTCTCCATATTCACGCATGATTGCTGAGTCAGAGGTTCGTGTAATTATGGGTTTACGATTTTAGCCTTTGTCGAAAATCCACCATCTACAGGCCTGACAGTGAAAATCAGGAAGAAGTTAGGAGGGATGTTGCTGGCCCGGGGTGGCATAGTCGCGCGCCAGTCTCATATTCCCGTTCATGGAGTAACAAGGAATATTCATTCAGCTCAAGCTCTAAAAACTCTATCTGCATGAAAAGAGGTATTAACCCTCTTCTGTTCTTCTGTCGTTCGTCTGGATCCGTGTTTTCGTATGTAGTGTCTCTCCCGTGGATTCCAAAATTTACCAAAACTCCGCTATATTCTTGAGGCGGCTGGATGAACTATATACTCGCAAACGATCACGTCAGGGGTAATCTTGGAGATTGTGGCTGCGTCGTCGGTCCATCATCGATCTTAGGTTGTTCAGTGGGCCTTCTGATCGTGATGATGATGTGTTGTGAATGCTTGCATGGTCGAAAACTTCTGGCACCCCTGGATGAAATAGGGAGACGTACCACTGCTGATGTGCTGCTATCAAGTCTTCCGAGACTTTGTTCCAGGTTACATCCTTCGAACCCTCTTCTAAATCTTGGACTATCGTACGGAATGGGATGCGGTGAGAAGTCCCCGGTTATACTTCGGTTTGATATGATGGCATGGATGAATATGTGAACATAACCTTCTGACGTGTTTTGGGGGTCTTTGGTGCGCATGTACGGCTTCATGTTGAGAAATTCCCGTGGCTCGTAAAACCTCGACAGTGATGATGTTGAAATCAGTAATAACCTGGTTGAGGGGAGTAAAAACGTCCTATGCTGGTAGTCCCCATGCGTAACCTAATTTCATTACATATCCTTAAATCCCCATCCACGGGATTTGATATAAGCCTATCGTACTCTTCCAGATGTGACACTGGGATGCTCATGATGAAATATTATGTATAGTGCAGGCTTGGGATCCTCCGCGGCCTCTTAAAATGTTGAAGGAGTCTTCTAGACATAGAGGTGGTGGTATTCTTGCGTTGCACCCTTGAAGAGTAGATGACCTCGTTGTGGGTATGGCTTTTTGGTTGACTGTGTCTTCTGAGCTTTGACAGTAAAGGGATACCGTGTATATCCTCAGTCCTCAAGTATGGTTTACATGTTTCCATCTTTGTAGTAATTGCTACTGTGGTGAAGCTCTGGATAGTATCAACGAATGATCGACAACAGTTCTTGGTAGGAGATGTAATCAGGAGAGACTACATTGTCGTGGTAACAAAGTAGGTTGGATAGAATTGTATGGGCACCCATGGAAGTAAAAGGATTGGCTGGATGCGTAAATGAGCAAAAATGTCCATGGTCACGAGTTTTGGTGGGATGGACCAAAGGGTGGCCATGACTACAAAGATTGGATGGCTGCGATCATGATCCTTGACATGGGGAGTGTGGCGGCACAACCCTTTGAAGGAAGGAATGGCGTTGAAGCGAACATTGTAGCGGAGCCGGAGAAGTCTTTCCTGATCTTTACGTGTGATGAAATTAGATTGCTGATCCCCTTTACTGGGTTTTCAAGAGCAACGCGAGCCTCTTCATATAAAATGCACGTCCTGCTGAAGTGCATGTTGTCTTTTCATCAAATCAACAGTGGTAAAAGGAGGTCGGCTTCTCTCGGCTCTTCCAGTATCTTGCCCTAATGGTGGAGCAGCGTCCCTGGTGACGGTTGGAGCTGTCATGCTTGAAGAAACGTTGGGGTGGCGGAAGCGGCTCTGGTTCTGGTGATCGTAAGTGTATCGTGAAGAGATGACACGGTTTTGATCACGGAGTGCTAGAGACATAGCGCTATTTCGAAGGGTGGGGATGGCGTTGCTTTGGCTAGTAGTGGAGCGGGGAAGATGGCGCTGGAAGGGCGCAAGATGTTAGCGCTGGAAGAACTCAAGCTATTAGCGCAGGGTGTGGTATTGCGGCTGGCGTGCGCGTGCGGCATGTGCCTGGCATGTGCATCTGGTAAGCACGTCTGGCAAGCGCGCTTAGTAAGCGCGTCTGGGAAGCACGTTTGGGAAGCGCATCTGGTAAGCACGTCTAGCATGCGCGTCTGTCAAGCGAGTCTGGTAAGCGCTGGATCATCTTGGAATGGGCTCTGGCTTGTATTTTGGTACGGCATGGACCGTTGGCTCAACACGATGGTGGCTTGGAACGACGCTGGCTTGGCGTGATGCGTATTTGTTCTTGCGGGCCCAGTTGCCTCTTCACATACGTAGCTCAAACAGGAAATCCTTTCCTTATTCAAATTCCAAAAAGTGTTATGCTTATGAAATGGGTTGGCTCCCCTTTTTATCTCATATCTTTTTTATCACGTCCTGGTGTTAGCAATAGCATGGTAGTGATAAAGTGGGCAAGCATATCCCATCTATGTAATCCAGCGTTTCTCTTTTAATTTGTTTTCTTGTTTTCTTGTGTTGGTGCAAACCATAGCCATAAGTATGCCTTCCATAAGTCTGTAGAAACATTTTTCTTTTGAACTAGTGTAAACCCTATCCATGGGTATCCCTTTCAAAAACTTGTGGAAATACTTCATCATAAACAATTCTTCGAATATCACCGTAGTAATGTCTGCTAATAGTGACGGGTAATCATTGGTGTGCAAAGTAGGCACAGGTAGGTGGATTTTTTTTTGAAAGTCAAATAAAGCGCCTGGTTTATGGTTTATGGTTTTTGATATTCTGGCTTTCTTGGGTTGATAGATAAATGTTACCTTGACGGTTTTGGGTTTTTTTTTTTTGAATGAAATGTTTAGAATTGAATTGTCTTTGGCTATGAATGAAAGTGACGCAGACACCCCAGGAAAACCATGGAACCGTGTGTTGGTAGATGACATGGGATGAAACATGGCTATAGGTTTTATCATAAGTTGGAAAAGAAAACCACGTATTTTTGTCTAGATAAGACTTACTCGGTTGCTCAGGTCTTCTGATGAAAAGCAGACCTTCCAGGTGTAGGACCAAGCTTTACGAGAAACACGGCCATGGGAAGTCCCCAGTATTTCGAGTCATTGCTGAGTTGTATGGTAACTGAGTCGTTGATCCCTGGGCGGATCGTTTTTCTTTTATCCTCTAGGAAGTCCCCAGTCATCCCTTATCGTGTCATGACTGATAATCGAGCCGTCGAGTAACTGAGTCAGAGTGGATCGCCTTTCTCTACCATCTTGATATTTGGGTCGAAGAATGAGATCGCTGGTTGAACATTGACATTGTAACCGAAAGATCGAACCTCCCGCTGTGGTCGCCAATTTTTTATAGGTGAAAATGGTTTTTACTGATTTTGGTAATTGTGGGTGTGAAAGCGAGAAACAATTTAAACCCTAAACAATACACTACAAGGGAATACTTTAGATTCGAGAGATCAATCTGTATAAGTCCGGCCTAAACCAAGAAATGGTCATTCCAGACTTGCTTCGGTCACAAAGTGGGGGAGAAGGGTTGGTTTAGGGAGGGAATCGAAGAGAGTGTTGAGGCCAGCATAATTATGGAAGAGTAGTACTTGACTTGTATCAGAAGGTGAGAGCTTTGAGAAAGCTAGCAAGAGTTTCCTTTCTGAGTGTGGTATTTTCCAATGACCAAGAACTTGTCGTTCTGGTGGAAATAGGTAGGTCTATTTATACAAGTCTAAAAATAAACGTACTCTGACCTCATAAGAAAAGAAAACTGATGAGTTGAATGGGAAGAGGTGGTAACGCCTGGTATTGATGGAATTTGATGGAATTGATGTTCCATAATGAAAGAGCGTTTTACCGTTGCTTCCTGCATTTACTAACCATCTTACTTTTATTACACTATCTTGAAACGGTCATTTGCGTATGCCGCACGATGTAGACCACCAAACCAATACCCTCATGAGCATCCCCCAGTTTGTGTTGATGTCTCGAATGTTTTTGGAAAACATGTAGCATGTTGCTGTGGCTTGGCAAGTCAAGCTCGGGAAACTTGCTAGCCTGGTGACCTTCGACGGTCGAGATTTTGCATCTTGAGAGGAGGGGCAACCGTCGATCGTTGCACGCCATCGTTTTGGTATTCGCGTAGTGAGGTCCAGTGTGGTGGCGCGGCTAGGTTGGTATGATGTTGGCATGGCATGGTTTGGCGTGGCCAAACTTAGGTTTTTGGGCCAAAGGTCGTGAGGTGACCTTATACGTCCAGGATTTGCTCTTGGGATTGAAGGGAAACCATTTATTGTTGCACGCCTTCACTTTGGTAGCCGCGTGGGGAATGCCAGCATGGTGGCGCTACATAGGGGGCCATGGCGAGATGTGTTTGGCATGGCGCGATCGGTGTGGCTAACATCTTTTTCCATTGGCACGGAGGTGCAGCTAGCATGGTTGGCATGTTTTGGCGCGGTCGGTGTGGCTGGCATGATTTTCCATTGGCACAGAGGTGCGGCTAGCATGGTTGGCATGCTTTGGCGCGGTTAGTGTAGCTAGCATGAATTTCCATTGGCACAGAGGTGCGGCTAGCATGGTTGGCATGCTTTGGCGCGGTTGGTGTGGCTGGCATGATTTTCCATTGGCACAGAGGTGCGGCTAGCATGGTTGGCATGCTTTGGCGCGGTTGGTGTGGCTGGTATGATTTGCTATTGGCACAGACGTACGGCTAGCATGGTTGGCATGCTTTGGCGCGGTTGGTGTGGCTGGCATGATTTTCCATTGGCACATATGGGAATTAGGGTTTGGCTTGTCGTAACCCTAATTTGAAAAAGATACCCCGATAATTATTTAGGGACACATTAAAGGTTTTAGTAAATGTGTCTAGTAAATGTTCGTTACTTTAAATGTTGTGACATAATTATCTGCTAAGGTTTAGTGTTTTACCATTTTAACCCTAAGTTAAAAACCACCATCAACATTAAGTCCCCTACTTTGCTCGGAACAGGTGCCATGTTGCGAGGTAAGCTTATGATGGTGACAGACAAGGACAGAATCGAGTTGTAAATTATTGCAAAGATGGTCAGGAGAATCTGACTAACCTTTTTGAGTGGTAAAGAGATTTTTGGATTCCCATGTTGGAGGCCCTGCGTAAGTTGTACTGGGAATGCAGACCGTTGAGTGGTGAGACAAAAGTTACCGGCTTGGTATGGTCGTACATCTCCAAGGAAAAGGGGGGGCGGTCTTGGAAGGAAAATCATAGCGGACGGCGTGGGTCGTGGGGCCAAGGTTTGGCGCGGTCTCGGAAAGGTAAGCGTGCGTGGATGACTTGGCATGATAGGGGCACAACAATGGAGCAGGCGTCCTGACATAGTGCAGCCATGGCAAGGAGATAGTACACGGACGGTTAGGCGTGGTGGGGCCGCGGAAATAGAGCAGATGGCTTGGTGAGGCAAGGTATGCATGGGAGGCTCGGCGTGGTTGCGATTTTTCTTTGGAGCCCGATTGCTTTTTATTCGATGCCAGTGGGAAATTATTTCCCCTTTCGAACATTAAAGTATCATACCCTTCTATCCCGCCTAGCTTTCGTTGAGGTTTTGATGAGGAGTTTCGTTTGAGGATAATTTCCCGGCTGTGATTCCGTCATGTTCCACCTATTCATCCTGCGTTTCTATTTCTTCCTTTAGGGCTTCCACGGTATTTATGGCTGGTGAAGTTGTGTCTTGAAAGTGATCGTTCGAATGTCAGTCCCCAGTTCTGAAGCGGTAGCAGCGGTGAGGCCCAGCCAAACCATGCGTACCCTTGGCATGGTGGCGCTGCTATGTTGGCATGCCCTTAGCATGGTGTGGGCATAGCCTAAGCACAAATTGTTGATGGCGGATTGTTGCAAAAACTGAACGGGAGCGCTGGCAAGACTGGCACTGGCAAGGAAAGAGCGAATATCTTGGGAGTGGCAAGGCTTTCTCTTGTGGGACCGATTTCCTTTCTTCATGCGCGACTTTAACATGGAATTCTTTCCTTATTCAAAGAAATATTTTTCTAGAGGTAGGTAGCATCTGCAATCCTTTCATCTGATAGCTTTGCGAAAATCCCGGTATGATTGGGTGTCTTCAGGGCTAGGCTTTGGAACGCGAGGCGGAGCTGCTAGCATGGACTTGATATGAAGGGGACCCATTAGCACTGATGGGCATGGAGAAGATGTGGGCCACTCTGTAAAGCGCTTGGCATGGCATTACGCTGGTAAGGGAAGCGCCTTGGAAGAGAAGCGCTTGCAAGGGAAGTGCTCGTGGTTTAGTGTTTGACATGCCGAAACCCTAATTAGCGCCCTTTGCTAGAATCGCTGTAGAATCCGCGTACAAACCCATATTTTGATGGTCCACCCCTTTATCGGACACGAAATAGAATTTTGTATCTCCCCTCTTGGGAATATTGAGGTTTCGAGCTTGCTTAGGAGGTGAAAACGACCTGACAGTGAAAATCAGGAGGGATGTTGCTGGCCCGGGGTGGCATAGTCGCGCGCCAGTCACCTATTCCCGTCCATGGAGTAAGAAGGAATATTCATTCAGCTCAAGCTCTAAAAACTCTGTCTGCATGAAAAGAGGTATTAACCCTCTTCTGTTCTTCTGTCGTTCGTCTGGATCCGTGTTTTCGTCTGTAGTGTCTCTCTAGTGGATTCCAAAATTTACCAAAACTCCGCTGTATTCTTGGGGCGGATGGATGAAAACGACACTTTTGAAGAGTTTCATCTTAAATTCTATGAGATAATTAATGCCTCTTTCTCTCTTGGAAAGACTATTTATGAAAAAGAAATAGTGTGCAAAATTCTCAAATCGTTGCCATCAAAATAGGATTCTAAGAAGCATGCAATCATAGAAGCAAATGATATATCAACTCTCTCACGAAGCACACTCGTTGGAAAGTTAAAGATCTTTGATCATGAATCGCAGTCTATTAATAAAGGAATTGCTTTTAAAGCTGAAAAAATTCCTAAAGCTCCAATGGAAAGGAATAGACAGTTGGATGATTCAAATAAATAGATTGCAGAAAACTCTGATGATGAAATTGAAAAGTCATTATCATTGATTACTAGACATTTTCGAGATCTCTTAAGGGAAAAAAAAAAGAGATTCATAAAGGATACTCATCGATCTTCTCGAATATATGATCGAGTTCCTGTCAAAAAGGATCATGAAGAAGATGATGAATATCATCCGCAATGTTTCAAGTGTAAATGGTTTGGTAATATTGCTAAAGACTGTCCCAATCTTAAGAAATACACTGGAAGCAAGGCATTGTCTGTAACTCAAGATGAGACCTATGATTCATACAATTCTGAAGAAAAGGAAAGAACTAATATTGCATTAGTTGTCAATGATATTTCTTCCTCCTCCATTAGTGATTTACCCATTTTAAGAATGGACATGTCTTCCGATGTTATTAAATCATCTAATGGTAAATGGAAAAATAAGACAAGATGCAAAAACTGTCTTAAAAACAGAATTGCTAAGAGTTTCACAGGCAACCAAAGTCAATCTCAAGATACTTCGCTAGATCGAGGTAACAAGAGGAGAATTTCTCATACGATGCTAGATCAAGAACACTCTGGTTGTTCAAAATTCCATAATGAGAGAAAATCTCATACTAATACCACCTGATCGGTAATAGAATTATTTCCTCACCATGTGTGCCAAATTTGAGTGAGGAAGAAGAAAATCAATGCACTTTTTGTGTAGGTTATGGAAATAAAATCTAGTAATTGAAAATATTTGATATAATCGTATTTTTAGGGATATTATATTTTGTATGCAGAAATAGTTGCGGGCACAAATTGAACGGGGTATAATTTCCTGATTTAGGGAATTTGTTTCAAATAAATTGTAAATACGACCTAAATATTATTCATTCAAAAACATTGTGATTTTATTGCTATGTTTCTTAATATTGTTCATTCAAGGATATTTTTAAATAAAGATGGTAATGATATTATTGATATGTTTCTTAATATTGTTCATTCCAAGAATTTTAAAAAAAGATGGTAAAAAATAATACGATTAGGTACTCAAGTGATTTGGTGGATTAAGCTTGCCAAAAATAATAACACAAAAATAAATAAATTTTAGTTATTTTTAAATATCGATTAATATTATTCCAAAAATAAATATTCCGCCTATTTATATGGTCAATCATCTCTCTGTATAAATCATTCCATGTAATGCCAAACCGGCCATCATTTCGATGCAACTTCTTTCTTCTAATGTTGTTTTGCTTTGCAGGTATTCTAAATCGATTGGCGCTATAAATGTTTTTCCAATGGGATTACTAATAGCATGACGGCATTAAGAAATTTGTAAAACTCTTCGTCTCTTGATTTTTTTTTTTCTGAATTTAGTGTTCCATATATTTTACTCTGTGATGATTATCTACTCAGCTCATATATTTTATTATGTGATGATTCTCCGCAAATATTATTTTTATATTTTAAACAAACTAACCAAAATAGGATTTGTTAATCAGGCAAAATTATATGATTTGTCCGAAATAGATACTCTGTGATTTTGTCCTAGCACAAATTACCCCCTATATAAATCGGCCAAGCAGACCAAGATCCCTCTCCCTTTTTCTCCATGTGGGCGCTTCTTAATGGTTGGAAGAACTTAAGCTAAACAACATGCAGACATATAGATCTGGTAATGATTTTTATTTTATTTTAATTTTCAGCTCTGCGACATTCGATTGTTGAATTAAACCAAAAACACCAGAAGTCCCCAAATCGTCCATTAAATCTCGGGAACCAGAAGTTAAACATCATCAAATGTGCAAGATTCTTCTTAATAAGTCCTCCAGTGAGGTACAAGCATCGACTGGTTAAGTTTCTTCTTCGTACATGCTCCAATGATCAGTGAGGACAATATAACCAAAGAACAGTAGAAGAAATATAGAGATTTTGAATAATTCAAGGTTTTACCGTTGGTTGGTATGTTTCTTTCTCTACTAATTTTTACTTTCATATCTAATAGGATTTCTTTAATTTATTTATTTTTGGTGAAGTTGAAATTTAGGATCTACGGGTATTGATCTTAATTTTTGTTTGTGTGTGTTTTGGGATTATAGGCAGTGCGATGTTTTGTGATTGTAGACTTTGAAGAATTGTTCATGCAGTACTATCTTGGTTATGGTTTGTTTGTTTTTTTGCTCTCGCACTCTTTCTCTACGCTTTTTCAAAATTTGGTTTGAATTTTTGACGTTATACTTTTTGGAGTTTCCATTTATAGGTATGAATGTTGTATGAGCATGGGACGAGGGATAATTTTTGTTTTTTCTGGATATGAAGTTACGAGCATCTTTAGCATCGCCTAGATGAAAATGTAAGCATAACAAACTTTCATTCTGATGATGATGAGTTGAATTTGTGATGCCTTTTGTATTTAGTGATGCATATATTTTATATTGTGATGATTATTTGCCCAACTTCAAGGTCCTGAGACCGTAAGTTACAGTCTTCAAAAAATCATCTAATGCTGCTTATTGTTAGCCAAAAATCCTACTTCTAAAGTTCCCATGCATCATTCTACGTTAAATTTCTCACAGACCCAATGTTTTAAGGAATCTCTTAAATTTATTAGCACATAATACTGAAGTCTGAAAATTGCAATGGCTATGGATGGTATCATCTATTGCATTACCCTCAATGTGAGAGTTTTAGATATCTTAGATGAATCCTTGCACTTAGTAATGCCATCGATGCTCTTTGGGTGTGTGTGGGGGGGGGAGTGGCCGAAAAAAAAAAAAAACCCATTTCTCTTTGGTTTCATCTTCTTCTGATTTTCTTCCTCGAAGGTAAATTAAGGACACAGGAAATTCAAAGGTTAGTTATCTAATCAACAACCTAATTCTTTTTCAACCATAACTGTATTCTTATTCTTTGTTGGTATGTCTACTTCCAAATTTAAAAACTTTCGTATTTCGATTTTAATTATGACGATTTAGTATCGCTTCCAAGATTTTATTGAAAATTAATAGCGAAATTTACTTTCACTAAATTATTAGCCACCTCAATGTTGGATTCATGTGGATAAGAAACTTCTTTAAATGTTTGTCAATGTTTTCCTATTTGGCTTAGATTGGTGGTGACTTAAGGAATCCCTTGGAAGATGAAATTTAATTTTCTCCTACAAAGGTATCATTTACTGAACTTGAAATTCAAATACACATTATTGTATCATCAGTAGATATGTTTCCATTATTTTTCTTTTGATATTCAGTACAAGAATTGCATATAATTTCAATCTTCCAACACTATTTATTTATCTGACAAAAGATCTGACTGGCCATCACTATTTTTCTCTCATCTTCTTGAACCAATATCTAAATGTTTAATTTATGCAGGGTGAACACTTCGGCATTATTATTTTAGAGGCAATGGCAGTGGAGAAGCCCGTTATCGCATGCATTAGTGGTGGTCCTATTGTTGGGGAGAAGCACAGAGGCATATGAGTGGGTATTTTGTACCATAATTTTATGTTCGCCGTTTAAATTAGTATGTTATTGATGTTTTTGGAGGAAAAAGTGAGTGATGATGGTGACTAAACAAAATTGTGCATGATGAGTTAAAATTTATACTCTTATCAAGAACTTAGAAACCTTGATAATATTTTTCGGAGATATACGAGCATCGTGGTGTTCCTCGTATAGAGCTCCTAGAGCTCTAGTAGTGAAGGGTGGAAGCAAGGACTTTGTAACTTGAACTTTGTATTGATTGATTCTTGCTACCTTACTTACAAATGAATACAACATGCCTATTTATAGGCTACAAAAAGAAGAAGAGAACTATGCCTATGGAGGCTAACAACTATGCCTATGGAGGCTTACCTACCATGGAGGTTTCCACCAAACCAACTACTAGACAATCTAGTATTCTTATTTGATTTGTCTAACTCTAGAACACTCATTTTACACATGTTAATTGTCTAACATTGACTCTAGACATCCTAGATATTTCTAGGTTAATCTAGATAGGTGTGAACACTTGACTAAGTTGGTGTTGAATATTCAACACTCCCCCTCAACACCGACTTTCCAACTTCTCTTTATCGTAGACATTTCGGTCCCCTTCATAGTTTAAGGATGTTTCGGTCCTCTTCATAGTTTAAGGACGTTTCGGTCCTCTTCGGAAGTTTAAGGACATTATGGTCCTCTTCGTAGTTTAGGGACATTACGGTCCTCTTCGTAGTTTTAGAACATACGGGTTCCATCGTAGTTTAGGGACATTGCGGTCCTCTTCGGAAGTTTAAGGACATTATGGTCCCCTTCGTAGTTTAGGGACATTTCGGTCCTCTTTGTAGTTTTAGAACATACGGGTTCCATCGTAGTTTAGGGACATTGCGGTCCTTCTTCGTTTCAGTAAAATACTTCTTGTACTCTTTAGACAACTCATAGGATTTTCACCCACTTTTGTTGTTCTCTATCTCATCACCACTTGGTGATTGCTTCCGTTTCTTCACAACATTTTTTGTTGTTTCTTCTTCTATTCATCTTTGTTCCAGTCACGCTTTTGTTCGAAAACTGTAACACTTCTTTGGTTATCCATATTCTCTCACAATCTTTCATTTCGTCAAGCTTCTGCCACAAGCTCTAACTATTTTTCTTCTTGTTATTTGATGTTACAAATTTGCCACTTTATCCAGATTTGCCACATTTCTGAATTCGTAAGAGATTTGCCACGCTATGACATAATTGTCACACTTTGGTTTGTACGTATTTAAACAAACACCTGTAAACCCATTTAGACTTCATTTGGACATTACAAATTAGGTAATTCCAACACTCCCCCGTAATTTGTAATGGCTCTGTTTTTTTTTTTTTGATATTCACCCAATCTCCGTTTGCGGCTCTTATCTCCTCATGCTTGCTTCGCTTGCAGTAACTCTTTATGTTTGCCGCCACGTACCGCCGTTTTTTTTTTTATTATTTTTTTTTGTTCTTCTCCTTATCACGAGTATGATTTAGTATCTCGTGACAAACATGCCATGCTTTTCTTCGACAATTGAGGAAGCAATCTGTTGCTCTTACCCTCAATATTTTTTTTTTTTTCCCGATTTGAGGAAACAACCACTTATTGTTCTTACCCTCAAACCCTTCTCTGATCACTTATTAGGAAGTGACCCTTTCTTCTTCTCTTTTATCTTGTTTTTTTTTCATGGAGACCCCTTTTTTTTTTTCATGGAGACCCCATTTCTTCTCTTTTAGTATTTCTTGCTCATTTAGTATGTCTCCTAACTTCTGCGTGCAAGCCTCTACAAATTCAACATTTTTGAAATGTCGATATTACAAAAGCTTTGTCTTGTAGTAGCAGTAGTTTTTTCTTCTTCCAGTGGATACATGTCCACCGGCTTCGTGTCACAAGTAGAAACTTGATGTTGTCGTGACAAACATGGCTTTCTTGCCATTTTTTTTTTCTCTCAAAACCGAGTAGGTCGTCTCATTGAGGCTCTCTTCCCGCAATATGAGGAGAAGATCATTTGAAGCTCTCTTCCCTCAATATATGGAGGCATTCGTTGTTGACGTTTTCATGATATCGGCTTCTAAAACTCTTGAACGATTGTGGAGGCAATCCTTGGTGCACTCTTCCCACAATTGTCTTTAGAATTTTGTAAACAATTTGAGGAGGAAAATTATTGCTCTCTTCCCTCAAACTTGTCTTCTGGTCACTTATCAAAAAGTGATTTCTTTTTTTCTTCTCTACTTTTCTTTTTCCACATGGAGGCGTTTTTGCTCCTGTGAAGGTAGGATTTTTTTTTTTTTTTTTTTTTTTTGACAGTTGGAATGGTTGAAATCTTCTTAGTGGTGTTTGCATCTTCTCCTTCTTAAACTTCATATCTTCTCAACTCGAAAGCTTTGAAACCCATCAATTCGTAGCGGAAACTTTTACGCCCATTTCGGATCGAACGAGCTCTGATACCAAGTTAAAATTTATACTCTTATCAAGAACTTAGAAACCTTGATAATATTTTTCGGAGATATACGAGCATCGTGGTGTTGCTCGTATAGAGCTCCTAGAGCTCTAGTAGTGAAGGGTGGAAGCAAGGACTTTGTAACTTGAACTTTGTATTGATTGATTCTTGCTACCTTACTTACAAATGAATACAACATGCCTATTTATAGGCTACAAAAAGAAGAAGAGAACTATGCCTATGGAGGCTAACAACTATGCCTATGGAGGCTTACCTACCATGGAGGTTTCCACCAAACCAACTACTAGACAATCTAGTATTCTTATTTGATTTGTCTAACTCTAGAACACTCATTTTACACATGTTAATTGTCTAACATTGACTCTAGACATCCTAGATATTTCTAGGTTAATCTAGATAGGTGTGAACACTTGACTAAGTTGGTGTTGAATATTCAACATGATGTGATTTACGCAAGATTAAACTTAAAATGATGAATTGCTTCCCATTTTTTTCAAAAACGGATGTTTTTTTCACCTACAAATGTTGTGTAACTGACACTGGAAAGAACTTTGATCATTTAAACATAATCACACAGATACCTAATTGGGAAAACAGGAAGTAAATACACGTCCTCTATCCGACTCTTGTTGTTTTCATTTACAAACTTCACTAAGTTCTTCGCCAAACATAAATTCTCCACTTTGTCATGTGATTTTCCTCAGGTCTAATAGTTCATTACCATGTTCCATGTCAACCTTCTCATCAACCAACATAAGAGTTCCCACTGCATCGTCATGAGACCTACAAACAATTTTTGACGTTGGAGATTTATTTTTTTAATTCCACCCCGAAATCGGCTTTCCCTCCAGTAAAAGTGGCTTTCCCCCTAACAACTATCTTTTTTTTTTCCTTCTTATGTTTTTGTTCTCTTCTATATATACCAGGAAGCATGTAAACTGTCGCATTACTTTCAATCTTGTGAGGTGTATTTGGTCACAGTTATATATTCTAGCTAAAGTTAAATATCCTATTATTTCAATGGTAAAGTGGCTAAAAAGGTTGTGGGACAATTGTGATAATGAATAAGGAACCAAATAGGAAAGACGGACAGAAGCTTAACACTTACCCGATGCGTAGCACGGGTTTCATCCTAGTTATATAAGTTTTGTTGAATTGACTTCTCATTGTTCTCAACTATATGTCAATGCCTCGTTTGCCATCTCTTCTCGTACTTTTTTTTATTCACATAAGAACAAGCATTATGTTTATGTTTCTGGCTTAGCCTAGCGCCGAAGAAAACCACACTGCCGCAATTGGTTTTGTCTATAAAGGTGGGCCTAAAAGAAATACATGGCAGAAGAAAACTCTTAAGCAAGGCTACGGCTATCGCCTATCGTACACACGTGTAAATAAACTATCTACTAGTTAGAATGTGGAGGAAGTAAGCCCCATAACGATTTTTTTTTTTGATCGGTAAATTAGGGGATTTATTGCGAAACGTAGCGACCACTGCAGAAAAAATACAACAAAACAAGACCGATCAAGGGGGAGAACACCAACCACCCTAAGAAAAGTAATACACAATAGACTCTACGAAAAAAAAGTTGTGCCAAATTCTAAAAAGAATACACAGGAACAAGCTCATAACTCCAAAATTGAACTTTCAAGGTGGTTCAAAGACCACATTCTTCTAGTTGAGCATGAACTCTTTAAGAGTTGTATTCCGGAAATCAGGTTGAAGATAGAGCCAGAATGCAATTGTATTTCTAATTTTCTGGATGAGTTTTGCTGCTGTGAGAGACTTGTTGTCGAAGGCTCTATGATTCCTTTCCTTCCAAAGGGACCAGAGAATGGCTGCAGGTAGAGTTTTGATAACCAGGGACTTCCTCGTCTTGGTTGCAGGACAAGGCCAAGTGCAAAGAGCAGTGGTGATCGAATTAGGAAGAACCCAAATCAACTGGAATTCCTCTCTAAAGAAATTCCATATATGACTAGCTAACTGACAATGGAGAAGAAGATGCAGAGGCGTTTCTTCATCTTTTATGCACATGTAACAATGATTGACCCAAATCCTTTTCCACTTTCTTTTGTTCAACTGATCTTGAGTGAGAATTTTATTCTTGGTTGCTACCCATAAAAAGAAGCTGACTTTCGCAGGCCAAAATTTAGACCAAAGTCTCTTAGGATGAACGCATTCCATAGGATTAACTTGAGATCCATTTTTACTTATCAGCCAATTGTAACACTTTTTGACTGAAAAATCACCTGTGCTCTGCCCATCTTTCCAAACTCTTTCATCGGGTAAGTTAGAAGGGATTACTCCATTGGTGTCAAGAAGGTGAAGCTAGGATGCTATGTCCCTTATAACATGATCTTGTACTCTTCTTGTAATGCCCAAATTCCAAGAGACGGTGTTATTAGAGTACATCTGGTTTATAGTGAACAATTTTGAAGAAGACGCTTCATAGGCAGCCGGAAAGCGAAAAGAAAATGGTTGTTCCCCAATCCAAACATCACACCAAAATCTAATCCGTTTACCATTTCCAGGGATAAAAGTGCAGTTGTCTTCAAAATATTCAATATGCTTGTGTATACCCTTCCAAATACTGCAACCATATGGTTGTTTGATTGCTTTGGTGTTCCATTCTAGCTGCTCTAAACCATACTGACTGACGAGTTGTTTCCAAAGAGGATTTGTTTCACTACCAAACTTCCATAACCACTTCATGAGTAAAGCTACATTCATTAGATGCAGTTGTTTTATACCTAAGCCTCCCATCTGTTTAGGAATCGACACCTCATCCCAAACCACTAAATGATAATGTTTTTCATCAGATCCATTGTCCCACAGAAAATTGCGCATTATTCTCTCAAGCTTTTTAATTACACTCATAGGGGCTTCAAGGATAGAGAAATAGTAAATAGGCAAAGAAGAGAGAACAGAATTAATCAAGGTGAGTTTACCTCCTTTACTGAGATCTTTGAATATCCAAGCCGGAAGACGAAACTCGAATCTTTCAGTAATTTTGTCCCATTTCAGATTGGATCTATAAGAATCTCCGAGTGGCAAACCCAAATAAGTAGTTGGAAAAGATTGTACTTTACAACCCAAAGTGTTAGCTAGAGAGTTGATATTTTGAATGTCACCAACTGGCATGATGGATGTCTTGTGGAAGTTCACCTTGATCCCGGAGATGATTTCAAACCAAATTAAAATGTTGCGAAGATTGGATATGCAATGCTGGTCATTCTGGAGAAAGACAAGAGTATCGTCAGCAAACTGTAGGTGAGTGATTTTGGCTCCACCGGGTACAATTTCGAAACCACTGAACCAACCGATGCTTGCGGCCCTTTCAAAGAGTAAGTTAAGCGATTCTGCCACAAGAAGGAATAAGAATGGCGAGAGGGGGTCTCCTTGCCGTAGTCCTTTCGAATTTTTAAAGCGCCCATTGGAAGAACCATTGATTAGGACAGAGAAATTGACATGAGTAATTGATGCTTCAATCCATTTTCTCCATTTGATGCCAAAACCCATCCTCTGCATCACATAGTCAAGGAAAGACCAAGCAACATTGTCATATGCTTTTTGAAAATCAATCTTGCAAAGAATACCTGATTGGTTGAAACGTTGAGCCGAATTGATACATTCATTTGCAATGATTGCACCATCCATTATTTGTCTTCCTTCCATATATGCAGATTGTTAGTGACTAATAATTTTTGGAAGAACTGATTTTAGTCTCGATGCAATGACTTTAGAAATTATCTTGTTGATACTACTCATCAAACTGATGGGACGAAAATCAGTTATCAATTCCAGGTCCTGCACTTTAGGAATAAGCACAAGAAATGTAGATTTTAGTCTCCAGTCAATCACTTTGTTGGTGAAGAGATCCCCAACCACCTTCATAATGTCAGCTTTCATGAAATCCCAAGACGTGTTGATGACGAAAATTGGCATGCCGTCAGGTCCAGGAGCTTTGTCCTGCGCCAAATCATTTAATGCTTTGTAAACCTCTTCTTCGGAAAATCTTTGTTCTAGTATGTTGGCATCAGTTGAGGAAATGGTTGGGAAGTTGAGACCGTCCAGCTGAGGTCTGGACAAACAATCTAAGCCTTTATAATAGGAAACAATTTCCTTTTTGATAATTTCTTTATTATTGGTAATGACACCACCAATCTTCAGTTGAGAAAAAAAAATTGCCCTTTGCTTGGCAGACGCATACTTATGGAAGAAATGTGTATTATTTTCATGCTCCTCTACCCAGTTGAGGTTAGTTCTTTGCTTCCAAAAATCATTGTGCATCTTGGCCAATCTTTTGAATTCAGCTTTGGTGTTTACCTTGTCGATAGCTAGTTGAGTATTGTCAGGATCAATCAGCAATTTTGAATCCACCAGCTGACCAGCAATTAGATTGTTGTAAATAAGTGTATCGATCTTGCCAAACACTTCACGGTTCCATACCTTCAATTTTTCCTTGAGGGCCTGCATTTTTTTTGCTAGAATGTAACCTGGAGATCCATTAAAACTGAAGGATTTCCACCAAGTGCGCATGAGATTAAGAATACTAGGATCTTGCAACCACATCTTCTCAAATCTACATGGGGTAGGACCCCATCCTTCATTGTCAGTTGAAAGTCTTATTGGACAGTGGTCCGAGAAAGGCCTAGGTAGAATTGTTTGCTCAATCCTACTAAAATTATCCTCCCAAGTGGAAGAAATAAGAAAACGATCTAGCTTGCTCCATGAAGAATTTCTGCTCCAAGTGTAGTGACCACCAATGAGAGGAAGATCCATGAGATGGTGCTTTTGAACTAGAGACTCAAATTTCTTCATTGATCGAGTGATAATACTTCTTCCAGATCTCTCGTGCATAAATCTTGTTACATTGAAATCACCACAAAGAACCCACGGTTCCTCCCAAATAGTGCGAATATCTCTTAATTCAGCCCAAAATTGATTTTTCTCATTGTTGAGAACAGGGCCATAAACAGCGGTGAGAAGCCAGTTAAAATTTTCGAACAAAAAATGACACCTTATTGATACAGAGAAAGCCCCCAAGAGAGTTTCAGTCACAGCAACTTTATTAGTATTCCATACCACAATGATTCCACCAGAAAGTCCATTGGAGTCTAAGGCAATCCAATCGAAATTATTTCCTCCCCAAAATTGCTTCACTTGATGTCTCTGCCAGCCGTTAACATGAGTTTCTTGCAAGCAAAGAATGTATGGCTTCCATAATCTTAGTAAAACCTTAAGCTCTTCCCTTTTACTGCTATCCCGAAGTCCCCCTATGTTCCAAGAGATGATTTTTGTCTTCATGGATCAACTAAATTTACTGATGCTGCTGCCTCATTGATAATATTTTCTTTGTCGATGCTTGATTCTTCAAACAATTCAAGAAGGTTAAATTCGTTTACGGAGGTTGATTTATGCATTAATTCTTGCAATTGATCTTGAGTTTGCTGAAAAGATACTCCAATCCTTGGTCCATATTCTTGAAAGGTGTTAACCAAGGTCTGCAGCTCTTCTAGTGCTTCAGCTGTTTCTATATCTTCTTGCGGAACAGTGCGATCTGCACTAGCCTTTGCATCTGTTGTTGCGACTGGAAAATGAGTTGAAACGGGGGATAAGAGTGTGTCAAAAGGGTTGGGTTGGACTGGAAGAAAGGTTCTATCCACTATCATTGACTCACTGGTGAAGGCTTGTTGATGGGCTTGCTCGACTTCCGGGTTTCTGGTTGTTCTTGTATTAATCCACCCGTTACTGTTTTCCTCAGGAACTACAGCTGTATTGAATACAAAATTTGAAAACGCATTAATTGTTGTTAATGATATCCCCAGATTCAACCACTTAAAATTCATGCTTTTCAATTGTCTTTATATCATCCATAATTTCTCCGGCTATAAGAAATGAAAGCCCTTCCATGTGCATCATCTTGAACTCACCTTGAGGAGTAAATGGACCTGCAACTTGAAGAAAAATAGCCGAGTAATCTGAACCATTTAAAGAATTAGGGTATGCTGAGATAAGACCCCCCCACATTTTACCTAATTTTGTGTATGATTTAAGGTTCCAAATGTGAAGAGGGACTCCATGAACTGCAATCCAAACCGGTTTAGGAGGTACAGCTCCTTGTTCTTTAAGACTATTAATGTCTGGTGACCATTCTGAGAAACGCAACTTGGCTTCTCCAAAAACTACTTCTTTCTTCGCCATAATTTCATTCTTCTTCTGACTCGTTTCTACAAAAAATACAGCCTTGTGAATTTTAGGAGAAATGGGAGCTAATGTTATAGATCCTTGAAGTTTAAACGTTGATTTAATTATCTTCGCAATGCTGTCCCAAGGAGTATGAGAGTCTTGAATTTCACAAACAATTGCTCCTTTCCATCTGTTGGTGAAGACTTCCTGTTTAGGAGCTCTAAAGGTCACTGACGAGGTGATGAGAATAGGTGGAGATGGTTGAAAGGTTGTAGCCATGCTTAAACAAAACTTGATTGCTTCCGCAAACTCATACCACCCTTTGCCTTCACCACCAGCAGGGAAGAAACATACTTCAGCTGGGTCTCTTTTTGCACTGTATCTTGTTAATTTGAGCATCTTTCTATTTCCAAAAAAATTCCTTACCAGAGATAGCTTATCATTTCCTTTGTTAAAACTCCAGTATGTTGGCTTTTCTCTTAATCTTGATGATTCATGTTGGAGTATTGAACTTATCCATTCAAAAGCTTCTAAGGGTACTATAAATTCCTTGAAACCCGTTTTGATTTCTTTAAGATACGCCATAACCTCTCCATTATACTTAACTTTTGCAATTTCGAAAGATTTGTTACTTATGGAAATGCATTGTTTTTCCCCTGTTGCTATACTTGAAGATGATTTGCCTATTCCTATTCCTGTTGATGTTGTTGTACTCCTGCTATTAATGCCGTGATTTGATCCACCTAGTACCGACGCCCATGATGATCCATTGTGATTCAGATGATGCGTACCCATGGTGGGTAAGAATTGATGAGACCCCATCCTTCAATTCGCTTCAGCTCTCTCCTCTCTCCTCTCCTTAGTCAGTAAGTCAGAAGAAGATGAAACCAAAGAGAAATGGGTTTTTTTTCGTCATCTTCTTCTGATTTTCTTTCTCTTTGGTTCCTTCAGCTCTCTTCTCTCTCCTCTCCTTAGTCAGTAAGCCCCATAACGATTGATCTTCTCCATATTTCAAAGATAAAGCCACAAACTAACCGCCATAATGCTTGCTCTAAGGCGCCAAATTACAACTCACACGAAAAGAAGACCTTTCAAGGATGAAACTTTGAAAAATTCAAGAATCTAATGAGCTATTTTAATTTTTAAATGCTCAGTTTCGCTGTCTACAATCCCAGTTTGGAAGTAAATTTTTGTCATTGCGTGGGTTTTAGCTTGGCAAGTCGATCAAAATGTATGGCGTGTCTAATAATGTCCCTTGGAACATTTCAATGGGCGGAACCTGGCCAGTGGCTATAAATAATAGTTTAGCAACAAAGACTTATCACCCACTCCATTGGCATCCTGGACATATTCTCCATGCATCGGATTATTCGCTATAATGTTAGGTATTCGCTATAATGTTATATAGGTGCCCTAGAAAAGACAGAAAATCAAAAAGAGAAAATCACCTTTTCTCTCGTTTAATCAAATTCTTAGTGTGGTAATTTATTGCTTCTTTAAAAGAGTAAGTAGACTAAAAGAAATCGGTAATTGAAAATTAAAGATAAGTGGAATGTAAAGTTAGGCTGTCACAAAGATAATCCCAACGGCAATAATAATATTTACTTTTCCTCTCACATTTTTTTCCGATGGCAATAATAATATTTACTTTTCCTCTCACATTTTTTTCGGATGGGTCCTGATGGGCGCGGAGGACGGCAAGGATTCCGCCATTGTTTTTGGTATGTGTACGGTCGTTTTATTTATTATTATTTGCTTTAGGCGCCAAGCATTTTTGTAATCCCAATGCTTTGTTTGTAATAGAAAAAAGTAAAATTAACAATTGGTGCTGTGACGCGTGATTCCCATTGAAAAAGACATTTTATCCAACCAGCTTCAACAAACTTGCGCTGCCTAACATCAACTAAGGTCAACAAAAAGGAAATGATCATAAAACATAAAATAAAAAAAATGTAAACATCTAATCAAACAGAAGCAAGGGTGTAGATGCATTGGTACCCAACAACCTGTAACCCCAAGAATAATCCGTTTGTTAGAAAGCTTGCAGGTACTGCACCAGAAATAATCTTGAAGCTTAAATCTTTTAGATCATAAGAGATGTACTTGTTTGGAATCAGCAAAACTAATTTTGGTGAATCTTGTTCATTCTCTTCAATAAGCAAAACATTGTAGTCAAAAAAACGTTTCTGATCGGCATCAAGTAATTCAGACTTTAGCTGGTCGAGATTTACATGGTATCTTTTACTCCACCCACTGTAATCATTCTTCATCTAATATATATCAAATTCTTCGTAATAACATCCAACCTTAATAAGATATAAATGCCCATTACACTCACCAAAGTACTTAAATCTTATTATACTGATGCTCACAGGTTGCGACGGTGGAATCGGCAATGTTTTTAACAGTCCTTGATCTATATCAAAATATAGTAATTGAGACTCATTTGTTGATCTCATCCAGTGCAAGGAACCATTCCAGAAGACACCTGACGAAATTAAAGGACAAGAGAAATTAACTGTATATTCTCCAGAAACTCTCCAAGAATCCGTCTTTGAAGAGTATATTTCAATGCGATATTTATATATCCCACCAGCCGGTTCATTTGCTTGCACATAAATCACTTCATAATAAGATGATTTTACCGGATCAAAAGCTAAACTAAGATTGCGATCACCGACAGCGAAGTTAATTGATGGTGCTCGAGGAAGAATTTTGGTATGGCCAGTTGTTGGATTGCAAATGTAATATATACATCTGCTAGTGCCAACGCTGCGACAAAGAAAAAGACCATTGCAAGATTGTAAAATCTTTGTGTCATCTATAATTATACGGTTCAGAACCCTGAGATTTCTTGAATTGACATGATTAGCATTGATGTTAGATTCATCAAGAACTAGGAATTGTTTACCTAAGGTTATAGAACTTTGTAAGAACAATCCAGGGATAGGTTGACTGCAGTTTTGAATGGTATGTTTGCGAATAAAGTACGATTTTGAAATCAGAGAAAACCATTGTTTACACACTAATTTGAATACGAAAAGAGATTTCACTGGTAGACACAATAAGATTTGCGTTAAGATGTCGAAATTGCTAGCCACTGCGGAGGATGAAGAGTTGAAAGTTGTTGTGTTATTATCATCGCCATCATCATCTGTATTCAGTGAACAATTGGTGCTGAAGAGATTTGTAAGAGAAAATTGATCATTCATCGAAAAAAAACGTTTGATAACAGAAGAAAAACTGGATTGGAAGAAAGTGACCAACTCTCCGAATCAATTTAAAGTGTGCAAGAAGTCGTAAAGATAGTAGTGGCTAGTGGGGGAGTGGGAGTTGCCGAAAAAAAAAATATTTTAAAAGAAAAAGAAATAGTAACAACGAGATAAGTAGTAGCGGCTAGCACGGAGATAGTAAAGGCTCGGTGGGGACCCTTGTCGCACTACTTTCTTGGACCAGGAAGGCACTAATTTTGGAAATTTAGTCGTACGTATCATATGTCTACTTCCGGTAGGTGGTCCCTAATTGGGCTGACCGAGGGACGAGGAATGACCCTATATATAATGATTTTGTGTCAAATGTGAAGGGTGCTTTTTTTTTCTCTAATTCAACAAAAAAGATTGGATTTTGAATAACCAAAAAGGACGTAGGTGTAATTTTTTAGAGGTCCTGGGATCGAATCTCAGGACCAGCAACACCGCCAAAACATAGATTTTGCTTTACAATCATTTATTTCAGTCATCCAAGCAACACTTCTTCTTCTTTTGGCTGGGGATTTTAGGGAAAGCTTCTGTTCTTGGATTTGTGAAAGTAGAAGAAAGGTTTGATTGAGATTTTGATACAACATGTAATGGAGATAGGATTAAGGCTTAGTCATATGGGCTAGATATCTAGCTGCTAGATTGGTCATCCACGTCAGCCTGGGCAACCTCTTAAGTCTTATGGTATTGATAAGCTAGCAGCGAAACGCTGAATAGAACAGCGCTAAACGTCGAATGGTTCGACGTTTCATAGGGATGGGACTTGGGTTGGATCAACCCACTCAACCCATGCCCAACCCGAACGTTGGGCGGACATGAGCAACATATTTCAAAACTTTGGGCAAGCTTGGGCCTAAATTTTATAAACCCGAGTTAAATTTGGGCAAGCATGGGCACAAATATTTCTAACCCAAACAACCCGCCCAACCCGAAGAACTATATATAAGACATTTTTTATAATTAGTATTATCATCTATTTAGAGAAATTTTAGATATTATCTTCAAATTTATTAATGAAAATATAAAGTATATTTATCTCATTAATCATTCGATATGAAAAGAGTTTCTATTATTGTAAATAATCATCAGTTATTTGGAAATTTAAAATAAATGGAGCAATTAAATCTTATTATTACTAAATTTATTATTATCACATTAACAAACTTGTATATCTAGTGGAACTTGGGCCAACCCGAGGAACATAACTTGGGCGGACTTGGGCAACAACTCAATGGGTTCCACGGGTTCGATGTGCAATCTGGGCATGGAAATCCTAGTTCGGGTCTGCCTCGGCCAAGCCTTCTAACCCACCCAACCAACCCAAGTCCCACCCCTAGTCGTTTCATAATTTTATTTTTTAAAAAACTAATCATTATCTCTCTCCACCTTTTTCTCTCTCTCTCCAACTTTTTCCTCTATTTCTCCCTTTTTTTTTAACATGTAATTGGGGATATGAAATAGTAATTTTACTGTTCATACAGGTATGATTTTGCAACACAGGAAAAAAAAATACTATGCCAGTATGAACAGTAATTGGTAATTGGTAACACTCAATTTGGCTATTTCTCACTCCATCATGTTTTCCCTCTTTTCTTCTCTCCCTCTTCTTCTTCTCTCCCCATCGTATTCTCTCTCAAAAATTGGTAAAAAATATAGAGCGCTGAATGGTTCGGCAATTTATGTCACTTTTTGAGCGCTGAACGGTTCAGCATTTCAATCTCGCTGATAGTTGAACTGCGAGAAAATGGTAGGAGAGAGAAATAGCCAAATTGAATGTTAACTTTTTGTCCGCACTTTTTGGCCAGTCTACCAGTCAAATCTAGCCCACAGGGGTTACCCTAACGATATAAATTGAGGATAGGGTTGTGCTGTATTGAATTGAGAAATCGCAGAAGAATAAAAGGGGATCTTGATTTTCGATTTTGGTTAAGACGATGAAGAAGATTGAACTAGGGTATGAATCAGATGAATTTGTAGAAGACGGAGCAGCTTCTCAACAACCATGTCAGATAAACAGAGAGGAGAACTAGAAATTAGGGTTTCTGAGTGACATAGAAAGAGGATTTGTGCAGCGAAATAATGGGGAATAGATGAAATTGAAGATGGGTTAAGCTCAATTCGAGCTTAGATTTGATTTGTGAAGAATAATTTGAATGAGGAGGAGAGATTTAGGAGAGAAGCTTGTTCTTGTTTCTGTAGTAAGCATTACAATGGGGATTTTTAGTAGAATCGTCAAGAAATCTGCATCTTCGATAGCAAATATGAATGGCAAGGTGGTGGTGATGATCTCAATAAGGTTGGTTTTTTCTTTTCTTTCCTTTTCACTCATTTTTTTATTATTATACGATGTTATTGATTTTCACTTCACAGAATCTAGGTTTCACATTTTATGATCACATTGCCTAAATATTGAATTTCGATTTAGTAGAATGATTTGCTTCTTTGATTCATTTGGACCCAAGTTATTATACTTTTGCAACTTGCACAGAACATGAATTTGGTACTTGCTAATTGAATATGAAGTAGATTTTCCTTATACATTTTTTCTAACAGCTTGTAGACAGGGCAATTAGGCAAAAAAACTCATTTAATCAGAGTAAAGGTGTGAAAGTTGTTAAATTTGAATTCGTTTACTGTATTTTTTTTTTTTTTTTTTTTTTTTTTTTTTTGTGGATTTGGATACTGAAGTAGGGGGCTTTTCGTTGATTAGTGAAATAAGGAGTTAAGCTATAGCAATTGCAGTAGTAGAGACTAGGATTGATCTTGCTTTTACAAGCTGCTTTGAGACTTAAAACCCCAACCCTGAACTCCAAGTAGGTGTCTGTTGATTTTGCCTTCTTTTATTGCTTCCATGATTTCTTTTGTTTGTTTGCATTGCCTTTGTTTCTATGAACAAACAAAAACGGTTTCGGGAAACTAAGACGCAATCAGGATGTTGGGTCAAAAACAAAAGAAATGCGTAGAACGAAGAGCCAAGGTTGCGGTTTTATGTCAGAGTAATGTTGATAGCATGGAAAAACGGAAATGAAGTACATGTTAAAGACTGTAAACTTTCGTACTTCCCTTATAGTTTTCTTCTGTAACTATACTTCCTTCACAATTTGATGTGTATAGTATAATTTTTCTTATTTCCCTAGTATGTTGGATTTAATAAATTGCACAAACGGGGTTTAGGTTTTACCTTTCCTGTGTATCTGGGCTAGTCTTTTTGTACTTTAATGGCTTTACTTCTTTCTAGGCTTCAAGTTTTGCCGTGACATACTTCCATTACGATTAGATTGAAGATTACTTTTGTCTTCAAATAAACTGTCATCAAGAATGTTAGTATAACTGAGAAGATATGTGAAAATCTTGTAAGTGCTACATGCCTTTATGTTTTTTGGTAGGCCAAGGAACCAATTGCTTCTCTGGAGCAGGCTGCTCACGAAAGACCTAACTTCAAGGTAAATTTTGATTCCTATAAAATGATATCACCATGTTGCATTTTCTATGTATTGTAACATTGATTTTTATCGCTTCTGTGTTGAAGGGACTTGGATGAGAAGAGTGTGCAACAAGCTTATAACGAGTAAAACTGATGGAGTTAGTTAATGTTGCTGCCATGGTTTGAGCAGCTACAGATGATGGTGCAGGTGAATGGAGATAGGTGAACCTGAACTATAGCCGTGGAATTGAATCAAGGAAGAGGAATTGTGGGTTATATCAGTTGAAGAGAACAAAGATTAGGTCACTGGGTTAAAATTATGAAAACTGTTTGGTGTAGTTTCAGTGAATACATGGCCAGAAAATTGGGTCGGAAACTTAACAAAAACAGCCATAACTCGTCCGGTTTCCGATTCAGGCGAGTTGACCCGCCGATCCAGGTATCTAACTCAGATGGACTTGGACCTATTTTTACTGTGCTTGACTCATAGGTCGTTTGAGGAATGGATTTTGTCCGTGAGCTAAATTTAGAACTTGGCAAGAGTATAAGAGTGAGACCTCTCTACACAGATTTTTTTTATTTTTTTATTTTTTTTGTAAACTCGGTCATTTCGCTTCAAAAAATTACAAGTCCGACGCAGTGCCATTAACAGAACTAAATTATGAGTACAAAATTTAGTTGTGCATCAATTTTTTCGGTCGGCCGTCCACCGTGGCAGCGGTCATCTAGTTTATTTAGTTGTCCTCCTTTTTTATATATTTATTGAAATATCTGTTGCAGTGGAAAATATGGAGAAAGTAAAGAGACAAAGAGAGGTTTCTATTGATCAGGATAATAAGGTTATATGGATACAATATCCTTTATATATATGTAAAGGTAAACTCTAGGTAACTATATGGACCGCACATCCATGGGTCATAGGCCCTATAACAATATCAATTTTTTAAACATAGATCAAAATTTTGAAAAAACGTAATATTTTTTCAAAATATACACCGGGTTTTTGTAGAACTCATATATTCAGAAAGCTCTTTCAATTACGTAACGAGTACAAATAAGAATAGTTAATTTTTATTTTACGCAAAAAGTTTTATTGCTTTCAAATTTAATGTTATTGGATGAGTAAAATTTAAACATGTACATTGCACATGTGTTCTTACTAGTAGTTATAAGTTTACATCGTGATTATTTGAAACTATGGGAGCAACTTGCATGGTGAGGAGAAAATTTTATGCCATGACTCTGATAAGTAACTAGAGTTACCGAGTCTTGCCGGAGTTAACAAAGGTGTGTACTGTAGAAAACTTTTGAAATAAACAGCTCAATCCTAACTCTTAATTCTGGAGTTGAATAAATTTATTCATGGGAAACTAATACTTTGGATGTGCATTTGGTCTGTCCCTTCATTAAATTGGTAACTGCAAAATATACGTCAAACATGTGGCATGATCGGTAACAGCATAAAATTCTACAACCACAAAGCACTGAAGCGGCGCCAGTTCTACTTTATCTTATCTCGAGGTACTCATGGACCAATTGTTAAGATGAAGCCACAAATGTTGATGTGACTGGACTGGTGGAAAGGGTCGTTACATGCATGCATCCTAGTCTCCTCAGCAATAAATGCCCTTGCCAACCTCTACCAAACCATATCTTCAACGGGGCGAGGTTTTAGCAAAGCTAGCGACATCAAACAAGACCGTAAAGTTACTTATGGTACCCAGTCTTAAGATGGCAAGATCGAAAAATGGCCCCAGACAAAGTTTTACAAATAGATGGTTAGAGCTTTGGTGAAGAGGTTGAACATTTAAGGAGTGGAGAGATGGGAGTAAATTGAGGAACATTGTAATGCTAAGGGTTTCCCTTTACTTGCACCTATTTCAAATACACATTGTAACCTAACAATCAACATTAGGATTTCAAACTCATTACCCCTGTGGATGTAAGCTTGGGCTGAACCACGTTAAATATCTTGTATCATTTATATTTAAGTACTTCACATTATCAGCCTTTACGTTTTCTGATTCATTTACATTTACCAATTTTATGAAAATTACACTAGTTGAGTTTTTCGCGGTAACAGTTCGGTGTTAGAAATAAGGAGATTTATTGGTTAAAGATTAATCTTCCCTTGCAAATCTTTTAAAACAGCAGTTGATTGATTTTCCAAAATGTTATAACTTTTGTTTCTTGAATTTAGATTTCATGGTAGAAATACCAGGTCTGAAAAGATGAGATGATGCAACTATTACTTCTAGTAATCACGAGTATTCTCAAGAAAAAACTATTTATGCTTCATAAATAGCATCAGTGGGATTCTCAAAGATAATACTATATATCGTCAGTACAAACTGATTTTTTTTTCTTCGTTTAAAACCGCAATCAATAATTTGTGATGCCTAAAGCAAGGGGGTTACTTCGTAGAACCTTATTTTCACTTTGTCGTTGGTTGTTTGCTATTATGATCCCTTCAAATTAGGGATGGTCACGGGGCGAGTATGGGGCGGATATGTCAAATCCCAGTCACTGCCCCGTTCGTATAAAAAATACCCATACCCTCCCCGTTACTCACATGAATTGGAGCGGGACGGATATGGGGAATATCCGTATGGGACGGGTTTTCCCATGTGTTACCCGTTACACGGTATTAATACATAAATTTGTTTATAATCAAAACTTAAATATGATTCAAACAAAAATAATAACATAACAATAATGCATTCTAAAATTTTAAATTCAGAAATTCATCTTAAAGTGAAAAAAAGAATTTTTAAATTATAACTTATTAGTTTTTCTACTTTTCCCTTTATCATTCTATCTTCGTCCATGTTAATCATTTCATTATCCGTATCATTTTCACTATTTTAATTTTCAGAGAATGTATTTAATCACACCAAAGAACGAAAGTGACGAATATACAAGAAAGATTAAGAATATAATAAATGAAAGAAAGCTCAACTAATGGTAGAAATATATAAATTCGATACAAATTCTTGCATAAAAGTATAAACTCTTATAATACAT
Source organism: Papaver bracteatum (assembly GCA_023529315.1). Taxonomy (NCBI): domain Eukaryota; kingdom Viridiplantae; phylum Streptophyta; class Magnoliopsida; order Ranunculales; family Papaveraceae; genus Papaver; species Papaver bracteatum. The sequence continues at coordinate 187,751 of JAJJWX010005105.1, forward strand.
AAAAGCTATGGGGCGGGGACCTTGAATCTCATCCCGACCTCATCCCAGTAGCTTAGGTTTCGGGTATTACCCATACCCGACCCCATCCCCATTTGTGCGAGTAAAACCCTACCCAACCGGGACGGGTACCCACGGGGATGGGTTTGGGTTGGTCAAATGGCCATCCCTACTTCAAATTGAAAACATATCACAAAATTACATTACGACTTCTAAATAGGGATGTCAACGGGGCGGGGACCTTGAATCCCATCCCCTACCCCGTTCAAAAAACCAAAACCCATCCCCTTCCCATTCCCCATAAGAATGGGGCGGGGACGGGTGTGAGGAATCCCCATAGGGGATGGGTTTCCCATGGGTTACCATAACATTACAATAAATATTTAAAATTTTGTAAATAATTATAATGGTTCAAACAATGATACCAACTTAGGCAGTTCATTTTAAAATTTTAAATTTATAATAACCATCTAAAACTAAAAAATAAAGGAAACAATTGATCCATAATTAAGTATTATGGTTCTTTTTACTTCTTAGTTCCTCATTATTAACCATCTTCCTCCATGTTAATCATCTCATCATGATCTTCTTTGTTATCTTCCAAAAAAGTTCCTCGATTAGATATAATAGGTTATGGTATGGGGCGGGTATGGGGTGGGGACCTTGAATCCCATCCCCACCCCATCCTCGCATCACTACTTTCGGGGATTTCTCGTACCCCGTTTATACGGGTAAAACCCTAACCCATAGGGGCGGATCCCCACGGGGATGGGTTTGGGTGGGGCAAATTGCCATCCCTACTTCTAAATATCAGTTCCTTACGATATCTGACTGCCTACCATTTATAAGTCATTCAATAAAGTGTCGTGGAATATAATACAGAGGTGTCCAAACATGATGAATTTCAAATTTGATTACAATTCTCTAAGAGCAACTGCAGTCATATGACTATAACTAAAGACTAAAAACCAAAAAAATTTGAAAAAATGAGTTTACTCCGTGTGCGACGCTACGGTGGGAGAAGTAAATTTGGTGGGGCGCAACTTTAAAGTTGCGCCTGAATCAGGCGAACTTATTAGTTGTGCCCCACCTCTTTTTTTTCTTCTTTCGAGCGTAACTTTGAAGTTGTGCCCCATTTTATTTTATTTTAATTCGGGCGTAACTTTGAATTACGCCCCACCATCAGGCGTAAATCATACCTACACCCCACCTCTAACGTAAATAATACCCACGCCCGGTGTCGGGCGTAACTTTAAATTACGCCCGACTAAAGACTAGACTAAAGACCAAATATGGTCTGGGATTTGGTCTTTGGTCCGGATTTTAATCGATAGTCTGTCCGATGTGTCTGGGTTTTCGACCAAAAGTTTTGGTTATAGTCCATGACTGTGGTTTCTCTAAGTATCGAATAGGGACCAAATCCCGATGAAACTTGAGCTTAGAAGAAATATATCGACTTGAAATTATTGTATTTAGCCTTATTGCTTCAAGAACTTTTTATTCCTTTTGGAAAAATATTTTCCGTTGTTAGCTTACCACCAACAAAATAGCACGGATTTTTCGCTTTGGATGACTTTATGATCTTCATTTTAATCTCAAACTTGTTACCTATTATGATCCCTTCAAGTATGTCTTTTACATGATTACTGCCAAAAGGTACATTACCACAAGAATTCTGGTTGGTGAGTTAACTCTTAATACATTCGAGTTTCTTGCAATACTTACCATTTTTACGGTTTCAATCCCTTAATGAAAATTTGGTTGAATCATGCTAACATCCTCTTTGTTTTTCTAGGATTCATTTATGCAAACACCTGAAGATGGATAAATCCTACTGCGTAGGGGTCAATTAAGAAGTTAGTTACACAAGGGAGGCAGTGTTGGCCTTACAAAGTTGTACCAAGCGAGGGGATTAATAAACTTCTAACAAAGGTCCAGTTTCTTGAATTAAGTTCATTTATTCCCTTGTATAGCGTTCCGGGATTTTGATAGAGAAATAATAGATATGTGGGTGTGCAACAATACACCGACATGTACACAAGTAAGAAGATGTGAGGCAATGTTGGTTCTCCGAAGCTGCACAACTAGCACAAGCGAGAAGTAACACATTTCTCTCTACTTTTATTTGTGAGTAAACTTTTACTTAATGATATGTTTATTGTTTGTTTTCATCTTCATTTAACATATGAAACCATGTATAGAAATTTTTAGTGACAATTCTGTCAAATATAAACTTTGATACTTAGGTTTCCAATGTTCAAATTCTTGTAACTGACAACATGTTTTTTTCATTTGACTTGGCATTTGGATCAGAGTCAATCCCCGGCTCATCTTGAGTTAGAAGTTAGATCGTTTGTTTTTTTGTTTTGAGTAGATTTGACTCGCTACCTAACCCGGATCCGTTCGAGTCAGGTAACAAAATGACCCTGACTCATAGGACCAGTCCAATGAATCGCATAATTTTGAGTCAGATGGGTCAGATCTGACTCAAAAATCATACATATTGAGTTAAATCCAGACGAGTCAAGTGATTTTTGTCATATCTAAGTGAGTGTGTCGGTCCATCGAAAGAAGAAAAAAAAACATAGCATGAGTGTTTTTTTGAATGAGATCCAGAATGTATAAATGTTTACATTCAACAGTGAGAATGTATGAATTCCATAATGAGAATGAACATGTAAATGAATTTCCCAAATTACCGAATGAATCTTTGTCTCTCCTACGAGAGCTGTTTCTAATTTTTTTATTTTTTATTTTGTAAGATACTTGAATTGATGGCCATAACTTATGCCAGGAGATGGTTTAGGCTACTCTGATGTCAACAAATGATATTTTTTTGCGGATGAGCAACTTTTTTGAGCCAAGGTATAAGCATAACAACACTTTCTTATATTGGGTTTTCAAGTTCTTCATTCTCCTTGTTCTCTTTTACTGTGAAATAATTTGAAGTCGTAAAATTCCCTGAATTGGGTTTTCAAGTTCTCATTAGTTGTCACAAAGAAGACATCTTCTTGATATTTTATTTCTATCATCATCATCTATTAGAATATAACACGGGATACTACAAGTCAAGGTGACTATGAAGAGAATTCCACCGAGGTATCCGTGCAGTGTACGTGAAGACAAGATATTAGAAGATTATTGAAGATTTGGAATATCATAATTTTCCTTGTAATCTTTGTGGTTTCCTAAATATATTCACCTAGTCAAGATTTTACATTATCTTCCTAGGTTTAGTTCTCTCTATAAATTAGAGATCAAATGTAATTGTATACTCATCTCATTCTCTACTGATGATCACAATATAATTCACCCCAATGGGGTTCTTCTGTCAGTGGACGTAGGCGTTAGTGCCGAACCACTTTAATCCTTGTCTCCTCCATTTGATTTGGTATGTAGATTATTTACTTTGATTTATTTCTTTATCATTGATTAACCTTTATTTTCTTTATCAAATCAATGATATCCATGTTAGTTTTGATCTACATATAAAAATCTAACATGGTATCAGAGCAGAATTGCTCTCGATCCAATCGCTTCCGCAATTTAATTTATTTCATCGTTCAAATTTTATTGAAATGATCGATCAGTTGTTCTTATTTCTGTTTCGATATCAATAAACTCAAATATCTCTCTTTTTGGATCTTTATCTAAAAATAAATTGTTTTCATCTTGCTCTTATAATTACGAGCGAATATGTTCTTCAAACTGATCAATTTTTCTTTCACAACATCCTTATCGTCCATCAAGGATTATTTTTCATTTTATATATGTTCTTGTTATCAAGAATATTCTCAATTCCGAGAATACATCCCATTTTCAAATGCTCAAACAATTACGGTACGCATCATTATCTTTAATGGATGTATTTTCCATAATTCAAAAATCATATATTTGTCCCAAATATATTTTTTTCCCGTAAATATGCCCATTAATTCATTGCATGGGTCATTAATTTTGTTTCGATCTCTTCTCTAAGAATCTACTGTTAATTATGGTAATCCAAATAGTCTATGGTTATTTTCTTTCCAAAAATACCTACTATCTTTGTTGTTTTGTCAACAAAAGTTACTTGTTTCACGTCAAAATTAACTAGCAGGTCTAGCTAGCTTCTTATTGGAATTACGCCATCATCAATTGGCTCTGTTCATATATCATTTTTGAACCCCCAATATATCCTCACTTCTGTGAAGGGGTGCACCAAATTTTAATTCTCGAGTTCAATAGCAAGGTGTGGGCATGAAGTCAATACTGCCCATTTATTACGTTTGCGATTCTACGTGGAAATCTTACCTGTAGAGCATCATTGAAACCGATTCCATTCATATATGTCATCTCTTTTTAATCATGCACATATATGTTATCTTCATAATCAATTCATGGATTTTATCTTTACAATATGGGTAATCCCGTTAATTCTCTCACTATCAAGTCCGGAAATATCACCTATTTTCGTAATTTTGAAAATATTTTCTATATTTTTGAAAATCATCAAATTATTTTCCATATTTATCTTGGAAGATTTTTCATATCATTTCAAGATACTTTCTAAATAAATATATTTACTAATAAAACCCCATGGGATACGGATCATACATAATCCATATCTAATCAATTCTCATCCACATTTCAATTTTGGAATAATAAAAAAAAAATCCGAAATTATATTTTAAAGAAAGCATGAAGTACTACTGTTATCTCTTCCCCAAAGTGTTTGGGTTCAATTTTTTGATCTACTATCAAGTTCTATGAGTAGTTCAAGTGTTATGAATCTGATATTTGTCAATTTATATCTCTAAGTCCAATGACTCCAATCACGTGTTTTTTTTTAGTAGGCACTGATCAATGCTTTGGGTACCATGATGTCTATATCAATTCTCACTTTCATCGTGAACTCAACAATTTTCTCTATTTTATGTTTTTGTCAAGAAAATTCAATTCAGTTTTCTGGCTGTTCATTTTGTCAACCTACGCAAGCTAAGTCACGTCAAACACAGTCGAGGAATATTGTGGTGGCTATCTCCCTTTTTGATCTTATATCGGAGATCAAACAATTCACGCTCTCATGAGCTAATTTACTCTTTATTCTCTCATTGATCATTCTATGGTCGTTTTTAATTCATGTGATTTATCAAAACAATTGATGATCATATTTTTGCATTGGCTGTGATCGTTTTGGTACAAGACAAAAATAAAAAAATGAAGATGCAAGTCTTGCAGTGATAAGTAAGTAAAAAAAAAAAAGGTTGTGATGTGCCATGTAAAACCAAAAGAGAGATGCAGTTTAAACAAGTTCAAGCCAAAGAATTGGTTAACATACCCACGTACGACGATTACACCTGAAGTTCAAGTCTGTGGTAAATGACGATTCATGGTGCAAGGTTCTCTTATTTCAAGTTACACACTCCAATTCTCTCCGTGTCCAACTTGAGGGGGCCTATTAGAATATAACACGGGATACTACAAGTCAAGGTGACTATGAAGAGAATTCCACCGAGGTATCCGTGCAGTGTACGTGAAGACAAGATATTAGAAGATTATTGAAGATTTGGAATATCATAATTTTCCTTGTAATATTTGTGGTTTCCTAAATATATTCACCTAGTCAAGATTTTACATTATCTTCCTAGGTTTAGTTCTCTCTATAAATTAGAGATCAAATGTAATTGTATACTCATCTCAGTCTCCACTGATGATCATAATATAATTCACCCCAATGGGGTTCTTCTGTCAGTGGACGTAGGCGTTAGTGCCGAACCACTTTAATCCTTGTCTCCTCCATTTGATTTGGTATGTAGATTATTTACTTTGATTTATTTCTTTATCATTGATTAACCTTTATTTTCTTTATCAAATCAATGATATCCATGTTAGTTTTGATCTACATATCAAAATCTAACATCATCATTATACCACCAGAAATTAGTTTTTTGAATGCCAAAGGAAACTCATTCTTGCTTCCCAATTGAAAAACACAACACCTATCTTGATCAATTACAGATACCATGCAGAATCTGTATTTGAACTTGCCCAACTTGCGCACAATACCAATAGTTTTGTTTATTACATGTATGATATTTTTATTTTCTCACTCTTGTTTTCAGTTATCCTCCAACATTTCATATATTATTTGTTTTTTATGTAAAGAGATAGAATTATTTAAACAGAGTTATAAGGAATTTGAAGGTGACGACTTTTTACTAATTCGTGTTTGTATATATACATCAAGATGATACACACGCACATGGTGTCCAAAATAACGTTCATGTTTGCGCGGTTAATCATATTATTGTTGTGTGTTTTGGGTTGGGAGTATAACATTACATAATAGTTGCGTGTTAGGAAAATTGAATTAGTGGGAGGATTCTTGTGTGAGAGAGGCTTCAAATTGGTCAACTGATAGGTGAATTCTATTTAATATGAAAATTCCTCTAACATTGTAACAGGTAGTGTGCACAACAAGATATAACAAATAGGTGTGAGTTCTTATCTTAATATTAGTATAGATGATCATAAATGGAATACAAAAGAAAATCTCGAACAAACTAAAACGTTACAACCAAATTAAATGAACTACTAGTATAAAACAAGCAATTCAGAGATTACAGGGGATGCAAAGGAAGGAATGGGGATACGAAAAAAGAAGAATTTTAGTATAACATGAAGATAAATATGTAGAGAAAGAAGATAGTTAATAAACTTTGGAACGTGATTTCACAAGATACTAGCATGTTTATAAATGCATGAAACAAAATTCTAAAAGAAGAAAAGAAGAAAGGAAAAATAAAAGGAAATAACCAGACTTGTTAAATAAGTCATTGAGAGTCTAAAAATAAAGAAGAAAGGAAAGAATATCAGAGATGTTCTACATCAGTCCCCCCTTCTTGAAAAACAATTTGTCCTCAAGTTGACAAAATGAATCATTTGAAATCATTTTCTCCATGGAAAGTAAAAGTTTCATGCACATTGAATATGTTAGATATGTTCCAACTTGAAGGAAGATCCATAACACATAAGCATTATCACTTATTTTCTTTAAAATATTGATAGGTCCATACTTTTTCATTTTTGTTTTGTTTTACGTACCAACTGGAAAATGTCCTTTTCAAAGATGTATCATTACTAGTTCTCATTCTTCAAAAGTTTTAAACCGTCTCTGTTGATTAACAACTATTTTGTACTCGGCATTAGAATATTCAAGCTTAGTTTTCACCTCTTGATGAAGTTGAGAATATTTTTCAATTAGTTGATCAAATTTTGCATGAGACTTTGAAGGTTTAGGCAAAACTACCAAATCCAGTATATGGTATGGTACCTTGAAATAAATAATTCAAAATAGTGACTTACCAGTATAACGGTTTACACGTGTGTTGAAATAAAATTCCATATGAAGAAGAAAAGCCTCCCACTGTTTCTCTTTAGTGTCAGCAATCTTAGCACGTATCATATTTCCTAAAGATCTTTTGACAACTTCAGCTTGTCCATCAGTTTGAGGATGTGCAGTAGTACTATATTGCAGTTTAGTTCCTAACCTCTCATCCTAAGATATTTCCAGAAATAACTGCGAAATTTAGTGTCACGATCTGATGTGATAGATTTACGTACTCCATGCAAACGAACAACCTCCTCCAAAAATAAATAAGTTGCATTTGAAGCATCCGTAGTCTTCTTACAAGTAACAAAGTGTGCCATTTTTGAGTATCTATCAACAACAACAACCATTGCAAAGTCATTGCCTTTAGCGTAAGTCAGTGCACGAGCATATGCATACATGATTAAAGGTTGTTGACAGTTTGGTGCCAATCACGCACCAACAGAAGGCATTAATTTTCTCTTAGTCGAGAGGATTTTGAGATACTTAAAAAGTATTATTAGTTCAGGAACTACATTAACATGCCATATTTATTCTATTGAAGCTTATATAAATTCAGACTACGCTGGTTTCCCTGATACCAGGAGGTCTACCTTCGCTATGATGTATTTATGTGTTCTTCCTTAATCTATTCGTCTTTTAAAATACAACCTAGTATCTCTAGGTCTTCTTGTGAAGCTAAGTACAAGTGTCTTTCTACTACAACTTTAAAATTTTAGTATCTTATTATCTTATATGTTTGCAAAATTGAATATTATTGTGCAACATCCAATTAATTTTTTTGTGATAATACGGGTATTATTAGTCTGGTATCCTATTATTTCATGCCGTAACCAAACATGTATAGGTGGATTATCATATCATAAGATAATTGGTGGACAATAGTTTTCTTAAGGTACTTCATGTCAGGCCTGAAATACAATTGCTGATATTTTCACTAAAGGCATGTCCACTCCCCTTTTTCTCGTATGAGGAAGTTGTTGGGTCCTTCTGCTGTTGTTGCTTTTGTTGAAGCTTCTTCATCTTCTATTAAATCATCTATCTGATGTTGAGTTGTTTGTTTTGTTATTTTTATTTTCTATTTAAGAGAAGTGGTCATTTCTTTTCTATTTTTTGGTTCTCAAACTGATTAGTTACTTCGTGCTAGCCCTTATAGTTACAGGGACACATCAAATCTTGGAAACAAGAAAATAGAGACGCATTGTAACTCTACTTATTCTATGTGGAGTTATTCCCAGTGTAATTATGAGATTTTAGGCCATTTCTCATGAAAAAACATTGTAGATGTATTTTACTACCAACTACATCCAAAGGATAGGAAACTTCTACTCATGCAAATGATCACAAGAACCAAATATTAGACACAATGATATACGTGGTTTGGTATGATTATCTACGTCCACGGGGTGAAAGGATGAATCTTATTACTTCAAGTGTTACAATGGTGTTGCTCTCCAAGTAGAACTCACTGACAAGATGATTTATCTCTCCACTTTACTTCTTTCTCATATGACTACTAGTTTCTCTCTCTCAAAATACAACCTGCCCTCTCTTGGACATGAGTTCTTATATTTATAGGAGAGTCTACATACAACCAAACTAGGGTGTTGGTCACTACATATTTAATTTGAAGTCATGTTCTCGGGATCGTTTGTATCCTCCCTTCTTCTGTGGTTATGGCCGATGTGCTTTGATTCCTTACCAGTTCCGTGTCCGAGCCGATCCTACTAGGTGTTGTCTTGGTGTGATGCCTCCCTTTCAATCTTGTCGCCCTCTCTGTTGGCCGATGTGACGTGTGTCTTCTTATCCCTTTCCTCGTTTGACCGAGCAGGTCTTGTCTGTCAGCTTTGTCAGAGGCCTGGGGTCGAGTCTTGTCCGACAGCTGTGGAGTGACCATGCCCGATCTACGTTGCTCCTTAAATCTCGCGCCTATCAGCCTCTATCCTGTGCTTCTAGTCTCTTCATTTTTGGGTACATCACAGCTTAAGATGTAGCCACCTAGCCCTGTGGATAAGTTACCCTGATCTCGGGCCAAAACAGTCTCCTGAAGAAGACCGATATGGATAAGTATGAACATTCGGGTGAGTGCGTGGTCATTACTCAGGGCCAGCTGGAGCTAGGACTTCGTCTCCCTTTGTACAACCCTGATAACCCTTTTTACTATGAGATTCTCTCCCAGCTCAAGCCTTATCGCACTCTTGCTCAGTGGACTGGCAACACTTTTCGCATTATGGACCAATGGAAAGCTCGCCGAGATGGTCATGGTTTCACCACCGACTGGTGTACCTAAAATCCCGAGGACTCTCCGGAGTATACTGCTGCCAACTATCGAGCCGGTACCTCAACCAACGGTGATCTTGCCGGTTTTCTTCCAGTCTGCATCGTCACAGGACTATGCCCAAGGGTATTGAGAGGATGATGCTGGATGCTGATCCCATGGGCCAAGGTTCTAACAGGCGAGCCCGACACACTAATGATCCAATCTATCCCCGAGTTTCTCTTCTTTTCCGAGGACCCATTTTAAATGGTAGCTTTCCGTTGCCTTTATTTCCGGCCGAGCCTTATCCTTTCTGGGTAGTTAACGATGACAGGGCTGATAAGGTATGTGCTTCTTTCTATCTTTCTTAATTTCAAGCTTGCTAAAATTGATGCCACTTGGTTATGTGTTGACGTCAATGTATCAGGGCGATTCTACCAAGGTTATCGGCTCGAGGAAGAGGGGGGCTGGCGCAAGGATTGAGGAAGAACAGGGGAAGGTAACAAACACAGTCATCCTACTATAAGTACATGTACTTTCCCCTGTTTTTTTCCTTCATATGTTCTGACGAGAAACCTTGTGCAGAAATTTCCTAGGCGTGACTGTGATGAAGCCGATGTGGAGGAGATTGACCCTCAACCTCTTAGACGTAATCCTCACAGGGGGAAGCATGTTGTTACTAAGCCATATCCAAGGCAGAAACCAATATTTGATATCCCCGATGAAGATGACATATTCAGCGAGGATTTCTCGGGTGACAAGGGCGATGGGAAGGAGACGGGCGAGAATGTTGGTCCTGAGGTGGTCGCTAATCCTGAATTGGCCGACAAACAAGAACCCTTAAAGGCGCCCGAGCTAGGAAAAACTATTAATGCTGAATAATAATTACTTCATCGTCTGCCCCAGATTACTGGTGGGTCCTCGTCCAATGTTGAAACCTCTTTTACTGTCTCATGCCCTATCATGAATTCTATTGGAGCGCTGACTTCCCCCAACTTCGGTGCGTATACTGATGAGCAAATGCTTGCTGTCGTGCCCCTGTATGGAGATATAGCTCAGACTCTTGATATAGTGGTGAGTGATTCCATATGTCTGGGTGATGCCCCGCCCTTGGTTTATTCCTTGTCGTTGCCTACCATTCTAACTTGTTTACTTGTATCAGATTTTTCATCGGGTACGGTTGGATGCTGCCAATCATCTTATGGAAAGGTAGCTGGTGGAATCTCTCCAACTTCAATTGCAGAACGATAAGAGTCGCGCGCGCGAGATAGAAATTAAGATCGCCGATGCCCAAGGTGTGTTACAATTCTACGAACCTTAACTTATGTTGATTGAGTTTATCGTGCCAATATCCTGAGTCGGGTATCCTTCTGCTAGCCGAGATAGCTAGTATGGGCTTAGATGCTTCCTTAGAGTTTAGGATCATGAAGAGGAAGTGGGATATCGAAAAGGATTTAGTGGAGAATCTTCGTCGGCGGATGGAAAACAAAGATAGCAAAATAGATCGCCAAGCTGGGGAAATCGAAGAACTCGAGGGTGAACTAGAACGGTATCGTCAGTTTGAGTATGACCCTGCAGAGATAGATAATTTACGAGATCACTTTGGATCTTCTCAACGCCTTGCTGATGAAAAAACTACACTGGCCACGAATTTAGAGCAACGGATAGACGCTTTACAATTGCAGAACCGAGACCTTCATGAAGATCGCCGACGAATATTGAGGGATAAAGATGTAGTGGAGCGAGCTAACCGGGATCTGCTGGGAAAAGTCGGCGAATTTGACAAAGTGGTGGGAGAATTAGAATGCAGTAGGTCGCAGCTTTCAGTACTTCAGTTTTCGCGCCATCGTTTAATGGACGAGTGGAGCGAACACAAGAAGTATTGCCCCAGTAACGAATTCAACGAGCAGCACTATAACGAGTTAACCCTGAAGTTGTCCAAGGCCGAGGATGAGTTGTCCAAGTCGGTAGAGTCGCTTCAGTCAGTGTTACCATCATTTTCAGGTCTCTTAGACAATGCGTTGAGGCCATTCCTTAGATTTATATTACGTCCTATTCTTGCGAAATTGTTAAACCTTGTTCAATGAATAATGTTCTGTTTTTGTGATCTTGTAGCCGAGCAAAAACGTTCTCAGGAGTTGGATCTTGATGTCCGACGGTTGAAGCAGGACGAGGCCGATTTGGGTTCCAAGCTGGCCGATGCCGAGGAAACCACTTCTCAGGTTACCCAGCAGCTCGAGGAGGAACGCGTCGCTTATGCGGAGGAGGTGGACGAGAAGGTTCGGACGGGCATTGAGGAGTGGGTCGAGAATAAGCGGCGCGAGGTCGCGCAGAAGAGGGATGGAGCGGTTCCTCCCAAGGCTTGATTTCTATTTTTGTAGTGCTGCGTCACTAATTTGCCCTTTGTTCTGGGTTGTAAATCGCTTTGAACACCTCTTCCCCTTTTTACTTCTGATACACCGCTTGTTTTTTTATGTGGGGTGCTGCGTCGCCGATGTTGTTCGCTTTACTTTTGTTACACTTTCCGTTTCGTATGGTCGCTTGACACTTTCCGCGCTTTGTTAATGGACGCATGATGCTATCGATTTAGATTTTGTTCCTTATGTTATTCCTGCAATTGTTGATTACGCATGTTAGTAGTTTAACATTTTCTGTCGAACACACCCAACAAGGAGGGTCATCGGGCCTAATGCCATGTCCTGATTGGGGTATCTCATCACTATCTCTTGGATTCAGTGGAAGGGTACCAGTCAACCTAGTTCTAGGATCGATTTCCCCGAGCGGTTATCGATCAACCAATCTCGGGAAAGTGGTCACAGCCACCTGCGATGGGGGCGGCCTTTCAAATGTTAGTAGGCCACCTAGCTGAGGAGACCTCGCGTCTCAACAACCTTTGGAACTGGTTTCCAACCACCAAAACCCTTAGGCTACCTCGGTACTTGCACACTACCACTGCCCCGAGTACGAATAGCCATGCGACTGTAAGGCACCTCGGCACTTCCACACTGGCGTTGCCCCGAGTACGAATGCCCATTCGAGTGTAAGTCACCTCGGCACTTCCACACTGGCTTTGCCCCGAGTATGAATGACCATTCGAGTGTAAGTCACCTCGGCACTTCCACACTGGCTTTGTCCCGAGTACTAATGACCATTAGTCGCTCATGCCTTATCTCATACCCCTCACAGTTTCAAAGAGATAGAAGGCAAGTATGCTTACCTTTTCTTCATATCGCCCTTCAGGGGTGGTAGAGTTTCAGATACTTGACGTTTCAAGGTTTGGACTCTTTTGTTCCATCGAGTCTCAATAGTCGATACGATCCCTCTCCCGCTTTAGACGCAATTATATACGGCCCACCCCACTTTGGTGCTAGTTTTCCGCCCTTTTTGTCTCGCTCCCATTCGGACAGAAATTTCAACACTTGATGCCCTGGTTGAAATCCCCTTGGGCAAACACGTTTGTTGTATTCTCGCTGTAGCCTCCTTTGATAGTTTTCCATCTTTTGTAACGCCATCTCCCTTGTTTCTTCCAAATCATCGAGTTTTTACAAAATTAGATCGGACGAGACGTTTTGCATCCATGCTTCTGTTCTAGTTGTAGGGATCATTCCTTCTGTTGGTAGAATCGCATTTGTTCCATAAGCAAGCATGAAAGTTGAGGACCCTGTAGCTTCCCTCCGCGTGGTTCTGTATGCCCACAACACGTTGTCCAGTTCCTCGCACCAATCACCATGTGCTCCATATAATTTATTCTTCATGTTGTCGACAATTGTCTTGTTAGTGATCTCGGCTTTCCCATTACTCTAGGGGTAAATGGTGGTAGCTTTGCTCTTCCTGATGTTGTACGTGTTGAAAAAAAGATCGATGTTTTACCCTTGGAGTTTTTTACCATTATCAGAGACGATAGCTGCTGGGACCCCAAATCGGAAAATGATATGTTCCTAGATAAACTTGAAGACATCTTTGTCTCGGATGTGCTTTAGCGGTGCAGCCTCTACCCATTTGGTAAAGTAATCCGTGGCCACGATCAAGTACTTCCTATGCCCCGTTCCTACATGTAATGGTCCGAAAATGTCTATCCCCCATTTGGCAAAGGTCCATGGGCTTATAATAGAGCTTAAAGGTACTCATGGCGCCTGGATTTTCTTTCCGTATCGTTGAAATTCTTCTTAATCCTTCACCATTGCTTTTGCATCTTCGTTCATATACATCCAAAAATAGCCCATTGTCTTTTCCTTGGCCGATATGCTTCTCCCCGAGATGTGGTTTTCGGCGGCTCCATAGTGTAATTCATGCAAGATTATGTGGCCTTCTTCTCTACTCAGACATCGTAAGAGTGGCCCTAAGTAGGATTTCCTATATAAGATCCCTTCCCTTAGCTCGTAAGCGCCTGACTTACTTTTGACTTTATTTATTTCAGGCCGACCCTTGGGTAGTTCTCCCGTTTCCAGGTACTGGTGTATCGACCTTCTCCAATCGCCCTCTTTGTATCGCACGGCCGTGTTAATAGCCACATTGATCCGTACGTCCGGTGTTTCTAGGATTGATGGAGTAAGGAGCCTCATAACACAAATACCCTCTATGCTCGGGTCCACCATCTGTGAGGCAATGTAGGATAGGGTATCCGAGTGCCTGTTGTCTTTTCTACAAATGTGATGAAATTTAATGCTTGGTATATGGTTGATGTAATATTGGGCGAGCTCCCAATACTTTTGCAAAATGGGGTCGTGTGTTGCGTATTTTCCCGTAATCTTCTGAATCACCAATTGCAAATCACTAGTTAAACGAACCTCCTGTAGTACCATTTCTACAATTATCCGTAGGGCGTGGATTACTTCTTCATACTCGGTGACATTGTTTGTTGCTTTGAATTCCAACATGAACGAGTGCACCATCTTTCTTCCTTTCGGTGTGGTGATGACCAACCCGAGACCTGATCCTTCTCTATTCGACGCCCCATCGACGAAAACTTCCCATCGTGTAGGACTACTAGCTACTAATAGGTCATCAGGCTCTTCTCGTTCTTCCATCATCCCAGGTATATCTTCAACCTCGTCTTTATCGCTTAGTGGGAAATCTACTAGGAAGTCGGCCACTACCTGTCCTTTGATCGTTGTCCTTGTCTCGTACACCACATAATATTATTTTATTAAGGCTCCCAATTTAGAGATTCTTCCCGATTGCCCTGCATTATCCAGGACTGCTTCAATAGGAAATTTGGTGAGCACCCGTATGCGATGAGCTTGTAAATACGTTTGGAATTTAGAAGCGGCAAATGCTAGTGCCAGAACCATCTACTCCATTCTGGTATAGTTTTTCTTAGTCGGGCTTAGTGTTTTACTAGTAAAATATACCGGCTTCTCCGTATTCCCCTCCGTCCTAACCAACACTGCACTAATGGCATACGGTGTCGCCCCTAAATATAGGGTGAGGATTTCTGTCGTCTCGGGCATTTGCAAAACTGGGAGGCTGGCTAAGTGTAACTTGATGTTTTGAAAAGCCTCTTCGCTTGCATCCGTCCATTGAAACTGTTTTCCATTCTTCAGGATGTCATAAAAGGCTTTACATTTGTCCGACGACCATGACACGAATCGCCCCAACGCTGCTATGCAGCCATTTAGCTTTTGCACGTCTTTTACCGTCGCGGGAGAAGGCATTTCTAGGACAACCCTAACCTTCTCGGGGTCTGCCTCTATTCCTCTGGAGGTGATGATATATCCCAGGAATTTTCCTGATATAACCTAGAAGTCGCACTTAGCGGGGTTGATTTTTATCTTGTGTTTCCTCATCGTCTGAAAAATCTCTCGAAGGTCTCAGACGTGATCCTTAGCTCGGCGACTCTTGACTAACATATCGTCTACGTAAACTTATATGGTGTCGTGGATCTTGTTTTCGAACATGTCTCCAACTAATCTCTGGTAAGTAGCACCAGCGTTCTTAAGTCCAAATGGCATCTTAGTATAACAATACAACCCTCTTGGTATGAAAAAGGAGGTATGCTCCTGATCCTCGGGCGCTAATGGTATTTGGTTGTAGCCCATGTATCCGTCCATCAATGTCATCGCCTCGTACCCGATTATGGATTCTACTAACTGGTCTATGCTTGGGAGAGGGAAGCTTCCCTTCGGGAAGGCCTTGTTCAAGTCACTAAAATCAATACATATTCTGACTCCTCCCTTTTTCTTTGGTACCACGACCATGTTGGATACCCACTGCGGGTAATGGGATTTCCTGATTATCCCAGACTCTTGTAGCTTCTTTAGCTCGGTCTCGACCGCTGCCTGTAAATCTGGTGCGATTCGCCTCAATTTCTGCCTAACCGGCTTGACACTTGGATCAATCTTCAAGTGATGTCAGCATACCTCCGGGTCAATGCCCTCTAAATCGTGCACCTCACATGCGAACGCGTCTATGTTTTCCTTTAGCACCGTCATGAGTTGTCGTGCTTGTGCGTCCGATAGTAAAGTCCCAATCCTTACTAACCTTGGCTCCTCTATCATCCCCAAATTCACTTCCCGTGTCAGCTCAACTGTCGAGAAATTGGACTTAGGTTCCCCGAATGGAGTTGTTTCCTTTAATTTCTATAAAGGGTCTTGATCCTGAGCCTCATACGTCATGACCGCTTGTGAAATAGTTTTCTACGATTCTTCTGCAGCCTTAGATTCCTTGGATTTGTTCTTCTCTCGCCTTTGTCTAGCTCGCCGATTTTCATTTATTTCGAGATCAACCTGCATGCATTGTCGTGCTGCTTGGGAGTCGCCTACAACTTTAGCTATTCCCTTATATATCGGGAGCCTTAACCTTTGATGATATGCTGACGCCACTCCTTTAATCCCTGCGATCCATGGGCGCCCAATAATTTCTTCATAGGGAGAGGCGACGTCGACCACACAGAAAGTTGTTAATGTGTCAAGGTAGCCTCCTCCGTCCGAGACCCTCAGCGTTACCTCGCCCTTTGGGATGGTCACTGTCCCATTAAAGTCGTAGATGCGATATGTTGAAGGGACGAGGATGTCTTACGATAGCTCCATTCTCTTAAACGTGTCATAAAACATCACCTCGACTGAGCTTCCGCTATCTAAAAGAATCCTTCTTACTCCCCACTCCTCAATTATAAACGTGATGACCAAGGGATCACTGTGTGCTTGACCATTTGCAGGGACGTCCTTGGCCGAGAACGAAATAGGCTGCATCATCCAAGATTCCATGGGTAAGGTCTTGGCCATGCTAAATATTTCTTTGCCATCGCGGTCCCTCTTGTGAATCCTTGAGCTGATTACAGGGCCGAGGGTGTAGCCTTGAACTGCTGAGTGTGAAATAGTGTTCACAAATTGAGTCGACCTAGTAATGCGAACTTGATGAACCGACACATCGGGTGTCTCCATCGGCTGAGTTAGGTGTCGGACAAATTATCTCAGGTATCCATCTCGGATGAGGTGTTGGACGATATCCTTAACTTCTCGGTAATTATTAGTGGAGTGGCCCCTATACTGATGGTAGTGACAGTACTCGGGGTGATTCTTGGTCTCGTGGAACTGGATTCCCCTTGACGCTGGGTAATAAATATCGTTTCTCTTCTCGACTTCCTTGAATAATTCCTCCAAATGAGCGTTCAAAGGAGTATACCATCGGGATTCATGCCTCGGCTTCTTCCCTTTATCCACCCATTCCTTCTTCTCGATGCTCCTCGGGGGATGGTCCGATCTCTTCTTGGGACGCCTAGCGGGATCGTCCACGACTGTTTTGGCCTCGGCTGCCTCTGCGCTAGCTTCTTGCACCCCCATATCTCTTGATTCAGCCTGAATTTCTTCTAGGGCGATAAAATGTTCTTGCATTCTCCGCATTTCCTTTAAGGTCTTTGGTTTTTCAGAGAACATAGCTATCCAGATAAGGTCCAATCTTCCCAATGCGTTCTCAAATCCGAAGATGTCCTGATCTACTGGCACTTTTCCGATTTCAGTACATAGCTTCCTCCACCTATCGGTCAAGGTTCTCAAGGGCTCCCTGAATCTCCTGGAAAGGGTGAATAGTTTGTTAATTCTTGGCCGAGGTTGACTATTGTGCATGTAAGTTTCAAGAAAGTCCTCGACTAGTGCATCATATCCGTCAATCGATCCAGGTGGAAATGAATAAAACCAATCTCTCGCCTCTCCTTCCAAACTGGACGGAAAGAATTTACACATGACTACCATACTACTTTTCCATTGTATCAACTACATGGTATACATTTACAGAGGCTCGACCTCATCTTATGTTCCGTCGAATCTAGATGGAAACGTAGGTAAGGTACACTGTGGGGGGAACGACATTTGTTCAAGTTCTTGGGAAAAAGGTGTCTTCTCCGCCTCGCTCATAATCTCTGCCAGTTTGTTCTCTTAGCTATTTCCCGATAGATCCTTGATCTCTGCCTCCAACTATTTGAGCTTAGATTCTGTCGCCCCGTCCCGCCGCTCGCCCCTTCCTCGCCTCTCTTCATCAGTAGACGAATCCTCGGGTGGTCTGTATCCTCTTGGGTAAGGTATGGTATATCTCCTAGTCCGATTAAGGTAGCTCGGCCTAGCTGAGGGTGGTGGTTGCTCTGATTGTCCGCGATTGCTCGATGTTCCTTGGCTAGAAGATCACCTTGATCTAGTTCGTTGGTTCCTTAACTGGTAATTCTCGAACTCCGAGGCGATATTACACTGCTGTAGTTCTCTTAGTGCCGCTTCTTGTCTTCTTTGACTTTGTAAAATGGCCAACAACATCGGGTCTGTACTCTCATGACTAGAATGTCCATTAGGGTGGGATGGCCGAGACTGTAATGGTGCCGATGTCGGTGGTGGAGGTTGTATCAGACCAGTTGTATGTCCGGTTGCACGAGTAGGTACGTGTCCGATGTTACTGGCTGCTCCTCGCCCCAACTGAACCTGCCGAAGATGTTCTTGTTCTCTTCCCAAGGCTTCCTGGTACTCGAATTGTTTCCTTGATCTTTGTCTCCGATCTTGTGCTGCAAGCGCTTGTTCGTCGTCCTCTGTGTCTGAAGCTGTAAGCCCGTCGACTTGGTCAACTCTACTTTGGGTCAAGATGACTTGGTCCAAGGGTAGGGTGTCGTCATCTCGCCCAAGATCCACTCCTTCATTTATAGTTGCCATGCCTCGCATAGCTTCCCGAGACTCCTCGAGTGGTGGTTGTCGGCTCCCTTCTTGTCTTGGCCTCGTTACCCCTGTCTGCATGTTGCTACTAGAAACTGTACGATTTATTAATGTCCTTCCCGCCCCTGAAGTGCTAGACATCGGATGTGGTGCGTGGTGAGCCGAGTATCGTCCCTACCTACGTCAGCAAATACAAAGAACACCTTACTTTGACCTAGTATTGGAAATAAACGTTCAAAAAGGGTGAGATATATCCAACTGACGTAAAAATGTCACGATATCAGATCTTGCAGATACAAGGCCAATGATGAGTGCCAAATATTGCATATTCATACACCTTTTCATTGGCACTTAACTCATCTTTCGCGCTTCAAAGTCATATATTATCCCAAATTCTGCATTTTTACCATCTTCAAGAATAAATATTTGTATTAATTAATTTTGTGTTTTTAAGTACTAAATAAAGCTTGGAAGAATTGAGAAGACAAAAGAGAAGAAAGTTGGAAGTGTTGCAACCCGTTCGCGCATTAGTGGCAACCTGTTTACAATACATGGGATTAAACTACCCATAATCCAAAACCCATGATCCAAAACCCAAGACCCAAATCCATTTCCACCTCACCACCATTGGATTCCAAAACATCCACCTCACCCCATTGGATTCCAAAACATCCACCTCACCCCATTGGATTCCAAAACATCCACCTCACCACCATTGGATTCCAAAACATCCACCTCACCCCATTGTATTCCAAAACATCCATCAAGTGAGAAAACATGTTTTGTTGAGTAAATAATTGCCAAAATTAGAATCCAAGTGAGAGATAATTTTTGTGTATAAATAGAGAGGGTTGTTGTGTTGAAAACTCATCCAAGAATAGCTTGTTCATGTTAGTTTCTTAAATTTCAGTTTTGTTATAATGTTCTTCATGTTCTAGTTCATTTGCTAGGGTTTTAATGAAGCCATAACTCATTGGTATGTATTCATATCTTGTATCTTGTTCTTGAAAGTTTAGAATTGTTTAAAGTATAATTTAATCCAAGTTTGTCAACATCTTGCTCTCACAATGTATGCCATGTATCCATTGTAGTTAGAATATCTCCATGTTGATTATGCTACAACTCATGCTTAACCAAATATTGATCCTTAGATTATTTGTGCTTTAATAAGACAATTAATTCTTTGGAGAAATACTTTAGTTGTGATTAAATTATCCATTGGAGAAACACCTTAGTTATAAGGTAGACTTGAATCTACTATAAGGACAAGAATAATATTACAAGTTGAATGCATATCATAGGTTATTGGTGGATTTGAATACCCTAGTATCCATATTCTCATTGTTTACATATCTTGTTATTTGCATCTTTTATTATTTCAGTCACTTGAAAATCATATCGTCGTATCGACAAAATCAAACCCCTTTTGGTTACTCTTTGAATCAGGATTTAGAATCAACTTCTACACTCTCCAAATCTCTGTGGTTCGACCTGTGCTTGCAATGTGTTGCTTGTCGACACTGTGCACTTGCAGTTTATACATAGAAGTAGGTATCTTTCTGAGCCTACCAGCCAACTCGCCTTATTGGATGGGTTCCGCCTATCTACCCTATTTTGACTCTAGTTGACTTTGTGGCATATTTTGCGCTACGTCACTATCACTCCGTACGACGTCGCCTTCAGTACTTGACTTCCGCATTTAGGATAATTTGTTCTTTATTCTATATGCTCCAAATCATTAAACTCATGCACATGGTGATTGAAAAGTATGACGTACAAGTCCAAAAGTTAAAATAAGTTTCTACTGTCGTAGTTTTCTCAAAATCTTATCATGGCCGTCCTCCATAAATCTTCTCCGAGAACTCTCCGACGACTGGTTAACATCGCCGGTTATGACACCTCGAGATCGACAGTTTTTTATGTAAAAAGACACCTTAGCTTTGACCGTTTGTTACTCTCCAACATTCAAACTCTTAAACCATCTTAAGAAAACAGCTTATCTACCGTTAAAACTCGATCATCCACTGAAAATAAGCAGTCATCATATCAGCAGATTTTAAACCTAGCTCCGAACCTGTGTTGTTAATCGCCGGTGAGATTATGAGGAATCTCTGCTGATCAAACTGTTGGTGGGCGAAGAACGGAAACTTTACCACACCTTGTGAAGACGCTTCTATTGTTGTAACTATGCATGTAAACTAAACGACTCAAAATGGAAACGATTTCGGCCATCAGAGTTCATCCTAGCTTCAACTACAACACTTGAACGTG
Organism: Papaver bracteatum; assembly: GCA_023529315.1. Taxonomy (NCBI): domain Eukaryota; kingdom Viridiplantae; phylum Streptophyta; class Magnoliopsida; order Ranunculales; family Papaveraceae; genus Papaver; species Papaver bracteatum. The sequence goes on from JAJJWX010005105.1 coordinate 208,776, forward strand.
TATACAGGAGCTTTGGATCGTCTCTGAAGGTCTCCTAGGCAAGGTATCCGGAGATCTTAGTCGGATCCCCTCAGTCGGCGCTAGAATGTAGATGTATTTTCCTACCAACTACATCCAAAGGATAGGAAACTTCTACTCATGCAAATGATCACAAGAACCAAACATTAGACATAAGGATATACGTGGTTCGTTATGATTACCTATGTCCATGGGGTGAAAGGATGAATCTTATTACTTCAAGTGTTACAATGGTGTTTCTATCCAAGTAGAACTCACTTACAAGATGATTTAGCTCTCCACTTTACTTCTTTCTCATATGACTACTAGTTTCTCTCTCTCAAAATACAACCTGCCCTCTCTTGGACACGAGTTCTTCTATTTATAAGAGAGGCTACATACAACCAAACTAGGGTGTTGGTCACTACATATTTAATTTGAAGTCCTGTTCTCGGGCTCGTTTGTATCGTCCCTTGTTCTGTGGTTATGGCAGATGTGCTTTGATTCCTTACCAGTTCCGTGTCCGAGCCGATCCTACTAGGTGTTGTCTTGGTGTGACGTCGCCCTTTCAATCTTGTCGCCCTCTCTGTTGGCCGATGTGACGTGTGTCTTCTTATCCCTTTCCTCGTTTGACCGATCAGGTCTTGTCTGTCCGCTTTGTCAAAGGCCTGGGTCGAGTCTTGTCCGACAGCTGTGGAGTGATCATGCCCGATCCACGTTGCTCCTTAAATCTCGCGCCTGTCATCCTGTGCTTCTCGTCTCTTCATTTTTGGGTACATCACAGCTTAAGATGTTGCCACCTAGCCCTGTGGATAATTTACACCTACAAACATCAAATACCAAAATCCATTTAGGAAAACCGAGTGTAGGCTGATCGCATTAATTAGGAACCATCTTTTGGGGACTACCCAATAAATGTGGGGGACTACCCAGTGATACAAATGTCCACCCTACATTATAAGGGGTGTCCTAAAATGTTGAAATGACTAACCTACCCTGAATCTATATATATATTACCACCTCCTCCCATCACCACCACCTCCTCCCATCACACCCGCCGCTCACTACCACCGACCACCTCGAACCACACAACCACCTCTATATATAGCTTAATTTAAATCATTAACAAAACAAAATCAAAATCAAAATTATAACAAACCCATTACTTGTCATTCGTTTTTGGTTGAAAAAATGAGAAGTAATCATTAAAATGAGTTGAAAATGTAAGTTACAGAGAGAAGTTCGGCTAGGAATTATGTGAAAAACTTTGTCGAACTAGCCGAACTCAACTTTTAATGGAGGTTTTTCTTTTTTCCAGAGAAAGGTTCGGTTACATCACAAAAAAAAATGTCTCAAACGAACTGTTAGTTCGGTTACGTCGCAGAAAGTTCGGTTTCGTCACAAAAAAGTTCGGTTACGTCACAAAAAGTTCGGCTACGTCGCAAAAAAGTTTGGCTACGTCGTAAAAAGTACAGTTACGTCGCAAAAGTTCGGTTTCTTCGCAAAAATTTCGGTTACGTCGCAAAAAAAAAAAGGGTTACGTCACAAAAAGTTCGGGAACACCAAAATTTTACTGTAGATAAAATGATGTACAAAAGTCGCTGTACTGTAGCGTATTCAGGAACACCAAAAAAAAAAAAAAAAAAAAAAGGGCCCGCCCAGAACAGTCGCATAAAAATGTCGCACTTCAACAACAGTTATTCACTGTGTCACTGTTAAACAACGACAGTTATTATCTGTGTCGTTCTTCGTGTTATTCAGAACGACAGTTCTGAAGCGTCTGTTCTTCGTGTTCTTCATCTGTTACTGTAGCAACCATAGTTTACTGCTACTGTTACTGTAGCAACACAACTATTCACAGTCAATTTTACACTTTTTTTTTTTGCTTTTGCTTTAAAACTTCGAAACCCTAACTACCTCTTTTGAGCTCAACAGGTGCCTGAGTAGCTATTGTAAAGGAGAAGGAAAGGAAGCGAAAGAAAGAGGAAGAAGTTTTTATTTTAATAAAAAAAAAAAAAAGAGAGTTTATTTTATTTATTTTTAGTTTGTATTAGGATTCCTTTACTCTTGTAATTTTCTTTTTCTTTTGCACTTTCTTTTGGACTTTGGACTTGGACATTCTATTTTTATTGTTAAACCCTACGGAAGGGTAGTATTAAATATCAAACTGTTTGCAGAGAAGGACGGTGATTACAATATCACCTCGGCCCCTCGGGTTCGTTCATGACATAGGAGTCGTGGCCCGAGTCGACAACAACGGTTCATCCCCCGTCTGATACGGGAGGTAAGGTTGTCGAAACACTCGCGAATCCCCTGTTAGCGAGTTACTGTATTCCTTCGGTTGCATATATGTTGAGGATTTGAATACGGCCGCTTTAATTTCCTAGTAAATGGCAAGGACTGGCCATACAAGATAAGGGTTCGGATTTCATCACCGTTCTCTTCTTGCCCGCCTTAGGAAAACGTTACCTACGCAAACCTAAGCTTTAAAATTTGAAATAGAACAAGACCTATAAGGTAACGAGCTTAGTAGGAAAGTCGTTTGAAAAATATTGGTTACTCTTTAAGCATAATTCGAAGTTCATGACGGTTTCTGTAAATTGAATGCGTGATGCTGCCGCCTTGTAATACGGTGAGGCCTTGAGTATCAAAGCTCCTGCAGCTTCTCTCGCCTCTGTTCAATTTACTTAAACTCGGATTGATTCCAGAGGAGTTTTCTCAGATTGTAACGAATTCCCTTTCGAAGGATTAGAAGCTGGTCTAGAAAACAATCTAATTGGAGCCATCATGCTTTTTGTTTGCTAGAAATCAGTAGGTTTACTGTGGTGGAGTCATCCTTGTTTGCGATTGCATAGAACTTCCCTTCCGTTTATTTCTTCTTTTATTTTGTTTTTCTAATGTATGCCCGAGGTCATTAGAGAACGGAAAAAAAACAAAAAAAAAAAAAAAAAAAAAAAAAAAAACAAATAATGAAAAAAATATTGGTCTGTTTTCAGTGTGTACCTCCCAATCTCTGCAACAAGCCTAGTGCTAGTTAGAGATCATGTCAGGATTTTGGTCTGCAGGTGAGGATGAAAACAAATTCATTAGAGAGCTTGCTTACATGCATGCTTCATATTATGATCCTCCAACAGACCATGATGTCAATAGTTATAGGGATTTTTATGGACATTTTCACAGTCCTGAGCATCAATACATGGACCCTAATAACTATTCAAACATGTATCATCCACCACAAGGTGAAAATGAACATCTTGACAGTGCCCAACCCTCACAGTCATCATTTTTGGATCAGTTAGAAGCTAAAATCACAGCTTTAGAAATGCAATCTGAAATCTATGCTTGTACCTTATGTGGAGGCTTAGGCCATCCTGCTGAGAATTGCTATATTTTGCATGATTTTAGGCAATCTAGAGAATATCATGAAAATCCAAAATATGAAATGCCAACAGATTACAAAGATGATAGTCATTGGGACCATAATCAACCTTTCGAAGGTTGCGATCAGTATTTTATAGACCCTAATGACCATGCACACATGTATCATCCACCACAGTGGGAATTTGAACAATTTTGTACTTCTCAATATGTGAAGGAAAATCTCAGAAGATTCGAACAAAATAATGCTAGGAGTGTATTGCATGATAAACCATATAACATTGATTATGAATTTCCTACTGTTGAAGACTCTCCTTCCATTGAACAACTTAATGCATTTTTAAAAATGAATTTGATTCATTTACAAAATGTAGGAAAGGAGGAATTTCAGGATGAAATATTTGTTTGTCTTAATGAAATAAAATGTGAAAATAGTATGCCTAGTCTTACTTGTGCAGCTGATATTGCATATGAACCTATTTTAAATGAAGGGACTAGAAATACTACGATTTTAAATAAGGAAATGCATTTCTATGATGATGATGATGATGATGTTATGTTAGAAGAATATGTTTTTACTGAAAATATTGTCGAACCTTTGGGTTCAGAGACATTAGGCTTATCTGCCTCGACCTTAATGGATGAAGTTTCTTCTAATGTTCCATTTACATGTGATGTGGTTACTAATCTTGAGCATGTGCAGTTGTCCTGTGAAAGAGAGCATGCTACACAACTTGTTTGTGACTTAGAAAATGTTGAATCTTCTGTAGACACTAATGATACTATACATGAAAATAACTTTGATGTGTCTGATTCTATGTCTAAGTCACAGTGTGAAGTTTCTTGTGATATTCCTATGCATGAAACTGAAGTTCTAGGGGATGATTGTGAACTGGGGCTTATTGATTTGTTTTATGAGCATGAGCATGATGTTGTACTTGTGTCTGACATAGGTAATGTTGAATCTCCTGTCAACACTAATGATCTTATGCATAAAAACATAATTGACATGTCTGATTCTCTGCCTGGGTCACATTGTGATGTCTCTTTGGATTTGTCTATGCATGAGAATAAAACTTTGGATGAGCATGATACTTATTTGGGTCTTGATGGATTGTTCTATGAATGTGAGCATGCTGCGACACTGGAAAATGATTTAGGAGTTATAGATGTGCCTAATAATGATGTGCCTACCTCCCTGCCCATGTCACAAACTGGTAATCTTGCACCCAACCTAGATTTGGTTTGTAAAGTTATTGTTAAACCTACTTTTCTAAGAGTACCTAATCTAGGATTGGAACTGTGTTCCTCTCAAGTCCTCTTGGACTATTTTGCAGTTAAATATAATACCTTTGATGAGCCACAATTAGAGTTCACTCATGTCTCTCCATCCATCCCTGACAAAATCCACTTTGAACTAGATCTTGTGCATGGTGCACCCCTGAAATTGTTAGATTTTGTACCCAAAAATATATCTATTGAAAAATCTAGGTTGGGGGTAACTCATTCACATATGCAGTCTCACTTGCATTGCTGTCCTGTTATAATTGTGTAAGGCTGTTGATGTTTCCGCACTACGTATTTTGGGTTGATCCTCAACTTTTTAGATTGTTGGTACATGGTGAGTCATCATTGTATAATCTAGTAGGTAAAATTTTGAATCTTGTTGATATATTTGTGTGCTAACCAAACTTTTTGTCTTGCGCTCATATTATTTGCTTTCAAAGCATTCATTCAATTATGGTTAGCACCACCCTTTCTGCATCGGGTAATCTCTTTCCTTTAAATCTTCTCTACCTTGTTCTCTTGATATGTGTTCTTATCATCTTTTGAAACATTGAGGACAATGTTAGATTTAGGTTTGGGGGTGTGTTTTGCATATAGAGTTTTTAGTCTTTTATTAAAAAAATCAAATTAGTCTTTTATTAAAAAAAAACAAAAAAACAAAAAAACAAAATTTCTCTGATGACCAGCTGTGTAGCGGGTCTTTTGTAGGATTTTTTTTTTTAGTCTTTTGCATTTTATTTGTTGTTGTTTTTAGGATGACCAGCTGTGGAGCGGGTCTTTTGTATGTTTTTTTCCTTTGTAGTCTTTTGCATTTTTTATGACCAGTTGTGTAGCGGGTCTTTTGTAGGATCCTTTGTAGTCTTTTGCATTTTTTTCTTCTTTTCTATGACCAGTTGTGTGTATGGTCTTTTGTAGGATTTTTTTTGTAGTGTTTTGCATATAGATTTTTTAGTCTTTTATTAAAAAATAAATAAATCAAAAATCAAATTTTTTGTATGATGACCATCTGTGTAGCGGGTCTTGTGTTTGGTATCTAATGATCAGCTGTGTAGCGGGTCACTAAAAAAAAAATGATGATCAGCTGTGTAGCGGGTCACTAAAAATATATGATGATCATCTGTGTAGCGGGTCTTAAAAAAAAATGGTTACAAATTATCAAGGTTCTACGAAATTCCGACGTTCATCATCTACAGTTGAAGACCGAAGACAAAGACATTTCTATGGATGCTCTGATATTGGAGAAGGGTTTGTGGGTACTTCTTTGGTAGGCCCTCACGAGACTACAACTCGTCCACTAGGGACACCTAGGGGTTTAAAGGCTTAGTGCATACGCTAAATGCATTCGAGAGACCAGCGACGAGTGGTATAGTTAGGATTTTGGATTTTGTTTCACTTGAGGACAAGTAAAATTCAGGTTTGGGGGTATTTGATGAGTGCCAAATATTGCATATTCATACACCTTTTCATTGGCACTTAACTCATCTTTCGCGCTTCAAAGTCATATATTATCCCAAATTCTGCATTTTTACCATCTTCAAGAATAAATATTTGTATTAATTAATTTTGTGTTTTTAAGTACTAAATAAAGCTTGGAAGAATTGAGAAGACAAAAGAGAAGAAAGTTGGAAGTGTTGCAAACCGTTCGCGCATTAGTGGCAACCTGTTTACAATACATGGGATTAAACTACCCATAATCCAAAACCCATGATCCAAAACCCAAGACCCAAATCCATTTCCACCTCACCACCATTGGATTCCAAAACATCCACCTCACCCCATTGGATTCCAAAACATCCACCTCACCCCATTGGATTCCAAAACATCCACCTCACCACCATTGGATTCCAAAACATCCACCTCACCCCATTGTATTCCAAAACATCCATCAAGTGAGAAAACATGTTTTGTTGAGTAAATAATTGCCAAAATTCGAATCCAAGTGAGAGAGAATTTTTGTGTATAAATAGAGAGGGTTGTTGTGTTGAAAACTCATCCAAGAATAGCTTGTTCATGTTAGTTTCTTAAATTTCAGTTTTGTTATAATGTTCTTCATGTTCTAGTTCATTTGCTAGGGTTTTAATGAAGCCATAACTCATTGGTATGTATTCATATCTTGTATCTTGTTCTTGAAAGTTTAGAATTGTTTAAAGTATAATTTAATCCAAGTTTGTAAACATCTTGCTCTCACAATGTATGCCATGTATCCATTGTAGTTAGAATATCTCCATGTTGATTATGCTACAACTCATGCTTAACCAAATATTGATCTTTAGATTATTTGTGCTTTAATAAGACAATTAATTCTTTGGAGAAATACTTTAGTTGTGATTAAATTATCCATTGGAGAAACACCTTAGTTATAAGGTAGACTTGAATCTACTATAAGGACAAGAATAATATTACAAGTTGAATGCATATCATAGGTTATTGGTGGATTTGAATACCCTAGTATCCATATTCTCATTGTTTACATATCTTGTTATTTGCATCTTTTATTATTTCAGTCACTTGAAAATCATATCGTCGTATCGACAAAATCAAACCCCTTTTGGTTACTCTTTGAATCAGGATTTAGAATCAACGTCTACACTCTCCAAATCTCTGTGGTTCGACCTGTGCTTGCCCTGTGTTGCTTGTCGACACTGTGCACTTGCAGTTTATACATAGAAGTAGGTATCTTTCTGAGCCTACCAGCCAACTCGCCTTATTGGATGGGTTCTGCCTATCTACCCTATTTTGACTCTAGTTGACTTTGTGGCATATTTTGCGCTACGTCACTATCACTCCGTACGACGTCGCCTTCAGTACTTGACTTCCGCATTTATGCTAGTTTGTTCTTTATTCTATATGCTCCAAATCATTAAACTCATGCACATGGTGATTGAAAAGTATGACGTACAAGTACAAAAGTTAAATTAAGTTTCTACTGTCGTAGTTTTCTCAAAATCTTATCATTTCCGTCCTCCATAAATCTTCTCCGAGAACTCTCCGACGACTGGTTAACATCGCCGGTTATGACACCTCGAGATCGACAGTTTGTTATGTAAAAAGACACCTTAGCTTTGACCGTTTGTTACTCTCCAACATTCAAACTCTTAAACCATCTTAAGAAAACAGCTTATCTACCGTTAAAACTCGATCATCCACTGAAAATAAGCAGTCATCATATCAGCAGATTTTAAACCTAGCTCCGAACCTGTGTTGTTAATCGCCGGTGAGATTATGAGGAATCTCTGCTGATCAAACTGTTGGTGGGCGAAGAACGGAAACTTTACCACACCTTGTGAAGACGCTTCTATTGTTGTAACTATGCATGTAAACTAAATGACTCAAAATGGCAACGATTTCGGCCATCAGAGTTCATCCTAGATTCAACTACAACACTTGAACGTGTATACAGGATCTTTGGATCGTCTCTGAAGGTCTCCTAGGCAAGGTATCCGGAGATCTTAGTCGGATCCCCTCAGTCGGCGCTAGAATGTAGATGTATTTTCCTACCAACTACATCCAAATGATAGGAAACTTCTACTCATGCAAATGATCACAAGAACCAAACATTAGACATAAGGATATACGTGGTTCGTTATGATTACCTATGTCCATGGGGTGAAAGGATGAATCTTATTACTTCAAGTGTTACAATGGTGTTTCTATCCAAGTAGAACTCACTTACAAGATGATTTAGCTCTCCACTTTACTTCTTTCTCATATGACTACTAGTTTCTCTCTCTCAAAATACAACCTGCCCTCTCTTGGACACGAGTTCTTCTATTTATAAGAGAGGCTACATACAACCAAACTAGGGTGTTGGTCACTACATATTTAATTTGAAGTCCTGTTCTCGGGCTCGTTTGTATCGTCCCTTGTTCTGTGGTTATGGAAGATGTGCTTTGATTCCTTACCAGTTCCGTGTCCGAGCCGATCCTACTAGGTGTTGTCTTGGTGTGACGTCGCCCTTTCAATCTTGTCGCCCTCTCTGTTGGCCGATGTGACGTGTGTCTTCTTATCCCTTTCCTCGTTTGACCGATCAGGTCTTGTCTGTCCGCTTTGTCAAAGGCCTAGGTCGAGTCTTGTCCGACAGCTGTGGAGTGATCATGCCCGATCCACGTTGCTCCTTAAATCTCGCGCCTGTCATCCTGTGCTTCTCGTCTCTTCATTTTTGGGTACATCACAGCTTAAGATGTTGCCACCTAGCCCTGTGGATAATTTACACCTACAAACATCAAATACCAAAATCCATTTAGGAAAACCGAGTGTAGGCTGATCGCATTAATTAGGAACCATCTTTTGGGGACTACCCAATAAATGTGGGGACTACCCAGTGATACAAATGTCCACCCTACATTATAAGGGGTGTCCTAAAATGTTGAAATGACTAACCTACCCTGAATCTATATATATATTACCACCTCCTCCCATCACCACCACCTCCTCCCATCACACCCACCGCTCACTACCACCGACCACCTCGAACCACACAACCACCTCTATATATAGATTAATTTAAATCATTAACAAAACAAAATCAACATCAAAATTATAACAAACCCATTACTTGTCATTCGTTTTTGGTTGCAAAAATGAGAAGTAATCATTAAAATGAGTTGAAAATGTAAGTTGCAGAGAGAAGTTCGGCTAGGAATTATGTGAAAAACTTTGTCGAACTAGCCGAACTCAACTTTTAATGGAGGTTTTTCTTTTTCCAGAGAAAGGTTCGGTTACATCACAAAAAAAATGTCTCAAACGAACTGTTAGTTCGGTTACGTCGCAGAAAGTTCGGTTTCGTCACAAAAAAATTCGGTTACGTCACAAAAAGTTCGGCTACGTCGCAAAAAAGTTTGGCTACGTCGTAAAAAGTACAGTTACGTCGCAAAAGTTCGGTTTCTTCGCAAAAATTTCGGTTACGTCGCAAAAAAAAAAAGGGTTACGTCACAAAAAGTTCGGTTACGTCGCAAAAAGTTCGGTTATGTCGCAAAAAATATTCGGTTACGTCACAAAAAGTTCGGTTACGTCGCAAAAAGTTCGGTTACACCGCAATTTTTTCTCCTAACCGAATTTTACTCTGAAAAACCTATATATTGGGTTCGGTTACGTCGCAATTTTTCTCTCCTAACCGAACTTTTCTCTGAAAACCTATATATTGAGTTCGGTTACGTCGCAACTTTTCTCATTTTTTTTTCCCAGCCGAACTTTTAGTTCGGTTACGTCGTAAATTTTTTTTCCTATACGAACTTTTCTCTGAAACAAAAAACTCCATTAAAGCTGAGTTCGGCTACCTGTGTTTTTAGAAAGATTAACCGAACTACACTTGCAGATGAGTTCGGTAACCTGTTCTTCAAATGTTGTAGTCGAACTTTGTTAACCAAACGGAAATCAATTTGTAAATTGTTCATTTTTAGGAATGTTTTGGCCAATTCAAGCACCATTAACTAAATTTGAAGTATCCACGAGTACCCAAACCATCATACTCTTGTTGTGGCTCTTAAAGAAAAAGATCCAAGGTATCATCACATGAATCACTCATATCATAATTACTAAACTCAAAAAAAGATTTTTGAGTTCACCCATCTTCTTCTTCCTATTTCCTTCTTCTTCTTATTATCTCTCAAAAAAAAATGTTAAAAAAAAAACAATCTAACTTATAAAACACTAATCACTAAGTTTACCATCAAGGGTAAAGTGGGTATAAATTTTTTTTATAAGGGGTGACCAAATATTATTTCTAATATCCTCCCCAAAAACTTATGGGTAGTCCCCACATTTATTGGGTAGTCCCCAAAAGATGGTTCTTAATTAGCCAGAGGCTTAGAGCCCATGAACGTTATAACCAGGCTTAGGCTAAAACAATATGATAAGTGCTAACTAGGTGTCCCAGATTGACTTCCAAAAAAAAACAAGTCAAATGATAGTAATAAATGAACGGTTTTTTGGGCACCATCATTTTTTGGTGGGGACCCATTATGTGATAAGAATATCTATCCTACACTTATAAGGGGTGTTCTAAAGAGTGGAAATGACTAACATACGCTTAACCTAATTTAATCTATAAATAACATAAGTGGAAATGACAGCGACAAGGAAGAGGAAAAAAAGAAGAAGATGAGCCCTCTAAAAATAATGGGTTTGTGAGAAATTAAATGTATATCAATGTTTTGTGGTTTTAAGAATAAACAAAAAAATAGAAACAAAAAACAAAATCATTTATAACCTAACTAAATCATTAACAAAGCAAAATTTTTTAAAAAAAATCAAAATTATAAAAGAACTCATTACATTTAATTTTTCATAAACCCATTATTTTTAGAGGGCTCATCTTCTTCTTTTTTTCCCTCTTCCTTGTCGATGTCGATTCAAAGAATTTCCACAAACCCATTACTTACGATTCGTTTTTGATTGAAAAAATGAGTAGAAATAATCAAAACGAGTTGAAATGGAAGTTGCAGAGAGAACTTCGACTAGGAATTTTGTGAAAAACTTTTTCAAACTAGCCGAACATGATGGAAACGAAGAACATGAAGAACAATTTGACTATTTCGTAAAGAAAACGTTCCTGGCCGAACTTTGAATTTCCTAGCCGAACTTTTTAATTTCCTAGCTGAACTTTTAGTTCGGTTATGTCGCAGTTTTTTTTCTCCTAGCCGAACTTTTAGTTCGGTTGCGTCGCAGATTTTTCCTTCTCACCAAAATTTTCTCTGAATACTATATATTTAGTTCGGTTGCGTCGCAACTATTTTTCTCCTAGCCGAACTTTTCTCTGAAAGAAAAAACTTCATTAAAGCTGAGTTCGGCTACCTGTGTTTTCAGAAACATTAGTCGAACTACACTTGCAGATGAGTTCAGCTACCTGTTCTTCAGATGTCATAGCCAAACTTTATTGCCATGGCCGAAATTAGTTTATGAAATTTTCATTTTTTTCAAAATTTTTGGCCAATTCAAGCAACATTAACTAAATTTGAAGTATACCTATGTACCCAAAACCCTCTCTTCGAAATGAACCATCTAAAAACAAAAAGAATCCAAAACACTCTTCTTTTCTCTCGGTAATTATTCTTCTAAAAAATGTACTTTTAAATTTAACCTCATAATCACTAATTAACTTAAATTTATCATTTAACTAACTAATCATTAAACTAATTAATGAGTTAATTTTACAAAAATAAATTAGAAAAAAATAAAAATAAAAATAAATAAATGAGTTAATTTTACACCAACTTAATTAGAAAGGGTAATTTTGGTGTTAACATAAATACCTACTCCCTCCATTTCAAAAAGACAGTCCTCTTTGACTTTGTCAAGATATTAAGGAGACCATAGTAGTTTACATGCCTACACTTAATTACTTGCCTAATTTATTTCAATAAAACTGTTAGTAATAAAAACTAACAAAAATTGCTATGGGAATGTAAATAGGAAATACAAAAAGGAATGAAGGATATATTTATTTCCTTAATTATACAAATTTTATTAATATTTTATATTGGATCCCATTAACATAGATTTTATAAATATAAAAATGTTTGTACCATAAGTAAAAATACCACTTAATGGGCCAAATTGATACTTGAATAATCTTTTGGTCCTCATCCAAGCCCGCTAACCAGTCAACCAAGGCAGCCCACCAGCCTGCACAGACCGGTCAATGGTCAAAATCAGTCAATGGTCAAAGTCGGTCAACCATCAAAGTCAACATCCGGTCAAGGTCGATGGTCAAAGTCAACGGCCAGTCAATGGTCAAAGTCAACTGTCGGTCAACTATCGAAGTCAGTCACACCCATAGCCAATTTTCGGTCTTAGAGCCAGCAACGCTGCTAACCAATTCCCAACCTAAAACTCTTCGATCGCCAACCGGTCTCCTACCATCTTGCCACAACTAACCTCCATCCAGTCGCTAACCAATTATCTTTGCCAACCAAGATCCATCCATCTTGTGACCACAGTCCAGTTTTCAAGCATGAGAATTTATCATGAAGCATAAGTGTGCGATTTCATGCGAGAAATCATCATGGAGGCATGCAACATTGATTCCAACAATTTCATACATAAATCACCATGAAGGCATGCATCATTAATTCCTGATTTCAACCATTGAATTTCAAGATTTGACCATTGAATTTCAAGCGGTTTAGACAATGAATTCAGCAGTTTCAACCATGCAAATCGATTATGTTAGTTTCACACATGCGAAATTAATCCCAATTTGTTACATCTGAGAATTGAATATGGAGGCATGAATGGGGAAATTAATGTAATTTGTGTTTATGCTGAAATTAGATATTGAATTGTATAAATAGGGAGAGCAGAAATCAGGAGAAGGGGTAGCCAATAGGGGAAAATACTCATGCTGTAATACAAACTATCAATGAAAAAAATACTCCCCCTAGGGGATTCACCCGTGGACGTAGGCAAACATGCCGAACCACGTAAAAATCTGTGTCACTTTGGTTCATTCTTCAATTCTCCTCCAACCCAAAAAACACATCAAAATTACTCATTCATCGTGTTTCGTGCCAAAAAGTAATTTTGGGTACAAACATTGGCTCCGACTAAGGGGAAATTACGAGAAAAGGAATCGTACTCTCCCATTGAGAAAAGTTGTAGAAAACGCTTCAAAGTCATGTCCGTGAGAAAGCAGTCCGAGCATCTTGAAAAATCACTGCTGCAGTCTAGTTGATTGCAACTGCTGCAGTCTAGTTGATTGCAACTGCTGCAGTCCAGTTTGATCATAATGGTCGCAGTCTAGCCGATCGCAGCTGCTGCTGACAGTATAATCGCACATAATGCAGTCTAGTTGATCGCAACTGCTGCAACCAAGAATTGTTGTTTCAGTTTTGTTGAAGCTATTACTTACGGATACCGATGGAAATCGCATCACCACAAAATATGATGACAGTGCTGCTGGGATGCTCGGTCCACGACAAAAGATGTAGTGAAACATCATCAAAGTTGTTGCTGGATGTTCGATCTGCAACACGACTTGGCCCAGTTTTATTTCCAATCATTGCAATCCAGCTGATCATAGATGTGCAGACGATTAATTACGATTCTGCGAGTCAATTGATCGCAATCCCTCTGCGATCAAAGATCGATCGGAAGCCACCAAAGCTGACTCACTGCGAAAATCACCAAGATTTTTGTCAGGATGTTCGATCCGCAGCATATTCAAGTCCAAAGTTCAGAAAAATTGCTTCTCAAATAACGCATCATCCACCTATTCGAGTTTTCCGTATGACAAAATCGATACTGTCATGATCGCAGAGGTGACAAGTTGCCTACATCTGTAGGGGCTTGAATACCCAAGAGAAAACCTCCGGAAAAACGTGTCAGAAAAGTCCGCAAAGGTGCAGCAAAACCATGGTGAAAGGTCCATTAAGAAACAACAACAGTTCTAGAAGAAAAGTCAACAGTTCCTGAAACTGTTACAACAATCGTTGCGAGGAAAAAAAGGCAACAGCTGCAGTGGAACAGATCACATTTCAAAAAGACATTGCAAGAAGCCTTCATAGCAAAGATCACAGTTCGTGTAAAAAGCGTCGCAGAAAGTTTCAAAAAAAAAAAAAAAAAAAAAATTACAGCAAAGTCAGCGGCCAAGGGGGCGACAATCGGCGATCTTACCCGATTAGTCTGCGTTTAATCGTAGCTTAACTGAAGTAGGAGATTAGTCAGTCGTTCTGTTCACCCACGTCATATTTCTGTCACACACGTTATCTTTCTGTCACCCACTTCAGCGGTTACAGTCACCTGCTTCAGTTATCATCACCCACGTCGAGGTGATTTTCACCAACGTTATCTGCAAAAAAAAAAAAAAACGCGCCTCGTCAACGTGCCACGCCAGCGCATTGGGCCACATCAGCGCACCACGTCAGCATTCTGTTCCAGTCATCAATGCCACGTCAGCAACTGAGGCCTCTTCAGAACTTCCACGTCAGCAGATGGTCCACAACGACACTGCCACATCAGCCGTTGGAGCATCGTCATCATGCCACCTCAGCACTTCGTCGAACCCAGGTGGCTAGTGCCGGCAGCAAAGTCCGGCACCAAATCATTCTGTTTCAGTACTTCACGCCACTATTTAATCCCATAGTCTCGATTCAGCGAGACGCGGCGCAACTTAATAACGTATTTCCGATTCAGTACAACGCAATGCAACTTAATAATGTAGCCCCGGATGTTTCAGCCCCATACTTTTAGTTTAACGGATATATACACCCCACTTGGGCTTGGTCTAAAAGCTTGTTTCATTGATATCTTCTTCATCTCGCGTCCGAATTGGGTGATTTTTGGCTCATCGCGATCGCATTTTAGTATGCTACGACATAGAGGTAAAATTTTGCAATTGAAGAATAATATTATTTTTTTGGATACGTTTACGTCGTTAAAATGTTTGGAGCAAGGCGTTAACCAACCAATTTCGTTTCTTCGATAACTCCTTCTTCGTGCATCCAAACTTAGTGATTTTCGGCCCGTTGAGATCGTATTTCAATTCCCAACATCGTGAAATTGAAATTTCAATTTTTGGAGAAAAATAAATTTTTAGAAACGTAAAAGGACGGCACCAGAAACGGTCACATTCAATCGCCATCATAACTGCTACAGTCCAGCTTATCGAGCTATCATAGTCCAGTACCTCAAAAAGTACTGCAGTCCAGTTGATCGAACTAATGCAATCCTTTTCCGCACAACTACTACAGTAAGTTGATCGAACTGCTCTAATCCAGTTTCACATCAACAACTACTGGCCAGTTGGTCGAACTGTCGCAGTCCTTTGTAATTACTACAGTCCTGATTGGTCGAACTGCTGAAACAAATATAATTACTGAATCAATCCGAGACACTAAGGAAACTATACTAATCATCGTCGCTGGAAAACACCGACATAACCGGTGAGCATTTTGATCGCTTCGTAAACGAAGTCGCAGTAACATTTTCAATATGGTAAGTATACAATTTACATCTTTTTTCTTTTTTCTTTTCATATATTCATACATACTTTTGTTCAATAATACACCTTTAATGTGGCGAGCATTTTCTCAACGAGGAGATGCACACATTTCAATTCTGCGCGCATTTGGAATAGTAGGATTGGCCCCCGCGCGAATTCTAGATAGCAGACATCTTCAAAATTCCATGCGCGAGCAAAATGCAGCAAGGTAGTGCACCCTTGTGCGAGCATTGAGCAGCATGACAATCACTATCTACTGGGTACGAGTTGCGTATCACTTCAACGTGACTGACTATCACTTAGGGGCGAGATATGTGACACCTCATGGTATGAAATGACTCCTTTGGGGCAGGCTGCGTAAACACTCTATACGATTGGGGGCAAGTTACATAGCGCCTAAATGCAAATGCGGAATTCGCCTTCCGAAAATCGAAATTTCAGGTAACCGGAACTTCTTAATCCTCCAACGAGTTACAGGATTAAGAGGGGGCGAGCATACACCACAATATTTTTACGCAATTATTACAATCAATAATTTTTAACTGCCATAGTTATGCTATTGTACTCCAGTTCAAAAGCAATTTCTTTACTCGGTTGGACGCAACTGATGCAGTCCAGTTGCCTGCGAATTCTGTACTCAGTTGGACGCAACTGATGCAGTCTAGTTTTATTTTGTAACTATTACACCTATGTTTATTAAACTGTTTAAGTCTAGTTCCTCTGATCTCTTGATCCGGTGACAAAGTTGCTGGTCCAATTCGTATTCTGCGAGTCGGTGATCGCAATTCTTGCAATCATTTTCGTATCTCTTGCAAGTATAGCGAGATCACAGTTCTTCTGCAGTGAGGTTTCGTCTTTCTGCATGATCCGGTGACGCAGATCTTTGCGGTCTTGCTCGTCATTCTTTGCAATCCAGCTGATCATAGTTGATGCAGTTCAACTTTGCTCGTTGCTGCTGCATTCCAGCTGATTGCATCTGATGCAATCCATCCATGTTCGCAGCTCCTGCAGTCCATCTGATCGCAGCTGCTGCAGTGAAGCTTTGTTCGTTGATCTTTGCATTCGGGTGATCGCATTTCTTTGATCTGGCCGTGTTCGCGAACTCCTGATCCCGGTGAACGCAATTCTAGCTGCGGTCTGGCCGTGTTCGAAGCTCTGCAGATCCATCCGAACGCATTCGCCTGCAGTGCCACTTTGTTCGTTCTTCTTGCATTGCTGCGATCGCGGTGATGCGATCCACTATGCTCGCGATTCTGTAGTCACCAACGCATTCTTCGCGATCAGCTCGTCGTTTCGCAGATCGGTGAACGCAATGATGTAGTGAGGCTCGCGATTCCTGCAGTCCAGCTAATCGCAACATTTGTAATGCTCGATCGCGCATTGCATTCGGGGTCAAGCTCTAGCGATTGATTATGTTCGCAATCCCGCAGTCTTTACTTTGATCACGATCGCTTCTGCACCGGCTTCACTCAATGCTATTACCACTCATTTCCAACATCACTCCACTAAAGAATCACGCTTTTATTACAAAACAGTTCAGCCTTCAGTCCTGATTTAGCATGCAACAGTGGCTAATGCTTAGCTGTTTCCCGTCGGTCTCCTAGTCACAATAGCCTCGCTTGGGGGCGTCTTGATTGTGATTTCCGCAAACACAAGGGAAGTTCGCCAGTCACCTCAGTATCAATAATCCGCACTTGGGGGCGAGTTTTATCATTGATTAAGGAAAACGGAATTTTCTTAACCCCCAACAAGTTGGAGGTTAAGAGGGGGCGATGTTTGTACCATAAGTAAAAATACCACTTAATGGGCCAAATTGATACTTGAATCATCTTTTGGTCCTCATCCAAGCCCGCTAACCAGTCAACCAAGGAAGCCCACCAGCCTGCACAGACCGGTCAATGGTCAAAATCAGTCAATGGTCAAAGTCGGTCAACCATCAAAGTCAACATCCGGTCAAGGTCGATGGTCAAAGTCAACATCCAGTCAATGGTCAAAGTCAACCATCAGTCAACTATCGAAGTCAGTCACACCCCTAGCCAATTTTCGGTCTTATAGCCAGCAACGCTGCTAACCAATTCTCAGCCTAAAACTCTTAGACCGCCAACTGAGTCTCTACCATCGCCAACCAACCTCCATCCGATCTGCGATCAATTATCTTGCCAACCAAGCATCCATCCATCTTGCCACCACAGTCAGTTTTCAAAGCATGCGAGAATTTATCATGAAGCATAAGTGTGCGATTTCATGAGAAATCATCATGGAGGCATGCAACATTGATTCCAACAGATTTCATACATAAATCACCATGAAGGCATGCATCATTAATTAAAAGAGTTTTAGCCATTGAATTTCCAGCAGTTTCAGCCATTGAATTCCAGCGGTTTCAGAAAATGAATTCCAGCAGTTTCAACCATGCAATACTGATTACAGCAGTTTCACACATGCAGAATTAATCCCAGCTGTTACATAAGTAATTTTGGGTACAAACAAAAAAATTAAAGCTGTGTTTGATAGGAGTTAATTCCATGGAATTAGCTATCTTTCCATGGAAATAACGTGTTTTCCGTCGTTTGGTCAAAAATCTGTTTCCATGGAATTGTAATAAAAGCGTGGCCTAAAGTATGTTTTAAACTCAATTTCGTGGAATTTCATGGAAAGTCTTTCCTTGCCTCCCCCAGGAAATTGATTCCGTGGAAACACTTTCCATGGAATTGTTTCCTTTCTCTGTTATCAAACACAACCTAAGGGCATATTAGAGGTTTCATTGGAAAAATATGACTATAAACAGAAGCTGGACATAATTTTGAAACATACCAAAATGGAATAAAGGACGGTCTTTTTGAAACAGAGGGAGTACTAGATAAGGAGTGAATTAGGTTTACTTCATAATGACTTTCTAAAATTAAAATGATGGTCCCGTGAAAATGAGATGTTACCCAAAAAAAAAAAAAAAAAAAAAAAAAAAAAAGGTGCTAATAAATAAGGACGAGAATTGTTGAGCTCTAGTCACGATCCTTCCGGCAGATAATGGGAAGTGATGAGTGGTCGAAACTAACATGTGAAAACCTACACCCACCCCCATTTTTCAGATTTTTTTTGGGCGTTAGCCTAATTTCCCAAACTAGTCTACGTGAGAATTGAGTGTCCAGCCTAAGCCTGGTTACGACCATATGGGCAAATCCTATTTGTTCTCACCTTCTAAAAAAATCAAAAAAAATTAAATTCTTAGAGAAATCATTGGTTGCACTGCAGCAGAACCATATAATACACTCGTCAATTACTTGAATGTCGAGCTAATGACCTTGATCAAGCGAAAAGATTATCGTCTCCTTCACATTTATGTGAAATCTGGCAAAACAAGTGATGCGGTTATGTTGTTCGATAAAATGCCTTACAAAGATATATTCTCATGGAACGTAATGCTTACAGCATGCTCGGAAAATGGGTGAGACTGCGAATTTACGAGCAACTTTTGATAAAATTCCGGCTCGTGATTCTATTTCGTATATTACGACGATTGCGGGTTTTGTCTGAAATGGGTGTTCACAAAGGCAAATCCAAGTTTATCACAAAGGCAACATGTGGAAAGGACGTTGATGGTATTTGTGCAAATTTAACACGTCTACATTGGGCTTCATTTCTATATTGACAAAAGGTAAGAAGAAACAAATTTTGTAAATTAAGCACCACATATTCGTAATCTTGAGGAAAGCAACCCATACCGCCACATACTAGCAAGAAAAAGACGAAACCAAGAGAGAAAGAGAATCATATTGTTGATTGTGGAACAATAAAACTGTGTTAGCTAATAAAGGACATCATGGCCGATCCAAGAACTTGCACCATTGGTGTTACAGGAGGTGCAGGTTTTATTGGTTCTTCTATTGTTAAAAAGCTTCTGGAGAAGGGTCATAACGTTCGCGCCACATTAAGAAACCTAAGTATGGCACCTCTCTCTCTCTCTGTATGATTTTCTTTTCTCAAATAATAATAAGATTGATTTCTGAACTATGATGTATTTATTGTTTAAGGTGATGGAAACAAGGTTGGTCTACTGAAGAAACTAGAAGGAGCAGAAACAAGACTGGAGTTATTTCAAGCCGATATATACAAACCTGAAGAGTTCGATGTTGTAATTAAAGGTTGTGATTTCGTTTTTCATGTTGCTACCCCTTTGCTGCACTCCACTGAAAACTCGCATCAGGTATTTACTGTTACCTCTGTTTCAAAAAGATAGGATTGGAAGGAGTGCTTGGTAATAATTGTAGATGAAGCACTTTTGGATCTTGAATACTTGATACCAATAGTAATTGTTGCAGTATAAGAACACGACAGAGGCAGCAATAGCAGGAGCCAAAAGTATTGGAGAGTCTTGTATAAGATCAGGCACAGTGAGGAGACTCATCTATACAGCTTCTGTGCTCTCTGCGTCGCCGTTAAAAGAAGACAGGACCGGATATAAAGATGTGGTTGATGAATCTTGTTGGACTCCTCTTGGTCATCATTTCCCATATGCTAATGATTTTGTGGAGGTAATATATACTATTTATCAACGTACTAAATTGTGTGGACTGAACTGCACTTTGATACTTATCAACAAAACTATGTGGACTGAAGAATACATGCTAGACTGTCACCGGCTCACCATATAGTATTACTGTATTTTGTAGGCCTACATAGATTCAAAGTCATTATCAGAGAAAGAGATCTTGAAGTTTGGTGACAAAGAGGCCAATGGAGGAGTAGAGTTTGAGGCGGTATCTCTAACTTGTGGACTCGTAGGAGGAGATACCATTCTTTCGTACTTACCTTATAGCATAGGTGTACTTGCGTCGCATCCTACGGTAATTCCAAACCATGCTCCTAAGCATGAAAATCTCAAGTTTTTGGAGGCAGTAGTAGGAAAGGTTCCAGTTGTACACATTGAGGACATTGTGGACGCACATCTCTTCTGCATGGAACAAGCTTCTATGAATGGTAGATATTTGTGTGCAAATGGATACGTGACAGTAAATGAAATAGGGGATTACTTCCGGCAGTACCATCCAGAGCTCACTATAGCACAAGAACAAGAGTAAGGAAACTGAACTATTGATTTATCTTTCTTTTTTTTAGGGTATATTTAGACAGCGGTTACACGCGGATTTAGAAATTTTAGACTTGGTCGAATAATTTTGATTCAATGACTTGTTGTTGTGTTGAAATTGCATTGCAGGTCCGAGGGGGATGAAAAGTTGGAAAGAAAAATCCATTGGGGATCGACAAAGCTGAATGATTTAGGTTTTGTTTACAAATGCAATGTCAAAAAGACATTAGATTACAGTGTTAAGTGTGTAAAGAAATTTGGTGATATCAATTAATCAAGGCCTTTTGTTTGATGGTACCCTACCTTCTTTTGATTGTTTTAAGATATACCTCCAAATTTAAGTCCACGTTGACGTTGGGATTCATAGAAGAGATTATGATGAGGTAACAAAAGGATTGGAATGGATGGAGGTCAGTTGTGGCTAGCCAATTTTTATCTCCTAAATATAAAATAAATATAATCCCATAACGCTAAGTTTGCAAAAGGGATGCGTGGTTTATGTACTGGAGTCGCTCTATCTGCTTCTCCCTTCCGGGACATCCTATAAAATTCGATCGATACAGAGAAGATTAGCATGGCCCCTGTGCAAGGATGACACGCGCAAATCGATAAGTGGTCTAAATTATTTTGATTTTTTTTTTTCCTGAATGTTTCTTGATTTTTTTTTCCTGCTCCAGTCTCTGTAAATCTATCATTAATGTTCTACATCTTAGCTGTGATTATGTGATTAGAAGAGAGAGATCATTGCAGCTTAGTGTGATCTCACCAACCTTGCACGGTATGAAACGAGACGGTCTATTTCTCAATAGGAGGAAGCTCAAAACTTCTGGAGTTTCTTGTCTCTTGCTGATGGTACCTATGCTACTCAGAGTGCTGCCTTGGAAGCTACCATATCTCCTCCTACCCTTGTTCAAGGATCCTTGGCTTCTCCCGGCAATTTGAGGTCTTGGGAGGAAATTTGAGGTCTTTAATTCTTACTTGGAGCAGTCGTGGCTTGTACACTGAAAGGATCCTTGGTTTAATTTTTATGTAATTGAAGTGCGTGTTCGAATGTCTGCCGTTGAAGCTCTTTCATAATGGACCACAAGGTAAAGAAAACTAATTTGGTAGGATTTTTACAAGGTTACCATTTACCAATTTAGTGGATCCAATAATGATAATTATTTTGTTTTATATAGATTGGTACTTACAGAACAATTGTTAGGTTACCCTGCAGCTGTGCAGGGCCATAACGGATAATTTAGTGTCAATTGAGAACTCAACTAACTAATAGTCCCACATTGACAAGTACATAGCCATGAGTACCAAAATGAAAGTGATAAATGAGGATGGAAAATGCTCATTCTAATCATGATCCTTCAGGCAGATAATGGGAAGTGATGAGTGGTCAAAACTCACCTAATTCTATGTGAGAATTGGGTGTCCAGCCTAAGCCTGGTTACGACAATATGGGCACTCCCATTTGTTACCAATCTGATCCCCCACCCACCTTTCAAAACTTGAAACCAAAAAAATATAAAAAACAAAATGAAGCCAAACCAAAAGCATAAAGAAGCCATTGATGCATTCTTTGTTCGTGGTTGCACTGCAACGGAACCATACACTCGTCTGTTACTTGAATGTATTCGAGCTAACGATGTAGATCAAGTGAAAAGATTGCAGTCTCATATAGAGATTCTATCGGTGGAACCAAATTACCAAACAATACTTACCTTCAGAATCGTCTCCTTCACCTTTATGTGAAGTCTGGTAAAATCAATGATGCACTTACGTTGTTTGATAAAATGCCTTCTAAAGATGTGTTCTCATGGAATGTAATGCTTTCAGCATACTCGAAAATGGGTGAGACTGGGAATTTACGGGCAACTTTTGATAAAATGCCAGCTCGTGATTGTATTTCGTATAATACAACGATTGCAGGTTTTGTTGGAAGTGGGTGTTCTGTTGATGGTTTGGGTTTGTTTGTTAGAATGCAGAGAGAGGAATTCGAGCCGTCTGAGTATACTTATGTGAGTACTCTGAATGCTTGTTCAAAATTATTGGATGTAAGGCGTGGGAAACAAATTCATGGAAGAATCGTTATTGCTGGTAATTCTAAAGGAAATGTTTGTGTCAAGTGCGTTGATGGATATGTATGCGAAGTGTGGTCATATCGACCAAGCGAGGTGGTTGTTTGATCGGTTGGATGATAAGAATGTTGTGTTGTGGAATTCAATGATTTCGGGGTACTTGAAAAATGGTTGTCCTTAGAAATGTCTGGATTTGTTTCTTGAAATGAAAGTGGCAGGAGTGAAGCCGGATTTGGTTACGGTTTCTAGTGTTCTTGGAGCTAATTTTCAAAGTGGGTTCATAGATGACGCTACTAGGACTTTTAAGGAGATAGAAGAGAAAGATGGGGTGTGTTGGACGACAATGATTGTTGGCTATGCGCAGAACAATAAGGAAGAAGACGCTTGGATGCTGTTCAGTGAAATGTTATCAAAGAATGTGAAACCAGACAAGTATACAATCTCAAGTGTGATTAGTGTTTGTGCTAGATTAGCTTCTTTGGTTCATGGCAAGGTAATTCACAGTAAGGCAATTCGTAATGGAATCGAGAGTGATTTGCTTGTATCCAGCGCCCTCATCGATATGTACTCGAAATGTGGAGAAACTTTGGATGCTCGGAAGGTATTTCAAGTGATGCCAATTCGGAATGTGGTATCTTGGAATGCCATGATTACGGGGTATGCACAAAATGGGCAGGATCAAGAGGCTTTAGAGCTTTATCAAAACATGTTACAAGAAAAGCTGTAACCAGATAATATTACCTTAGTTGGTGTTCTTTCTGCTTGTAGCCGCAGGGGATCAGTAGAACTGGGAAAGAAATATTTCAGTTCCATAAGTGAGTTACATGGAATGAAACCCACTTTAGATCACTATTCATGTATGATTAATCTCCTGGGGCGTCCAGGAAGAATGGATGAGGCGGTAGATTTAATCAATAGCTTGCCCGAAGTACCCAATTACTTAATTTGGTCTACCCTTATATCTGTTGCAAGAGTAAATGGTGACATTGAACGTGCAGAAATGGCAGCAAAGCATCTTTCTGAATTAGACCCGCTCGAAACAGGACCTTATATAATATTATCTAACATGTATGCTTCTGCTGGAAGATGGGAAAAAGTAGCACTGATGAGGTCTCTCATGAAAGACAAGAAGATTCGAAAGGCTCCAGCTTATAGTTGGATTGAGATCGATTATAAGGTTCACAAGTTTGTGTCTGACGATCGAACTCATTCACAAAATGAGAAAATCTACCGAAAGCTCGATAGTTTGATGAAGGAGATAAAGAAAGCTGGTTATGTTCCTGACCTAAATTTGGCTTTGCATGATGTTGGGGAGGACGAGAAAGTTGAGTCTATCAGTTATCACAGTGAAAAACTTGCTCTTGCATATGGGTTGATTAGCAAGCCTCAAGATCGGATGCCTATTCGAATCTTGAAGAACTTGCGTGTTTGTAAGGACTGTCACATGTTTATGAAGTTCGTATCAAAACTTTTAGAACGACGCATCATTTTGAGAGATTCAAACTTATTCCATCATTTTGTTGATGGTGAATGCTCATGTAAGGATTACTGGTGATGGATTTATATGCTTGTTCAACGTATATGTTTCTCGAGAGCTTGGTGACATCAAGGCTCGGTATCTCAAATTCTGAAGGATGAACTACCCTTTCGTTCAGTAACATTCTGGCATGGAATCACTCAACACCTTCTAATGGAGTTCGAAAGCATAGTTGTACATCCTCAGATATGGCGCATGCCTCTTTTTAGCTTTTGTCAGCATTACAGCTTCATTTTCGCAATCATCTTTCCCCTGTTGTTGTATTGAATGATTTTGCAAAAAGCAAAAGAGGTCAGGATGGAGCTACAAGTTCAGGGACCATTACTATCTTGCAGATGTAAAAGTGAATCTTCATTTAGGAAACCCTGCGTGGACCTTAGTTGGTGTACTTTTATACTGTTGTGAGAGAAATTCAAGTGCACTTCAATAGGGACAGGTCAATGCATATGGGCTGTGCAGGTATTCCACCAAATGTAGCTTGAAACTTATTTAGCTTGATGTTTAAAATTTGATTTGTCTATGTTAAGAATTGGTGGACTGCAGCTTTTGCAGCCATGAGAGAACTGTGGTTTATGAGAAGGGTGAGATGGGATTAAACCCAATGTGTACAGACTCAAGGCAAGAATTCTGAAAGCGCTGTTTGAAGGAGGCTACAGAACTGGGTTGCACCAATACCGCCACGGGTGTCCGCCACACCCGTGTGTCCAATACGGCAAATCTAAAAAACCATGATACGGCGCCACAGCGGTATACATAAATATCGTCAATTTTTAAAGATATGTAAGCGTATAAACAAGGCACAATTTCAATGTTGATTCAAAATATATAACAGAAGTTCAATTAGATTTTCAGTTTTGCAGCTGGTCCTAGTCTTTCACCAGTTGCATCCTCTTCATCAAAATTAAAAGGTTGTAAATCAGGTTCATCCAAAGATAATATTGCATCCTCTAGTGCAGAAGGTCCTTCCATGTTAAGGTTTTCTCCTAATGCCTCCCAATGCCTTGTCGGTCCAACCTTGTAATCTTCTTCTTGTCTGCTTAGAAGTCTTAAGTTAGAATGCACATACACAAGGCTTTCATCTCTTTCGGATGTCAACCTATTACGAAGCAATGTGTGGATATTGGAATAGGTACTTCAATTTCTTTCACAACAAGATGAGGAAGATGGTTGCGAAAGAAGCTTCGCAGCTAATGATTGTAACATGATAGTTGTTGATCCATTAACAGCCCACCACGCCAGTGGATTTAAAGAATATCCACTTTCCATAACATCATGTCTCCCGAAGCTTCCCATTCTAGCACAAAAATTTCCGTATGGTTTTAATGACTTAGAAGTATTTTTGGAGTATTGAAGTATGTGGCTGTGTCCATACGGCGGGACACACGATACGGCGACCCAAATGGAGTATTGGTGCAACCCAGCTACAGAATGAATGGTGACATGTGGAACCAGGTATATGATTTGCAGGTTTTAAGTGTCTTTAAGCTTGATACCAGAAGGGTGGCATATTGTAGAGTAAATGAGTGTCAGTGGTATGCTCCAGAGGAGGATTATGCAATTTTCTGTTGTGATGGAGTAGCAATTGGTATTCCAGGATGCACAGTTTTTGTTGTAATTGATAGAACTCACTCCTGTCAGATGTTGAGGACTATTTCATTTTTCCCTGAACCCAAGAATAATCCTAACTCCTCATTCTCTCTGACTTTAGTTGCAGGCCAAGTCAGTATTAAGCCATAATGGCGCATTGCAAAGCCATAATAGCGCATTGCAAGCCATAATAGCGGTATAATGTATAGACCGTCAAGCACTAAGATAGTGGCGCCCTGCAGGGCCAATGGCGCCCTACATTGTAAAGACATTTGGCTAAAGAATGAAACTTATTGTCCGACACAATGAGGCTTCATTGAGGGAAAGGCAAGACAAGGCCAAAGTGACAGATGAAACATGCGATGTTGGCATTGAGGCATATCCATGGAATTGAGTTGGCCCAAACTCAAGGATGATGCAAGAAGGTAGAATAGACCAAGAGTTGGTCCAAGGCATTAGTTCAAGGATGGCCAAAGCTTGGACAATGCAAACAAATTAGTAATGCAAGAGTGGCATTGCTATTGTCAAGCTAATTGGCGAAATGAAGCACATATGACGCATGAGTAACTAGAGTGAGATTAAGGAGTTGGCCCCGATGATTCAAGAATAAGGATTGTCCGTGCATTAGCTTAGAGTGATAAGCATGCAGGGCCAAGCCATCTGAGCATTGCAACGAGGCAAAATTCAGTAAAGCGCAACAGTTGTGCAATACGGCTCAAGTGACTGTTACAAGTTGGTTATAAAGGAGTTTATAAGCGTTGGAGAAGGTTTCTAACTGCAAGAGAACATGTGTTGGATGATTGGCGCTAGTTGGAAGAGAACTGGCCAGTTAGCACAGTTATTTCCAGTTACAGAACTGCTCCATGGGACAGATGGCTGTCCCATGCGTGTGCAACTTTTGTACACAATTTGGACAAGTAAAGATACTGTATAAATAGTCCTAAGGCATGGAAAATTTGGCAGGCTCGCATATGTGAGTGAGAGACTCAAAATAGGAGAGTTTTTGTAAGGCTAAGGCTTGGTTCAAGGTGAAAAATTCTGTGTAAGTCCCTAAGTGGGCAAGTTTTGTATTTCTTCCCTTTGATGCAATAAAATAAAGTGATTGCGTCATGTTCTAAGTGTTCTTGGTTGGCTGATTGTTGTTAGTAAAGTATGGAAATGTTTGAATGCATTATGGGGTGCATTTGAGAAGTTTAAGTGAAGAGAAAGAAGGTTAAAGACTTCCGCTGAAGAACTATTGAGTTAGATGTTTGCATTGGTGCAAACTTATAAGGCTGAAGTGGAGGTAGGTGAAGCTTTATTCACAGAACCATTGTGCTGCCGGGTTACACTTTCGCAGAAAATTATCTGGGGAGTTTGAAGATGTGACACTTAGCAACAAGGATGCATTTTTCTCGTAGAACATTTGTCTGTTCGTTTGGTCGAAGCTAGGCTGCAAAAAGGCTTGGCTAGTTGTATTCATATTTCATCTTGCGTTTAAATTTACTTTCCAAAAGATTCCAAGAAAAAATAAAACAAACTCTTCATCTTTACAGGGTTTTAACAACCGGAGATACTGAACAGAGTGCACCAGTTTTCGGTTATTGTCACAATGAAGTATTTGAATTTTTCTTTCTAGCAAAATTTGTCTATCAAATGATGGAAATAGTCCTGCTGTAACGAGGTTACCCTCGTGACAACATCTATAAGGGTGCACTTTCAGATTCTTGGATATTATATCCAAGATATACTTGCATCTCGAGATAATATTTAAATAATTAAAATATTTTAATTATTTTCTTTTCTTTTTTATGTACCGGTTTATTTAGTTTTATTTCCATTTACCCCTGTTTAACATATTCAATCCGATAATCTCCATTTTTATTCTTTCGGTTTCTTAAACCTAGAAATGTTTGTTCTTAATTTCATCACTGAAGGAGAATCAAGATGATTATATTTGGTGACGAGTGGTTGGAAAAACATGATTGAAAGGACTGTAAATGAACCCCACCATGGATGGAAAACTATCAACAACTTTGTCCTTTGTTCAGTGATGTTTTAAAAAACATATGATCAAAACTAACAATTACACAGAAACACTGTTCTAGTGACGTGAGAGTGCATTGATCACAACTTAATTTCTTGTCTTGTGGAGTTCGAACTCTCGGGTCTAAATCTTAATTGATCATAACTTTCAAAAAGAGGATATAATAATAAGAAGAAGAAGCACCACAAAGACACAATTGATCATAACTTTCTTGGCTACCCCTCCTCTGATGTACTCGAGCATGTTTTTCTGAGCTATCTTTTTACATTGGCATAGTTGTTTACATGTATCAAATAAGAGAAAAAAGACGAACTATCTTTGTACGGTCTCTTAAGCATGATTAGAAAGCTCATGATTAGTTCTTCCAAAGCTATTATCATCAAACAAAGATCAATTTTGTTTCGTTGCTAGAGAAGAAAAAAAAACATAATTAACCTAGCTACGTTTCTAGGTCTAGGAAACTAGAAAGAATGGGTTTGGGTGGAAGAAATGAAATAAAATTAAATTAAGGGATGTAAATAAGAAAAACAATTTAATTACTTAAATTTTTCCTCGAGATTCAAATATATCTAGGATATTAATATCCAATGGTCAGAAGGTGCACCCTTACATATATTGTAACGAGGGTGACAGCATGACTCGAAATACTCATTGGCCCTGCGAGGCATCCTGCAGATTGTAAATACAAAAGTTTACAGGCCCACTAAACTCGCTTAGGAAGCCCAAGATACTGCAAAGTATACCAAGCAACGGGAAAGCGAACCGTGACTTAAAAAATGCAAGTGAATCAGTCCCAAGAGTTGAAATCCAACGCAAACATCTATATCTAAACCTGAATATATGATATAGAAGGCAGAGTCCCGCCAAGTGAATTGTTACTAAGAGCCACCACCATCTGTGGTCTTGTACAGCTAAGAATCTCGTCAGGAACAGCTCCTGCCGTAATCTCTCCTCCAATTCTGTTATCTCTAGGTAAAAGTTGAACTAAGGAACCATAGTAACCTACTTCAACTGGTATTGATCCAGAATTATCATTTGAAATCAAGAGATATTCTGTGAGATTACCGAGTGGACAGCATCCTGGAGGAACACTGAAGGATCTAAAGCTTGAAGTGGTTACTACAAGTAGCTAATTTAAAAGGAACAATGGCCTACAGAAAAAAAAATTAAGCTTTGACACCAATCCAAGTTCAGGTGGTATCAAACCAAAAATCAGATCAGTGGCAAGCCGTCACTGCAACAGATTAACAGTGTTCAATAGGAGACTGAAATCAATTCTAATATATTGCTATCACACTAAGCATTGGTTCTTCTGAGTTCAACAAATGCACTAAAGATGAAAGTACAAACAATTCCAGAAAGAAGAACAATCATTTTGAGTTTATAGTGGTGTAAACTGATACTGCCTAAAGATTGTACTTTAAAGTTAAAAATAAATGAGGACTAATAAGCTTGTAAGGAACACTAAAATGTTGATTCGCTGTAACTCTAAAATGAGTAAATACTGCGTCACAACATAGTTTACTTAGTTCACCTGGTTTTCTTCCCTGGCTTAAAGGCTTAGTTCACACTGAATATGCTGTAAGTTGCATTTTAGTCCCAAAATTCAAATTGTTTATCCTTGGAAAGCTATGAATGTTCTTACGCAATGATGAATGTTGAACCCCTTTGGTGTTGTTTGATAAGTTCTAGTTAGTGCAATAAAATCGAACAATACATAGAAAAGTTTGTGTTCCATATATAATTTCACAACAGCATTTTCGTGTGAATTGTGCTCGTGTTAAGACTTGGTTCCAAAGGCATTTTGGTATTCACCATTCGATCCTATGAGATTGTGTTGTATAATTTTAGTAGATTTAGTATTAAAAAGAAGAAATTTCGAGTTCAAGCTTGTCTTGGTTAAACTCTCGAAATATGATTCAAGCAATGGATATCCATAGATCTTAGCAATTTTAGTTAGAACAATTTATTGTTCATCAGCTATTTTGATCTTAATTTATTGTTCATCAACTATTTTTATCTTAAGTTTTTTTTTTGCGAGGAAAATAAATTTATTTAAGATAAATAGGATTACATACCAGAAATGAGAAAATCAGAGACATTTCCCATTCATTCTCCTGAGGTTTTAGACCTCCTACTAAACTTAGCTGCTTGATCAGCTAGTATAATATTGTTTCTTTTTAGAAATTCAAATTTAACAAATTGAAAACAAGAACTAATTGTTTTACAGTCTTCTAAGACTGATTTATTGT
Source organism: Papaver bracteatum (assembly GCA_023529315.1). Taxonomy (NCBI): domain Eukaryota; kingdom Viridiplantae; phylum Streptophyta; class Magnoliopsida; order Ranunculales; family Papaveraceae; genus Papaver; species Papaver bracteatum. The sequence continues at coordinate 238,934 of JAJJWX010005105.1, forward strand.
ACCAAAATAATTGAAACCGGGGAGGATGAATGGGCTCAATTCATGAGAGCAAAGTACAAAAATAAAAACAATGAATGGATCTCAACTTATAAACAATCGTCAATTTGGCCTGGACTTAAATGGGTCATTACTGAGATAAATGAAGGCAAAAGATGGATAGTGGAGGATGGCAAGTCAATATCAGTATGGCATGATAAATGGGTCAAAATTTATGCCCTAATTGAAAGGCATGCAGAAGACAGTTATGTTTAGATGAATATGGACTCGAAGGTTGCTAATCTAATTGTAGAAGGATTATGGAAAATCCCTGAGCAAATGCTTCAATATTTTGATGAGTATGAAATTCCATCTATTGGTGGTGGGAATGATAGGTTGATATGGGAGAAGGACTTACAAGGTAAATTTTCAGTTGGTAGTGCAGCTCAGCAAGTAAGGAACAAATTCCCTGTGGTATCTTGGTTTAAGAAGGTCTGGGAACCTAGTGTACACCCACACACATCTACAAACTTGTGGAAAATCTTGAGGAGTGCTTGTACTACTGAGGAAACAGTGAGAAAGAAAGGTTTTTCAACTATATCAAAGTGCTACCTATGTGGAAATGCACAGGACACAATGAGTCATATATTATGGGAGTGCAATTTTAGCACTAAAATTTGGTATTGGCATGGAGGAATATTTGGTTTCCTTAACCCTTCATCATTTTAGGACATTCTAAAAGCTGCAAAAGGCAAATGTGGAGAAATTCAGGATGTATGGTTCATCAGTTCTTTTAGGGTGATGGTGGAATTACGGCATACAAGGAATAAGAAGATGCATGATAATGAAGAACCTAACTTTGGCAAGGTGATCCAAACTATAATAAACTTTACAAAGTCATGTGGCATAAGAATAAAAAGTTCTAAATGGGGTAATATTTATGATTTACAAGTCATGCTTCATTTTGGGATCACATGCATTAAAACTCATATGTGAGATGTTAAACAGTGCTTCTTTAGGCTACCTAGGGGGGACATGTACTTATATGCTATGATGGTGCATCCAAGGGAAATCTAGGTAATGCAGGGTTTGGTTTTGTAGCAAGGAATGGAGTTGGTGATTGCTTGGGTGCTGTCACTGGTGGATTGGGGATTTCAACAAACTTTCTTGCTGAAGTGATGGCATTGGTGATAGCTGGTGAGTGGGCAGTCAAGCAAAAGTATGTGGAAGTAATTTTCAACATTGATTCTAAAGCAGTACTTCTAGACTTCAGTAATGGCAATATCCCATGGTTTGTGATAAATAGATGGAAGACTATCCGCAGATTAATACCTATAATATCTTTCTCACATGCATATAGGGAGATCAATTTTTCTGCAGACACAATGGCTAAGAAAGGGGTTTTGCTAGCAAAAGGTGCAGTTATCTATTATGATGGTAAACCTGATTTCTTGAACAAGATGGAATGTGAAGATGGGATATACTTTAGGTTCTTCTCATGAAATTAGCATCTGGCACAAGTCAGTTAAGACACAATCTAATATATGCAGGGGTTTTGTTAGTATAGGTTCAAAAGTTTTTGGCCCTTTTAATGGGCTTCATTCAGTTTTTTGTTTTTTGAGTTTTTAGCTTAGGCTTTTTTTTTAGTTTTTAGCCTGGGATTTGTAAGTTGTAATTCTGATTCTTTGGTAATAAAATTCATGATTTAAAAGGAAAAAAATTACTGATTTAGCATCACTGATAAAACACACTTTCTCAAGTCCTTTAGCTTTTGCCCATGACACTTCCTCCAGTAACGCTAGACTTTCAGCTTCCTCCGCATTCCTAATCACTGAACCTGCTTTAAGTTTGCATTCGATGAAGTCACTTGCAATGTTATTTATGATCAAACCAATACCTGATAAGTTAGTATGTTTATCATATGTAGCATCACTAAATACAAGTACACAGACATCTGGCAGAGAACTAGTGACTGTGGAAAGGATTCTCTCACTACACCATATCCTGGTTTTAGCAACGCTTCAATTTCGGAGGTGTGCAACGGATATGGACGTTGCACACTTTGTAACTTCTATATCCGTTGCACACTAGAACATCTGTTGCGAAAAATAAATAATTTTTGATTTATTAAAAGAAATTAGTGGTGCAACGTTTTTGTGCGTATATAACCGTTGTACATCATGGTGTTTCTTTTTAATATTAGGTATTTCCAAGGGTTTTCTAATAATTATTTTCTTTTTCATTTTCTGGTATTGGTTTTAGTTATGTTATTTATTTTGAGAAAATCTAAAATTGGTCGTAACTCTCTCTCTTTCAGAACCTTCAGAACCCATTTTCAAACAAAGCAGAAAACTGAGATCTCTTTAGGTTTTAAGTGAAAAATGTGAAAAATCAAAACCTTTATCTCTTCATCACAATATCCTAATCCATATTTTCTAAGTTTTCTTTCTCTCAGTCTTTTTCTTTCAAAACCCATCTTTTAAACTAGGAATAATTAAGAAATCATAGATGATTTCAGCTGGAAAAAACGAAAATCAAAACCATTTCTTCTAAAGTGTGATATCCTAATTGAAACCCATATACCAGAAATCTCGATCTATCGTTTAGTAGCTTGAATTCTTTAGAAACCCTAAAAAATCAATTTTGTTCCTGAAATCGAAATCGAAAGCAAATAATCAATATGATATGTTATTGTGCTTCTATTACCCAACAATTGGTTGATTATGACATACTTTATCATCAGGTATAAACCCTGAATTTGTTTCGAGTTTTAATGATGTTGGTCGATTTTGACCTAATAGTCACTCGTATAATTTTTGTGAAAATCATGTGTTTTTTTTTTTTGTGTATTTCTAGTTTCAAAGCATGGGTAAATTTCATTCAATTCTATGAATTATTAGGTTTAGTTTATTTTGTTTTGTTGATTGTTGAAGTTGTTTTAGATTTAATTTGTGAAGAATCATGTATTTGAGGTTTGGATGCTTTGTTGTATTGGGTGAAGAATAATGATGATGATGTTATGAATGGGAAATCTAATCGTTCTGTGAGTATAACCTAATCGTATATGCATCCTTTTGGCTCTATAAGAGGAACCACTTGGATATTTACTGTTATTTTTTCCCACCAATCTCATAAATATGCTCTTAGAGGATTTGAAAACTGTGATACACTATATTCCACATCTTTTCTTGTTTAAGGTCATATATCCTGTCAGTGAACTCATGTTCTTAAAGTTCTGAGTGATGGAGATGTTGACTCGTGGGAGTGGTGGAATTCACTTAGGCTGCTCTGTGAACATCACATCCAACTGTCAATAGCACTTAATGTTTGGTAAGTTTTTGGCTTGATGTAGAATGAAACTTGTTGACCAGTATAAATATGAACCATAGTACTATTATATTCAAAACTCAATTCAACCTTTTATTCTATAGGAGTACGCTCCCATCCGCAAATTCACCTGGACGTTGGTTCAGTGAGATAGTTAGGGTATCTATCCTTCATACCAGTATAAGTTTTTCTTAACATGTCGGGGTTGCATTTGAATCTGCATTTGACCTAAGTTATGCTCAGTTTATAATTAGTTGGCTGTTAATTTGACAGGCATTTCTCATAAATGCAAGGGATGCAAGGGGCTTTCCTTGTCTTTCTAAGTGTCACCAAAAGTTATTGATGGATTGTTTAATCATTCGATACAAGTAACAAATTTCACTGTAAATTCACTTCTCTTGGCGTCAACCCACTTCCAATTTTTAAGGTTTGTTGGCATTCAATTATCGGTTGAGGGATGTGTCTGATTTGATTAGCTGCGGAGCTTGTTTTAGTTGTCGCAGAAGCTGGATGGAACAGCTTTGTGGTTTTCAATTATTTAAATTTATATACATGTCTGATGTTGTGATTTGGATTTCAAGAGAGCCATAAGATTTGGAAAGGGAGCATAGATGGATGGATTTGTTTCTTTGCTGGGATGTGAAACGTTGACTGTATTTTTACCTTTGCTTATAGGGGTTTATGTCAGATTTTAGTTTCTTTGCTTGGAAATTAATTTTTGGTTCCAATTCTTTTGTCTCTTCTCATGTTTCCCCCTTGTTTAACAAGTGATTGTTCCTGTGATTCATTTGCTGTCAGGGTGCTTTTGCTTGCTTCCATTTATTGCAGTGTCCAAAAGTGCGATTTAGTCTTAAGAAAAGTTGGACAAACTAATCATGATGGTTTTAAGTCGTGTCCACATATTATCTGACTTGATTGGCTGTGGATATTGTCTTGATTGTGGCAGAAGCTCAATGGGTGGTTTTGTGTCTTATATATCATCTTTAACTGTTTTCTTCGATATGCTACACAGCTGTGTGTTTTTCATTTATTTAAATTTATGTATGATGTATTGCATTGTTCTCTGGATTTCAGGAGAGACAGAGGATTTGGAAAGGGAGGTTGTTCGCTGTCATAGGTGGATGGTTTCCTTATTGAGATATCTTAGCGGTTTTGTATTTTATATATTTTCTTCAATATACAATATAACTTTTTGTTTCTTATTTATATAAGTTTAAATGTATGTCTGATGTATTACGTTGTGCTTTGAATTTCAGGAGATCCAGAGGATTTGAAGATGGAGCTTGTTCTTTGGATGGATTGTTTTTCTTACTGGAATGCGAAACATCAACTTCTCTAGTTTACTCTCTCTGCCTGCTGCGAGGGATATCTGATTTGATTGGCTGCGGAGCTTGTCTTAGCTGTGGCAGAAAGCTGAATGGGAGTTTTGTATCTTAGTGTCTTGTTATATTCTTTTCTTTGATATAAAACACGGCTGTGTTCTTCATCTAAGCAAATTAGAATATATGTCTGATGTATTATGTTGTGCTTTGGATTTAAGGAGGGCCTTTGGATTCGGTGAGGGGGCTTGTTCCGTATGATGATTGGATGGTTTGGATCTATTACTGGGATGTAAACTACTGCCGTGTTTTTAGCTTTTCTCTCTGGGGAAATAATCATATTGTAATCACCTGCTGCCTTTTTGTCTATCTGTGCATATTTCGGATTAAGCAATGCTTTCAATTTTCCTCCCAAGTGTCAGTATATACACTGAGTGCAATATATGTTGTTATTTTAACTAAGCTTAGGGAAATGAAGCTTTGTTGAGTTTCCTTTGGAAGTCATTGGTGTATCCTGCCTCACAATAGAAATAAAATAAAGGTCATTTGGTTAAAATTGTTTCCCTAGTCATGATATTTTTTAGACTAGACTCAAATCTTCTTTGGCGAAGAAATGAGATATCTCAAAGATCTCGGAAAGCTGATAAGTTACTGATGCATAAAGTAAGTGTTTCCCTGGTCCCTTCTTGTATGCACTTATTCCAAGTTTTACCTTTTCAGGTTTGGTTTAATAGCACTCGTTGTCTATGCATGCTTGCTTCTTATCTCGGACATGTTTAAGAGTTATGGGAGATAGTGGAGGCAGTGTGGTGTTTAATTTGTCATTGTTTCTCCACATGGATACTTTCTCCAAGCAAATGTTCTGGGTTTACCCGACACCGATAGTCAGGTACTGACACACTGTTTCTTATGATTGTTTCTTGAGTTCCTTCATGAGTACTAGTCGCTCTTTTGGATGAAATCTTTTTATTCGTTCTCCAGATTGTGTACATACCGGATCAAGTCCGCACTAGAAAATGAGATGCTTTTGAGATTGAAAAAACAGGGACTTAACGGTACTCCTAGAACCATCATAGTAAGTGCACTCGTTATCTTTTGGTTTCAGTAGTATTTGGGTTAGGGTCTAGTTGTTTCTTTGTTCTCTGGTCTCTGTTAAGCTTGGTTTGTTGTTATATGCCTGATATTTGTATATCCGTTGATGAAAGGTTACTCGTTTAATAACTGATGCAAAAGATACGCTATGCAATCAACGTTTACAAAGAATCGCTGGAACATAAATTATGTTCCTTGGTATGATTTTGCTAAGGTCCTGTGTCAATTTTGTTTGTCATTCCTCTTCACTGGCTCATGTTTTTTTTTACCTTCAAATACATTTTATTTTGAAGAATACCGCAAGAAAATGGCGGTGGAGTTGCAGGGAGCTTCAGATTTCATCATTGGAAACTCAGTGATGGAGATTTTTTGCGTCGTGATTGTTATCTGATAAATTGGGAATTACATAAGTGGGACATGATTTTGCAATTCCTTAATTAATATATAATGTAACATAGTCATTATGTAACAATCATTTATTCTAATTCCTTAAGTTTTTCTTTTGAAGTGGGACATTAAACACACCTTGGAGAAGCAAAATACCACGACTCTGATATTTACTGGAGGAGATTTGATTATATACCACTTCTCCAGCCAGTTCAATACTGATATGATTGCCATGAACAACGCAGATTTCATCATCACTAGTACATACTCCCTCCATCCCACTGTCTGAAATATTCTTTTCCCAAACAGATCTTGGTGAAACTAGAGGGATGTGAAAACCAAGTCACTGTATTTTCCAGTGATATATGTTGCTGGGATGCTCCTGCGAAAGCTGATATTTTGGTATGCACGTTTTAGGATCAGAATATTGTCACAACAATATTCCTATGAAATAAACAACAGTTCTGCGAGACATGTTTACGATACATCAATGATATTCTACGAAACATCTCATAGTGATGTAAGGAATGACATATCGGATGAAAACGACAGAAACTTGAGAAAAGTGTGACATTTCTGCGATGAATCGATAAAACCTGCGAAAGATTAAGGCGGTGCTAACTGCGATTTATCGCAAAAACCCAGATCCGAAATTAAAGGGAATCTTAGCTGTAAATGAGTTGTCATGAGCTGTAATCCACTATGTAAATTCCTATATAAAGGAAATGAATAGTTCCAGAGAGAGAGAGGAATTTTTGAGTGCTAAGAAAGTTTTTAGGAGAGAGTAAATCTTATTAAGTGAATTGTATTCTTGATTACTGTAATTCTTTTAAGGTCATAACAATAAAAAAGGTCTTTAATCTTCAAATTATGTCATAAATATTGATAAATTCTTGAATAGGGTGTAGTGTGGGAATTTCTGCAACTACATTTTGGCGCCCAGAAACAGGGAGAATCAATTTGAGAAATTTTAAATTGCAACTTAAAGATTTGAAGAAATTGTTAGAATTGAAGAAATGGCTAGAAGGAGAATAAATACATTAGAACCACCAACAACAGTGAGAAGAAGTAAAAGAATTGCAGGTGAAGGAACATGTGAATTGGAAGGATCTTTAAGGATTAGATCAGGAAGAAGTAGAATGAGAAATGGAGCAGAAAATTCAATTCAACCACCGAATCAACAAACACAAGCACAAGATAGAAATGTGGATTATGATAGAGCAAGTGTGCATACTTGGAGGTCGGATTCGATAGAAGAGGCAGAAAATCAAGAAGAGGAAAGAAATCAAGAAGTGGATGGAGGAGTAATTCATGAAGGACATGAGATAGTAGATGATTTGAGACAAAGGATACAGGAAGAAAGAAGATTAGAGGCAGAAGAACATGCAAATCTTACAAGGAAAAATCATGAACTAAAAATAGAAAATTTGAGGTTGCAAAACAGAAGATCAAGAAGCAGCATGAGATCAAGTTCAAGATCATATAGAGAAGAAACAAGACAAAATCATCCTATACAAAATATTGGCGAGAATTTGATAAATGATCGTTATATTCCGCGCGGTGAAGCTTTGGACATTAGACATAATCAAGATGAGGGAGAAAATCAAGAAGAGAGAAGGAGAATGTTACGTGATGAAGAGATTCGAAGAAATCGCAGGATAATTGAAGATGATATTGAGAGGCATTATATTGAGCAAGTACATTTAGCGGGAGAAAGAGAGAGATTGCGAGCCGAAATAGAAGAACAAGAAATTCAAGCAGCATTGCGTCAGAATAATCATGATAATCGAGAAAGACGACGTGTACAAAATCGTAATAATGATAATCTAAATGAGGAATATGAGAGAATTCACAGAGACATAGAAAGGCAACGAAGAGAAACGATAAGGGATGAGGAAATTCGCAGAGAAGAAAATGAAAGACAAATTAATTTGAAAATTCAAGAAGAAGAAAATCGCAGAAGAGGGAAAAATCAAGATGTTGAAGAAGAAGCACGAAATATCGCAAGACAAGAAAGGCATGAACGCAGACGAAGAGAAGCTGCATTGAAAAGGCCAATGGAGCAAAATTCTGATAGGAATGAGCAAATCTTGCGAGAACTAGCAGAAATGAGAGGAATGATAAATAACAGAAGAGAAGGAGGAAGAAGACAACTTGATGAGGCAATCAAAGAAGCTGCAAAAACTCCATTTACTCAAGAGGTACAATTAGGAGGGATACATCCAAAATGCAATTTGCCGGTGTTGACCAGTATTTTTGATGGGACTACATGTGATGTCCAACATATCAAAGCCTATATTCGATGTATGCTACAATGGGAAAACCATGATGTCGTCTTGTGCAAATATTTTGCGTCAAGTTTAACTGGCTAAGCATTGAAGTGGTTTGAAAGTCTCCCCAAGAATACAATAACTTCATTCATGCACTTGCAAACTACTTTCTTGGGAGCATACATAAGCAATAACTCTACACGACCTGGAATTGAAGATGTGTTTGGATTGAAGCAGAGAGTTGGTGAGAGTTTAAAGCACTTAACGATAAGATGGAGGACAATGTGCAGTGAAATGGCAGGGAGAGTAGATGAAAGATATCTCATTTTTTCCTTCATAAATGCTATGTTTGCGACAAATCTATTATACATCCAGGTATTCAGAGTTAAAAACACAATCACTATGACAGAATTGCGAGAATTGCAAGAAAAATATATCTCTTTGGAGGAAAAACAAAATGAGATGGAGTCATATCCAATTCTCGCAGGCACAAGTTCAGCCGCAGCAAATGGAAGTTTATTACCAAAGATGATTAATACAGTTGCAAGTACCTCCCAAAATCAGCGAGAGAAAATGGAGATTGATAATCAACGTAAGGTAGTAGCAATGGGGAGTAGGGATCAGGAGGAATTGGAAAAGGAGAGAAATTTTTATAATCGCAATAACAATAATAAGGTCCCAATGTTTGATCAACCGCAAGAGACTTATGGTGGACAGAGGCTGAATTATTCAAGAGAGCAAAGAGGTCAGAGGATTATATGGGAAGACATCAAATTGCCACCTCTAAATACCAGTATAGACAATATTTGGGAAGCGATTATTTTGATGGAGAATATACCTTCACCATGGAACATGGGGAGAGAACCACATCCTAACAACCAAAGTCAAGAATTCTGCCCTGATCATCATTTTCATGGCTATTCTGTGAGTAATTATAGAAATGTAAAAAGAATTATTCTGCGAATGATTGAACAGGGGAAGTTAAATAATTTTCTAGAGAGATATCCACAACCTCAGAAATTGCCGCCAGTACCAGAAATTCGCAGAGTCAATGTTGCGAAATAAGAAGAAACATTTGTCATTGAAGTAGGAGCTACATCAAAAAATCAATTTTGCAATTCAATTGTTCATTCGCAGAAAACAATAGATGATTTCCATGACAATGTGCTAAGTAGAGTATTTGCAAGGGATATAGAGGGAAGAGAGGTGATGAATATTGCGAAGATTTCTCCGTTAGAAGAATGGCAAAAACAAGTTATTTCTTTTACTGCACAAGAGATACCAGAGACAGGGAAGATGCATGACAACCCATTGGTGGTGAAGTTAGAGATAAATCCAAAGTACAGAGAAGAAGAAGAAGATGATGGTGACGCAACAAGTGATTCTTGGGTAATAGATAAGGTTTTAATTGACACTGGAAGATCGGTAGATATCTTATTCTATCATACTTATCGAATAATGGGTGGAAGAGATGATGAGTTAATCCCCTTAACTTACAAGATCTATGGTTTTAATGGCACTGCAAATAAGCCAAAAGGAGAAATTACTATGGAAATTCCATTGAACAAGATATCTTCAAAAATTAAGTTATGTGTAGTGGATATAGAATCTCCTTATAATGCCTTAATTGGAAGACCATGGCTCCATGGGATCTTTGGCATAGCATCCACATATCATCAATGCATAAAGTTTCCACATCCTCATGGTATTGGGATAATTAAAGGTGATTGTTTTGAAGGAAAAAAGTTTTATGAAGTTGACATTAATACTTGCGAAGAAAGAAACGCCAGAAGTCGTAATTTATAACATAACTGGAAGCAAACTCAGAGAGAAGATAAATTGATGGTGGACAGTATAGAGTTGCGGGGAAAGGATACATTACAATAATATTCTGTGCCAAAAAAATCAATGGTGATTAATCGCGCAAAGATGGGAAAAAGTTAAAATCTTCATTCTTCGCAGGAAAATAAAGAAGTGCAAGGTGCTGGTAAAATTTTGAAATCTTCATTTCTCGCAAGAAAATAAAAAGCAACAAGATATTGTTAATAATCATTCGTTACAGAAGAAAAGAAGTGCAACAATATCATGTTGCGAACAATCGAAAAACAAGAACAACAAGAAGTGTGCAGACAGAATATTAAAAGAAAAACTTTGCTCAAAAATAAGAATTTTTTTTTTATTAAAATAAAAAGATGATGATTTCGAATCATATAAGAATTTTTAATGCAAATGCATAAGACGGACGCAAATCGCCTAAAAACATATAAGAATGGGACGAACTTTTATGGCATACACCTTAGTTCGCGGATTCTATTCCGTAAGAGGTAATATCCTTAAAGTGCGTCATAAGGGGGGTATCTCTTTGCATGGCTATGGGAAAAGGCTATACTGCTGCTGGAACCTAGTCATGGAGATTTGGGATTATAGAAAATCCATCCGGGAGAGATAACTTGGATTCCAAACTATATAAGGTTATACCCTGGTTGGGCGCCCGAGAGTTTCTCCTAAGGAATGCAAAGTATGATCAAGGCGCTGAGGTACACGGTTGATCTGTGGGTGCCCAGGACGGATGAACCTACCTTGGCCATCCATGGAAAGTCTTGGCTTACGATGTGTTCGGCCCGAAGAAAACCCTACTAGGGTGTAGTCTTGTAACTATAAGACATATAGGCATAAAGGATAAGAGGCTACGAAAACAACTGGTTGTTTCTAGAACCGGATGGGAGGAGCTAGTATTGTATGGCATAAGTACGTCTCCTTGAAGGGGAAACCAGGGGGAGAGATAAGGGTGATACCCTCCATTAGGGAGCTGTGTATCAAAAAAGACGGCAATGTCATAAGACTTTATATTCGCAAGAATATTTAGGCCCATCATATTGTCGCGTGACACAGACAACAATGTCATGGGACTTTATATTCGCAAGAATATTTAGGCCGGACATATTGCCGCATGATAGGCCAAAAAGCCTAAAGATAAATGTTAAGATGAGATCAATGGGTTTTTGCGATAAGAACAAAAGATGAGATAAATGAAATCAATGATAAGAGGATATAAATCACAAAGACGTCCTGCGATTTTCATCGCAAAGACGCCAATGTCATAAGTCTTAAAAATCAAAGAGAGATTAATCTCACAAGATGGCTTAGACTTATCATATTGTCGCAGAGATCAAAATAAATGATAAGACAAGATCAATGGATTATTACATGTAACAATAAAAATGTCATGCGATCTTGTCGGATAAAAGTGGCATAATAAGAACTTTAACTAGGAAGGAAAAATAAGACCACAAGAGAGGTTATATCTGCAAAGCATATAACAGGTTTTTTGCAAAATTATTTGCTATAATTCATTTATCATATTGAAGATTAATAACAAGATGCAAGTATGGGAATGATGCATAGAATGGTAAATATTGTTATTTATCATTATATGATAAATTCATACAGGTAATTGGAGATTAATGAATATTTTAACCATTTTGCAAAAAGAATTGTTTCTTGAATTTTTAATGGAAAACAGATAGAAGCAGAAAAGAATTTATATATTGAAAGACATCAGGAGCTGCAGATAATTCGCATAATATTACAATTTGTCGCAGATAATTATCGCAAGAAAGAAAGAGAGAAATACAGGAGAAGATCAAAAAGAAAAAACAAAACTATTGAGATTTATCTTCATCATTATTTTCATCTTTGTCTTCATCATTAGTTTCTTCCTCGTCTTCGCTTTCACTTTCATCTACATCAGATTCACTGTCAGAAATAACTGGTACTTGAGAACTGGCTGGGATATTATCCATAAGACAAGGATATAGACTAAGAGGAAGATCGTTATCTTTGCAAACTTTCTCAATAGCATTATTGCGAACGGTGAGAAGAGAACTACGCAAGTTTGAGTTGGATATCTTTATTTTCTCTTGCAGTCTAGACTCATCTCTGCAAGTCTTTAAACTATTGGATGTACTTAAGACAGATCTATAATCCATTCTCATAAGGTAAATGTGATATTTAAGCTCATCAATGGACAGAGTATTAATTTTTTCGTCTGAATAGTTATTTAAAGCGTCATTAAGACGCTGAAGAAGAGTGGTTTCATCTATGGGTTCATCAAAAGAATTAAGAATGAGGGCTTCATCAGTAAGATTATAGGCATCTGCAAAATGGTTACTCAAATAAGCTAAAATATCAAAAAAAAAAAAAAAAGATTCATACCAATAACTTGTTTGTAGAATTTCTCCTTGTCAACTAATTTCTGTTGAAGAACTTTAACTTCTACTTCAAGCGATTTATTTTTATTAAGGAGCTCAGTATTTCCAGCAATTTCCAACTGTTTAAATTTTTCGTGAAGAATGGAGATTTCAGCTTCATATTGCTTATTCTTCTCACAAAGTTTCGCAGACTCAGATTGAGAATCAGTAAGCCTTTTCTGCGATGATGATAATCTACTTTCTAATTCTGAAGCAACAGAAAAAAGAAGCTCTAGCATCTTTGATGTAAAAGAGAAAATGAGTAAGATAAGTAAAAGATCTTTGATACTCATGACAAATGTAAAGTTTACTACAAGAAAAATAAAGGAAAGGGGCATACCAACGAAGCTAGCACATGAAGAAAACCTGGGTTGATCAATATTGAGACTCCTTTAGGATCTTTATTATTAGTAAAGATTGAAGCATCGCAGATCTTCGAGAGATAGTTGCAAGTACGAGTAATATCATCCTCTCCAATACCTTGTATAGGATTTCTAAAAATGTTTGACAATTGATCCATTGGAGTCTCAGGTTGAGAAAGACCCATCGCAGACCTAATTCTTGCGGAAGAAATATGTATTGAAGTTCCCACGGAGGAATCATTATTAACTCCACTATTCTTTTCAATTTCATTATCTTTTTCAGCGATAATAGAAGTTTCTCTGAGTGGAGAATTTAAAGAAGGAAGTGGCTGAGTTTTTCTTATCTTCTTTGGAGGACCGTCAGCGGTTTGATTTTTATTGCGGTGAGGAGAAGCACCGGAACCTTCATTTGGAGTTATTACTCTTTTGCCTTTATTTTTGGCTTCAACCGCCGCGACAAATGGTATTTCCTTGAAAACAATCACACATGAAGATAAGAAACAGGGGCAACAATATATTGTTAATGGTTATAGAAGATTGTTTCTTACTTCATTTGTGAAGGTCTTCAAAGTTTGTAGGAGATTGGGATTCCCAGTATTAGCATATCTAAGCTTCATTTTTTCAATCTATTAAAGATATTTAAATAATCATTAAGAATAATACATTTATCCAAATTTGCGAATAATGATAACTTTTGCGAGATATACCTCAGAGTTCCTTTCAGGCCAGTTAAAAATCCAAGGATGATACGGTGCAAGATACGCAGGATTCGCAGGAAGATCAAGAGTGCCAGAAATATATGGACCTTCAAGGAGGAGAGGAAATCCGCACCACTTATCATCTTTTGAGTAACGTGGACCTTGGTTTTTACTCGAATGATAGTCTATATCTTGCATAAGAATTTTATCCTTCTTAACCTTTTTATTCTTATTTAAACGAACATCCCAACACGTGCTCTCTTTCTTCATGGGAATCACTTGATAATTCGCGAAGAAATTCTCCACGGTATATTTCACCGGAATAATTGGGATATCTTTTAAATCAGGATGTTTCGCATCATCAGGATAGCGAGATCCTTTACCAGCTCCACGAGAGGCATATTCGAGAATGAGACGAATACAATCTTCACTTAATTGGTAGATTGCACGTGAAAATTTAGCGTGAGAAATAATTTCATAAAAAAGAGGGAGTTCTGGGTTATAAAGAGGGATAGGAAGGCCAACTTCTAGTTAACCTAGCGAAATAAGGATTTTTTCATGGGAAGAAGGAAATCCTGAGATTAGATCAATGGAGAGATCAGAATCTGAAGATTGACCAGGGATCTCAGAAAGTGTGAAACCTAAAGTTTGGAGTTTCTGTTGGTGTTTTTGGAAAGTGGGTTGACCTAATTTTTTAGCAGGAGCCATTTTTTAGTATGGGAATGATGATTAAGATGAAGAAGAATAAAGAATTAAAATTAAAACAGTGATAGATCCGGAATTTGCGGAAGAAGATGAAGAACAGTAGAGTTGCAAAGAAGAAGTAAGAAGAAAGAGTAATAAGAAGAGAAGAGATTGGCGAAGAAGATATTTATAAGAGAAGAAGATTCTCGAGAACATCAATGCATTCAATGAAGAAAATACGTGAATGGTCAGAATTCAACGGTTGAAAAAAGATGTGTCAAGGGATAAATGAGAAACACGCGTAGAATATCTAGCGATGGATGCAGAGACGTGTTAGAATGAAGGGAATGTGAAAAGACAAGAAGTTGCAGCAAATCAAGAAACTTAAATTCTCATGATCTTTATCTTCTTCGCAGAAAATATATGAGAAGAGGCAAGATGTAGGATTAGAATATTGTCACAACAATATTCCTGCGAAATAAACAAGAGTTCTGCGAGACATGTTTACGATACATCAATGATATTCTACGAAACATCTCATAGTGATGTAAGGAATGACATATCGGATGAAAACGACAGAAACTTGAGAAAAGTGTGACATTTCTGCGATGAATCGATAAAACCTGCGAAAGATTAAGGCGGTGCTAACTGCAATTTATCGCAAGAACCCAGATCCAAAATTAAAGGGAATCTTAGCTGTAAATGAGCTGTCATGAGCTGTAATCCACTATGTAAATGCCTATATAAAGGAAATGAATAGTTCCAGAGAGAGAGAGAGGAATTTTTGAGTGCTAAGAAAGTTTTTAGGAGAGAGAAAATCTTATTAAGTGAATTGTATTCTTGATTACTGTAATTCTTTTAAGGTCATAACAATTAAAAAGGTCTTTAATCTTCAAATTATGTCATAAATATTGATAAATTCTTGAATAGGGTGTAGTGTGGGAATTTCTGCAACTACACACGTTTTCCCCAGCACTTCAATTAAATTTGTATACCTACATTATTTATTGAGTAGAACACACTTCCATGCTTCAGGTGAGTGAGCTTCTTGGATCTTTTGGTGACAACAAATTATCTCTTGATTGCCTTGATGGAGCGCAAAGATGGTATTTCGATCCCGCTACCGTAAGTGGTTCGTATGGGTGTTTTGCTTGCATGTTTTCCTTCTACTTGTAAAACTTAAATAGAATATAATTATGACAATAGATGAGTATTTCATGTTGTGAAATTTGTTGGTGCAACCAACGTTGAAACCTCTGATCTCCGAGCATGGTCCATATGGGCTGCTGGAGCCTATGAAAACGGATGAGTTCTTTAAGTTACCGAGAAAGAAGAAGATTTTTATTAAGCCTCTTTTACTTGACCAGGTTAGATGTCTGTCTTAGCAAAACTGATTGGGATTACCTTATAATATGCTTTCTCTTGCTCATTATAAAGTTAAATTGTCTTCTAGGTAGCAACTAGTTGTGCACTTCTGCCTGCAACTATTCATCGAAGAATTAAGTAGTGGAGTTTCATCAGGCTTGGGTTGCTCTTGCAGTATAGTATTCTACCAGGGAATTTTACTCAATCACATTGACTCCGTGGTAGTGTTTGGAATGGAAAAGACTTCTCAGAATGTAACAACAAAAGGTTAGGGTTTTCATAGTTTCAAATTCAGAAAATTGTGTTTACAACATTGATTTTCCAAAAGTTGTTAAACATTGTATGGGTTTATGGTAAGTTCATTTATCTACTATGTTGATGTATGGATCGTTCTTGATGAATTGCGATGATCAATAATTGATCTTGGTCGATTGCAATTCAGGAACAGAAATATGCCGGAAAGTGTGCCGGCGGTAACTTTTTTCTAACTTGAAAATTAATTTGCAACGGATATAAACGTTGTAACTTATAAGTTGCACATATTACCGGAAATGAGCAACGGATGTAACTGTAACCAAACAAATAAAACGTTGACAAAATCAAAATGGGACCCACAATAGTGTTATTCTATAAATAATAACCATTGCACAAATTATTTATACGTTGCACAAATAAGAAAAGGTGCAACGGTTGTGTAACGTTTATAAGCGTTGTACAAATTAATTTGTGCAACGGATAACATGTGTTGCACCCCAATGCGCAACGCCGTTTTTCCAACGTTTATTTCCGTTGCACAAATTATGCGCAACGTTTATAAACGTCCATAAATGGCCATTTTGGTGTAGTGTCTCTATATGGATAGACTCTTATGAGATAGTATCATTAAAAAAAGTCTATGTCTCAGTAACCAGTTTCATTGCTAATCTAGATGTAACACGATGATTCAACGCTTTTCCTTGGAAGACAATGAGCATTTTTCTTTCCAAATGCTCAAAGCAACTGTGAAAACACCACCATCCTTATCTTTCAAACTGTTGCTAGAAATCCATTTGACAACCCAGTCTTGAAGACTGATAGAGGAATTACTATCTTGCTCAATAAGGTATGCATAAGGGGTTATATAACAAACTGACTTGGAAAACAGACAATCTAAAAGAGTATGCTCAGGAGTTTCAAGGAAATCAGAGTTGCATATATTGTAAGAATTGTTTTGCGTATTAACATACCTAGCAAGCACTGATTTGGCAGGGAGGATGTTCTCATGACACTTCCATATAAAGATCTGAACTTTTGGAAGGACCGAGAGTCTCCACAGGGCTTTGTAGAAAGGGTTACTACTTTGAACATTATTCATGTAATCAATCTGGCCAGAAATGACTTTATAAGCAGACTTAACAGTGAATTGGCAATTTTTAAAATGTGGCCAAATAAGTCTGTCACTTCCTGACACTACAAAAACAGGTCTTATTAGTGAGGTTTTTTTTATAAGGGCGTCACAAATAGTCACTATTTATGATGGTTTTTGACCAACCGTGGGAAATAGTAGGTTTAGTCAAAGGACTAGTTTTCTTTTGTCAGTTTCGTGTATCCGAGAGTGTAAAAAAAATCAGGCAGAATAATGGCCACGGTTGCCCATCCGTCAAAAATAGTTTGAGAAATTGGCTCTACTTTTTTGCACTCCCGCCCTCTCTCCCGCACTAATTTCATCAAATTCTAACTAAAATAGGGGGAAAAAATTCTTTTTTTATTCTATATTTTTTTGCCTTATCTTATATCTATCTTCTAAAAATATCTGGTCAGTTTCATCTCTTACCCTTTTCCATTTTTTCTCCGCCGGTGAAGAACTTCCATGTTTGCTCTCGCCTCTTCTCTTCCATGTTACCTTCTCTCGTCTCTTATCTCATCTCCTCCATAATGTTCCCGTTATCATCTTGTCCCGCTGTTCTCGATCTGTTCTTCAATTAACATATCTATATACTCTAAACAAAAGTAATTTTCTAAATGTTAATTTTGATTTTAATTGATTTTGTTTGCAGGAAGGAAAGGATGAAGCTCTGAGTAACTGTTAAGGTGAGAATCCATTAATGGGTTTGATTTTATTTTGCGAATTAATAGTTCTAATAATTTTGATTTCATCTCTTACCCTAATTTTGCGAATTTTAATTCTAATAATTCTAATTATTCTGATTTCAAAATAATTATAATTTTGCGAATTTATTTTTAGAATCCATTAATGGGTTTGATTTTATATTCTGATTTCTACATAAGGTAAAGAACTTCTATATTCTAATTATTTGTTTCACTTTTTGCAGTAACTAAAAGAGGAAACTTTGAGGAATCAAGAGTATTAAGGTGAAAATTTGAATCTTAAAAGAAGATTTTTTTTTTTTTAATTTCTAGGTTTTTTTTTTATTTGTTACTTTTAATTTCTTTTTTCTTTTTATGCAGGATCTGAAGGAAGAAGCTTTACCTACTGGAGTGTTTTAAGGTGAAGATTTTGATTGAAAATAAATTTAATTTAATTTAACTTTTTTAGTTTTCAGATTTCCGTTTCTTTGATTTCCTTTTGATAGAAATTTGTGGTCCTTTGTGTTGATTGGATTTGAAGTCTTTTTTATAGTTTCTTGTAATTTCTTTTGTTAAAGTTGGGTTTGGGTTCATTTTGTATTTTATATCTTCTGCAAGTCTGTAGTTAAGATATGGGACTTGGTAAAGTGCTGCAGAGTGCGTTTATGTTGTTTTTCTTTGGCTGGAAAACTCTTGCGCACTGAAGCATCTTTGTCTCTGACTGGTTTAACTATATTTATCTTCATTATGATTCAGTTTGATGTACAAACATATGAATAAAATTTTTAATATGTCATTGAAAGTACTTGGACAAATAGCGTATTTTCCTTGTCCCTTGGATACTTATAGTTTCAGCAAAATGTGTGCAAACTTGTATAACGCATTATATCACAAAGTGCATTTGCATTGGAAAGGTGTCAAGGCATAAATATTTATTGCTTAACTGTAGATTAACCACTATTGGTAAGAGATAATGAAGCTCATCGTCTCCATATATGTTGATATTAAACTGAATTTCTTTTCTGAATTTGAGGTTCTGGGTATGGTCTTCTTTAGTTTGTCTCAATTAGTTTTTTGAGAGTGCGGCTTAACATATTTAACTTGATCATTGGTTCTGGGTTTCTGAACCACTTCTCTGTAGAAATTCGCGATAAGTTTTTTTAGTAGTGTGTTTGATGCAATCTGGCCAATGATGTCTGTTAACTTCATTTTTTTTGAATTTAACTGTTTGGATTTGCATAATTCATTGTTTCTGATTTTTCTATCAAATACTTGGTGTCCGGCCTTATCCGTTATTCCTTCGTCCCTTATCTCATTTTGTTTGGCATCCAATGGTTAATTTTCATGTGTGACTGTTTTCCTTATCAAACTAGATAATGGAAGTAACTAGAGTCAGGTGCTACACAGCTACAAAATTAGCTTTTTTGCTACAGGTTAAGAAAATGATTAATTTTCCTTAGGAAAATACAACCTGTTTACATGACAATATATTCTAATTTTTATATTTCGGTTATCTAGCAGCTCTTATCTATAATCTGCCAAGAAGTAGCCTAAGTTATTTTCCTGCAACTCTCAGTTTTTTTTTTTGGATCTTCGAATGAATGTTTTCCTTTTGAAATAATTGCGATCTAGCAGTTGATGCTTATGTAACAAGTAGTAGAAAGATAATAAATAACAGAAAGTATTAGATATAAAGTGAGGAAAGAAGTCTGGCAGTAGTGATCATTGATACGGTTTAGCTAGCATTTGCAATAGCTTAAGGTATTTTGCTTTTCCTATAAAGATCGTCGAGTAGAATTCGTTTCCATCTTCATTGAACCTTACTAATGGGACCTGTTTTTGTAGTGTTAGTTGGTTTCATGTACCGGACACGCCCGGTAAACACCAAAATATGCAGTCTGTATGGCGTCTTTTCTTTGATTATTGTTCTTCTGTTACAACTTCTCCTTATACATGTCCATCAATCTATGCATTTTAGTTTTGTTGGAATTTTTCATTCAATCTACTATACCACCATGTTCATCTCTTATCTTGCCTATCCATGCTAATATTTATGTACCCTTAAGTGCAGAAGTTCTTTTTCTATGTCCGAACTTCGTCCATAGATGCTTTTGTATCTGATTAAATGATTTATGTACTGTAAGGCTGACATTTGTAGTTTACCGTTTGTATTATTTTGTGCTTAATATCTATTGTATATTTGTAACCAAGTTTCTCACAAACATTTCTATGATGCCAAGTACTTTTTGTCCATCCTATCATAAAGGTTTTACTGATTACTTTAGTTCAAGGATATTGCGACTAAAAAATGGATAAGAGTTGGGTTCACTATCAACGATCAAGTAAGGAGTTTCATGAAGGGTTGTGTTTGTTATTAAACTATGCATTCAAAAAGGGGTTCATTACCAAAGATAACAAAGTGCAGTGTCCATGAAAAGAGTGCGCCAATGTAGGTTACAAGACCAGAGATGAGATATATGATGATGTAGTCAGTTATGGTATGTTAAGGAGCTATACTCTATGGTATCATCACGGTGAAAATTTCAGAATGACATTTCCAAGTGATTTGGGGTCAGAAAGTACAAATGTGGATCAGGTGATTTTAGATAACAACGGTGAAGAGGTTGGAGATGACATTACAGGGATGCTGCGAGATGCATATGGAATACCAATGTCTGCTGATGAGGATAGGAGTAATATGCTAGATGCAGAAATGAGTGGCATGCCAAGTGATAGTTCAGCTGCACATTTCTATCAGTTGTTAGAAGATTCAAAGAAACATTTATACCCAGGCTGCGATAAAATGTCAATGATGTCATTTCTTGTAAGATTTTGAAACTATAAATGTATTGGTGGGATGTCTGACAAGTCATTCAAAGAGATGCTTCAACTTATGAGAGAGTCATTTCCATAAGGGTGCACTTTTCCGGAAAAATTCACACAGTGTAAGAAGATACTATCAGAGTTGGGATTGTCCTACCACAAAATTGATGCGTGTCCGAATGATTGTATGTTGTACTATAAGGAGACGGCTGATCTTGAAGCTTGTACAGTATGTAAAGCTTCTTGTTACAAAGATGGGAGATTGAAAACGCCGGCCAAGATACTTCGTTACTTTCCTTAGAAATCTCGGCTACAAAGATTATACATGTGTTCTAAGACTGCAAAAGATATGAGATGACATCACGAAGGGCGTACAAGATATGGGGTATTGAGACATCCAGATGATTTTGAAGCTTGGAGGGTTTTTGATGAGATTAATCCAACTTTTGTAGCAGATCCAAGGAATATCAGATTAGGCTTATCCACTGATGGGTTCAGTCCATATAGTTCAATGAGAAATCCACATAGCACATGTCATGTGGTTCTTTTGCCATATAACTTACACAATGATATAGAGCGCACGTACTATGGAATACTTACAAATATAATTGAGCTGACAAATAGACAAGGCCGCTCATATGTACTCTTCGAGTGCAATTGGGAAAACGTGGTGAATACTTCAGGAAGAACAAGGACTTTGGGTTTGAATACTGATAAATTAAGGTTTGTGCTTGTGAACTTTAACCATATCTTGGGGACACAACATGCGAAGCCTTATTGTTGGCCTCTCAATGGAAACAAGTTTTTTTATGCCGAAGACCCTGTAGAACATGAATGGAGTGTTGTGCTTAGGACTAAACCTAGGGATATTTTTGACATGGGTGATGACAATCCTGATAAGCTACTGGATAATTTTCCAGTAGGAAATATTGTAAACAATGAAGAGGATGATAGTATAGGTCTTATAAATGATGGGGATGGGGTGGTTGTTGATGATCCTACGAGAACTAGTAGTCGACAAATATGTGTTGAAGAAGAGGAAGAAGAAGCAGAATAAGAAGAAGAAGAGCAAGAAGTAGAAGTAGAAGAAGGCGCCGACAAAGAAGTAGAGTCAGAAGAAGAGGAATATGTGGATGGGTTTTCAGAAGATGATAATGATGGTCATGATGTTGAGTTTGATAGTGGATCATATGATGATTGTTAAACATAGATACTTGCATTCCTTCTTGGCTTTTACTTTTAATGTATTGGTCTTAATATAATATATAGTTGAATAGATTGTTCTTTAAAAATTGTCTATTTTCAAGTTTTTCTTACTTTTTAGAGATAAATCTGATTCTCAGTTTAATTTAAGTGTCAATTCAATTTATGTTTACTAACATCATCATAACTCTCATTGTAGGATGGGTCGAGGTCCGGCGAAAATGAAGTTCTTGCAAAACCTACTACCAGATCAGAGAATTCAAGTTAAAGTGCATATGGGTCTCTTGTGCCCTTTGGGGGAAAATGGTACTTACCTAACCAAATATATCAGTCATCTAGCGAAAGATGGAAACAAGTTACCGTTAACAATAGGAGACTGGAAAAACATGCCGCCATAGTTGATTCAGAATGTGATACTTGAAATAAAGGTACATTACTGAATCCAACTTGAATATATAAATTTTCTCAAACTCTGCAATGTTTTTTAATCTTTTGTGGTTGTATAATTGTCAGCAAATATTTGTGTACCAAGAAGTGTTGTAGCACTGGGTTCTTACCAAGGTGAATGATAGGTGGAGAGTTCACAAACATAATGTTAAAAAAGCTGCATATGAAAAATGGAAATCTGTGGAAGAACGTCTTGCTCATCCACCAGATGATGTTGTTGATAGCCAATGGAGGATACTTATTGAGGTTTGGGAAAAATATGTGAAGAAACAAGTAAGTGTCAATATTGTTTTGTTATTTTCTATTTTGTTATGTGTTTTTATTTTGGTGTTACAGATGGTCTATATTCAAGAAAAAAGAATAGCTTTTGTTTAGTATTTTGTAGTTCCTTGATCTTCTGAACTTATGATTCATAGCAGTTGTTTAGCTTTTGTTTAAGTGACAATGATCTTATGAACTTATGATTCATAGCAGTTGTTTAGCTTCTATTTAAATGTCAATTCGATATATGCTTATTATAGTTTTAAGCAATCCTAACATTATAATCTTATATGTAATTGGTCTAGGAAATGTGCAAGGTGAACCAACAGAACAGGGAGAAACAAAACTTTCACCATACTACTGGCTCTAAACCACATGCAAAGTGTGCAGCAGAGGTAAGCTTTTATGTCACTATTAGTAATGAATTTCGTTTGTTGTATGAAATTTTTTGGAATGCTACATGAAAACAAGATTTTTATGGGTGTGTTTTTTTGGTAATTGATTTAGGAATTCACTGTAGGTATACTTGTTTTTATTTCCATGCCTAGTTTCAGGTTCATACCTTGATCTTCTTTGAAGATGATTTTCATATGTTATGCTAGAAGGCGCAGGCAGAGCGATCTACATCCAATGTTATGGCATAACATAGGAATTGCTATATCTATTGCATGCTTTGATATCATATTTATTTCCTGATAATCTATGTTTGAGTCTTGATAAGTGGAAAATATTTCTTAATCCATCATTTTGGATTCTAGCCATTGTATATCTTTTCGTTCCAGTTTTAATATGCATTATTCTCAGTATTTTGTATTGCAGACTATGGTCACCTAATATGCATTAAGAGATTGTTATTCTTATCCCCCATAATTAAACTTTGTTGATTTAGAAGAATCTTACCAAACAATCCAGTTCATGTTGCTTGTCATGTGAACATGTATTGATGAAAACATGTGACTGTGTGTACTAACCAGGATGTTGTTTCTGCTTGAATATTATTTTTATAGTTGGAGGAGAAACTAGGACGGCGTCCTAAACGACGCGAGGTTTTTGAAGTTACCCATACTAAAAAAAATAAAACTGAAGACCCAGAGGAAGTATTGATGGAACCTGAGGTGTCTGCAGAACTTGTACGTTGTATATTTTTATTACTTAATGAATTTTGAATTTGTTTACATATTATTACTCAAGCATTTGACCATCAAATCGGTGTTTCTGTAGAAGGCAATGGAGGAAGTAGAGATCCAAGCTATCCAACCAGGTTCTACGATTGTGCTACAAGGACGGCATGATGCATTTGCAGAAGTGCGAGGACGAGATAAAGGGGGCCATGTTCGCTGTCTAGGCAGTGGTATAAAACCACAGAATTATTGGGGTGAAGGGTCATCAACCAAGCCAACCACTCAACCAAGTGCAGAAACTTTGAACCTTAGGCAACAACTGGTGGATACTCTTGCAGAAATTCAAGCATCAACGCAATGAATAGATGAATTATGGGAACTTCTTGTTGCCATGATGAGTTGGGAACTAGCAACACAGCTTATCAGGCAGCCTTGGATAGTATTGCAGAGCGGGAGGCACTATTGAGGTAACTGAATTGCTTCATTAAGTCATTGCCTCCTTAAAACCTTGAACCGGGCATGAAATTTTCTGCGATGATAATTTTTGAAATGGTTTGTTTGTTAGAGGACTGATGAGGAGATCAGGAATAGTCCATGAATGGAAGATGTTTGTGTGGATGGGTGACTGATATAAGTGCTCATTTTTTTTTAATATAAGGGAATGTGATGATTCTTTTTTTGTTTTCATGCCATATGGGTGGGTGATTTTTTGAATATAAGGTAAAGGGATGATGTCTTTTTTTGTTTTCATGCCATCAGTTGTGTTCGAAGTGTTTCCCAAACATTACATAGGCGTACTAAATTCTGATGTTTTTAAAACAGGAAAATATACTTGCATATATATGCAAGTTTCAAAGCTCTGTAAAACTTTATTGTATATATATAAGTTCAATGGAGAACTTTCTAAAACTTTGTTATATTATGAATGCAAGTTTCTATCTAAGATTTATGTTCTGAGAATTTCGTCTCGAAAATCCAACTCCGGTGACCGGTTAACGTTAACGGAAGACTACCGGAAAATATTAAAATCCGGTGATTGGTTGACGGCCGGAAAATATTTATGAGGGTTTTTCAACCGTCACAAATACGAAACCGGACTTGGGAGCCGTTGCCGGACAAGTATAGCCGGCGGTGGTCGTATAATTGGTGAGGGCCAAATAACCGTCACAAATAGAGATTTTATTAGTGAGGGATGACCAACCGTCAGAAAAAGAGAAAAACCGTCACAAATAACATTTGTGACGCTACTAGTCATGACGGTCGGCTGTCCGTCACAAATGTTTATTTGTGACGGTTTTTATACTATCTGTGACGGTTTTTTTCCTATTTGTGATGGTTTATGGACCCTCACTAATGGGATCTTTTTTTGTAGTGTGAAATAGGGATCATAGAGTCAAGGATCTTCTTAGCATTGATAGGTGTGAAAAATCTTCTAACAAGCTCGGAATTTCAGGATTTAGTGTCCTCATCTATGAAAGCAGAAACTGTAAAGTTCGGGTTAGGATTAGCAACAAACATAGGCTCAACAGATTCTGGAATCCATCAATCTCTAAAGGAGGTGATACAGGTGTACCCCTACTCCTTTATGGAACTTAGTTAACCTCAATCTAAGTTGAGGGAAGAATCCTATTCTAGGAAGGAATCCTTGTTTAGGCAGAATTCCTAGCTAGGGAAGAGTTTTGTTTTAGGCAATACTCTTAGTTTAGAAAATATATTCTTAATAGAAGACCTTGGTCGGCTGAGTACGATGAAGGTTATGAATATAGGGCTTTGGCTAATAGATAAAGACATGTTCTAGGCATAGAAAACATAAAGAAATCTTGGAATAATACTTGTGCAAGCTTAGCAAATATTTTAAGGTTAATCCACTATTTAGAGAAGATTGTGAGCGTAACAAAGAGATAATTGTAATGGTTTTCTTGTTCATAATCTAGAGAAGATATTTTCTTCGAATTACTTTTTTTGTGTCTCTGTTTTTAAGTTTTTCGTCTATTATTATTTTGAATTCCGCTTTTATAGTAATAGCTACCAAGGTATAGAGATCAAAACGTATCAAGTTGGTACCATGAGCAAGGTTCGTTTTTTAAGGTAGATCCCTGTGGTTTATGGTTTTCACTAGATATCTCTACATAAAGATTGGTGAGGTACTCGAGAAGTTAGAAGGCATTAGGAGAACAAGAGGATCAAGGATGACAAAGTAAGATGATAAACCTAAGCATAGCGAACCACAAACTATGGAAGAAAAGGTGGCTACGCTACAAACATACATGAATTTGATTAAAACCGCCATTGAAGAATTGACTGAATGTATTCGTTCTCATACACCAAATCCGAAGATGGAGAAAAAAATTACACCTTCGCCTGAAGCTTCAATTTTAAAGATGAATCAGAAGAAGAAGAAGAAGAAGAAGAAGAAGAAGGGGAATAAGATGAGGATGAAGAAAAGAAGAAAAGTGAGTTTCTTAAAAGTCCTACATCAACTAAACCTCATGGTAAGAATCTGAAAATTGATTTTCGTGTTGATATTCCATTTTACGATGGGAGTGTCGATGTAGAAAAATTGGATGATTTAATAGAATGTCTAGAGTTTTTTTCTTTTCTTTGAATATGGTTCAAAGGAAAAAATTGCTTTCTTTGAATATGGTTCAAAGGAAAAAATTGCTTTCGCGGCATTGAAGCTACAAAAACATGCTCTAACCTGGTGGAAAGCTTATCAAAGACAAAACCTAGGTAAGGGAGTATTGTCGTGGAGAAGATTCAAGGCAGTTGTAAGGAAACAGTTTTATCCGGTTGGCTACCTTGAGGAAAGATGGTTCAAGTGGTACAACTTGAAGCAAACTTACAACCAAACCGTGCAAGAATATACTTCGGAATTTCAAAATCAAGATATGATTATGGATTTAGACTTGGGAGATTATGTTATTTATATGAAATATATCTCTGGATTTCATGAGTATATACGGAAGGAGTTGAAGATGTTTTCGGTGGATTCTATCTCCAAAGAAAGTATAAAATCTAATGCCATTGAAGGAAGGCTTAAGAAATCTGATTCAAAGGGAAATACTAAGGTGAAATCTGGACATACCACTGTAAAAGGAGGTGAAAGGAGCAAAGAAGAAGGGAAGTTTAGTGACAAGGAAGGTTTGACTTGCACCCATTGCAAACAAACAGGTCACATTATCGACAAGTTTTGGGTTAAGAACCCTCATCTAAATCCTAAAGGGTTGAAGAGGAAAGAAGCCAAAAAGGCAGCACTAGTCGCTCAAACTCCAAAAGAAGTCCATGGACTAACGGAACCCGATTCAAAGCTCTCTCTTATGACAGGGGAAAAAGGAAGACCTTCAAAACATGATCTTAGGGAGGGACTCTTCACAGTGAAGATGCAAGTTAAAACATCACTAGTTGATGTTTTTATTGACCCGAGAAGTCATAAGAATTTACTTTCACATTCTTTGGTGCAGAAGTTAGGATTGAAGACTATCAAACATCCTAAACTATACCCTTTAGGATGGCTTCAAAATGAAGGGGGCTTACAAGTTTCACATCAGTGCACGTTCAAATTTGCTCAAGTTGAGTCATATATTGATGAAGTTACATGTGACGTAGTTCCTTTGGATGTTATTCAGGTAGTACTAGGAAGTCCTTACCTATGGGATAGAGATGCAACTCTACACAGGAGGGAACAAAAATACACCTTTACTAAAAATGAAGAAAATTTTGTGATTTGGGCTATAGATTCTCCTCTCGAGGGAGAGCAACCTTGATTACAACCACTCAGGCTAAACGGTTGGTGAATGCTAGCACAAAGTTCATTCTCCTTGTGATCCGTTCTCTTGAGGAGACCGACTAGAGTTTGTTTGGCAGCATTGACTGCACAACAAGAAGATGACCTAGAAAGGTTGAAGTTGAAGTATAAGGATTTATTTTCAAATGTCACAGGGTTACCGCTAAAGAGTAGTGTAGAGCATGAAATTATGTTGATTGGAGAGAGTTCTCTTCCTAATGTATGTCTTTATCGCACATCCATAGAGGAATCTGAATTCTGGTAATAAAAGAGTAAACAGGCTTTTGTACAAAAACATGGAATCAATCCGAAATAAAGATCCAGTCCATGAAAAAATGGTTTTCCAAAAGAAAAACCTAGATATAAAATCGGAATTGTTTCCCCACAAATCTCGGTTTCCGATTTTGACAAGATTTTCTAAAACTAGTTATTTTCGATTTTCAACATCTTTCTATAAAAGATAATCTCTTGCTATGTGTTCGAACATATTGGGGAAGATTGATCAAAATCGTAACTAAGGTTTTTCATATTTTTGCAAATATGGGAAAAAGGAAATCAAGAACCAAACCAGCTGATGATCGGGTAAAGATTGATGATGTTGATAAGATCATATTTCCTAAAATTATTGATAACAAGCATGATTTCGCTCGTTTTGTTGACAGCTATTATTTCGGGAAATACGAAATTCTCAAGGGAACGGAATTTACCACTGATAATAAATTTGATCCAGATGTCCAATATAAGGATTATGTGAAGTTTGTTCAAGATCGAAACTGGGGAAAAAATTTTGGTTTTGAAAAATATTCACCTGATATGGTAAGAGTTTTTTATGCAAATATCCAGAATATTGATCATAAAAAACTTTCCTTTGTTACTCTTGTTGGTCAAGGAATCTACTATATTGATCATAAGACAATATCTAATGTTATTAATTACAATGAGGAATGTAATCACTTGATTACTAGAGTTGAAATTGAACACAACCCCATTTCAACACATCTTATTGGAAGATCAACAGAATGGGAAAATGGTAGACTACCAACAAAAGATATACCCTTCCACCTAAGGGTATTCGTTAAACTTGCTTTAGCTACCCTATTTGCAAGTACGAGAGATAAGTCAGTTTGGGATAAGGATTTTGCAGAATTCGTCTATTTCATGTTGAAAGGAGACTCTCAAATTGATCTCTGCGGAATTATTGTTAGCCAAATGATCAAAATCTCATATTATATTTCCTCACAAGGAATAAAGAGGCATCTTAGTTTTCCATGTATAAACACAGAAAATTTTGAATTCATCGCGGGAGATGACTTTGATGAAATGAGAAGCATTACGGCTATCTCTAATAAGACTATAAGTCAAATGATTGGAGGAAAATCTAGTAATAAAATGATTATTATAAGAGTTTCACCAAATTTCAACAACAAGTCTCTTCTAGTTCAGAAACAACTGGGATTTACTGCTCAAAAAGATCCAGAAACACTTAAAGGAATTCAAAAATTAGAATCAGAGTTTTGGAACCAAGAATCGGAAATTCAAGAAGAGAGTCAAAAATCTATTGGTCCCAATAAATGACCTTCCCAATAATTGAGTTGGAATTAATATAGACATTAGTTTTTGATTTCTTTTAATAATTGTAAAGTCTATTATGAATAAAACTATTATTATGAATAAAATTATTTAATTTATAATTTTCCTTGTGATACTTTCTGATTTACATAGCCTGTGCTTGAATGCTTTATCTTATTGCTATGTATGTTTATGGGATGTTTGATTTCGGTTTTACTACCTTTATATTCGATCTCATAATGTTGTGAACCCTTATGGTTTGGGTGACTTTTTGGTTTAGCAGGATTAATTTCTAACCCATGTTGGTAGGATTTATCAAAGGATCATGAGGAGTTCTGATTGAAACAATATGTGAAAAAGTCACAATATGTTGAATCGTTTGGTCTAGCATAAAATCATATGCGTTTCGGGGTTTTCAACTTTTGCTTGCAATAGTTAAAAACTGGTTTTCGACCTTTCTCTGGCAAAGGATGGTTGTTGTTATTCTTTTTTTTTTTTTGCATAAGGATGACAACATAATGATATTTCGATATCAATTCTCCCTGGAAAATGATGCAAACATATTGGAGAAGAGGATGCGAAATTTGAGGTAACAAGTTTGTTAGTTAATCGTTTTCCTGTTTAAGAAAAGCATGATTTTATTGTGTATATTAATTTATTGCTTTTGGTTCACAAAATTTCGGTACAATTGATGTTTTATTCCATTATTTGTGTATTGGTGTGTGTGTGATTCAATTGGTTTCGGTTAAGAAAAACTATTGTTATCTTGATTTATTGTTTGATATCAATCGTTTAGGCTTACAAAGTTTTGGTGCAATTGCGGTGCTTTAATGTCTATGTTGTTTCAATTGCTTCCGGTTGAGGTAAATAATTATACAAGTTGATTTATTTAGTTTGTATGAATTGTTTATGTCTTAACAAAAAAGTTTTCGGGATGAATTTTTTAGTCCAATTCGATTCCGGATAAGAGAAACTAATTTAATTATGATCTTAGTTAGACTTATCAAATAGGAGGTTTCAGTTATTCAAGTCTAATCGAATGCCTTAAAAACAAATTCTAGTTAACTAACCTAGTATTTATCTTGTTTAAAAGTTAAAGGTCTTTGTTATATGGATAATTAGAACCTGATGAGAAAAATAGAGTTATCTTTATTTTGGTCTTATTGAACAAGCGATTGTATTTGTACAATCGGTTTAGCAAAGGAACTAAGGTGCTTAGTCGATTTTTGGTTTGCTAAACTATTAGGGAAAATTTCTTCGGGCAATTGTTTCCTTGGTAACACATCAAAACAAAATTACTTTGTAGTTTCGGTTTTGATATTGGTTATCAAAAATGGTGTGTGGAACCCTCGTGCTTAACTCTATAGGTTGCAAGTCTTGTGAGATTTGTAAGATCCTTTAGGTTTTTCCTTTATTTTTTCGTTTCTTTGTCATTTTGTGACAAAAAGAGAGAGAAATATATGGAGTAAACAAGTGATACTGGTATTGATTTATATTGATTGGTATCACTAAGGGAAAGGACATTGGTGCTTAAACGTTTATCTAACAAAAGAGTAAAAGCATAGACTAAGAGGGGGGGGGGGGGGTAGCATATCATATGATACTTGTAGTTATATGGACTACAAAGGGAATAACAAAGGCGTGCAGATTGAAAATCTACCTATCTCACCTTTAGGGGAGTATTAGCTTTTTTATTATAATGTCAACAATGACATTTATGGATTGAATGTATACAGGTTATTGTGCTGTTGAATTCAGGAATCAAGCATATGTGTAATGAATTCTTGTAATTTGTTTATCCATATGACATAAGAGTTTTGTCACTAAAATTGACAAAGGGGGAGATTGTTAGAGCATAACACGGTTGAACCTACCAAGAGTTGGTATGTCAAGTTTGGTTGTCATATTTTAGTGGGCCAAAAATGATTTAAAGAGTCGCTTGATTATGTACTAGAGTCAACTGCGTATAGGTTAGCTTGAAAGTATTAGGATATGAGATATTACAAGTATTGCGAAGACTTGAAGTAGTGAAGAAGTAAGGATCTACAATGACAACATCATCCTTACACTTGAGGTTAGTGATATTTGACTTGAACTGTTTCATTCCCTAACATATCTTTTAAGTCGTGCATATTGAAAACATAACTGCAAAGCATGAACGATTATACTCTAGTTAGACGTAGTATTAAGGAATACAATACGAGGTTTATTGCGCTTAACCATTAAACTTTGTATATAAGACATCGACATAATCGTTTGAATGCTATTGTGATTATGTATGGGTATAAGGTGAAGATTTCATCCTAGGAAACAATGTTTTACATTTGTTTAAAGGAAGTAAATTCATGAACTTGTTTTGTGAATCTAAAGGGAAATCGCTAGGCATTATTGGTATTGTTATTCATTACATATATTTTGAACTACCAATATGTGTGATTTGTATAACCTCTCATGACTTGTTTATGTTCTTGGTAAAACTATTCACAAAGGCCTGACTTTTATATTGGTACGACTTTTATTAGTGAAACCGATCTTAAGTAATCACCTGAGATGGTACTACTTGATTTTTTGTTATTGGTATGACCAACTCTAGGAAAATGGGAACTGATCCTAGTAAGAGGTGCAACCGACCACAAGAGGGGAATCGATCCTTGTAAGAGGTGCAACACGTTTTTAGTAGATGGGGGAATCGATCCTATGAGCATGTGCAACAAGTTTGTAGTTTTGGGGGAACCGGTCCTATGGACATGTGCAGGTGATTACAGGTAGTTACCATAAGTTATGGGGAACCGATCCTAGTACCTAGTCAACTGAATTTTGGTAACTAGCGTGACTATGCAAAGTACTCACATGGAGGTAGAACCAAAACTTGTTTTGGTAGAATCGTGAAACCCATGATGGGTGATTGAGTGTTCTTCATCAATCACGTAGCTCTTGAAATTAAGATAAACCAATTCTAAACTTGTTTGGAAGTGTGGAAAATCGGTTTCAAGATTGTAAGTATGAAAGAGGACTTACAAAGTAAAGATGTCGACATACTTTGAACATGTGCAATAACGCTTATCTTTTATTTTTCAAAGATATTCCTTAATATGTAAAGGAAAATCCCGGATCGAAAAATAAGTTGAGAATCTTTTAATTAAGGTTTTTAATTTTATTTTTGGAAAATAAAAATTAGCAATGTGCATTTACTAGTTGGAGATTTTCTAAGAGATTTTCGGTCATTATTTGGACAAAGCATTTCCATGAATTATGGAAACTGAATTTGGAATATATTTCATATCTTGAGAATATTTTCGGTTTTGGAAATTCCTTGGTGTCCAAACTTCATTGGTCTATAAATATCAAAGTTTGCATTTCGAGCAAACTAATCCTCAGAGCCAGCAAAACTATCTCAGTTGTGTTGTTACTGGTGGAGCTGCTTATTCGGAGAGGAAAGTAACCTAATTAGGTGAAATCTCTTACGACAACTTGGTTTAAAGACTTCTTTGGGATTGAGAAGCTTTATTAGTACTGTTAGTGGGAAACTAGATAATTGCGGTTTATCTTTTGTTTTCGATTGATTTGGTCAAACTTTTATAGCACCTAGTTTGTTTATGCTTGAGAATCTTCTCTTCTGATATAAGATTCACTCAAACTAGATCGAAGTTTCGACAGGGATCTTTAGACTGTTTGTAGATCTAAAGATGTCTTGTGATAATCCATTATTGATAGACTCCATTCTGTGCGTGATTGATCACAAGATATTCAAGTTGATTGTGTGCGGGTGTTTATTGAAGATCTAAGAAGATTTGAAGACAAAGAAGACTTTGAAGATTTCTGATTTGGGTTTATAATCTTTGGTGTGCACAATACTTGTTTCAGTTAAATAGGATCCAACTACAATCGGTTTATCCTTGTGGTAGATTGGATTGATTAGTTGTGTAGATCGACGTCAATACAATTCTT
Source organism: Papaver bracteatum (assembly GCA_023529315.1). Lineage (NCBI taxonomy): Eukaryota > Viridiplantae > Streptophyta > Magnoliopsida > Ranunculales > Papaveraceae > Papaver > Papaver bracteatum. The sequence continues at coordinate 271,887 of JAJJWX010005105.1, forward strand.
TGTGATTAAAAGTATTGGTTGCAAAATCTTAACAATTACTTTGGTAGTTGTTGATAAAATAGATCTAAGAACCTGTCAAAGGAGTTTATTGAGATAAACAAAAGAGCCTTTTGTCGAACTCACGTCACTTGGTTGAAAAGAGTTGATACCAAATAGATTTGTTGTTCCTTTACTGTTTCGAATACGAACCAAAAGAATTGTTCCAAGTACGTGACTTATTACAAGTTGGAGGTGTGGGAATACAGACGAAACTAGGTGAACTATAGGTTTAGTTGCTTGGTCTCAACTATATGAAGTTGGTTTGATTGTGTATAGTGGCTTAATCCTGAGAGTATTCAATTCTGGACTAGGTCCCGGGGTTTTTCTGCATTTGCGGTTTTCTCGTTAACAAAATCTTGATGTGTCATTTACTTTTATTTTCCGCAATTATAATTGTTATTATTATAATTTAAAGTAAATTACACAAACGTTAATTCCTATTTACTTGATAGTAAACCTATTGTGTTTGGTTAAGTCCGAACCTCTTATCAAGTAAACATACTACGTTGTTGTATTGTCTCGATCTCGTATCCATAGACGATCAAACGAAGTGTGAAACTATTAGTTGTATTGTCTCGACTCAGTCCATACACAATCACTTTCGGAGAAAGGACTTATAGGTGGAATTTTTTTAGATTGAGGTATATTTGGGTACTTTTTTGTTTTCATCTATAGGGATTACTACCTTGGTGAGACATGGGATTAGTCTCCAAGATAATTGGGATATGGTCACTACCTATAATGTCAATATGGTGAACAACAGAGGAACCATAGTGATTTAACCAGTGACCATTACCAAGCGCCCTATCTAATCTAGCATAAATACAATCATTGCCAGATTATCTGTTGTTCCAAGTAAATTTATTTCCAAGGTATCCTAAATCAGATAGCTCTGCAGTATCTATTATTATTTGGATTTCAGGATATTCTATAGTAGTAGGAGTAGAGAAACTGGATCTTTCATGGGCATGCATAGTAATATTGAGATCACCTATGATTACCCATGGAAGATTGGCTCTAGAGCCAATTTCTCCAATATATTTCCATTGGTCTATTTTCTCATCATGGTATACAGAACCATAGATAAAAGTAGCTATAAATTCAGGCTTACTAGGATTATCAGAAATCATGACATTAATCATTTTATCTGTGTTATGGACTATTTGACAATGAAAACCTGTTTTCCAAAGAAGACAAATACCCCCGGCACGACTAATAGAGGGAAAGACCCATGAATTAGGGTAATTGAACCTTCTAAGATATTGATTCATCTTAGAAGAATCATTTTTAGTCTTACACAAAAATATCATATCAGGTTTTTGACCTCTGATCAAATTCCATTGTAGGTACCGAATATCGCAAGACATTAGCTTACGAACATTGTAATAAATATAAGAGGAAAGAGTTACAAAACGATGCGATGATAGAGGAAGCATGGGGAAGTATAAAGATTTGCGAAGATAGAATAATCTTACGAAGATGTATTGCGATACTTCGCAATACATAAACATCTGTACATATTTCACTATAAATAGGAGTTCAAATGTAAAATTCGAGAGGTTCTTTTAATGAGTGTTAGAAAATATCTTAGGAAAGAGAATAGAGAAAGTTGTAACTATTCTAGTTCCATTTAGATACTTCTTTGTAATCAATTGAGAGAATTAATAAGAAAATTGTCATTTATCATCAAGTTCTTCTTAAGTTTCACAAATTCTACTGAGGGTGTAGTTGTGAGATAATCCGCAACTACATAATTGGCGCTAGAAACAGGGACTTGAGGATTGTGATAGCCAAAATTTGAAGGAATTGTGGAAAATTTGAAGATCAAATGGAGTCAGTAGATGAAGGTTGCAAAAGAGAAGAATGTAATATGATCACAAAGACAATGATTGATGAATTTCATAATAACATGAAGGGAAAGATATACAAGCGAGATTGTAGAGGAAGAAAGATCATGGAGGTGGAGAAAATAACAACTTTAGAAGAATGGGAAAAACAGAAAATCACATTTTCAGTAGCAGAGATTCCAAATGAAGACTTGAACCACACTTCACCATTGGTGGTCATAATTCCGGTCATGCGAGAAGAGAAGAAAGCTATAGAAAAATAGAAATTAAACCGAATTTTGATCGATACAGGGAGTTCTGTTAATATCATATTCTATCATGCACTTAAGGGGATGGGAATTAAAGATGAAGAAATCACAAATTCAAAATGTCTTATTCATGGATTAGGAAAATCTACAACAAAATCTAAAGGGGAAATAGCGCTGCGAATATTGTTAGGAGAAATCGAAACACATATAGTCTTATGTGTGATAGATATGGAATCTCCATATAATATGATGATAGGAAGGCCGTGGATCCATGCGATCAAAGCTGTTACTTCAATATTACATCAGAAAATCAAATTTCCTACACCAAATGGAATATAGGAATTAAAAAGGAGATCTTGATAGTGCAAAATTTTGTTATCAGATTGAAGTAAAACAGTGTGGAGGGAGAGCAAGAAAGAAACAGTTTCGAAGAAAACTTGAGAAGGAGGCAAAAAAGGAAGAATAATTCAGAGTGTATACAATAAGGGCAAAGGAAGGGAGAGGAATACCAAGTGAGATTCCAGAAAAAGAAGGGGAACTAGTGAAAATAATCAAAGAACCAACACCTATGGGGGAGAAAAGTCCTAGCTATGTTGCATCTGAACCAACCAAAGAAGTAAATATTGGAAGTAAAGAGGAGCCTTTATTCTTGCGAATTGGGACTAAGATGGATGAAGAAGAAGAGAAGAGAACTATTTATATCTTGCGAGAATATAAAGATATATTCGCAGGAAGTGTAGATGAGATACCATGAATTGATCCATCAGTGGCATGTCATAGATTGAACATAGATAAAAACATAAGACCATTCAAACAAAGAATAAGGAAGATCTCACAAAGTTATCATGCACAGATAGAAGAAGAATTACAAAAGATGCTGGATGCAGGAATCATAAGGGAAGCAAAATACCCAGAATGGATTGCGAATATGGTCATTGTTCCGAAAAAGAATAAAGGGATAAGAATTTGTATAGATTTCACTGATCTAAACAAGGCATGTCCCAAAGACAGTTTCCCATTACCAGACATACCAAAAATGGTGGAATCATCTGCAGGACATGATATAGTCACTTCACTTGATGGATATAAAGGGTATAATCAAATATCACTCGTAGAAGAAGATCAGGAACATACTGCCTTTTTTGCTCCAAGAGGTTTATATTGTTATGTGAAGACGTCATTTGGTTTGCGAAATGCGGGTGCTACATATCAACAAATGGTTGAAAAAGTGTTCGCAAAGTGGATACATAAAACTTTGGAAGTATATGTAGATGATATGTTGATAAAAAGCAAAGAAGCCAAAGATCATGTGCAAGATTTGAAGGAAATATTTAAACAGATGAGAAAGTTCAACATCAAATTAAATCCTGAAAAATGTATAATTGGAGTTGCGTCTGGGAAATTCTTGGGATATATAGTATCAAAAGAGGGAATACAAGTTGATCCAGAAAAAGTACAAGCAGTTCGTGACATGCCAACACCTGCAACTGTGAAGGAAGTACAAAAGCTAAATGGACTCTTGGCTTCACTCGGAAGATTTATTTCGCGAATGTCAGATAAGTGCAAACATTTTTTCAACATACTTAAGAAGGGAGCAAAATTCAAGTGGACCGATGAATGTGAAAAAGCTTTTCAAGGAATCAAAGAGTATCTCACAAATACATCCATATTACAGAAACCAGAGAAAGACGAAGAATTATTGGTATACCTCGCAACAACTCCATATGCTCTAAGCGCAGTTCTGTTGCGAACAGACGCAATAATAGAAAGGCCCATTTACTACATTAGTAAAACTTTTAACGCAGCAGAGAAAAATTATTCTAAAATGGAGAAGTTAATCTTAGCCCTGGTTTAGGCATCATTCAATTTACGAATATACTTCCAAGCACATGTGATAAAAGTGGTAACCAAAGTCCCAATTGAATCAATCATGAAGAAAACAAAAAGGTCAGGAAGAATAGAAAGGTGGAATGCCCAAGTAAACCATTACAAGATAAAATACGAAGTATTATCATCACAAAAATCACAAGTCGTCGCAGATTTCTTGGCAGAATTTCCTTTGGAAGAAGATGAAGTTGTAGAAGAAATGATGGATGTTGAAGAAGAATTTGGGAATCCAAATGACTTGTTAACAGAACCAAATAGATGGGAAATTTTAGTAGATGGATCATCCAACAACGAGGGGAATGGAATAGGAGTTGTGTTGATTTCACCAGAAGGAGAAAGAACAACATTCTCATTCAGATTAGAATTTGCATCCACGAACAATGAAACAGAGTACGAAGATGTAGTGCATGCATTGAAGATCGCAATAGAAAGGAAGCTTTAAAGTATAAGGATAACAAGTGATTCGCAGCTGGTAATTTGTCAAATCAAAGGGGATTATACCACAAATGAGTCTTCTTTGAAAAAATACAAGAAGCTCGTTGATGAATTATCTGCGAAGATACCAAAATTAAAATGGAGACATATAACAAGGAAATACAATTGACTCGCAGATGCTTTTGCATTCATTCCAAGTATGATGACAAATCCTAATACAAGAAATATCAAAATCCAGACAATTCAACATCCATTAGTGGACAAAGAAAAAGAAATTGAGGAGGCAGTTGCGATGGAAGTAGAAAGGGAATTACCAAACAACATCGCAGATTGGAGAAAGGAAATTCATGCATATCTCGCAACAGGAGAAATATCCAGGAACAGACTAGAAACACATAAATTAAAGAGTCGTGCAACAAACTATGAGTTGCGAGAAGGAATTTTATATAGGAAATCTTTCAGTGGACCACCTCTCAGGTGTTTAACTCGTGAAGAAGGAGAAAAAATATTGAAGATGTTACACGGAGGAGAAGCTGGTAATCATAGTGGGGGAAGATCTCTAGCGTATAAAACAAAGATACAAGGATATTACTGGCCTTATATGCATACAAACGCAAAATTGTTCGTACGAAGATGCAAGGAATGTCAACGACATGGTAAAAGAATTCATGCACCAGGGGAAACATTAACTTCTTCGACAAGTTGCTGGCCTTTTGGGAAATGGGGGTTGGATATTGTTGGACTATTTTTACCTGGATCCGGACAAAGACGATACTTGATAGTCGCAACAGATTATTTCACGAAGCTCGCAGAAGTAAAAGCAGTACAGCATATTCGTGATAAAGATGTTTTTACGTTCATATTTGAGAACATCATTTGCAGGTACGGAGTTCCATCACAGTTAGTATCTGATAATGGAAAACAATTTGAAGGGAAGAATATAGAGATGTTACTCAGTGCTTTTAGGATAAAATGTGGGAAGTCAACTCCGTTATATCCACAAGTTAATGGACAGGCAGAGGCAACAAATAAAACAATCGCAGATACAATCAAAAAGAAATTAGAAGGACATCTCAAAGGGTGGTGCGAGAAAGTACCTAGTGCAGTTTGGGCATACAATACAACTAGAAGAGAGGCAACTGGAATGTCTCATTATTGCTTAACATATGGAGTAGAAGCAGTATTACCAACAGAGGTTGTAATTCCGACAACAAAGAAAGAAGCTTGGGAAAGAAATTTAAGTGCAGGGGTGATATTAAGTGAACTGGATGATTTGGAAGAGAAAAGGTGTTGCACCATATGAAAATTTATCAGGAACGATTAGCTCGAGAGTATAACAAGAGAGTCATTGAACGTGAATATCAACCAGGTGATTTAGTCATGCGAGAAACACCTCCGTATCAGAAAGAAAATGGAGGAAAATTAGCACCAAAATGGGATGGACCATATGTTATCAAAGAGGTTGTGGGAAGTGGAGCTTATCGGCTGATGGATCCAGAAGGGAGAGACATGGGTTTGAGACTTGGTAGACCTTGGAATAGACTGTATTTGAATAGGTATTATCCATAAAACTCATGATAAATTTTACGAATATTGTTTGCTCGCAGGAAATTTGCAAAAGTTACGAATTTCAATTTTTTTTATTGCGATTAACTTTAATTAAGGAAAGACGCACACATTAATTTGCGAATAAAAGACCGCAATTTGTGATTAGCTTTCAAAAAAAGAAAGAAAGCCGCTGAAATATTACACAGGAAAACCTTTGTGGCGTACACCCTAGTTCACGAAGAAACATTTCGTAAGAGGCAAAGTCCTAAAGTGCGTCATTTAAGGGGGTACCTATAAGCATGGCTCAGGGACACCAGAACACCACCAAGGAACCTGAGTACATGGAACTTTACGGGGTACAACCAAATAACGGGGTACCTATCCGGGTTAGACACCTTGGATTCTCACTTAATCTTGCGACATTACGCAATATTATGCGATGTAACATGATTTAGGTTGGGCGACTAAGGCATAATGTCTTTCCCAAGAAGTGCAGAAAACGATCAAGGCGTCGAGGTACACGGTTGAGTCAAGAGTGTCGGGTGGGCTTGAAGCACATCTTCCATTTTTGACAAGTCTTGGAAAATGATGCACTTGGCCCAAAGATACCCCATAGGGTGCAACCTCGTAACTATAAGCCCTATAGGAAAAAAGGATAAGAGGTTGCGATCAAAAGCTGGTTGTTTGCAGAACCGGATGGGAAGAGTTAACCTTGTATGGTCGATATACGCTTCCTTGAAGGGGCAACCAAGGGGAAGATAAATGGCAGCACCCTCCATTAGGGAGCTGATACGTGCTATAAGACGCAAATGTCACGAGGCTTTTTGTTTGCAAAAACATAAAGGCTTGTCATATTTGTGCAACAACTGAATTTATGCGAGCATTCTAAAAAATAAAAATAAATAAAAATAAAAAATATATATATACAGGAAAAGAGAAATCGCAGAACATAACAAAGAAGTTAAGATGAGATCAATGGGTTATTACATGAAAGTGTAAAAACGTCCTGCGATTTCATCGCAAGACGATAATGTCACGAGGTTGTATATTCGCAAGAATGTTCAAACTTGTCATATTATCGCAAATACAAAAATATTATCACAAAAGAGGTGGCAAAATAAGACCTTTACTTAGGAAGGCAGGATAAGACCACAACAATTAATGAAATTTATTCCATCAATATTGTTGAAGAATTTTTACAAGAATATATATCATGAAGTTCTGACAAAGAAGGCAATTCCGTCAATATCATTGAAGAATTTTTCCAAGAATATATATATCATGAAGTTCTAACAAATAAGGCAATCCCATTAATATCATTGAAGATATTTTATAAGAATATATATCACGAAGATATAACAAGAGATGTGATTTTACTCGCAATCAAAAACAGATAGTTCGTATTCATTAAATTTTACGAATTACATACTTCTTATACTTCTTCATATATTGAATATTTCTCCACAATTTGAATACTTCTTATAATTCTACAAGAACATCTCATATTTAATATACTTCTTCAACGGATATTTCATATCAAATTTTGCGAAGGTTAAATACTTGTTATACTTCTTCATACATTGGATAATTCTTCACGTATTGAATACTTCTAATACTTCTTCAAAGATATTTTATACTTCTTATACTTCTTAAGGATATTTCATACCTCGTATTTCTTATATTTCAAAGGGAGGATTTCTTATTCACAATCGCAACAAGCTGAAACTTCGTAAGTTAAATTGGGGAAGATATTCTAATACTTCCAACAGTGTTTAATCATCTGAAGAACAATAATAGGGGGAAAGGAGATACTAAGCTAAGTCTTTAAACTATATTATTTCTCTTCATATGATCAAATGATGCAAATAAGGAAAGCATTTAATTTAAGAAAGATCAAATCAAGAAAGGTCAAATCATCTTCGCAAAATATCAAATGTACTTCTTAAAAGAACAAAAACAGCAGGCATAATTGTTTGTAAAAAGAGAACCAACAGTAGCTAAGAGAAAGAGTTCAAAGGAAAGGACAACAAGAGAATCAATGATAATTTGAAAAAGAATATTATTATGCTCCATCAACACTCTGTGTTGGGTCTTTAAGATGAGCAGGGTCATTAGCAGCATTCGACTTTTGCGAATTATCACCCTTTGTAGAGTCTGCAACAGGAACATCTCCTTGAGGAATAGATTCTTTTTCATCATCAAGTCCTTCATCATCGCTCTCATAATCAAAATCACTATCAGGATCACGAGCAACTTCATCATCAGATATTTTCAGAGGAGTAACTTTCACAGGAGGTAAGGATCTTGATAGGAGAATGTTGTTCACAAAGACTTGAGCTTTTAGATGACTTTCACGAATAATAGCTTTCTGATGGTTGGTATCTTCGATATCTTTGACATAAGCAAGATAGTTGAATCTCCGAATGGCACGATCAAGAGAGTTGATTAAGCAAGTAGAAAGCAAAGCATTTTTCTTGCGAAGCTCAGAACAGGAGGTTTCTAATCCATCCATAGCATTGCGAAGGTTGTTCTCAGATTCTGCGAGTAAAACAAAATTCAAAGAGTCAAATTTGCGAATATTGATAACCATTTAAAGGTACATTGGAGGCAGTCAAATTTTAATGACTACCTTCTCTTTGTGAAGTAAGAAATTGAGCTAAAGATAGACAACAATTCTTCATCTGATCCATCGCATTATCAAAAAAATCACCAACTAATCCTTTAAGTCTAGATTGAAGATTTTGATCTTTAGAAAGAAGAAAATTTTTATCTCTCGCAAGTTTGGCATTAAGACTTTTTAGTTCAGAATAATCTTCTTCAAGTTGATTCTTCTTAGTACTTAAGATTATATTCTTATTAAAAAGGGACTTCTTCTCAACGGCAAAAGAACTTCTCTCTGCATCTGAAGACTTCCTTAATTCCTCAAGTTCACCTTTTAACAAAGAAAGAAGATTTTCTTGATCGCAACATTTATTCTGAAGAGTGTTTAATTGTTGCGAAGAAACAGTCATTGTATTCAAATACGAGCATTTCTCTTCTGATAAGGTTTTGTTCTCTTCTAATAAAGTTTCTATTCTCAAGCCGGCTTTAGTTAAAGAAGAAGTAAGTTGAGATATATCATCATTCAAAAAAAATCGGTCGTAAATCAGTTGGGTATTCTCTTGAAAAAGGGCATCAAAATTATCAAGAGCACACAAATAAAGATTAGATAAGTGGGAGAATTGGTTCAAGAGGCTTGCATGCTTGGATTGATATTCTGTTGCATCTGATTCATGGCGAAGTACCAACCTTCTACATTTATGGATAGATTCTATAAAGGGGAATGGGTTTAACGGGTGTTTCAAACATATGAAGAATATAAGTAAACAAAAGGGGAAAAATATGAAGATAGTGATCATACCTTTTAATTCATCATTCCTTTTGCGAAGGATTGCACAATCAAGAGAATCATTTTGAAGCTGATGATTCTCTTTACGAAGATTCTCACATTCTGTTCTTGAAGACTTCAGAGATTGATGAAGCAATTCAACTTATTTTTCCAAGGATTGACGTGAAATAGAAATATCAGGATTGATGAAACTATTTAGCGCTTCGCAAAACTCATACTGCGAACGAACATTAGTAGACTTCGCAGTATTATTCAAAACCTCAGATAACATTCGGAAAGTTGAGTAAATTCCATCTCGAATTTCTTGAGGAAGAGGAGAAGAATTTGAAGGAATAAGAGAAAGTTTTAAATTGTCTGGAGCAACATCACTCAAAGGATTGGGAGTTAAGATAGGTTTTTCAAGAGAAGGGGATGAAAAAGTATTTTGCGAAGGTTTATCCTGAAGGAGTGTTGATAAATTGACATTTTTGGGAGACTGAAAACTGGGTAATGGAGTAGAGGAAGGAGTTTGCGAAGAAGTGCTTTCACGAAGAGGAGAGGGAAATTCCTTATCAACCTCAGTAAGGAAGTCATCAATTGAAATTATTGGTGTAGGTTTAGTCACTCGAGATCTCTTGTTGTGGTTTGATTTTTCGCCAACCTACGAATCAAAATGTAGATTAAAAACTGAGGCAACAATATATTGTTTAAAAAAGAAGACAAAGTATTTTAACTACCTTTTGATTCTTATATTTTCTTCTTCGAAGATTAGGGCTTGAATTTCTGGTTGGGGGTTTCACCTGAGGAATAGTTTTACTGAAACAAATCGAAATCAAACAATAAATTATATAGAAATCAAAGAGGAAAACAAGTGAAAGACGCGAAAGATAGAAGAAAATTACCTTGGAGAACTCATAATGATATAAACAGGAGGAGAAAATGGTATCGGAGAGTGTGATAAGAAGATAAAATTGCTAAAGTAAAAAGAGAAAAGGAAGAGAATATAAAAGAGTTTATATAAGGGAATAGCTAGAAAAGGACGGTTACAAAAGACGTGTCCAAATTCTAAAAAAAATAATAAGTAACGGTTATGTTCTCACGATCATTTATTCTTCGCAGAATTGACATGAGAAGAGGCAAGATGTAGGTACCGAATATCGCAAGACATTAGCTTACGAACATTGTAATAAATATAAGAGGAAAGAGTTACAAAACGATGCGATGATATAGGAAGCACGGGGAAGTATAAAGATTTGCGAAGATAGAATAATCTTACGAAGATGTATTGCGATACTTCGCAATACATAAACATCTGTACAAATTTCACTATAAATAGGAGTTCAAATGTAAAATTCGAGAGGTTCTTTTAATGAGTGTTAGAAAATATCTTAGGAAAGAGAATAGAGAAAGTTGTAACTATTCTAGTTCCATTAAGATACTTCTTTGTAATCAATTGAGATAATTAATAAGAAAATTGTCATTTATCATCAAGTTCTTCTTAAGTTTCACAAATTCTACTGAGGGTGTAGTTGTGAGATAATCCGCAACTACATCCATAGAGAGTTTCTAGTGGTAGGGTTTCCAAAGCCCTGACAATTCCACGAAAAGATCCTCATAATAGGATTGTTTAAAAAAGAAACAAGACTGTAGATATAAGATCTTTGATAGGTATAGAAGATGCACAGGAAAAAGAAATAAATAGTACACACTAGAACTAAGCATAAACAGGATGAATAAGAAAAATAAACTAAACTATCTTCAATATCTATGTAATTAATGGTATCTATGAATAACTGAATAGCTAAGCAAACAACACAAGATACACCAGAGGCCAGGTCAATTAGTTGAATCTCAACAGGGCAACTAAGAGGATTAGGAACAATCAAACCAAAGTACCAATTTATATGAACAAAGCAACAAATTTGCAAGTCAATCAATTGCAACTCAACAGGGAAATAAAATTGGTTAGAGTTACTCAAAACACAACCACAATAGTATGAGAATCTAATTAGGATTTAAAAAAGTAATATAGTGGGGATGATATTCACATAGTAGTGGTTTAAAAACTTAAACCAAAATGTGAGGTTATAAAACTGCGAAAAATAGTAATTAAGAGTGAATCGTACGTGATCAAGATAGCAACTGAGGGAGCTAATTAATTAGGGTTTGTAAAGAACAAAAAATTAAGAGGAAAAGAAATTGACAAAAAGAGGGATTTGGTTTTGAAATTTTAGGGGAATTGAAATCAAAGATTAGAGGTACCTGATTAGCAGCCCCCATGTTCTTAATCAGTGTAATTTCTTCCTCAACAGCTGGATCTACTTCAAGTTTCTCCATCTCCACTCCTTTCATCGGTACTGACTGATTGCTAGATGTCTCAAACTGTTTGCTTTTCATCTTGACATCAGTGGGTTTCAGATCTGAACGAGTGTTTGAATTTTTGAAAAGAGTTGGGTTAGATTTCTCCTTGGTTATATTGCCTTGAGAAGTATCATCGACTCAATTTCAAGACCTTTTGTTTTGTCTCTCTTCGGCATTATCAGTTTCGTCTCTGACAAGATCTATGGATAAGGATCCATTTTCTATGTTGGCGCCCATATTTGGTATAGGGGCACCAGGAATGTTAACAACACTCATTTCTCCTTTAACGGCAGCAACGACTTCATAATTTTCATCTTGTTCCAGGCACCATATTTTATACTCCTCTTGGGACATAGAATCTAGTTGTTGTTGAAGTGCAACTTGCTCACATGTATCATATGAATGATCGATAACCCAGCATTGATCACATATGTAATATGGTTGCTTTTCCCAAAGGTATTTAATCCAAGCTTCTCCTCCAGACGTTGTTCTTATCCATGCACCTCTCTTCAATGGGGATGTTAAACTCATTCTAATTCTGGCCTTCACCAATCTACCAATCCTAGGATGGGAATTAGGAGGATCAATCTCTTTTTTTTTTATCCCAAGTCTTGAATGATCTCATCTATCAGAGACACGTTTAGATGTTCCAATTGGAGGTTTCTGAACTTGACAGTCCAGTTTTGGAATAAGAACTTTGTATCTTCTAGTGTAACTTTAGGGTTATAGATATCCACTGCAAGTAAGTACCCTTTGACTGTCCATGGAACTTTATTAAAAATATCATCTTGTTCTTTGGCTGAACTAAACTTGAAAACAAAGAGATTAGGACCCATAACTTTGGTTTCTCTTTTTTTATATTTCTTCCAAATATCATTGATCTCTTCTAAAACTTCTCTGACTTCCAAAACTTGAGGGCAAAGAATTTTACCCAGCACATTGTTAGACCATTCATCAACATATTTGTTAACGACTTGTGCATATCCGAGGGTTCTTCTTTGAGGTTTCACAACCCCAATGTTGGTATTTTTCATTTGAGATGTGATATTGGATACTTGAGGTTGTGAGCAGTTGCCATAGCAGAATACTGAAGATTGCACTGAGAAGTTTGTGTAGTGGTAAGTTTTTCTATATGGTTAGGTTTTAGGTCAAGATAAAGGGTCGAGGTGAGGATGTAATTTATAATAGGAGTAGCTTTACATTGTAAACATAACTTAGCATATATAGAGAAATTTTTTGCCCAAAAATAGTTAAAAGATATAGGGTATTGCAGATTCTTAGTAGGATTCTCTCGCCAGATCATAAACAGTTTGTAAGGTAATTTCTTGCAACTAAAACTAAGCCGAGAATATTGGTGAAAGCTGTAATCTTTTAGTTGCGTTGAAGAATTTTTGTGACAGATGTAATGTTGCACTGAAGAGGGGGAAAAATTCAAATTTTGAATTTCAAAAAATGGATCAAGATTTTCTGAAAACAGATCTTGAGACTGATTGAACAACCTTGAAATTTGATGGAAAAGCTTTATCAATGTTACAACTAATTTGATAGACAACTCTGAGCAACCTTGTTGAAGCCATCATGGAGGTGATGGAGGACACCACTGTTGGAATACGCACAACTACCTTAGAGTATGCCACTGCTAACATTTTTGAAACATAAACTAGTGTTGAAGAGGAAACCACCATTGGATCAAACACGGCTGTTTAGATTTGCAACTAATTAATAAACATGGTTGCTGCTACAAAGAATCAGTTATCCATGAAAACAAAAACAATAGAGAAAAATTTAAGAGGATTAGATAAAGGAGTAAGGAAGATAAAGAAAATAAATAAACAATGAAAAAATATATGAAAAAAGAACAAAGTTATTAAACCAGGGAGATGATCAAACCCCAAGTTTTCTTCCTGCGTCGTAATAATCCATCAAACCATCCAAAAATCACCAGGCTTTTGAAAGAACGCGCAATTGGGGGATATCCAAACTAATTGGGGGATATGAATTACTTCCCCCAACCAGGGGTGGCTGATAAGGGGTAACTTTTGAATATGAAAATACCAAAATACCCTTTCCTAATTAAAAACCTTTATGAAAAGACTGTTATGCCCTTTCCCCTAAAACAATTAAATCTAAAAACCAAATAAGTTTATCCCCCAATTTCATTTGATTGCCGGCACAGTTAGGATTTTGATTTATTTTTTTTTCTTCATCTTCTTCATTGTTCTTTGAGAAGGTTAGTGATTGCTGAAGAAGATGAAGATGAAGAAGAAGAGGACGACGCGGCGAACTCGGACGATCAACCACTCGCAGTCATGGATTCTTTGAGAAGGTTAGTGATTTTGAACTCATTTATGATTGTTTTAATCGATTCATAGCAATGGGTTTAGGTTAGAATCGCCAAACATAGCTGAAACAGTCGAGTTACACATAGTACCGGCATTCTATCTGGGATGAATACCACGCCGGTTTTAAGTACCGGCATTCGATCTGGGATGAATACCATGTCGGTTTGAAGTACCGGCATGTTCGATATAAATATATCCATGCCGGTAGTCAAGTGAAAAAAATAATCAAGTTTCTGGATACTTTTCATCATGTGCCGGCACAGAATTATAGGATGAATACCCCGCCGGAAGTGAGTTCCGGCATGGTTATTTAGGATGAAGACCACACCGTAAGTGATGAAGAACATGTCGGAAATGATGAAGACCACGCCGGAAGTGATGAAGAACATGTCGGAAATGATGAAGACCATGCCGGAAGTGATAAAATTCAATGTCGATACTGAGTTCCAGCATGCTCGATATAAATCTTTCCATGCCGGTAGTCAAGTGAAAAAAAATATCAAGTTTCTGGATACTTTTCATCATGTTCCGGCATAAAAATTTAAGCAAAAACCATGCCGGAAGTAGTTCTGGCATGCTCGAAAACTAGATTACCATGCCGGTACCTGTTCAAAACCAGAAAAAAAATCAACATTCTTAAGATCAAAACCAGAAAAAAATCGTTCCCCCCGAACCCCCCGGATAGTGGCAATAATTTATGCACATTTCCAACAATGCCGGCATGGGTTTTTTGTTGAATACCATGCCGGCACCGAACTTTTTCAGTGACAACAATGGTGGATTCAAAGACAAAAAATCAAATTTTCAACTTCTTAGATGCAATTCTCTCATCACAATCATCTTCCATTTTCAAAAAAAAAAAATTCCACTCAAATTTTTATCCCCTACTTCAACTCCTCACTCACACAAATTAAAAAAAAAAAATCAAACTAATCTATCCCCAAATACTTAACATTTTTACTAATTATAATTATTCACTAATTAGGATTAGTCATGGCTAGATTAGGAATTAAAAAAATAATTACATAGGGGGTCACCCAGAATTGCTATTGAGACACCAATTTTGTCCTCTAGCTATATCCCCCAATTAGTTTGGATATCACCCAATTGCGCGTTCTTTTGAAATGCACAATGAACTATTAGCAAAGCTGATGCTTGATCATCTCAATATTTGCCCATCTCCAACCATCTTAAGTTGATTATTTGGAAATTTCCCAAACAACAATGAGTACTATCTATAGCTATACGAAATGTTTGAAATCACTTTCCTGTTTTTCTTCTCCGGTACAAATTCTTCTTAAAAATTTAATGAAGAACTTATGGTAACGAGAAAGGCAAGGAAAGAAGAAGCTATTTAATTAATGAACGTTCAATTTTCTAGATTTTTCTTTATTTGTCGATTAAAAACCGAAAATTACATAAAGTGATTGCTTCAAATAAAAAAATAAACATTTTGTTTTGCCCTTGGATTCATTCAATAACAACCACAATTTTGATTTAAAAAAAAAAAAACTAAAAAGAAATAATTAACAACCACCACCGCCTCCTCCTCCACCACCTCCTCCGCCGCCGCCGCCACCAAATCCGCCACCAATACCAAATGTTCCACCACTAACATCACCAGCAGTGCCACCTACTCCCATGCTCATACTTCCAACATGTGTATGATGTCGACTTAATTGACCTTGTCGGCTTTGGACACCAAATTTGTCCTCCTTACTCTTGCAGTTCCTTAAGCAACAAAGAATCAAACCCAGTGCTACAGCCAAGACACCAAAGAGTATTAGCGATACAAGAGCTCCAGTATCCATTATAATCCTCTAGTTCTTTACTTGGTCCGTCTTTTAGTAAGCGACTTCGAAAATGTACTTGTGCAGATGTTGAACAGAAACAGAATGATAGTGATGGAAGTTATTTCATCAACTAATGTGAACTTTATTAGATCGAATCTCAAGTCTAACTTGCTCCAACATTAGTTTGACCAAAATTATAATAATCATATAGTACACAAGTACAATCTGGTCACTTTGAAGACTTTTAAGACATCGTTGACATTAAACGTGTATGCTTACAAGCAGGATTCGAGGCAGGACTTTTACCTTGGTGGATGGTGTTTGGTGTTTGTTTGCTATACTGCTGCGGTTAGAGAGTTTCTGCTTAAAAGATAGTCAACTTGTACATTGATCAAAAAAATAGGTTGAGTAAGAAAGGGGCGCTGATACACTTACGGAACTTTTATACCGCAACATCTCCCGACAGGGTAATGGACGAAAGAGATGCAAACTCTCAACATTTGGATTGGTAAGTTGGATGATGTGGGTCCCTCTTCGTTAGACGCGGTAGAAAAAGAGATTTTTTCAGTTAATTTATCATTTCCGGTAAGAAAGTGGGCTTCCACCAACTACCAAGCTCTAAGTTTCTAATAACTCATTTGTTTTCTCCTCTATGTAGAGGTGGTCCCCACTTTTTTAGGTGTTTGTTTTTTCCACTACCTCTACAAATATAGAGGTTATACCTCTATTAGATAGAGGAAATCAGATAGCACCTCTCTGATGTAACTAAATACAGGTGTTATATTCGTACATACTGCAAGTGGGCAAGGGCAAAACAAAATGCTCGTCTTATCGGGAGAAAATCCGTTGAATAACCACGATAAAAACATGTGCTTGGGCCCTGCGCCCTCCATTGTCTAGCCCAGTGACCGTGGCAGGCCAAACACCATCTGATTGGCTAACAGTTGAATCATAGCTTATGTATGCCAATAATTGCAACAAACTCAAATATAAACCGTTGAATCACAGCTTATATATGCTAGTAATCGCAACTTCTGCTATTTTCAATCTTATTAAAACAAAAAGTTTTAAAATTCAGAAACGAACTAAAACAGATTTCAAGTGAAATCATAATAATTGAATTAAGTGATGACTTCTGCAGCTTAATCTATCAATGTATAAGTACAACTTCTCTTTCAATTCTTTTTAATAGTTCTCCATGTGAAGAATTACATCATACAAGAGGCATTAGACAAGGTAATCCCCTCTCATCCTACTTATTTATTCTTGCAATGGAATTTCTTTCTAAACATCTTGTTGCTTCTCAGTAGGATTGTTAGAAAAAACGTATGTTTTGTTAAAAACAATAAATGCATGGACCATGTTTTGAACCCAAGACCTATTGCCTCATAGTTGGTTTTTTCATTTGAATGAATAAAACATTAGTCCCACATAGTCTAAAACACTTAGAATTTTAGACTTAAATACCATGGGTTTTGCCTTAAGGGCATGGCCCTTTGGGTCTCTAGAGTTTGGTAGTTGGGGGAAGACCTAGACCATTGGTTAGGTTGCCTTACCCGTGCGACTTTATGGCAAAGTTACGTTTCCCGTCCACGCGGTGCTTCGCACAGAAGCATGCACACCGCCGCCGTCGGGTCGGGCGAGGGCGTGGGCGTGGGCGTGGGTGCATTAGAGCATATGTAAAAGAATTTTTACGTTTTGTCCCGCATGCTTACCTCGTGAAGAATCTTACGTCTCTCACGTGTAGACTGACACCTGTGCACACAGTTTTACCTCGTAACGAATCTCGAATTTTGAATTCTCGACAAATGCGTTTTCACTGTTCTTTTAATGCCTGCTTTTACTTAACTTTCGTTAAGTGCTCGACAAATTGAAAGCGTGATTTACGGATCTGTGTCTCAAACGTTCGAATTCTTACCTATAAATACGAGTTAAGGCTTCAGTTTTAAAACACACCAGAAGAACTTCTTCTTCTTCTTCTTCTACTTCTCTTCTGCTCTCAGAAAAACAAATAAGTTTTTGTTTACTTCTTTGCTTCGGAAACTCTTTAGAAACTATAGGTTTTTTTTTTTTAGAAACTTAAGAAACCATAAGTTTTATTCTCTGAAAATAGTTTTGATAATCAACTTTGTTCGAAGGTTACTCTGTTTTTAGAAACAAACAATTCTCTGAAAAACAGTTTTCAGAATCGATATTGTTTTAAGTTTTTTAAGTTCTTCGTTACTGCTGCCAAGTTCTAAGAAGTATTTTCTTTGTATGCTACGAAGAGGAATACTAACAGTAGTTGTATCCTGGAGGTGACTTTCCAACTGTTATAGCATCTCAGAGGAGTAGCAGGCAATATTACCTTTAGGTCAGCGTATCTCATACGTGCCTCTACTACGGTTTTTTGTTACTATCATCAGTGCATCTCCTGGAATAACAATCACACATCAGTGCAAGCTAAGTATTTTTCCTTAGTTGAATACGATTGTTATCAATATTTTCCAACATTTATAAAGGTAATATCGGGCTGTTATAATACTTACTGTAACAACATGGGAAAAAATACTGTAGAAAGACCACCAAAGTTTAGTGGAAAAGACTTTAAACGGTGGCAGTCTAAAATGTTATTTTTATTAAAGGACCTAAGGTTAGATGAAGTTTCCTTACACAGACCCTTCAGAAGACTTCGTGACCGTGGTTATGAAGATAAACTGGATAGGTGGAATAGGAAGAATTACATGTGTAAAAATCATATCCTTAACTGTCTGGAAGACTCCTTATACGATTTTTACAATGCAAAAGAAAACTTTAATGCTTTTGAATTGTGGGAAGCCCTTGAAGAGAAATATCTTGCTGAAGCTGCTGGAAGCAAGAAGTTCTTGATGGCTAAGTTCCTGGATTATAATATGACTGATGATAAGTCTATTGTAGAGCAATTCGTAGAACTTTAACTACTCATCAATGAAATTCTAGCTGAAGGAATGCATATTTATAAAGCTCTACAAGTATCTGCTGTGATAGAAAAGCTTCCACCATCCTGGAACGAGTACAAGAGGAGGCTACGACACAAGAATCGAAAGATTACCATGGTGGAGCTAGGAAAGAAGATCCAAGTTGAGGAGCTCCTATGCAGCAAGGACAAGATCCTGATGCTGAGCAAAGACATGTCCAACAAAGCTCATGTCATGGACGATAAAGCCGCGTCAAATAAACATCTTGGAGAATCCAGCAAAAGTGGTAACAGACGTAAAAAATGTCGAAACCGAGGTAACAATTTTAAGCCAAGGGGTGGTGTCTCCAAAAACACCATCAAAGGTGACTGCTTTAATTTTGGAAAAACTGGTCACATGGCCAAGGATTGTAGGGCCCCTAAAAAGACCAATTTTTTTCCAAAACTGAAAAATAAGGCACACGTAGTAGATGATTCTGGATATTTCACTGGCATGTTGTCTGAAGTCGACCTTGTCTCTAACATGACCAATATGAGAGACTGGTGGCTTGATTCTGGAGCCACCAGGCATGTATGCAAGTTCATAAATGCTTTTTCCTCCAATGTCACAGTAGGAGATGATGAAAAACTTTTTATGGGAAACTCTTCCACCGCTAGAGTGTTAGGGAATGGCAAGGTCGAACTGAAGCTCACTTCAGGGAAAACTCTCGCATTGAATGACATGCAGTACATCCCAGACATATGCAAGAATCTTATCTCAGAAACCATCTTACTAGGAAAAGGTTTTAAAATTGTTGCTCAGTCAAATACTGTTGTACTCTCTAAGAGTGGTGACTTCGTAGGAAAAGGTTATGTCACCGAAAACATGATTAAGCTGAGTGTATCTTCTTTGAATTCGAAAGTTAATGCATCTTCTTATGCTTATGTTTGTGACTACTCACATGTTTGGTATCATAGACTTGGACATGTTAATTTCAAATCTCTAGAAAGACTTGCTAATTTAGGATGCATACCAAAAATAAACATTGATAAAAATCAAAGATGTGAAATTTGTGTTGAATCTAAATATGCAAGAAAACCTTTTAATAAAAGTATTGAACGTAGAACAGTTCCCCTAGAACTGATACACTCGGATTTAGGAGATTTGAAATCAACACCAACTAGAGGTGGTAAAAAATGGTATATCACTTTTATAGATGATTACACACGGTACTGTCAGGTTCATCTTCTTAGAAGTAAAGATGAGGCCTTGGAAGCCTTCAAATTTTATAAACTTGAAGTAGAAAACCAAACAGGGGTTAAAATTAAAACTCTAAGGTCAGACCGTGGCGGTGAGTATGTGATACCCATAGGTGAGTTTTGTAAACATAATGGCATCATTCATGAAACCACTGCACCCTTTTCACCTGAGTCGAATGGTGTAGCCGAAAGGAAAAATATAACACTAATAGATATGGTAAATGCTATGTTGACAAGTTCAGGTTTACCTTCGAACTTGTGGGGGGGGATCTATTCTCTCTGCATGCCATATCTTGAACCGAGTTCCTTTTAAAAAATCAGATAAAACTCCTTATGAATTGTGGAAAGGTAGAAAACCTTCTTATGCATACTTTAAAGTGTGGGGGTGTTTGGAAAAGGTGGCCATTCCTCCTTCCAAGAAAACCAAAATTGGACCTAAAACAGTAGACTGTGTTTTCTTAGGATATCTTGAGCATACAAAATCACATAGGTTCATGGTCATCAGTTCTGACCACAATAACATTGGTCTGAACACCATAATGGAATCAAGAGATGCTGTGTTTTATGAACACATATTTCCTTTAAGGTCTGGACCTCGGAAAATGGTCCATTATGACCTCTCTGATGTTCCTTCGACTAGTCAAACCCCATTTCTAGAATATGATACTGAACCGAGAAGGAGTAAATGGGTTAGAACCGAAACAAGTTTTGGACCAGAGTTTGTGACTCTTACGGTAGAGTCTGAACCTCAAACCTACAAGGAAGCTATGACTTCTCCGGAAGCACCCTTTTGGGAAGAAGCTTCAATAAGTGAATGGAAATCCATTCAGCAAAACGAAACTTGGGAGATTATAGATTTACCTCCTGGTAGTAAATCCATAGGTTGTAGATGGGTGTTCAGAAGGAAACTGAGACTAGATGGAACTATAGAGAAATATAAAGCTAGGTTGGTAGCTAAATCTATAGACAAAAGGAAGGATTAGATTTCTTTGATACCTATTCACCAGTCACTAGAATCACTTCTATTAGGATGTTGATTGCTATTTCTTCTATTTATGATTTGCAAATACATCATATGGATGTTAAAACTGCATTTTTATATGGTGAATTAAATGAAGAAATTTATATGGACCAACCTGAAGGTTTTATTGTGAAAGGTTGTGAAAACAAAGTATGCAAATTGAACAAATCTCTGTACGGTTTAAAACAAGCACCTAAACAATGGCATGAAAAATTTAATCATGTAATGATATCTAATGGCTTTGTAGTTGCAGAATAACCTACAACTACACCCTCAGTAGAATTTGTAAAACTTAAGAAGTTCTTGATGATGAATGACAATTTTCTTATTAATTCTCTCAAATATTGATTACATAAAAGTATCTAAATGGAACTATAATAGTTACAACTTTCTCTATTCTCTTTCCTAAGATATTTTCTAACACTCACTCAAATAACCTCTCGAATTTTACATTTGAACTCCTATTTATAGTGAAATTTGTACCGCTGTTTATGTATTGTGAAGTATCTCAATACATCTTCGTAAGATTATTCTATCTTCGCAAATCTTTATACTTCCCCGTGCTTCCTCTATCATCGCATCGTTTTGTAACTCTTTTCTCTTATATTTATTACAATGTTCGTAAGCTAATGTCTTGCGATATTTGGTACCTACATCTTGCCTATTCTCATGTCAATTCTACGAAGAAGAAATGATCGTGAGAACATAACCGTTACTTATTCTTTTAGAATGTGGACACGTCTTTTGTAACCGTCCTTTTCTAGCTATTCCCTTATATAAACTCTTTTACATTCTCTTCCTTATCTTTTTCTTACTTTCTCTTTTTATTTCTGCAATTTTATCTTCTTATCGCACTCTCCATTACCATTTTTATCTTCCTGTTTATATCATCATGAGTTCTCCGAGGTAATTTTCTTCTATCTTCCGCGTCTTTCACTTGTTTTCCTCTTTGATTTCTATATAATTTGTTGTTTGATTTTGGTTTGTTTCAGCAAAACTACTCCTCAGGTGAAACCTCCAACCAGAAATTCAAGCCCTAATCTTCGAAGAAGAAAATCTGAGAATCAAAAGGTAGTTAAAATACTCTGTCTTCTTTTTTAAATAATATATTGTTGCCTCAGTTTTTAATCTACATTTTGATTCGTAGGTTGGCGAAAAATCAAACCCCAACAAGAGATCTCGAGTGATTAAACCTACACCAATAATTTCAATTGATGACTTCCTTCTTGAGGTTGATAAGGAATTTCCCTCTCCTCCTCGTGAAAGCACTTCTTCGCAAACTCCTGCCTCTACTCCATTACCCAGTTTTCAGTCTCCCACAATTGTCAATTTATCAACACTCCTTCAGGATCAACCTTCGCAAAATACTTTTTCATCCCATTCTCTTGAAAAACCTATCTTAACTCCCAATCCTTTGAGTGCTGTTTCTCCAGACAATTTACAACTTGCTCTTATTCCTTAAAATTCTTCTCCTCTTCCTCAAGAAATTCGAGATGGAATTTACTCAACTTTTCGAATGTTATCTGAGGTTTTGAATAATACTGCGACGTCTACTAATGTTCGCTCGCAGTATGAGTTTTGCGAAGCGCTAAATAGTTTCATCAATCCTGATATTTCTATTTCACGTCAATCCTTGGAAAAAGAAGTTGAATTGCTTCGTCAATCTCTGAAGTCTTCAAGAACAGAATGTGAGAATCTTCATAAAGAGAATTATCAGCTTCAAAATGATTCTCTTGATTGTGCGATCCTTCGCAAAAGGAATGATGAATTAAAAGGTATGATTACTATCTTCATATTTCCCCTTTTTGTTTACTTATATTCTTCATATGTTTGAAACACCCGTTAAACCCATTCCCCTTTATAGAATCTATCCAGAAATGTAGAAGGTTGGTACTTCGCCATGAATCAGATGCAACAGAAAATCAAGCCAAGCATGCAAGCCTCTTGAACCAATTCTCCCACTTATCTAATCTTTATTCATGTGCTCTTGATAATTTTGATGCCCTTTTTCAAGAGAATACCCAACTGATTTACGACCGAAAATTTTGAATGATGATATATCTCAACTTACTTCTTCTTTAACTAAAGCCATCTTGAGAATAGAAACTTTATTAAAAGAGAACAAAACCTTATCAGAAGAGAAATGCTCGTATTTGAATACAATGATTGTTTCTTCGCAACAATTAAACACTCTTCAGAATAAATGTTGCGATCAAGAAAATCTTCTTTCTTTGTTAAAAGGTGAACTTCAGGAATTAAAGAAGTCTTCAGATGCAGAGAGAAGTTCTTTTGCCGTTGAGAAGAAGTCCCTTTTTAATAAGAATATAATCTTAAGTACTAAGAAGAATCAACTTGAAGAAGATTATTCTGAACTAAAAAGTCTTAATGCCAAACTTGCGAAGGATAAAAATTTTCTTCTTTCTAAAGATCAAAAGCTTCAATTTAGTTGGTGATGGTTTTGATAATGCGATGGATCAGATGAAGAATTGTTGTCTATCTTTAGCTCAATATCTTACTTCACAAAGAGAAGGTAGTCATTAAAATTTGACTGCCTCCAATGTACCTTTATATGGTTATCAATATTCGCAAATTTGACCCTTTGAATTTTATTTTACCCGCAGAATCTGAGAACAACCTTCGCAATGCTATGGCTGGATTAGAAACCTCCTGTTCTGAGCTTCGCAAGATAAATGCTTTGATTTCTACTCGCTTAATCAACTCTCGTGATCGTGCCATTCGGATATTCAACTTCTTGCTTATGTCAAAGATATCGAAGATACCAACCATCAGAAAGCTATTCTTCGTGAAAGTCATCTGAAAGCTCAAGTCTTTGTGAATAATATTCTCTTATCAAGATCCTTGCCTCCTATGAAAGTTACTCCTCTGAAAATATCTGATGATGAAGTTTCCCGTGATCCTGATAGTGATTTTGATTATGAGAGCGATGATGAAGGACTTGATGACGAAAAAGAATCTATTCCTCAAGGAGATGTTCCTGTTGCAGACTCTACAAAGGGTGATAATTCGTAAAAGTCGAATGCTGCTAATGACCCTGCTCATCTTAAAGACCCAGCACAGAGTGTTGATAGAGCATAATAATATTCTTTCTCAAATTATCATTGATTCTCTTGTTTTTCTTTCCTTTGAACTCTTTCTCTTAGCTACTGTTGGTTTTCTTTTTACAAAAAAATCTGCCTGCTGTTTTTGTTCTTTTAATAAGTACATTTGATATTTTGCGAAGATGATTTGATCTTTCTTAAATTAAATGCTTTCCTTATTTGCATCATTTGATCATATGAAGAGAAATAATATAGTTTAAAGACTTAGCTTAGTATCTCCTTTCCCCCTATTATTGCTCTTCAGATGATTAAACACTGTTGGAAGTATTAGAATATCTTCCCCAATTTAACTTACGAAGTTTCAGCTTGTTGCGATTGTGAATAAGAAATCCTCCCTTTGAAATATAAGAAATACGAGGTATGAAATATCCTTAAGAAGTATAAAAAGTATAAAATATCTTTGAAGAAGTATTAGAAGTATTCAATCCGTAAAGAATTATCCAATGTATGAAGAAGTATAACAAGTATTTAACCTTCGCAAAATTTGATATGAAATATCCGTTCAAGAAGTATATTAAATATGAGACGTTCTTGTAGAATTATAAGAAGTATTCAAATTGTGGAGAAATATTCAATATATGAAGAAGTATAAGAAGTATGTAATTCGTAAAATTTAATGAATACGAACTATCTTTTTTTGATTGCGAGTAAAATCGCATCTCTTGTTATATCTTCGTGATATATATTCTTGTAAAAATTCTTCAATGATATTGATGGGATTGCCTTCTTTGTTAGAACTTCATGATATATATTCTTGGAAAAATTCTTCAATGATATTGATGGAATTGCCTTCTTTATTAGAACTTCATGATATATATTCTTGTAAAAATTCTTCAACAATATTGATGGAATAAATTTCATTAATTGTTGTGGTCTTATCCTGCCTTCCTAAGTAAAGGTCTTATTTTGCCACCTCTTTTGTGATAATATTTTTGTATTTGCGATAATATGACAAGTCTGAACATTCTTGCGAATATACAACCTCGTGACATTATCGTCTCGCGATGAAACCTCAGGACGTTTTTACACTTTCATGTAATAACCCATTGATCTCATCTTAACTTCTTTTGTTATGTTCTGCGAGTTCTCTTTTTCTGTATATTTTCTTTCTTTTTTTTTTTTTTTTTTAGAATGCTCGCAGAAATTCATTAGTTGCACAAATATGACAAGCCTTCATGTTTTTGCAAACAAAAAGCCTCGTGACATTTGCGTCTTATAGCACGTATCAGCTCCCTAATGAAGGGTGCTGCCCTTTATCTTCCCCTTGGTTGCCCCTCAAGGAAGCGTACATCGACCATACAAGGTTAGATCTTCCCATCCGGTTCTGCAAACAACCAGCTTTTGATCGCAACCTCTTATCCTTTTTTCCTATAGGTCTTATAGTTACGAGGTTGCACCCTATGGGGTATCTTTGGGCCAAGTGCATCATTTTCCAAGACTTGTCAAAAATGGCAGATGTGCTTCAAGACCACTCGGCACTCTTGACTCAACCGTGTACCTCGGCGCATTGATCATTTTCTGCACTTCTTGGGAAAGTCAGTATGCCTTAGTCGCCCAACCTAAATCATGTAACATCGCATAATATTGCGTAATGTCGCAAGATTAGGTGAGAATCCAAGGTGTCTAACCCGGATAGGTACCCCGTTATTGGGTTGTACCCCGTAAAATTTCCATGTACTCATGCTCCTTGGTGGTGTTCCGGTGTCCCTGAGCCATGCTTATAGGTACCCCCTTAAATGACGCACTTTAGGACTTTGCCTCTTACGAAATGTTTCTTCGCGAACTAGGGTGTACGCCACAAAGGTTTGTCTGTGTAATATTTCTGCGGCTTTCTTTCTTTTTTGAAAGCTGATCACAGATTGCGGTCTTTTATTCGCAAATTAATGTGTTCATCTTTCCTTAATGAAAGTTAATCGCAATAAAAAACTTTGAAATTCGTAACTTTTGCAAATTTCCTGCGAGAAAACAATATTCGTAAAATTTATCATGAGTTTTATGGATAATACCTTTTCAAATACAGTCTATTCCAAGGTCTACCAAGTCTCAAACCCATGTATCTCCCTTCTGGATCCATCAGCCGATAATCTCCACTTCCCACAACCTCTTTGATAACATATGGTCCATCCCATTTTGGTGCTAATTTTCCTCCATTTTCTTTCTGATACGGAGGTGTTTCTCGCATGACCAAATCACCTGGTTGATATTCACACTCAATGACTCTCTTGTTATACTCTCGAGCTAATCGTTCCTGATAAATTTTCATATGGTGCAACACCTTTTCTCTTTTTTCTTCCAAATCATCCAGTTCACTTAATATCACCCCTGCACTTAAATTTCTTTCCCAAGCTTCTTTCTTTGTTGTCGGAATTACAACCTCTATTGGTAATAATGCTTCTACTCCATATGTTAAGCAATAAGGAGACATTCCATTTGCCTCTCTTCTAGTTGTATTGTATGCCCAAACTGCACTAGGTACTTGCTCGCACCACCCTTTGAGATGTCCTTCTAACTTCTTTTTGATTGTATCTGCGATTGTTTTATTTTTTGCCTCTACCTGTCCATTAGCTTGTGGATATAACGGAGTTGACTTCTCACATTTTATCATAAAAGCACTGAGTAACATCTCTATATTCTTCCCTTCAAATTGTTTTCCATTATCAGATACTAACTGTGCTGGAACTCCGTACCTGCAAATGATGTTCTCAAATATGAACGTAAAAACATCTTTATCACGAATATGATGTACTTCTTTTACTTTTGCGAGCTTCGTGAAATAATCTGTTGCAACTATCAAGTATCGTCTTTGTCCGGATCCAGGTAAAAATGGTCCAACAATATCCAACCCCCATTTCCCAAAAGGCCAGCAACTTGTTGAAGAAGCTAATGTTGCCCCTGGTGCATGAATTCTTTTACCATGTCGTTGACATTCCTTGCATCTTCGTACGAACAATTTTGCGTCTGTATGCATGTAAGTCCAGTAATATCCTTGTATCTTTTCTCTATACGCTAGAGATCTTCCCCCACTATGATTACCAGCTTCTCCTCCGTGTAACATCTTCAATATTTTTTCTCCTTATTCACGAGTTAAACACCTGAGAGGTGGTCCACTGAAAGATTTCCTGTATAAAATTCCTTCTCGCAACTCATAGTTTGTTGCACGGCTCTTTAATTTATGTGCTTCTATTCTATTCCTGGATATTTCTCCTGTTGCGAGATATGCATGAATTTCCTTTCTCCAATCTGCGATGTTGTTAGGTAATTCCCTTTCTACTTCCATCGCAACTGCCTCCTCAATTTCTTTTTCTTTATCCACTGATGGCTATTGAATTGTCTGGATTTTGATATTTCTTGTATTAGGATTTGTCATCATACTTGGAATGAATGCAAAAGCATCTGCAAGTCGATTGTATTTCCTTGTTATATGTCTCCATTTTAATTTTGGTATCTTCGCAGATAATTCATCAACGAGTTTCTTGTATTTCTTCAAAGAAGACTCATTTGTGGTATAATCTCCTTTAATTTGACAAATTACCAGCTGCGAATCACTTGTTATCCTTATACTTTCAAGCTTCTTTTTTATTGCGATCTTCAATGCATGCAATACAGCTTCGTACTTTGTTTCATTGTTCGTGGATGCAAATTCTAATCTGAATGAGAATGCTGTTCTTTCTCCTTCTGGTGAAATCAACACAACTCCTATTCCATTCCCCTCGCTGTTGGATGATCCATCTACTAAAATTTCCCATCTATTTGGATTCCCAAATTCTTCCTCAACATCCATCATTTCTTCTACAACTTCATCTTCTTCCAAAGGAAATTCCGCCAAGAAATCTGCGACGACTTGTGATTTTTGCGATGATAATACTTCGTATTTTATCTTGTAATGGTTTACTTGGGCATTCCACCTTTCTATTCTTCCTGACCTTTTTGTGTTCTTCATGATTGATTCAATTGGGACTTTGGTTACCACTTTTATCACATGTGCTTGGAAGTATATTCGTAACTTGAATGATGCATAAACCAGGGCTAAGATTAACTTCTCCATTTTAGAATAATTTTTCTCTACTACGTTAAAAGTTTTACTAATGTAGTAAATGGGCCTTTCTATTCCTGCGTCTGTTCGCAACAGAACTGCGCTTAGAGCATATGGAGTTGTTGCGAGGTATACCAATAATTCTTCGTCTTTCTATGGTTTCTGTAATATGGATGTATTTGTGAGATACTCTTTGATTTCTTGAAAAGATTTTTCACATTCATCGGTCCACTTGAATTTTGCTCCCTTCTTAAGTATGTTGAAAAAATGTTTGCACTTATCTGACATTCGCGAAATAAATCTTCCGAGTGAAGCCAAGAGTCCATTTAGATTTTGTACTTCCTTTACCGTTGCAGGTGTTGGCATGTCACGAACTGCTTGTACTTTTTCTGGATCAACTTGTATTCCCTCTTTTGATACTATATATCCCAAGAATTTCCCAGAAGCAACTCCAATTATACATTTTTCAGGATTTAATTTGATGTTGAACTTTCTCATTTGTTCAAATATTTCCTTCAAATCTTGCACATGATCTTTGGTTTCTTTGCTTTTTATCAACATATCATCTACATATACTTCCAAAGTTTTATGTATCCACTTTGCGAACACTTTTTCAACCATTCGTTGATATGTAGCACCCGCATTTCGCAAACCAAATGGCATCTTCACATAACAATATAAACCTCTTGGAGCAAAAAAGGCAGTATGTTCTTGATCTTCTTCTGCGAGTGATATTTGATTATATCCTTTATATCCATCAAGTGAAGTGACTCTATCATGTCCTGCAGATGATTCCACCATTTGTGGTATGTCTGGTAATGGAAAACTGTCTTTGGGATAAGCTTTGTTTAGATCAGTGAAATCTATACAAATTCTTATCCCTTTATTCTTTTTCGGAACAATGACCATATTCGCAATCCATTTTGGGTATTTCGCTTCCCTTATGATTCCTGCATCCAGCATCTTTTGTAATTCTTCTTCTATCCGTGCATGATAACTTTGTGAGATCTTCCTTATTCTTTATTTGAATGGTCTTATGTTTTTATCTATGTTCAATCTATGACATGCCACTGATGGATCAATTCCTGGTATCTCATCTACACTTCCTGCGAATATATCTTTATATTCTCTCAAGAGATCAATAGTTCTCTTCTCTTCTTCTTCATCCATCTTAGTCCCAATTCGCAAGAATAAAGGTTCCTCTTTACTTCCAATATTTACTTCTTTGGTTGGTTCAGCTGCAACATAGCTAGGACTTTGATCCCCCATAGGTGTTGGTTCTTTGATTATTTTCACTGGTTCCCATTCTTTTTCTGGAATCTCACTTGGTATTCCTCTCCCTTCCTTTTCCCTTATTGTATACACTCTGAATTGTTTCTTTCTTGCTCTCCCTCCACACTATTTTACTTCAATCTGATAACAAAATTTTGCACTATCAAGATCTCCTTTTAATTCCTGTATTCCATTTGGTGTAGGAAATTTGATTTTCTGATGTAATGTTGAAGTAACAGCTTTGATCGCATGGATCCACGGCCTTCCTATCAGCATATTATATGGAGATTCCATATCTATCACACATAAGACTATATGTGTTTCGATTTCTCCTAACAATATTCGCAGCGCTATTTCCCCTTTAGATTTTGTTGTAGATTTTCCTAATCCATGAATAAGACATTTTGAATTTGTGATTTCTTCATCTTTAATTCCCATCCCCTTAAGTGCATGATAGGATATGATATTAACAGAACTCCCTGTATCGATCAAAATTCGGTTTAATTTCCATTTTTCTATAGCTTTCTTCTCTTCTCGCATAATCGGCATTGTGACCACCAATGGTGAAGTGTGGTTCAAGTCTTCATTTGGAATCTATGCTACTGAAAATGTGATTTTCTGTTTTTCCCATTCTTCTAAAGTTGTTATTTTCTCCACCTCCATGATCTTTCTTCCTCTACAATCTCGCTTGTATATCTTTCCCTTCATGTTATTATGAAATTCATCAATCATTGTCTTTGTGATCATATTACATTCTTCTCTTTTGAAACCTTCATCTACTGACTCCATTTGGTCTTCAAATTTTCCACAATTCCTTCAAATTTTGGCTATCACAATCCTCAAGTCCCTATTTCTAGCGCCAATTATGTAGTTGCAGAATAACCTACAACTACACCCTCAGTAGAATTTTTAAAACTTAAGAAGTTCTTGATGATGAATGACAATTTTCTTATTAATTCTCTCAATTGATTACATAAAAGTATCTAAATGGAACTAGAATAGTTACAACTTTCTCTATTCTCTTTCCTAAGATATTTTCTAACACTCACTCAAAGAACCTCTCGAATTTTACATTTGAACTCCTATTTATAGTGAAATTTGTACAGCTGTTTATGTATTGCGAAGTATCGCAATACATCTTCGTAAGATTATTCTATCTTCGCAAATCTTTATACTTCCCCGTGCTTCCTCTATCATCGCATCGTTTTGTAACTCTTTCCTCTTATATTTATTACAATGTTCGTAAGCTAATGTCTTGCGATATTCGGTACCTACAGGCTTCAAGGTTAATGAATCTGATAAATGTGTTTACATTAAATCTGTGGATGATTCTCATGTTATTGTGTGTATGTATGTTGATGATATGCTCATACTAGGCAGTAACCTTGATATTATTAATGTCATTAAAAACATGCTTAGAGAAAACTTTGACATGAAAGACTTAGGCCCTACTGATGTAATCTTAGGGATGAAAATCAGAAAGATGTATGATGGATATAGTCTTAGTCAATCTCATTATGCTGAAACTGTACTTAAGAGATATAATCATGAAAGTGCTAAACATGTATCTACTCCTTATGATCCCGCTTGTAACTTGAAAAAGAACAAGGGTGAGGGAATTGATCAACTTGAGTATTCTCGCATTATTGGTAGTCTTATGTATCTGATGAACTGTACAAGACCTGATATTGCATACTTTGTAAGTATATTAAGCAGGTACACTTTCAACCCATGGAAGGATCACTGGAATGCTCTTTACAGAGTTCTACATTACCTGAGAGGCACCTTAAACTATTGCTTAAGATTTGGGAAGTATCTTGCCGTGCTGGAAGGGTATTGTGATGCCAACTAGATATCAGACTCAGATGAGTGCAAGTCTACTAGTGGGTACATCTTCACACTTGGAGGTGCGTCTGTGTCATGGAAGTCTTCCAAACAGAAATGTATAGCTCGATCCACTATGGAGTCGGAGTTTATAGCCTTGGAGAAAGCTGGAGAGGAAGCTGAATGGATACGATGTTTCCTGGGAGGAATTCCGCTCTGGCCCAAGCCTGTGTCTTCAATTGCAATCCATTGTGACAGTCAAGCGGCTATTGGTTGTACAAGGAATAGTGTATACAACGGGAAGTATATACATCTACAAAGAAGACACAAGTCGGTAAAGCAACTACTCTCTACTGGTATTATTTCAATAGACTTTGTAAAGTCCAAGGATAATATTGTAGATCCTTTGACGAAAGGTTTATCTAGAGAGGTAGTTAAATCTACATCGAAGGGGATGGGACTTAAGCTCATAGAATAAATCACCATGAAGGATACTCAACCTTGTGATTGGATCATTTCCAAGATCAAGGTTCAATGAGACAACTAATTTATGGTGATATCGAGAAAGCACTATCTTTGTCCCTCCCTATGGTGTAACCGTGTGATAGTGCTGCCTGCAGAATTTCAGGATGATCTTTTAAGATCTTAATGGGTTCCATGGCTTTGATTAAAGCGGGGTGTGGCAGGACACTCTTTATGGACTCACCTTTGTGGATGTTGGAAGTGGGGACGCTTCCTATGAGAATCTGAGCTAATTCTCTAGAGACATTCATTAAGTCCGGGATTTTTGCCCACGGCCAAAATGGGAACAACGGCAAGAGCTTGGCATCTTTCGGTTGATGCATCATGTGTGGTTGTTATTTATGAATTGCATTCACGGTTGGCGGTTCAAGACATTGCGTTCACCGTTACAACTAGCAGTTCCGGTAACCTCTCACTAAGTTAAGGTTCAATCTTTGGGACACCTTAGCCTAATTTTGATGCTTCTGTTTTCTCGTGTTTTATCGACATGTTTTATCATGCATGTGGGGAATTGTTAGAAAAAAACGTATGTTTTGTTAAAAACAATAAATGCATGGACCATGTTTTGAACCCAAGACCTATTGCCCCCCTAGTTGGTTTTTTCATTTGAATGAATAAAACATTAGTCCCACATAGTCTAAAACACTTATAATTTTAGACTTAAATACCATGGGTTTTGCCTTAAGGGCATGGCCCTTTGGGTATCTAGAGTTTGTTAGTTGGGGGAAGACCTAGACCATTGGTTAGGTTGCCTTACCCGTGAGAATTTATGGCAAAGCTTCCTTTCCCGTCCACGCGGTGCTTCGCACAGAAGCACGCACGCACGCCGCCGCCGTCCAGTCGGTCGGGTCGGGCGAGGGCGTGGGAGTGGGTGAGGGTGAGGGTGAGCGTGTGGGTTCATTAAAGCATATTTTTTTACTGAAATTTTTTACACTTCACCCACACATGTAAAAGAATTTTTACGTTTTCTCCCGCATGCTTACATCGTGAAGAATCTTACGTCTCACACGTGTATACTGACACCTGTGCACACAATTTCACCTCGTAACGAATCTCGAATTTTGAATTCCCGACAAATGCGTTTTCACTGTTCTTTTAACGCCTGCTTTTACTTAACTTTCGTTAAGTGCTCGACAAATTGAAAGCGTGATTTACGGATCTTTGTCTCAAATGTTCGAATTCTTTCCTATAAATACGAGTTAAGCCTTCAGTTTTAAAACACAACAGAAGAACTTCTTCTTCTTCTTCTTCTTCTACTTCTACTTCTCTTCTGCTCTCAGAAAAACAAATAAGTTTTTGTTTACTTCTTTGCTTCAGAAACTCTTCAGAAACTATAAGTTTTTTTTTTTTTTTTAGAAACTTAAGAAACCATAAGTTTTATTCTCTAAAAATAGTTTTGATAATCAACTTTGTTCTAAGGTTACTCTGTTTTCAGAAACAAACAATTCTCTGAAAAACAGTTTTCAGAATCGATACTGTTTTAAGTTTTTTAAGTTCTTCGTTACTGCTGCCAAATTCTAAGAAGTATTTTCTTTGTATGCTACGAAGAGGAATACTAACAGTAGTTGTATCCTGGAGGTGACTTGCCAACTGCTATAACATCTCAGAGGAGTAGCAGGCAATATTACCTTTAGGTCAGCGTATCTCATACGTGCCTCTACTACGGTTTTTTGTTACTATCATTAGTGCATCTCCTGAAACAACAATCACACATCAGTGCAAGCTAAGTATTTTTCCTCAGTTGAATACGATTGTTATCAATATTTTCCAACAAGGATAAGTCTATCAAAGGTATTAAAGTGGCTGGTAATGCTCCCGCCATCAATCATCTGCATTTTGCAGATGACTGCTTGATCTTCACTCAGACAAATCTTTCTTCTATTAACACTTTACTTGAGCTTCTCAATAACTTCAGTTCTCAATTAGGACAGGTTATTAACTTTGAAAAATCTACAGTTCATTTAAGTAAGTATACTAAGCCAGAAGTTGCTAAAACACTGACACATATTCTTGGAGTAAGTCATGAGTTCAAAAGAGAAATACTTAGGTTCTCCTCTAATTCTGGGACATTCTAAGCAAGAATGTTTCAGGGCTATTCAATAAAATTTTGAGCAAAGACTATCTATATACAGTGCTTTATCACTCTCTCAAGCAGGAAGATCCACAATGATAAAGCATGTTCTTAATGCAGTTCCTACATATCAAATGGGTACTTTTAAGCTTCCAAGTAATCTCATCAACAAACTTACTTTAATTGAAAAAAAATTCTTATGGGGACATCATTCAGATAGAGGCTTTAATCCTTTAGCTTGTCTTAGAGTTTGTAAGCTAAAAGATATTGGGGGACTTACCTTCAGAGATTTAGAGAAACTCAACATTTCTTTACTCACCAAATTAGCTTGTAGAATATGTACTAGGTCTAGTAACTTGATGGTTTAGATACTTAGTGGAAAATACTTCAAAAATGGAGACATTCTGCATCCAAGAATTGAAGCCAAATATTGTTCTTACACTTGGAATGGGATCACTAAAGGTTTGCTCATTGTTCAGCAGAATTACTTCATGGAGGTAAATAATGGTAAGAAGACAAAAATTTGGTTAGATAGATGGATTCCAGGCCTAGCACATCCTCTAGTTCCAGTAAATGATTACTACAGATTCTATAATGAAGTGTCTGAGTTAATTAATTCTAAAGATAATACTTGGAATTCTTCTCTTCTAGATCAACTATTTAATGTTGATACTTCTTCTAAAATCAAGAATATGTTTCTTGACACTTCTAAGGATGACATCATGATATGGATTCCTTCCAAAGATGGAAAATTTTCTGCTAAAAGTACTTACAAGAAACTTACTGAGTGTAACAGGGAGGTGAATGTCAATGGAAGAATCATTGAATCTGGTATATCGAAGGAATTATGGAAGACTAACACTGCTCATAGAGTCAAACTCTTTATCTGGAAATGTATCAGAGAAATAAATCAAACTAGAGTGAAGCTGGTTTGATACAATAATAACACATTGTGGTTGTTGTGGATTAGAAGCTGAAACTATAGGACATTTATTACTGGAATGCAGACATGCCAGAGCTATGTGGAAGTGAATGTCAATATTGATCAAGTAAGAAACAATTGTTCTAGTGTTTTTGTATGGGTAATAAATTGGTTTACAAACAATTCCATTACAGATGAAAGATGGTTATACACTCTCATGATTGGTGCTTGTGTAATCTGGAAAGATAGATGTGACTCAATATTTCAGGGATTATCTCTCGTGCAAAAAAAATCTTTTATAATCTAGGTTCACATTTGCATGAGTATCGTGGTTTTACTTGTTTTGCAAGTAATTTTAAATTATCTATCTGGAAGCCACCAGAAATATAATTTGTGATTACTCAGAGTCGAAGTCTTGACGTTTCATACGTGGCGACATATCAACTGCGCTCCAGTTTATTAGTCTCATAACGCTCAATTCACAGAAGGGAATAGTGTTTATATGTCGCGAGAGTCTCACTATCTGCTTGTCCCTTCAGGGACATCCGATAAAATTGGAACGATACAAAGAAGATTATCATGGCCCCTGCGTAAGGATGACATGCACAAATCGAGAAATGGTCCATTTTTTTCTTCTTTTCTTTGATTTTTCTTGATTTATTTTCTTCTTCTGCTCTAGTCTCTACCTATCAGTGTCCTATATATAAGTTATGATTAGGTGATTAGAAGAGAAAAATCATCAATACTGCTACTTGAACAGTTGTTAATGATTGTGTGATTAGAAGAGAAAAATCATCAATCATGCTACTTGAATAGTTGTTAGTGATTATGTGGTTAGAAGAGAAAAATCGGCAATCCTGCTACTTGAATAGTTGTTAGTGATTATGTGATTAGAAGAGAAAAATCATCAATCCTGCTACTTGAACAGCTGATTGACAACATTTTCTGACGTGGCAATGACCTAGCAGAGAAAGAAATCTAATGCTACTAACACATCATGGTAATTAAAAAAACTAAAAATAAATTTTTGATCTTCTTTTGTTCTTCTTCTTCAGACGATAATATAGTTCTTCTTCTTCTTCAGAAGATATTATAGATAAACATTTAAAATCATAATCGTATAACAAATACGATATTATGGTTACAAGTAAACTAAACGTTTGAAATCCTAGATATGATTTCTGGGACTCACTAATATCATAAGGTCGTTCATGGTCCTTGAGATTCGTTGTCATAAATTTGTTATTTTTGAGGACTATTATTACTGACCAATGCTAAATGGCAAATCAATCAGGTTTAGAAATACTTTTCTTAATAGATCAAAGGTTGTTAGCAATTAATCATTCTGATCGGGGATCTTATTTCAATCACAGGCATAATCAAAGTTGTTTTTTCATATTGATTTTTATTTTTATAGATTTTAGTACTATCTCAATCAAGATGACTTAGATATTTTGGACGACCATAAATTGTGGTCTTGCGAACAACCATAAACAATAATGGATATAGACGATTTGGGGAGGAGAAGAGAACAAATCAAAAGACGGAGGAATGGCTGCTTGTTGTTCATGATGTTAAACTCGATGTATATCTCACGGCAAGAAGAGTTTTCAATTTTTGTTCTATAACCTAGGTTATCTAGTTAATTCATGTTTCATAGAATCATTCGATTATCTGAGGGTGATTTCTTACAAAAACTAATTGCGAAAGCAAAATAATTTTTTATTTTAAAGAAATAAAAACGCAGAAGCATTTTGGTTTTAAGTGACGTGGTAAAGATAAAAACATACTCTAGTAGCCACATCAGACAATGTTATTAATCAATGGTCATTCAGCTGGCTATACAACATTTTCAAAAAATCATAGCAGCTTAGTGTGATCTCACAAGATGGTTTCAAGTTTTAAGCATTTACCTAAAAGAGACCGATCATTATTACTGACAACTCTTTTATCATCCAACCCTTTTTCCATGGGAATAAATTTCTTGCTATTGCTATTGGAGTATTTTTTTATATAGAAGAAGATTATATTTTGTGTTTCAGACCCCTCTCTCTTTTAAATAGGAAGAATTGAGGAAAACAACACGAAGTAGGATGATAGATTTTAAAAATACGCTTATCTCTTTTTTCAATTTCGGAACCTGCCTGCCGCTTTCTAAGTTTTAAGAATGTAATTTTGGGTCATAAAACTTGTATGGAAACGATATTTGTCTAAAATTCATCTCACTGACGGGGAACCCGGGAAATTGAGATTCTCGTCGATTATATGCTCGTTTTCAATCTATTAGGCTTACAGTCCATCCATTTCTTGCTTTGGTAAGGGAAATTGATCGAGAAAAGTTCATCGGTGTAACTGAAGATGAAGTGATCCAAACATCTCTTGATAATTGGAAGGAAGCTCACGGTAAATCTTTTCGTTACGAAGCGTGTTTCAGAATTCTAAAAGATGGTCCATCTCAAGCACTCGAATGCCTCTCCCGGTATTTACAGTGGAAGAAGATGTTACTCTTGTTCGATGTTGGTTACATCGTATGATGAGACCAAAGAACAGTGACGATTTCTGGGAAAGAGTATTGGGACATTTTGTAGCATCGCGGAACAAAACCATAAGAAACAGTAAGAGCCTAGAACTAAGAATTGCATTCATCACTAAGGAAGTCAAACATTATACAGAAGTTTTGTGGATGGTTCACTGTAGCAATATTTTAGATTATCCGACGAAGATCTGGTGAGCATCTTACCTTTATCCTCACTGATCAACTACATCATAAATATCTCAACTTGTTGTTTATCTGTTTTACAGAAAACCATCGCTCCAACCAAGTTTACTGAAGAAACCGGAAGAGAGTTTAAGCATTTTGAATGCTATGAACTCTACAAAGATAATGTCGCCGGATTTGATGTAGTTTGATATTATTGATGTGGTTTATCAAATGTAGTTTAATGTTATATGTAAGTTTAAACTGTAATAAATATCGCTTAATCTGAAGTGGAAATCTATTTTAAAATTTAAATATTTTCATTCATTGATATTAGTGACAATTCTTTTACAAGATATAAACCTAGACAATAATATAAAAGTATTAATGGAAGATGAGTGGTCAAAACTCACCTAATTCTATGTGAGAATTGGGTGTCCTGGTGTCCAGCCTAAGCCTGGTTACGACAATATGGGCACTCCCATTTGTTACCAATCTGATCCCTACCCACCTTTCAGAACTTGAAACCAAAAAACTTTGAACAAAAAGAAAATGAAGGCCAACCAAAAAGCTTAAAAGAAGCCATTGATGCATTCTTAGTTTATGGTGGTTGCACTGCAACAGAACCATACACTCGTCTACTACTGGAATGCATTCGAGCTAATGAAGTTGATCAAGCGAAAAGATTGCAGTCTCATGTAGAAATTCAATCGGTTGAACCCAACGGTACTTTTCAAAATCGTCTACTTCATCTTTATGTGAAATCTGGCAAAACCAATGATGCGCTTACATTGTTTGATAAAATGCCTTCTAAAGATGTGTTCTCAGGGATTGTAATGCATTCAGCATACTCGAAAATGGGGGAGACTGTGAAATTACGGGCAACTTTTGACAAAATGCCGTGATTCTATTTCGTATAATACGGCGATTGCGGGCTTTGTTGGAAGTGGGTGTTCTATTGATGGTTTGGGTTTGTTTATTAGAATGCAGAGAGATGGATTTGAGCCAACGGAGTATACGTATGTGAGTGCTTTGAATGCTTGTTCAGAATTATTGGATTTAAGGCGTGGGAAGCAAATTCATGGACGGATTTTTACCAGTGATTGTAAAGGAAATGCTTTTGTGTCGAGTGCGTTGATGGATATGTATGCGAAGTGTGGTCAAGTCGATCAAGCGAGGTGGTTGTTTGATCGATTGAGTGATAAAAATGTTGTATTGTGGAATTCAATGATTTCGGGGTACTTGAAAAATGGTTGTCCTTAGAAATGTCTGGATTTGTTTCTTGAAATGAAAGTGGCAGGAGTGAAGCCGGATTTGGTTACGGTTTCTAGTGTTCTTGGAGCTAATTTTCAAAGTGGGTTCGTAGATGAGGCTACCAGGATTTTTAAGGAGATCAAAGAGAAAGATGGAGTATGCTGGACGACAATGATAGTTGGCTATGCGCAGAATAACAAAGAAGAAGACGCTTGGATGTTGTTCAGTGAGATGTTAGCGGAGAATGTGAAACCAGACAAGTATATAATCTCAAGTGTGGTTAGTGTTTGTGCTAGATTAGCTTCTTTAGTTCATGGTAAGGTAATTCACAGTAAGGCAATTCGTAATGGAATCGAGAGTGATTTGCTTGTATCAAGTGCCCTCATAGATATGTACTCGAAATGTGGAGAAACGTTGGATGCTCGGAATGTATTCCAAGTGATGCCAATTCGGAATGTGGTATCTTGGAATGTATTCGAAAGGCTCCAGCTTATAGTTGGATTGAGATCGATTATAAGGTTCACAAGTTTGCGTCTGACAATCGAACTCATTCACAAAATGAGAAAATCTACCGAAAAGCTCGATAGTTTGATGAAGGAGATACAGAAAGCTGGTTATGTTCCTGACCCACATTTGGCTTGGCATGATGTTGGGAAGGACGAGAAAGTTGAGTTGAGTCTATCAGTTATCACAGTGAAAAACTTGCTCTTGCATATGCGTTGATTAGCAAGCCTCAAGATCGGATGCCTATTCGAATCTTGAAGAACTTACGTGTTTGTAAGGACTGTCATATGTTTATGAAGTTCG
This sequence comes from Papaver bracteatum, assembly GCA_023529315.1. Taxonomy (NCBI): domain Eukaryota; kingdom Viridiplantae; phylum Streptophyta; class Magnoliopsida; order Ranunculales; family Papaveraceae; genus Papaver; species Papaver bracteatum. The sequence continues at coordinate 311,471 of JAJJWX010005105.1, forward strand.
TATCAAAACTTTTAGAACGATGCATCATTTTGAGAGATTCAAACCTGTTCCATCATTTTGTTGACGGTCAATGCTCATGTAAGGATTACTGGTGATGGATTTACATGCTTGTTCAAGGTATAGGTTTCGCCAGTGCTTAGTGACATTAAGGCTCGGTATCTCAAATTCTGAAGGATGAAGTACTCTTTCGTCCAGTAAGATTCTGGCACATCTTGTTAGTTTTTGTCAGCATTACAGCTTCATTCTCGCTATCACCTTTCCCCTGTTGTTGGATTAAGCTACAAGTTCAGGGACCATTAGTATCTTGCAGATGTACAAGTGAATCTTCATCTAGGAAACTTTTTAAGTTGGACAGGTCATATGAACGGTCTCTGCAGGTATTCCACTAAATGTACCCTGAAAGTTATCTAGCTTGATGTTGTTTAGAATTTAATTTCATCCATCTCCGTTAAAAATGGGTGGAAAGTTTGGGTTCGTAGCACTTAGAACATGATATTTGGTGAACATCTTCCACAGAAACCTTGTGGAGATTAGACTCTTATTTATACTTATCAGAAGTTGTTACAGATGCTAAATAAATGCTAACAAATAATGAACGAGTTTAAAGATAACTTAAAGACCTAGTTACAAGGCTATAGACTAGAATCGTTACGTTCTTCTACTGACTGAAGTTGTTGAGAGTCTTTAGCACATATAATTGTGGTATCCTTAACATTCCCCCTCAAGTTGTACTGGAGCTGGCGAAGGTGCAACTTGCTACGTATAATCTAAAATCTTGTTGCTAGAAGACCCTTAGTAAAGATGTCCTCCAATTGATCCTGGAGTTTATAAATCTGACATGAAGCTGGTTTTTTTTTTTTTTAACATGAAACGAACTTGTAACTGCCCCTCAAACTATTGTACTGGAGCTGGTGGTGAAGATAGCTGATCTTTTGAACTGATGTATGAGAAAATTGGTGTTTCTCTTCAATTTCATAGTATGAGATAGTCAAAATACCTCTTCAAATGGTTGTGTGAGATAGTCGAAATGCCTCTTCAATTGGTAGTGTTGGTCTATTTTTTTGTTAACAGACATAATTGGTATTGATATGTGTTGGTTAACAGACATAATTGGTAATGGTAGTGTTTTGTGTTGATTAACAAATACAAATGGGAATGGTAGTGATAATGATAATGTTGTTTAACTGATTTTGAAAAAAAAAAAGGGTTTTTTTTTTTTTATGATGTGATAAAAATGGTTGTGATGGTGGTGATTGTTACAGCGGAAAAGCGAGGGGATCGAACCCTCCTGATACCAACTTAGAACATGATATTTGGTGAATATCTTCCATAGAAACCTTGTGGAGATTAGACTCTTATTTATACTTATCAGAAGTTGTTACAGATGCTAAATAAATGCTAACAAATAATGAACGAGTTTAAAGATAACTTAAAGACTTAGTTACAAGGCTATAGACTAGAATCGTTACATTCTTCTACTGACTGAAGTTGTTGAGAGTCTTTAGCACATATAATTGTGGTATCCTTAACAGTAGCACTGGCTGAAAAACATCAGGTTTGGAGCACTGTCTGAAAAACTTTTCTTTATGACTCTCTGCAGGGAACATCTATGAAACTTGGATTATTTCAGAGACATTGTAGTCGTAAGAGTAGCTTAGCGACAAGGATGCATTTCCTTGTTGGATATTTGCCTGTTTGGTTGGTCGAAGCTGTGCTGCAGAAAGGGTTAGTTAGTTGTGTTCATATATATTTGCTTGTGTTTAAATTTACTTTTTAAAAGACAATAAAACAGACTCTCTTTGTAGGTCTTGAACAACCTAGACACAGAACAGGATGCACCAGTTTTCATGTGCAACAGTTTTCGGTTAACGAAAATTGGAGATGTGCAAGGGTTTACTCTCAGTAAAGTCCGCCAGGCACTTGTTGAGAGTTAAACATGCTACTGTAGCTGTTGCTAAACTAATTTGGAGACGTGCAGTTCACCCTTCCTTTGCTGCTCAGGCTTGGAAGATCATTCATGAAAATTGTTGTGCAACACAAGACAGGTTGAAGAGTAGAATGAAGATACCTTTGGCTTCTAATTTGCAAGGAAGATGAGGAATAGCTCCATCACATTACTTGGGGCTGCAGTTTTGCCAGAAGCTGCTGGGATTGATTTGTGGCATTTTCGTGATTATAGAGTTGGCAGATTTATTGGAGTCATACAAAGAGGTAAGAGTCTTATGTTCAAAGATTTGTGGTTGGTTAATCTTGCCATAAGGTCTGAGGCTCTGAGCTGTGGATGAAAAGAATTCGAGTTGGACAAAGTGTAGCATGAGGATTTATCAACTTATTTTTGAGAACTCTCAGTGTATGTTAGTTATGTGCATAATACTTGTAATGACTTGCAAATTCTGAGATACTTCAAGGTTCCTTATCATAGAGTTAAGCATGTGAATGCTGTTGGCGACTTGGCGTCCCACTGAAATGGATGAACTTTTAGTATGCTGTGATGGAGCGTCAACTGGATATCCTGGAGCAGCAGGTGTCGGTAATGTGGCGAGAGATGCAGAGTTCAAAGTGTGGGTTTAGGCGCTACTACGAATTACATTGTGGAAGTCAAAGTGCTATTCAGGCTTGGGTACCTGGGATTCTTCGTTTCCAGCAAACTCAGGTATATTTGATGAAGGAGATTCACCAAACGGACAAGGAAGTATTAAGGATTGAACATCATCTTCCCAACCTTCATAATCTTAATTTATATTCACCTGTCATCATCTTCGTAAAAATTTCAGAGATATACTTTCAGTGGCTAAGTATCCTAAACCCTTTGGATTTCACAGTTGATGATCATAGAGTGATTTGGGTTTTAGGGATTTTGTATGTTCATGATTCAGTGGGTTAGTAGTATTAGTATAAGTATCGGGTGAGTGACTTTCAAGGATAATTTCGTCCGGAAAATATAAAAATGTAACTCACTCTTAAATCAGTGAGTTGGCCCCGATTTTTCCTCTCCCTTGATCACAAAAGCTCCTCCCTATAACAAAAGTGAAGTAGAAAGCTGTACACTGCAGTAAACGGGGATGGTGAACTATGACTTGAAAGGCAAGTGAATCAGTACAACAGTTGAATTTGCAAATATAAAGGCAGAGTTCACCAAGTGAGTTGTTACTAAGATCCACCATCTGGAATCCTATACCAGCAAGACCACGTGTACAAAATAAACCACTACTAGTAATGATGAAGTTTCTGTCAGATCATTAGTCCTACTCCTAACAACTCGGTGAAGAAAAGAGCGAATGATGCCAATGATAATCTCGCCAAATATGCTGCTCAGCCCAAAATCGATGGGCCTGAACTAGTAAATAGCCATCATATTCTTCCACGTTTGATATTTTTCGTAGGTTTCGCTTCTATATACAGACAAAAAAGTAAGAGTTTATATAAAAATAAAATAAAATAAATCTTCGTTTGATTTTACTTTTCATTTAGTTCTGTACAAAAAAATGATAATATTTAATTGCAAGGTCGAAAATCAGAGTGATGAATTATTGTTAAATTTGATTAACATGAATTGATTCCAACAACAACATAAATTTGATTCAGAGAGGACTGAGAGAGAAAAAAAAGGTCTGAAAATTGGGGATTTTATGAGTCAATACAGTTAAAAAAACGGTGCATTTCTTTTCAAATTTTGTTATTTCAAATGGTCTAACTAATCAAATCTAGCATTTTCTGGTATGTTTTATCATCGATTAATTATCTGAAATCATTGGATATTGTGGAATCATCTTATGATTAGCTTTCTTTTTTCTTCTTCAAATGGTCTAACTCATCAGCTTTCTCTTTCTTTTTCTTCCTGATTTACTAATCTTATCATCTTCCGGATCTAACTCCTCTCATGAGGAAGTAATTTTATATCCTGCGCAGGTGTATCCAGGATAATCATTTGTGGCATCCAGTGGTGGAACTTTTAGAATGGTCTTTTCTGAAACAAGAACAGTGGTGTGGAAAGCAGTGGTGCAACTCATCCTCTTTGCGATGATTTATACTAGAAGATTAGATCTGCCTAATATCCCTTCAAATATCAGTACAAACAACTATGCCGATCTTAATCTTAATCGAAATTTTTCAATCAAGATCCATTCAGATCCGAAATTTCAAAATCCAATATCCAATCTTAAAATCAAGCAGCCGACAGTGAGTCAATACAGAAAATCTTTCCCTTTTCAACTTCCCAATTACAAAATCAAATATAAGCTTCCCTGTTTAGTTACTCAAGCTCTTAACATAAGACTTTTATGGAATGCCCAGATTTATATAAACCAAATTTGTCAAATCACAAATGAGAATTGTCCAAATTATTAGCATAACAACAAGGATAAAATAATTATCTTCTTGGCAACGATGGAGATACGGAAAGATAGAAGGGTTATTGAAGGTTTTAATTCAACTATCAATGCAATAGCCACTGGCAGGGAAAATATTTCTTTGAGAAAAATCACAGAAGAATTTAACCCGATATGGAGAAAGTATAGGAACAAAGAAATCTTTATGTTCTTGATCAAATCAAATAGTACATGGGAATATGAAGAACTTATTCAAAAGAGTACTTGGATTATTAGAAAAATATTATTTGCAGCAAAGATTCTTGATGCCCAAACTGTTGATGCTGAAACTGTTGCCAAAGACAGTGGAAAAAATGTTGAAAGAAGTATGTCCAATTCAATGGATGAAGAAATGGCGGAGGTCAAAGAAGTTGATGCACATATACAAAGCAAATGTTGGAGACAAAATACCCTTAATGAAGAACCTTCCTTGTACCAACACAATATCAAGATAATCCCACCAAAAAATATAGGAAGTGAATCGGTCACTAATATGAACAAAAATGCAGCTCAAGAGATGACTAACAATATTCCAGAGACAATACATTCTGAAAACACAAATGATTATCAGGGACACACTACACCATATGGCCCAATTTGAGACACATTGATTTTTGGGTTTGAGACACATATACATGTCTTTAGTGCTTCCACTCATATAAGAGTCCCAAATCAAAAATATGAGTTGCTTTAATTCTAATTTTTCAACTACTCTTACAAGTGTCTTAAATTTTTTACAAGAGTCTTAAATTTTTTTAACTTTACAAGACCTTTTATTAACTTTCACATATATCAATTTACCATTTCTTTTATATTTTTATTCCATTTTATTTCCCTCCAAAACCCCAAAATTCCCCCTCTTTCCAATTTCTAAATCCCTCAATTTTATTTCCCTCTCATATTTCCCCCCATATCTTCATCTCACACCAAATCGTTTTGAAACTAAATTCATTTGATTCACCTCAATTCCTACCATTTTTTTAGTTCCCCCCATTTATTTTGGGTTTTCTTCTTTATTTTATTTTAGATTTTTTTTTTTTAATAAAACTCGGTATCTCTCTCAACTCTGTCTTATCTCCTTTCCTTTTTTTTTTCTTCCTTCCGAGTTCCGTCTCCTGCTTCTCTTTTGGTCAAATAGAGAGAAATCGAGTGAGAGGCCAGAGATCAAAACCAAAATCAAACCAAAACCAGAGATCAAGGCTAAAGTATTTAATCGATTTTTGCCTTTGTAAATCTAAACAGTTGTATGAAAAACCGTATCTTATAGAGAAATCAGACAGAAACCAGTTGTGATTTTCGTTTTTAGCTTGAATCTCTCAGAAGACTATTAAATCGAAGAAGTAAAAACCTAGAAGATATCTAACCTCAGGTATGAAATACTATAGAAATCAAAATTTATCTTTGATTTGTAAACCCTAGAAATTAGATTTCTCATTTTTGTGTTTATAGCCGGCAGAAGAAGATTGAAGTGAAAATTTTGTAAGATTCAACTACAAATCGTTGAAGATTCAGGTATAACTCTAACCCTATTTGTTTGTTTTTTTCTCTCTATATTTTACTAGTTTTGTGTGTTTGATTCTTGTTTTTATGAACTGATTTTCATTTAAGTTGCATGAATTTGATTTCTCACTATGGTCTGTGAGTTTTTCCTTTTGTTATAACATGTTTGATTTTTAATTTAGAGAATAATGGTATATGAATCTGATAGAGGTTTTGATCTTGAACATGTATTTATTGTCTCTAAAGTGTTTTGGTATCTGGTTTTGATGCAAGCATGAAGATTTTGAGTCTGATTTGTTGTTTACGAGTTGATTTTGGTTTCTGCAATTGGGAATTTCTGCATATGTCTATAGGCCTTACTTATGGAGGAGTAAGTAATTTGTATATGTTTTTTCATTGGTACTACTTTCTTTCTGTTTACAGATTTGGGTTTGGGTTTGTCTTGTGTGTTAATTTGTACCACTTGGGTTTTGTTGCAGGGTAAACCACCGGATTGGCAAGATTTAATCAACTCTGTATATGTTTTTTCATTGGTACTACTTTCTTTATGTGTACAAATTTGGGTTTGGGTTTGTCTTGTGTGTTAAGAGGAAGATGCAGATGTTCTCGTTCCTGGAGATATAGTCAGTATCAAGCTTGGTGATATAATCCCTGCTGATGTCCATCTACTTGATGGAGATACTTTGAAAATTGATCAGGTGTGTTTATTCTTACAATTGCAGTTTATGAATGGAAGTTGAATCTATAGAATTATGTTGGTTTATAATTGTTGGATGTTCTGTTCTTTTTTGTGGTTGCAGTCTGCTCTTACTGGTGAATGTTTACCAGTAACGAAGAACACAAGGGATAGTGTCTTCGCTGGATCAAATTCTGTTCTCCGCTTTGCTTTTGTGGAATTTACTGATGAAGGTCAGTTCTCTTTACTTTTGTGTTTTTTCCTTTTAAGGTTTTGTTAATTCGATGCTATTTCACTTGCCATCTTATATGTGACCCCGACCACTGATGATTATTTTGGGTATGTTTCAATTCCAGAAGGTGCACGGGCTGCCCTGAGTCTCGCAGGAACAATGCTTTGGTTCTACCCAGTGAGGGTGCTGCCTTCAAAAACCGCAATTGCTCCCGTTAACCCGACGTTCTTGCCCAGGGTGAGAAATTGCTTCTGAAATTATTCATTTACTTTTCCTTTATGGAAATGTGTATTGTTGTGTCTTTCTTCCTTGTCAACGGATTGAATGAAGTTGTGATAGCTTTATTGAGTATCTCGTGCAGTCATTTTTAAGTATATTTCCATTAATATTGTATTGACATAAATTTTGTACATACACAATCTACCCGCACCTAAGTGTTCTTTGAAGAATGCGACTCGTAGCAGCTTTTGCAGCTTTCTTCCCAGTTATCTTCCCAGCTACACAGACTTTAGAGAACTGAGATGAATTGTTTGTCTTGACAATTTAAGGGCTACATCTTATAGTATATTTATGACCCACACAGGAATTGAGATTAGACAAACTTCTCGTGTGGTGTGGCCATTTTTAGTGATGATTTGACTCTCTCTTTCTTGATTCTATTAGGTGTGAAGGGATTAAAAGTTTCTTGAGTTCGGATAGAAAAGTAAATTTCTTTTCAGTTGATTCTTGCAGGTGCCATTTGTCCATGAATCATGATTGTAAATGTTTCTTACAGATTTCCATTGTTTTTTTCAGGTATGGAAGCTCATTGCTTATGCTACTTGTGAGACAACAAGGAACTCAATTTATCATTCTAGAATTCCCATTCTGCCAAGGTTCTAAACTAGATGACTTTCAAGTCTTTGTCATTTAAATCTTCACATCGATTATGTTCAACATCTTTTATTTCTTGATAAGTAACTTGAGTCTTTTTCAACATCTTCTCTTGTATTCCGAATTCATTTTTTATTATTTCCTTGAAGATATTAAATGTTAAGACTTCATTTTTGATGGTAGTGTTAATATTTGATTGGGAATGGAATTGCGACTTGTATGGGTGTACGTAAAATCAAAACATGCAGTCTTTGAAATAATTTTGATTTTGGGAATTCAGTAGGGAAAATTATGATTTTTTTAAAAGCTAATTTTATTTGAAACATATATAAGTGTCTCTTAAATTAATTAAAGGTGTCTCTTAAAAATTATTTAGAGACACTTATAAGTGTCGCTTATATTAATTAAAAGACGCTTATAAGCGTCCTTAAATTCGTCTCAAAACGTTCCCTACGCCAAAATTGAGACACTTATATGTGTCTCAAAAAATCAAGGAGACACCCATATATGTCTCAAAACCGTCGATTTGGTGTAGTGACACATAGTGCAGGTAACTTTTTACACTTTAAACTCAAGCTTTAGTAATACTCAAGATTTGAGGGTTTTAAATATCTTTCAACATAGTTTCAAAATGAGAATAATCTCTTGGAATTGCAATGGTTTTGCAAACAAAAACACTAGACAATACATCTCTGATTTGAATAAGATGCTTAATCCGGACATAATATTCTTACAGGAAACGAAAATATGCACTCAAAAAATCCTCAGATTCATTAGACCTTTGAATTTCCCAAACCATCACTATGTTCCCTCTGTAGGGAGGTCAAGAGGAATTTGCTTGATGTGGAAAGACGGCTTTGATCTTGATATAATACACCATGATAGAAACATGATACACTGCTTAGTAAGAAGTGACCCCTCAAAACCTAGATGGCTATTGTCTTGTGTCTATGGTTCGCCTTACCCTCAGGAAAAAAATGAACAATGGAATTTTATAAGAGATATCTGTTTAAATTTTGATATCAATGCACCATGGATAGTGATTGGTGACTTGAATATTATCTTACATGAGGATGAAAGAGTCAATAACAATGGTACCACCTCCATACATTCTAGAATTTGTAACATTATTCATGAAGCTGGGTTAAGTGACTTAGGATACCATGGTAATCCATTCACATGGACAAGTAATATACATGGAACAGGTAGAATAAAGTCAAGATTGGATAGAAAACTAATGAACTCAGATTGGTTATTAAATTTTCCTGACTCGTGTTTAAAACATCTGCCATTCTTATTTTCTGATCATTGTCCTATATTGTTAGACCTGTTCCCTAACAATGCTTGCAGTGCAAAGAATTGGAAATTTTTTGAATGCTGGCTAAGAGATGAAATCTGTAAACTTCAAATTCAAGCTTCTTGGTCCAAGAATCATAGAGGCTCTGCAGGGTATGTACTTGATAACAAACTATCTGAAACAAGGAGAGATTTATCACTTTGGAACAGAAGAAAGTTTGGCAATATACATAGTAACCTAAAGGGTCTGCAACAACAACTTAGTGAGCTTCAAAAACCTGATCCTGGTGGCTCTGACAATACCAGTGTTGTACAAAAAATTGAGAAAGAGATTGAAGAATGGCATCTGCGAGAAGAGATTTTTTACAAACAAAAATCTAGAGAAACATATTTTCATGAAGCAGATCAAAATACTAAACATTTCCACTTACAAGCAAATCGGAGAAGATCGAGAAATAAAATTGAAACCTTGAAAAAACCAGATGGAACATGGTGCAGTAGCAAGGAACAACTGGAATCTTTGTTGACTAACCATTTCAAGAAAATCATGACAAATGCAAATCCAGAAACAGATGAGGAGCTACTGAATCTCTTGACGCCATGCATTACTGAAGAAGAAAACGAGTTTCTCACAAGAATGCCAATTGAGGAGGAAATTTATCACACACTGAAACAAATGCAGCCATGGAAAGCGCCAGGTCCGGACGGATTTCCACAGGGTTTCTTCCAAGCAAACTGGAGCACGATCAAAGAAGATGTCATTAACATGATACAAAGCTTCTTCAATTCCGGAAAATTGCTCAGAAAGATGAATAAGACTAATATTTGCCTTATACCCAAATGCAAATTGCCACAAACTCCAGGTGAGTATCGTCCGATAGCTTTGTGTAACACTACATACAAACTAATATCGAAAATTTTGGCAAACAGGCTAAAACAACAATTGGAGAAGATTATTTCTCCTATGCAGGATGCCTATGTTCCTGGCAGGAAGATTGGAGATAACATCACTTTGGCAAATGAGCTTATACATTATATGAAGAGAAACAAAACAAAAAAAGGCTACATGGCGCTCAAGATCGACATGTCCAAATCCTTCGATCGTGTCGAGTGGAGCTTTCTTGATAAAGTTATGAAACAGTTAGGGTTTAACTCCAAATGGTGCAACTTTATACAGGAATGCATAAGCACTACTAACATTCAAATTCTTCTTAATGGCACTCCAGGAAAATCTTTCAAACCAACGAGTGGAATACGACAGGGAGACCCCATCTCTCCATACTTATTCTTACTCACAATGGAAGTCTTTACTCGTGCTTTGGCCAAGGCAGAGTTACAAGGTAAAATTCAAGGTATAAAGATATCCAGAAAAGCTCCTCAAGTTACTCACTTAATTTTCGCAGACGACTGTCTAGTTTTTGCCAAAGCTGATATCCATAATGTTACAAATCTCCTAAAGGTAATAACATCTTTCAGTGAAATGTCAGGACAACAGATTAACTTCCAAAAATCTACTGTATTTTTTTCGAGAAATATGCATCCGCGGCTTTGCAAAATATTACTAAGAAGCTTGAAGATGAAGAAGATGAATCTTGATGAAAAGTACCTGGGGATACCACTTTACTTAAATAGGAAAAAAACTACTTCATTCTCAAGTCTAGTGATGAACACAAAAAACAGATTAACCAACTGGAGGGGTAAGTTTATAAATCAATCAGGCAGATCGATACTTGTGAAACATGTTCTCAATGCTATGCCGTCACACCACATGGGAATATTCAAGATACCAGATGCTACAATAAAAGAGCTCGATAGCATCCAACGGAATTTTTGGTGGGGTAAGGAAAAATCTGGAGGTATATATCTTACTGGCTGGCCAGCAGTATACAAACATAAACTAAGCGGAGGCATGGGCTTCAGAGATCTCAAATGCTTCAATAGAGCACTCTTGGCTAAAGCTGCTTGGAGATTGCTCAAAAGTGAAGATAAGTTATGGGTACAGGCTTTGAAAGAAAGATACTTCCCAACTACATCGGGTTTGCATGCAAAGAAGAAAAAGAACTCTACTTGGGCATGGCAAAGTATACAAGGAAGCATGCAATTCATCTTCAACTACAGTCATTGGTTAATCGGAAATGGACAAAAAATATCTATATGGTCTGACAATTGGATACAAGGTAACCATGAACCACCCTCAACATCTGCAGAACTGAAGATTGCTAATACTTACAACAAAGTATCATATCTCATTGATCAAGATACTAAGTCATGGAAAGTGACAGTGGTACAACAGCTTTTTAATCAACAGGATGCTCAAAAGATCACACAAATGAGAATCCCGGAAAGAGGAGAAGACAGGCTTATTTGGACATTAAATAGAAATGGCGATTTTTCTGTAAAGTCAGCATACCATAAGCTAGTGGAGCTGAAAACTGGAATGACTTCTGTTGACGTAGAAGAAGCAAAAAGGTGGAAGAAGATTTGGAATTTACCAATTGTACCAAGAGTAAAACATTTTCTGTGGAAGTGCATGATTGACATTGTTCCTTCTAATGAAAGAATGGCAAGGGCTTTCAACTACAATGGGGAGCAATGTAAATTGTGTAAACAAGACACTGAGACAACAAAGCATATTTTGTGGGGATGCTCTTTTGCAAGGGCCATATGGTTCACAACTCCAGGCGCGAGGAGAAGCATGCCGAACAATAATTCCTCAGTCCAAGATTGGATACAAAGATGGTTTGACAATGAGTTTAATAATCTGATTGAGAACTGGGAAGTAATAATGGAAAACACGATTTGGGAGATATGGAAAGAGAGATGCAAATATGTTTTCGAAGACGTAAAACCAAATCTTGTTGAAGTCATACATCTAATTCAGATGTTGAATGATTCCACGGGAAAAAAAATGTTGAAACAGCATCACAAAGAAAACAATGGAGCGCATCAGACAATACAATCTTGGATTCCACCAACACCTCCTTACATTTCCTTTTGTTGTGATGCATCTTTTAAAATTATAAATCATATTGCTTACTCAAGATGGAGTCTGATATGCCGTACTACTGCAGGAAATTTCGTCCAAGCAACATGTGATTACTCAGGCGGACTCCCAAATGCAGAAGCAGCAGAATGAAGGGGACTCTTGAACGCAATGCAGTGTTCAGAAGATTTGAATGTTCAACTTGCAGTCTTCGAAATGGATGCAGAGCTGGTGATCAAGGCGGTAAATGGAGATCTACATTATGCTGCTTGGGAAAACCAAATCCTAATACAAGATATTAAAACTATACTGGAAATCCATCCTTCTTGGATATGTAAAAGCATTAGTAGGAAAGTAAACAAGCCAGCAGATATGCTGGCAAAACATGCTAGAATTTATAGTATTTCTCAAACTTGGTTCAATTGTCCTCCAAGTTTTATTGCAGGTGCAATATTGGAGGATATGAATAGTTTTGTTCCTGTTTCCCTAATTTAATAAATCAGTCTTTGTTTGGTATCACAAAAAAAAGTAAGAGTTTATAACCAAGACCACAAATTCGGATTCTTGGGTAAAGCAACGAGATCATTCTGGAGATCGCGGATGTGACCTGAGTTTTGAGCGCATGTACACAAGAATGATATATTGTTGAAATTCATCGACTCAATTATGTCTTGTGATCTTAATGTCACCTTCAAGAATGGTCTTTGAACAACCATGCAAGGAGATAGATCATCGAGCTCCTTTCGCGATCACATCGGGGACCTTGGAAGGTCCAACAAAGGAAGTTTACAACTTCCAAAAACCATACAAGTTGGAGAATTTATGTCATATATCATCTGACGTGATGTTCGGCTTGCATGTGATGTATGCATCTTACAGCTGAGACTTCTTATCTCCCCAAAAGGGCATACGCATTCCCACGCTGTTTTGGATCCGCTTGTGCATGTCTTTTTGTGGACGCCTTTATAACTAGTTTTTGCAGAAAATTCTCCTGAATAAACAAAATCCTTAGAGACGTACAAGGATAGACTTATTATTATGCACGCCGTATCTCAACCACGTCAAGCAAGTGGCACATGTTAATTAGAGACGTACAAGGATAGAATTATTATTATACACGCCGTATCTCCACCACGTCAAGCAAGTGGCACATGTTAAGTATCAATTTTCTTTTATGTACAGTGCAAAACAAACTGAGCTTGTTGCCGCACAAGAAAAATATCACTCTTTGTATTCTTAGAAATTTCTTTGCTTTAGATTTTCTTTTCGTTTGTTGCATTTTTTGTGAGCTTTCCGCTCTTTGTTGTAATCGCCCGTACACAGCTTGTGTGCATTATAACATAACCTCTTTAATCGATCAAAAAAAAAGGAGAGAGAGCCCCCGCAGGGGTTGATTGTGGAGCTGTATTTTTTTTTTTTTTTTTTGCTCGGTAAAGAAAATATGTATCGAAAAGATTAGCAGCCAAAAACAGCAGGTAATCACCAAGCAAACATACAAAGAAACAAGCTAGACGACTAGCAGGAAAGGACAAACCCAAACAAAAGAAAAAACAGCTCCCTCCGATTTACAATCACGTCAATAGACGAAATACCTGACATACGGGGGGGTATAACTTGCCCATTGATAAACTATTAACTTGATGTCATTAATGATGTCCTCGACCTTTCTTTCCTTGGAGTTGACCCAAAAGATTGCAGCATACAAGCGAATCCACACCTCTTTACCACGAAGAGATACACGAGTTGTTGACCAATTCTTAGTAATGTTCAAGGTGGTGCCGGTTAGATTAACAAACCTGCCGGACTCGAGGCAGAAATATCTCCAGATTTGAGTTGTGAAAGAGCAAGTTAAGAAAAAGTGAGCATTAGATTCAGCCCCTTGTTTTCACAAGCAACAAACATTAATACGAGGATTCCCACGGACATCATGACCGATCGAGGAAATTTCACTGTGTGTAACAAGATGTGCAGGATTTATTGGTTCTTCTATTGTTAAAAAGCCTTTAGAGAAGGGTCATATGGTTCACGCTCCATTAAGGAACCTAAGTATGCATCACACTTATCTCTGTAGTTTATATACTGTGAGGTGCGGCATCAACTGTCGATAAAAAATAGAGAAGCTATTGGTTCATTCTTAGTTCGTGCTGGTTGCACTAAAGATAGATTATCGTTTTCTTCACCTGAATCACCTCCATGGCTCCATGTGAAATCTTGCAAAATCAATGATGCGGTTACATAGTTTGATAAAATGCTTTCTATAGATGTTTTCTCATGGAATAGTGCCATATCTCCTTGGTGCAACACAGAAGCAACATGTGGAAAGGTCCGAAAGGACGTTTGATGGTTGTGCAAATTAACACGTCTCGAGTACTGGGATTCATTTCTATATAGATAGAGTAAATGTAAGAAGAGACAAATATTATAAGCACGTCATATACTCAGTGCACCATATATTCGTTATCTTGGGTAAAGCCACCGAGATCATGTTGTAAATACGGATGACTAGGGGGATGCCACGTACTAGCAAGTGGCCCGATATGTATCGTTTATAATATATAAGTGCTGATTGTGGAACACTAGAACTGTGTTAGTTAGCTAATGAGGAACCTCATGACCGATCGAAAAACTTGCACGGTTTGTGTAACAGGAGGTGCAGGTTTTATCGGTTCTTCTATTGTTAAAAAGCTTCTAGACAAGGGTCATAACGTTCGCGCCACATTAAGAAACCTAAGTATCACACCTCTCTCTCTCTCTCTGTATGATTTTTTTTCTCAAATAATAATAAGCTTGATTTCTGAACTATGATGTATTTATCGTACAAGGTGATGAAAGCAAGGTTAGCTTGCTAAAGAAACTAGAAGGAGCAGAAACAAGATTGGAGTTATTTCAAGCCGATATATACAAACCTGAAGAGTTCGATGTCGTAATTAAAGGTTGTGATTTCGTTTTTCATGTTGCTACCCCTTTGCAGCACTCCACTGAAAACTCACATCAGTTAATAGTTTGTGGCTCCATGTGATTACTACTTGGTAATAAGTGTAGACTAAGCATATATATGAATACCTTTGATCTTCAATACTTGATACCCATAGTAATTATTACAGTATAAGAACACGACAGAGGCAGCAATAGCAGGAGCCAAAAGTATTGGAGAGTCCTGCATAAGATCAGGCACAGTGAGGAGACTAATCTATACAGCTTCTGTGGTCTCTGCATCATCGTTAAAAGAAGACAGGACCGGATATAAAGATGTGGTCGATGAATCTTGTTGGACTCCTCTTGGTCATCATTTCCCATATGCTAATGATTTTGTGGAGGTAATACTATTTATCAACGGACTAAATTGTGTGGACTGAACTATAATTTGATACTTATAAAAAAACTATGTCACCGGCTCATACAGTATTACTGTATTTTGCAGGCCTATATAGATTCAAAGTCATTATCAGAGAAAGAGATCTTGAAGTTTGGTGAAAAAGATAACAATGGAGGAGTAGAATTTGAGTCTGTATCTCTAACTTGTGGACTCGTAGGAGGAGATACCATCCTTTCGTACTTACCTGATAGCATAGGTATACTTGTGTCGCATCCTACGGTAATTCCAAACCATGCTCCTAAGCATCAAACTAAGTTTTTGGAGGCAGTAGTAGGCAAGGTTCCAGTTGTACACATTGAGGACACTGTGGACGCACATCTCTTCTGCATGGAACAAGCTTCTATGAATGGTAGATATTTGTGTGCAAATGGATACGTGACAGTAAATGAAATAGGGGATTACTTCCGGAAACTTAATCCAGAGCTCACTATAGCACAAGAACAAGAGTAAGGAAACTTAACTATTGATTCATCTGAATTATAAAATTCCAAATTTTGAGTACTTTTTGATCCGCACTCTTTTTAAATCGACTTGTTGTGTTAAAATTGCATTGTAGGTCCGAGGGGGATGAAAAGTTGGAAAGAAAAATCCATTGGGGATCAACCAAGCTGGATGATTTAGGTTTTGTTTACAAATGTAATGTCAAAAAGACATTAGATGACAGTGTTAAGTGTGTAAAGAAATTTGGTGATATCAATTAATCAAGGGCCTGTTTTTGATGTATCTCACCTTCTTTTGATTGTTGTAAGATTAAGATATACCTCCAAATTCAAATCCACGATGGGATTCGTAGAAGAGATTATGATGAGGTAACAAATGGATTGGAATGAATGTCAGCTGTGGCTAGCGAATTTTGATCTTGGCTAAATATAAAAGAAATGTAAGTTGTTGACGTTTCATACATGGCGACATAAATGGGCTTTAGTTTATTAGTCCCATATCTCTCAGTTTACAAAAGGAAGGTAGTTTAAATAGCCCGAGCTCAGTTTACAAAAGGAAGGTAGTTTAAATAGCCCGAGCTTCACAGTAAACTTGTCCCTTTGGGACAACTATGAAGAGTAGGGCTGCACAAAACCGACCCAACCCCCGCACCCGCTGAGAAATAACCGTACCCGACCCAACCCACCTAGGCGCGGGTCGACTATGGGTCACAACATCTTGGGTCGGTTGCGGGTGACAACTTCAGTCACCCGACCCAACCCGCCTTAAATTACTATAATTGTTAGATCACTTCTAATAAACTAATCCTAGCCATGAATTCCCATAGATAACTCAACAATCTAATCCTAATAAATTATTATCAGGGATTTTGAAGAGTTTACCGAAAAAATGAAGAGTTTCTCTCTCTACTTTCTCTCCGGGGAAAAACGAAAACCCTAAATCACTAACGGCCGCACTGCTCAGGCTCCTCTAAAGCCGATCTGAACAGACAAATGTCACAAATCTTCTCTCAATCCGTGTTATCTTTCATCTCTATAGTTCTGGCTGGGTTTTAGTTTCGTTTTTTTTTGGCTCATCCTTTTTTTTCTTCCATTGTTTCTTCTGTTAGTTAATCCTTTGTTTTGGGTTATTAGTAGATCTTTAGTGAAGGTAGAACTTCTTTTCTTGGGGGTTCTGTTCTAATCCTGGTTGCCTTGATTCGATCTTTTTTTTTTCCTTTTTTTTATAGTTTGCTTTGTAATTTCATCACTGGTTTCTGTGATTCCTGTTTTGAGTTTTTAATTTTATTATTGTCCTTTTAAATCTTGTTAGAGTTTGCTGTTGGAAGTGATTTCTAGTTGAGGATTAAGATTATTCATCAATTTTTTGCTCGTGTGACAAATTGAAGAATCTTGTGAATGAATGATTGAAAGAAGACCCTGTTGCTGTTAATAAGAGTTTAGAAATGATTATTTTGTGATGAATCCAAGTCTTGCAGGGAATTGTAAAGCTATTGAAGAAGATTCCTTGACACACAGCAACAACACCAGGTTGTGCTTACAAGGTATTTGAGAAAATGACTGAACCAGTAATGGTGGAAACAAAGACGGGTATACCCGCCACCCACCCGATCCAACCCGCCATATTGTGGGTCGGGTGAAAACCGACCCATTGTAATGGTGGGTTGGTTGCGGGTGACAACTTCTGTTACCCTCCATCAGTGGGTTGGGTGGTGGGTGAGGCCAAAACCGACCCAAACCGACCCATGTGCAGCCCTAATAAAGAGAATATTAGCATAGCACTTGCACAGGGTTGACATTCATAAATCGAAAAATGGTCCAAAAAAAATTACTATTTATATTTTCTGAATTTTTCTTGATTTTCTGCTCTAGTCTCTGTTAATCTATCAATGTTCTAAATCTAACAGATCATTGCAGCTTAGCCTGATCTCACCAATAGGAAGGACAAACAAATTTCTCTCAAATGGCACTTGCAAGTCGGTATAAGGTTAAATATCAATTATTTTTCTGTTGAATTTCACAAAGTAGTAAAAGAATCGAGGAAACGAACAAAAAGTAAGATGATAGATTCTAAAAATTGTTTTATCCTTTTCTTTTTAGTTTCGGAACCTGCCTACTGATAGCATATACTGCTATATTGGAGTATATGAGAGTTGTGTGTATGTAAATCGAGAAAAGGTCCAATTTTTTTTGATTTTTTTTTCTAAATTTTCTTGATTTTTTTTTTCTACTCTAGTCTCTGTTAATCTATCAATGTTCTACATCTAACAGATCATTGCAGCTTAGCCTGATCTCACCAGTAAGAAGGACAAAAAAATTCTCTCAAAGGGAACTTGCAAGTCAATATAAGGTTAAATATCAATTCTTTCTCGGTTGAACAACACAAAGTAGGAAGAATTGAGGAAACCAACACAAAGTAGGATGATAGATTCTAAAAATTGTTTTATCCTTTTTCTTTTTAGTTTCGGAACCTGCCTAATGATAGCATATACTATTGTAGAGTGTGTGAGAGTTGTGTGTATGTATGGTTTTACTAAAGTGTGTCATGACCACGTGAGAGTGAAAGAGAGAATTATGTCGAGAGGGAGTTTATAAACTCATGTCATGTGCCTGTAGAATTGATTCGAGAGAGAGTTTATAAACTTATGTCATGTGCATGTATTTCTTTATCTTCTTTAATCAATATGATTCCAAACCGTAAGCAATGTAGACATGAGATTACTCAATGTACTATGGTATCAGACTCAGAAATCAATTTCTGAGGGTACCGATCCTAGCATGTTTCTTCATCAAACCCACCATTACTTCATCTTCAATAATCCTCACCACCATTAATCCATCATCTTCTGTTTTTGCTACTGTAAATCAAAATTCGAAGGATGATTTGATTGAATCATCTCAGATTTGCGACTAATTTGACGGATCTGTTTGTTTCTAACTACATAAACATCATCAGTAGGTAATTTTTTCATCCACCTCCATTAATGGTGTTTTATGGTAGGAATTAGGGTTTTGATTTGGTTTGATACCCCTGCTACGTCAACAACCAGGATTAAGTATGATTTTTAGATTTGAAATTTGGTTGAATTACTTGAGCTCTTGATAATTTTGGTTACCATTTTCGTTTGGAGCTAGATTCATTTACCTCAACTAGTTCAATTCAAATCTCTATTGGTAATCTCCATTTGTATGTTTAGATTACTTCAAATTTAAACTCATATGTTCAACTGAAAATGCGGGGGTCTAACAACCTCACCCAATATTTCGCTTAGCAATCTATATGGACTAAATGCAATATGCTTTTAAGAGAATCAACCAGACAGACAGACTCAATCTTAATACAAATTATATTAAAGAGTTATATCCCAATTTCTCGATTCAATACTTACTCAAGCAAATAGCAATATGCGAGTCTAATTGAATACAAGAGAAATTAACTTGAACGGTACCAAAGACCAATGTTCAAGGATCAATCAATTTCAATCAACAACTAAAGGTTGGATTTACCAATTGATCGATTCAACGCACAACCTGTGATATTTCAATCATATTACAAAATTTAATGCGGAAAAGAAATATCATAGACACCAGAAGTTTTGTTAACGAGGAAACCGCAAATGCAGAAAAACCCCGGGGCCTAGTCCCGATTGAACACACATTGTATTAAGCCGCTACAGACACTAGCCTACTACAAACTAACTTCGGTCTGGACGGTAGTTGAACCCCAATCAATCTCACACTGATCCAAGGTACATTTGCGCTCCTTACGTCTCTGATCCTTGCAGGATACTACGCACTTGATTTCCTTAGCTGATCTCTCCCACAACTAAGAGTTGCTACGACCCAAAGTCGAAGAATTTAATAAAAAAATATGTATCAAACACAAAAGTCTACATAAATAGATAAATCTGTCTCCCGCAGAAATACCTACGATTTTTGTTCCGTATTTTGATAAATCAAGGTGAACAGGAACCAATTGAAATACCAGACTTATATTCCAAAAGAACAACCTAGAAATATCAATCACCTCATAATAATATTAATCGACTAGCGAAACAATATATTGTGGAATCACAAATAATGAGACGAAGATGTTTGTGACTACTTTTCTATCTTGCCTATCAAAGAAATTAATCTCAAGCCAATATTACAATTGCACTCAATCACAATAGAAACAGCAAGATCAGACCACGCAACTACAAAGAAAATAGTTGGGTCTGGCTTCACAATCCCAATGAAGTATTCAAGTCATTAACCTACATGGTCTCGGTAGAATCCTAAGGTTAAAGGAGAATCGACTCTAGCTTACTAGTATCACACGGGAGGTGTGGGGATTAGGTTTCCCAGTTGCTAGAGTTCTCCTTTATATAGTCTCCAAATCAGGGTTTGCAACTAAGTTATCTTGGTAACAAAGAATTCAATATTCAACGTTAGATGAAAACCTAATCAGATTCAAGCTAATATCTTTTAACCATTAGATCGAACTTAGCTTGTTATACACAAATGAAATACACGTTCATTTAGGTTTATGTAACCGTACCTAAACGTGTACACCTAGTTCGTTCAACAGTATTTAACCAAATGGTTAGCCATATGAGCACTTTCATGTCAACCTTATTCATCCTCACCATAACTAGTTCAAAGGACTCAAAAGAACTAGTTAGAGAGTTATTCAATTGCTTAGATCTCATAGAAGTATATAAGACATAATCAAAATAAAACAATTTTGATTCACTCGAATTGGTTCATGAACTTTATAGCCACGGTTTGCAAATATGCATTCCTTAGTTTATATAAGTCTTAGTTCACGAATAAACCGCTTTTAGAAAATAACCTACTCAAGTATGCATACCGGTACGCATACTTAAGTAGCCGGATTGAGTTTGTTTTCAGTTCACAAATTCCAGCAAAAATTCATGGGATGTGAACTTCCGGCAGTACGCGTACGGGTATGCAGACTTAACTTCCGGACATCCTGAACTAGTAAAGTACGCATACTTTAGTTCAAGTATATTTGGACTTACACAAGTATGAGTTCACATACAATGTTTATATCCATTCAAGGTTATATATTCTAAACTCTCATTTCAATCATTGAAACATTCTTAGAGGATGTTAAATAGAAGTTATTCACACACTGTTTTTTATCAAATCAATTTTCAAGATATTGAAATTATCAACATGACTTTCGTCACTTGTAAAAATGAACTTTCCAAAGCGAAAGCTTACGAACACATATTTCGATAAATAGATAAGCGAGATAAACTCGGCTCGAAATAGCAAATGTGTATAATCGAAGTCTATATAGCAATACGACTTTTGTCTCAAGATAGGAGATAGAGTAGATAGACTTTTGAGTGATAGATAAGTTCAAGTCTCCACATACCTTTTTGTCGATCGATGAAGATCCACCAGTTCCTTGAGTAGTTCTTTGTCTTTGCATGATGAAGGTCGTGGAGTCTGGAGGTCAACTAAACTTTCTATCCTAATCCGAGACTTAGCTATTAGTAGACTAGAAATCAAGACGTATATTTTTGATCATCTAAAATTGACAAACAAGCTTGATATAGCAACGCTTGCGAGTTCGACTGAGCAGTGCTCTAACAATCTCCCCCTTTGTCAATTTTAGTGTAAAAACTATCCATACATATGGAATACAAAATAAATAACTTTGAATCTTCTCTTCCACATGCACGATCTCCTTGGTTCTTCAACATTACTCGAAATCTTCGTCACTTCCAAGTACTCCAATGATTTCAAAGATATTCAATACAGCAGCATCATTGTTGAAGATCCGTAGCCATAACAATGGGAAAACAAAAGCTCTTAATCATTGTTACACAGTGTCATAGTATTATTACACATCATCAAAGTTCAATTGTATCACAACTTTGACAACAATACTATGGTGATATGTATCACTCCACCTTAGCAATACTTTATTTCACATGAAAACCACTCCCCCTTACATAATGATCTGAAAACCATATGTATTTGTAGTGTGAACTACACATTAATTCTTCCCCTTTTTGTCAATAAAATTGGCAAAGGTACGAAAACTAGTGGGATCCTAATGAAATTTCCATAGAGACACTTCATGACCAAAATAAAGCACACATATCAACTTTTTAGATGCAATCATATAGCTGAAACTAAATGCATTCATCAAGGAGTTTATAAAGATACACGATAACACCTACAATATTCCACAACAGCACTCCCCACAAATATTTGGCAATTAAGCACAAGTTCAATTAAGAACTTTCCCCCATAAAATGTCATTCCCGAAAGAAAAACAAGAGCGACCTTACTTTCACGAGAAAAGAAGGATTTCTTTGGACATTAATAAATCACATAAGAATATGAATTTGTATCCAAAATACTCAACTAAATTAACCACAATAGAACCCATGGTTAATTCAATCGGAAATGCTCAACATAAGAAAAATTACGGAGCCACACAGTATATACATAAAATATGGATCAGGGAAGATTAGTACTGCGGAATAAACAAAGATTTATTTTATCTTTCATCACTATTTACACAATGACATACAATAGACTTAATCTTTGTAAACAAAAGGTCATCCTTTCTTCATCAATATTTGTATAATGACATAAAAGGCTTAACTTTTGTTTGTCAAAAGTTCATTCAATCTTATATCAATACTCGCATATCGACATATGAAAGACTTAACTTTTGACCACGTATGGGACAATCATAGTTCACGGACGCAAACACATATATCTCATAACAAATTGCAATATATAACCATAAAGATTAATACTGCAAAATCATCTTCCAAATAAACTTTAGAATTTAAATAAATAAATCCAAAAGATTTGAAGATGAAAATCGTTGGACATAGCTATGTGTAATCACAATAATGGCTATTCCAAACTCTAGTTATACATCTTAAAAACACAAGAATAAAATTCTCATAAGAAGTTTTCCTAGACATTGAGACCTTTGAAAAACTATTTATCGACCCCGAACTCTTTGTCGTCAACATCCATAGGAACATATGGTTCGTGAAGAAATGAGTCAATTCCAACAAACCTTTTAGGCTGATGATATTGAACCAGGGCCTTCTGAATTTCAAGAGTTCTCATAACAAAAGCCTTTATTTGTTGAATCTCTTTTTTTGTCTCCTTCAACTCTTCAAGAACATCAGAAAACTTCTGAGAATTTGAAGGAACATCTCTTGGCTTCCTCACATTCCTTCTTTTTTTTTTTCAAAGTTGGATGTATCAGAGATTTTTCTTTTTCCTTCATGATTGATGGTTTAACAATCATATTAACAACTTTTCCATCAGAAGACATGATGCTTGGAGTATCCATATGCGTACGTGTTTGTGAGAGGAAGTCACAACATAAGCTCAACAAGCAGTCTTTGGTTAAAAAGAGCTTTAGGAAAGGAAAAATATATGTATGGTTATGAAACCTTTAACACAGGTTCGTGTACACACAACTCTCAAACCTATAAAAGGAAGAATTGCCTATTTTAACCCTCTTTTATTGATTAACCAGGGAAGTCCTTTCCAATATCAATTAGATATGAAAACAGAAATAAATTCCAGACCTTACGATGCTCTCAGAGCAAAAAAAGTAAAAAATTAAAGAATTTTCTTTTTTTAAAGCGTGAGGTGTACAAAATCTTTTCGCTTTTAATCAGGCACATGATACAAGATGCGCTAACCAACACAATTTAAGTTGTACTTGGATGAACATTAATCTATCCACCATATCCCTTTCGATCGGAATTCATAGTACCATGTTTCTCATAGTTTTTAGACCATAACTTTATTTCCCATGGTCTTGCCTTATCCTTGGAAACTAACTTATTTGACGAAGATAAAATCTTACGTACCTCTGCGGTCTTTTGAACAAGCTTAAGCTTGTTTTCTAATCGATTTTCTCTTCGTTGAAGTTTGTTGACATGTCTCAATTTGTGTTTGTACTTGTAACACTTTGATAGTTCATGACCCTTGAGCGAACAATATGAGCATGCCAACCTGGAATATGATTCGGGCATCCGAGATGTGCAAACTGCTAGACACATAGTAGAACCTGAAAAAATAAACAGAGAGTTCCAACGGAAAGGTCAATTTTTCTTCCAGACTGGTTGAGTTCACTTCTGAAAGACTATCGAGATTGATGTAGGTATTGCTACAATTATCAAAATCAATATCTTCACAAAGAAGTGCAACACTTGGCTTTTCGTCTTCATTAGAATCATAGTTGTCAGACATTTCATCAAGAGTTGTATCAAGACCTTTGTTCCCAATGTATTTCTTTCAATTTAGACACTCATTTGCAAAATGAGCAAAACCTTTACACTTAAATCACTGAGGCATATCCTCGTCATCAGTTTCATCATTATCCCTGTTTTTAGGAGGAATACGATTATGGGGTTTATCCGATAACCTGGATTTATCTTTGGAGAATCCTTTACTTCTTTTCAAAGAAGGTCCAAAAATTGTCTTGTGATCAATGAGACTGACTTGTCTAAATCTTCATCTGATGAATCATTCTCAGAAATATCATCTTCAGAGATGCAAGCATTATTATTTTTATCAAGTAATTTAGTGTTTTTCTGTGCTTTGAAAGTAACATCCTTCACAGATTTGTATGTATGCTCATGATCACAGATCTTTAACTTCCCAACTAGAGTATTTTTGGAAAAAGTTGCGAGATTATTTCCTTAAACGATGGCATGCTTATTACAATCATATCTGGATGGCAGAGATCTGAGAATCTTCATCACAATGTCCTTTTCAGGAATAGTCTTACCCAATGTAAATGATGCATTAACAATTTCAGACACTTTGTGAATAAACTCATCAAATGACTCTTCATCTGCCATACGAAGGTTTTCTCAATCGGAATTTAGGTTTTGAAGCCTAACTTATTTTTCACAGGTATTCCCTTCAAATACGTTTCTAAGATATCCCAGGCATCTTTAAAATTTGTTCATGTAGACACATGATGCTGAAGATCTTGGGTAATGGCATGTATGATAGCATTTAAGCCATCGGAATTTTGCTTTGCAGTAAGGATTTCTTCTGGACTATATCTACCAATATCCTTAGGTCTAGACACATCGCTTTCTGTATCAACCGGAGGAGTGTAGCCATTAACAACACGTACCCATGTTTGAAAATCACAAGCTTGAAGAAAAGAACGCATAGCAATTGATAGACGCATTTTTGTGTCTATGTTGTCCTCAATGTTTCGTATTGTTAGTACTCGTTTTTGTCCTTATTATGGTGTTTTGTGTGTTTGTAGGGTTTTTTGGAAATAAATATTGTTGGAAATTTCGGCTCGAAAAGTTTCTCGGAGCACCCCGGGAGGAAATTTGCTATACAGACTCCATATTTGGCTAAGGGGCACCCACATCAATATATATCCCATTCATCCATCGCACCCATCTTCCCCATTTGAATTTATACTTTTGGCGGGAACATATTTGTGCAGTTGCATGAATTCCTGGATCGGGTTCTATTGAGTTTTAGACGGACTTATTGCTCGGATTTGGACTGGGAATGGACTTTCAAGGAAAAACGGAGCAGGTACTTCAGTTGGACTCGAGAAGAAAGGAGGATTACGTGGAACAAGAGACACAAGAATATCGGGCTTTCAACTCTTTATTCCCGTGTATATTGTGATAACTATGGTGGATGGCGTGTGGATTGACTGAGTATTTCTCTAAATAAATGTGATCTCAGCCCGTTGGGAGTGTGTCGACATCAGCAGACGTTCAAGAAGGAAATGAAATCTCTGCAAGGAAGGAAAGAAGATAAAAATATCAAGACTTTAAAACAAAATATTTTGGCATTAACTCGGAGATTTTGGGGGTCTTGTGAGTATAAATACGAACCTTACTGAAGTCGAGAGGAAACAGAGTGATTGGGAGAAGAACAAAGCAATTAGAAATCGATTTGGAGAATTCTGTTGTTGTTGCTGTGAAGGAAGAACACGAAGAA
Organism: Papaver bracteatum; assembly: GCA_023529315.1. Lineage (NCBI taxonomy): Eukaryota > Viridiplantae > Streptophyta > Magnoliopsida > Ranunculales > Papaveraceae > Papaver > Papaver bracteatum. Next base: position 337,201 of record JAJJWX010005105.1, read on the forward strand.
CATTCCACTTCTGAAGACCGTCGTTTATCAACAGTGACAATGACAGAGAGTGTAGCGTCGTAGTTCTATAGTCTCATTAAAATTTTACTTGTATCGTTTTCTTTAACAGCCGGTTTGTAACTATTATAAGTGTTACAAACCCGATTTTCATCTTTGTAAACACCCTTTGAGCAATAATAATGAATTTTGAGCGTGTTTCCAACATGATGAGCGGCTAATTCTCCCACAACCAAGGAAATGAGGAAGCTATTTACGCATGAATAATTGGTAACTATTCTAATTTCTCTAATTTATAATTAATAATTCACTCAATCACTGGTTTTGCAGAGTATCTAATTGTTTGCATAATTTTCTTCATTAGTTTTGATTCAATTAGATAGGTTATGCTTTGTATTAAGATAATCTATGCTTAGGGGATACAATTAATTTTTGAGAATTTGCCTGATTATTTGTGAGTTAAGAAAATAAGGGACTTAAAGATAATTAGAATTTTGGGTTATTTATCATCATGCATTCATGTGTAATAGTGGAATCAGTGTCTTGGTTATTTTCTCATATCTTAAAATCAATTTTGATCTAAGTTGTCTTTACTTTTAAGTTTTATTAAATCTAAAATCTATTGCTTTCACAAGTCTCACGAACCTATTATTACTACAACATTATTGAGTCACATCAATTTTTGGCGCCGTCGACACGGATCTTGTCTTTAGGCTAGAGTTTTTAGATTTTTTTTATTTTTTTTTTAGGTTTTTATTTGTTTTTATTTTATTTGTTCTTCTTTACGTTTTTGTTTTTGTCTTTTTACTACAGATTTTGGAATTTGGAGCGAAAGAAAAATTTGCCAAAGCTTTTGGTGAATACTTAAAGATTTGGAGTTAAAGACAAAGTAAAAGGCGAAGCGAAAGAATAAGATTTTTTTTTTAAAAAAGAGAGGGAAAAAAAAAAGAGTTTATTTTTTTATATTGTATTAGGATTTCTCTATTCTTGTAATTTTCTTTTTCTTTAGCACTTTACTTTACTTTTTTGGATTTTGGACTTGGACATTTGGACATTCTTTTATTTTTAAACCCTACGGAAGGGTAGTTTAAATATTAAACTGTTTGCAGAGAAGGACGGTGATTACGATATCACCTCGGCCCCTCGGGTTCGTACATGACATAGGAGTCGTGGCCCGAGTCGACTATAACGGTTCATCTCCAGTCTAGAACGGGAGGTAAGTTTGTCGAAACACTCGTGAATCCCCTGTCAGCGAGTTATTGTATTCCTTCGTTTGCATATATGCTGAGGAACTGAAAACGACTGTTTTAATTTCCTAGTAAAGGGCAAGGACTGTCCATACAATATAAGGGCTCGGATTTCATCACCGTTCTCTTCTTGCACGCCTTAGGAAAACGAAACTTAACGCGAACCTAAGCCTTAAAATTTGGAATAGAACGAGACCTATAGGGTAACGAGCTTAATAGGAAACTCGTTCGAAAAATATTGGTTGCTCTTTTGAGCATTCTTCGAAGTTCATGATGGTTTCTGTGAGTTGAATGCGTGACTGCGCCGCCTTGTAATGCGGTGAGGCCTTGGGTATCAAAGATCCATCAGCTTCCCTCGCCTCTATTCAATTTACTTAAACTCGGATTGATTCCAGAGAGGTTTTCTCATATTGTAACGAATTCCTTTTTGAAAGAATAGAAGTTGGTCTAGAAACAATCTAAGTGGATCCATCATGCTTTTTGTTTGCTAGAAAATTTTAGGTTTTCTTTGGTGGAGTCGGCCTGCTTTGTGTTTGCTTAGAACCTCCCTTCCTTTTAGGATTTTTCTTTTTCTTTTTATTTTCTTTTTCTAGTGTATGCCCGAGGTCATCAGAGAACGGGCTTGGAAAAGAAACACTCTATGCCGTTTGATTAGTGACAAACCTAATAGTTTTTCTTGTGAAGGCGGGGAGCTCGAAGACTCTTCTTTTGAGAGCCTCGTTTTTGGAAACTTCAGTTTTGAGAATTTATCTCTTTATTTAGAAAGTACCCCTAGTACTTCAGTTGAGCCAGCAATGACTACTTTGAAAGATTACATGTTCCCAACTAGGGCCAACCGAGCTTCATGCATTAAATTGCCAGCCAATACGGCTAATTTCGAGATAAAACATAGTATTCTTCAGATGATCCCTATATTCTTAGGAAAAGATGATGAGAACCCTTATTTTCATATTAGGGACTTTGAGGAAATTTGTGGGACATTTAGAATAAAAGACCTTACTGATAAAGTCTTGAAACTTAAGATGTTTCCCTTTTCCTTGAGAGATAAAGTCAAGACGTGGATGAACAACCTACCATCTGAATCCATTGAAACATGGCAGGAATTGATTGCAGCTTTGTATATGAAATTCTACCCTAAGCATAAAACTGCAGTTGTTAGGCAGAAAATTAGTGCTAGTGTGCAACAAGAGGGGGAGTCTCTTTATAGGTTTTTAGAGAGATTCAATGATCTCCTATCCCAGTGTCCTCACCATGGATTTGATAAGATGAAACTTGTAGAAATTATTTATAATGATTTAGACTATTCGACCAAATCCATGGTTGAGTCTATGTGCGCTGGTGAGTTCACTAATAAAACTGTTGATGATGCTTTTACCTTCTTAGGAACTATCGCTGAAAAATCCCAACAGTGGGAGCCTTGTGTTGAACCCCCTAAAAGACTCTTGGTCAATAGAAGCAGAACCAATGTGGTAGATACAAGCTTCGAGTCAGATGCTAAGTTTGCTGCTTTGTGTAGAAGGTTAGAAGCTTTGGAAATGGGTCAGTCTAAAAATAGGTCCCTTGTTGAACCTAATAGAGCCTCTCAAGTCTCTAGTTGTGGAATAAAGCCTGATAACTCATTTTGGGAAGGACATGTTAGTGAAGAACAAGCCCATGATGTCTATAACAACGCTAGGTTTGAGAACCGTCAGAAGTTTGACCCATACTCACAGACCTACAACCCTGGTTGGAGAAACCATCCTAATTTTTCTTGGTATAAGGGCCAGAATCAAGGTCAGTCTAGTAATTATCATCCTCCCGCAGGTTTTGGATATGCAAAGAACCCTTCAGGTCAAACCCAGTTTCAGAACACTTCTAAGAAAAAGATCTCTACCTTAGAAGAAACTCTTACTATGTTAGCAAAGAACCATGATATGTTATCAACTAACCACCTTAGCTTTCAACAATAAACTAGGCAGAATTTGAAGAATAATTCCCACACTCTTGCTAAATTAGAACTTCAAGTTGGCCAGATAGCTAAGTTTATTAGTAAGAGAGAATAAGGAAGGTTCCCTAGTCATACCGATCTTAATCCCAAAGGATAGAAATCGTACAATCATGTGAATTCTGTTACAACCCTTAGGAGTGGAAAGAAAGTTGACAATAAGGTCGCCATTCCTGAAAGTGAACATGTTGTAGTTCACCCTTCTGAACCAGAAACCGATGAGACTGGTAGAGTTTCTAAAGAGACCAATGAGGGTCATATTGAACCAGGATTTGTTCCCAAAGCCCCGTTCCCCCAGCTGTTAGTTCCAACTAAGAGGGAGTCCAACTTTAATGATATATTGGAGGTTTTTAAGCAGGTTACTATCAACCTCCCATTGTTAGATGCGATTAAGCAGATTCCCGCTTATGCCAAGTTTCTTAAGGACTTGTGTACACGAAAGCGTAAGATTAGTGTTCAAAAGAAAGCCTTCCTAGCTAGTCACGTGAGTTCTATTATTCATAATAACACTACTCCTAAGTACAAATACCTATGATGCCCTACCATTTCTTGCATAATAGGTAAATACCGTGTTGAGAAAGCGTTGCTTGACTTAGGAGCCAGTGAGAACTTACTTCCATACCATGTGTACCTTAAGATAGGACTTGGTGAGATGAAACCTACCCAGATGACTCTTCAGTTATCTGATAGGTCCGTTAAAATTCCTCGTGGTGTGATCGAGGATGTTCTCATAGAGGTAGAAAAGTTTATTTATCCGGTGGATTTTGTTATCCTAGATACCCAACCTATCCCTGACCCAGATAACCAGTTACCAGTAATTTTAGGTCACCAGTTTTTAGCTACATCTAATGCGATCATTAACTATCGAACCGGTATTGTGAATTTATCTTTTGGTAATATGACTATTGAGTTGAACGTCTTTCATATTAGTAAGCTACCCGCTAAACTAGATGACTCGAGCATAGAAGAGGTGAACATGATAGGAACATTAGTCGAGGAGTCATTACCAAACACTTTGTTAGAAGATCCATTAGAGAAATGCCTAGTTCACTTTGGGATTGATTTTGATGATGATGATGTGATTAATGAAGTGAATGCTTTGTTAGATTCAACCCCTTTGATAGACACTAATAATGGATGGAAACCTAAGTTCGAACCTCTACCCGTTTTTGAGTCTACCCCAGTTCCTTCGTTGGAAAAGCCTCCTAAATTGGACCTTAAACCATTACCAGATACCTTGAAGTATGTGTCTTTAGGCCTATCTGAAACTTTTCATGTGATTATATCATCCGACTTGGATAGTTATTAGGAGAGTAGGCTAGTAACCGTCCTTAAAAACAACAAGAAAGCTTTAGGGTGGACCATAACAGACATTAAGGATATAAGTCCTACTGTTTGTATGCATCAGATTTATTTAGAGGAAGATACCAAACCTTCTAGGGAGATGCAACGTCGACTGAACCTTAATATGAAAGAAATAGTTTGAAACGAGGTTCTGAAGATGTTAGATGCAGGCATTATCTACCTCATTTCAGACAGTAAGTGGGTCAGCCCCGTTCAGGTTGTTCCCAAGAAATCTGGTATTACTGTAGTGCAGAATGATAACAATGAGTTAATCCCAACCCGAATGACCACGGGTTGGCGTGTCTGTATTGACTATAGAAAATTGAACAAGGTCACTAGGAAGGACCACTTTCCCCTTCCCTTCATCGACCAAATGCTAGAAAGATTAGCTTGCCATAGCCATTTTTGCTTTTTAGATGGATTTTGCGGCTATAATCAGGTTCCTATTGCCCCATAAGACCAAGAGAAAACCACTTTTACCTGTCCCTTTGGTACCTTTGTGTATAGACGCATGCCTTTCGGGCTATGTAATACACCTGCGACCTTTCAGCGTTGTATGTTGAGCATATTTTCTGTCATGGTAGAACGGTTCTTAGAGGTCTTTATAGATGATTTTTCAGTATTTGGTTTGTCGTTCGATGAGTGCTTGCATCATTTGTCATTAGTTTTCACTAGGTGTAAGGAAAAGAATTTAGTGCTTAATTGGGAGAAATGTCATTTCATGGTTCGTTCAGGAATTGTTCTAGGGCATATCGTATGTTAGAAGGGTATAGAGGTAGATAGAGCCAAAGTTGACCTTATTAAAACTTTAACGGTCCCAAAAACTGTAAAAGATATTAGGTCATTCTTAGGGCATGCAGGTTTTTATCGTCGATTCATTAAGGATTTTATCTTGATTTCTAGACCTCTTTGGAATTTGCTTGCAAAAGATGCTAAGTTTATCTTTGATGATGCTTGTTTAGAAGCTTTTGAGAAACTTAAGACTTTACTCACTACCGCCACCATAGTCCAGGCACCCAACTGGAACCTACCCTTTGAGATCATGTGTGATGCTTCAAATTATGCTATTGGTGTTGTGTTAGGTCAACGAGAAAATAAGTTACTTCATGTGATTTACTATGCTAGCAAAACTCTGAATGAAGCCTATTTTAACTATACCACTACGGAGAAGGAACTATTAGCCATTGTTTTTGCCTTAGACAAGTTTAGATCCTACCTCTTAGGTTCCAAGATCGTAATCTATATTGATCATGCTGCTTTGAAATACCTTTTGTCTAAGAAGGATACCAAACCTATATTGATTAGGTGGATCCTTTTATTACAAGAATTTTGTCCAGACATTAGAGATAAAAAGGGTGCAGAAAATGTAGTAGTAGACCACTTGTCTAGGCTAATTGTTAGTTCCCCTGATGATTCCCTTCATATAAGGGATAACTTTCATGATGAACAGTTGTTCTCTGTTTCCAAATCACCTTGGTATGCGAATATAGTGAACTATCTTGTTACTGGTCGAATGCCCCAACATTGGGGTAAATAAGATCGTTCTAGGTTTTTAGCCGAGGTTAATCACTTCTTTTGGGACGATCCTTATTTATTTAAGTATTTTATATACCAGATTATTAGGAGATGTATACCTGAGAGTGACCAGTCCAGTATTATTTCCTTTTGTCATGATCATGCTTGTGGGGGTCACTTTAGTGCTAAGAAGACTGCTGCTAAGATATTGCAGTATGGATTCTATTGGCATTCATTGTTTAAAGACTCCCACAGTTACTGTGTTACTGTGAACATTTCCAGAAATTAGGAACCATTTCCCGTAGGAATATGATGCCCTTGAACCCGATTCTAATTGTTGAGGTCTTTGATGTGTGGGGTATTGACTTTATGGGTCTATTTCCTAATTCTTTTGGTAACCTATACATCCTTATCACCATAGACTATGTCTCTAAGTGGATTGAGGCGGTTGCGTGTAAAACCAATGACCATAGGGTTGTGATTGAGTTCTTGAAAAATAATATACTTACACGTTTTGGTACACCGTGAGCTATAATTGGTGATGGAGGGTCGCACTTTCGTAATGGAACTTTTAAGATTTTGATGAAGAAATATGGTATTACACATAAGGTAGCTACCCCGTATCATCCGCAGACTAGTGGTCAGGTAGAGGTTTCCAATAGGGAGATAAAACGTATATTAGAGAAAACGGTTAATCCTAATCGGAAAGACTGGTCGTCTAGGCTTACTGATGCCTTATGGGCTTATTGTACTGTGTTTAAGACCCCCATTGGAATGTAGCCTTATCGGATTGTTTATGTCAAGGCATGTCATTTACCTGTTGAGTTAGAACATAAAGCTTATTGGGCTGTTAAGCAGCTAAATTTTTCACTTGACAAGGCAGGATCCCATAGGAAACTCCATCTCAATGAGTTGGACGAGATTCGTATAGATGCTTAACTTGTGCATGATAGAAATATTTTACGGAAGTCATTTTCTCTAGGTTAAAAAGTTCTTCTGTATAATACCCGCTTACATCTTTTCCCTAGGAAGTTACGTTCTCGGTGGATGGGTCCTTTTATTGTTCGCACTGTCTTTCCTCATGAAGCTTTTGAGATCGAGACACTGGATGGTAGTAGTTCTTCAAAGGTTAACGGTCAGAGATTGAAACCCTTTTTAGAGCCCTTTCCTACAGGTGATGTTGAGGAGGTCCCTCTGGAGGACCCTGTTTACCCTTGATTGACCATCGAGGCGATTGTATGTTGTATATTAGTTTTTGATTTCTCTCTTCACCTAGGTACTATCTTTCCGACTTCTCTCTTTACTGATTCCTCATGTTACTTTACTTTTTGGTATTTCTCTTTCATTAGAAACATTGAGGACAATGTTAGATTTAAGTTTGGGGGTGGGGAAGAAACTTCTTGTTAGTTTTTAGTTGCAATAATTAAACTCCAGAACCTAGAAATTTATGTTTATTAAGGATGGCACTAACCAATCTAAGTGGATGGAAGCATTTTGGTTGTAGGAGTTGAGGAACCAATCTGATTAGATGGAGACATCTAAAGAGTCTATTCATAAAATCACAGAGCTCAGGTGTTAGAAAAAGAAAACATGGTAGTTTCGCCATATCCTCGTGATGGAAACATCGAAAGAATCCTGATCACTTCTTTTATTTTTCTTTTTACCATTTCTAGGGTGAAATAGAGTGCCTAAGATACTAAAAAAAAAAATTTGAGGAAAAAAATATATTTGAGACCAGACCACTAGACCAAACAGAATAAATACAATAAAGTTGACCACTGGTACCCTTGTATATGCCAGCTGTATTGACCTAGAGTTAGGATTATCGACCACTGGTCCCCTTGTATATGCTAGTGTGTTGATATTAGTCTAAGACCAGTATCTCAGTCCGTTAGGATAGGTTCACCCTATCCAACATCATCCACATTTTTCTCTTATTAATCTATGTGATTGGTTGACTCCGGTTTATGATGTCCAGAAACTATCTGAGTAGAGCTCTGTCACTTTATATGAATTTTAGTATGCTTGAGTGCAAACTCGTGTACAACAATTGGAATTTCGCATCAGGGTACTTCCTCCTGTAGTCAAGAAGTATGCCAACCAAGGAGATTCTTTAGTTCCTTCCAAGGTTCTGCGTAGATAGCTCGGGTCTGGAGTAAAGGTTTTGTGGGTACACCTCTGGTAAACCCTCCGGAGACAACACTCCGCCACTAGGGCCACCTAACGGTTTAACGGCTTGCTGCACGTGCTAAGTGTAGTCATTTTATTTTTTAGATTAGATTTGCTCGGGAATAGAAAATAATAAGTTTGGGGGTATTTGACAGATGCATTTTTGTGTCTATTTTGTCCTCAATGTTTCGTATTGTTAGTACTCGTTTTTGTCCTTATTATGGTGTTTTGTGTGTTTGTAGGTTTTTTTTGGAAATAAATACTGTTGGAAATTTCGGCTCGAAAAGTTGCTCGGAGCACCCCTGGAGGACATTTGTTATACGGACTCCATATTTGGAAAAGGGGCACCCACGGCTATATATAGCCCATTCATCCATCGCACCTATCTTCCCCATTTGAATTTATACTTTTGGCGGGAACATATTTGTGCAGTTGCATGAATTCCTGGATCGGGTTCTATTGAGTTTTAGACGGACTTATTGCTCGGATTTGGACTGGGAATGGACTGTTAAGGAAAAACGGAGCTGGTACTTCAGTTGGACTCGAGAAGAAAGGAGGATTACGTGGAACATGATACACAAGAATATCGGGCTTTCAACTCTGTATTCCCGTGTATATTGTGATAACTATGGTGGATGGCGTATGGATTGACTGAGTATTTATCTAAATAAATGTGATCTCATCCCGTAAACAAAATATTTTGGCATTAACTCGGAGATTTTGGGGGTCTTGTGAGTATAAATACGAACCTTACTGAAGTCGAGAGGAAACGGAGTGATTGGGAGAAGAACAGAGCAATTAGAAATCGATTTGGAGAATTATGTTGCTGCTGCTGTGAAGGAAGAACACGAAGAACATTCCACTTCTGAAGACCGTTGTTTATCAACAGTGACAACGACAGAGAGAGTAGCGTCGTAGTTCTACAGTCACAGTAACATTTTACTTGTATCGTTTTCTTTAACAGCCGGTTTGTAACTATTATAAGTGTTACAAACCCGATTTTCACCATTTTCATCTTTGTAAACACCCTTTGAGCAATAATAATGAATTTTGAGCGTGTTTCCAACATGATGAGCGGCTAATTCTCCCACAACCAAGGCAATGAGGAAGCTATTTATGCATGAATAATTGGTAACTATTCTAATTTCTCTAATTTATAATTAATAATTCACTCAATCACTGCTTTTGCAGAGTATTTAATTGTTTGCATAATTTTCTTCATTAGTTGTGATTCAATTAGATAGGTTATGCTTTGTATTAAGATAATTTATGCTTAGGGGATACAATTAATTTTTGAGAATTTGCCTGATTATTTGTGAGTTAAAAAAATAAGGGACTTAAAGATAATTAGAGTTTTGGGTTATTTATCATCATTCATTCATGTGTAATAGTGGAATCAATGTCTTGGTTATTTTCTCATATCTTGAAATCAATTTTGATCTAAGTTGTCTTTACTTTTAAGTTTTATTAAATCTAAAATCTATTGCTATCACAAGTCTCACGAACCTATTATTACTACAACATTATTGAGTCACATCAGCAATTTTCCACCAAAAGTAGTTTGAGCCATCGAAGACTGGTAGTACGTTTATGGAGACAAAATTTATGTCCATAGAGTCAGATCGCTACAAACACATACTTATGATGTCTTAAATGTGTTATCCTGCTCTGATACCAATTAAAAAAGCGTCGGTCTAACTACCTCACCCAATATTTCGCTTAGCAATCTGTTTGGACTAACTCCAATATACTTTTAAGAGAATCAACTAGACATTCAGACTCAATCTTAATAAAAAGTATATTAAAGAGTTATATCTTAATAAAAAGTATATTAAAGAGTTAAATCTGCGAGTCTAATTGAATACAAGAGAAATTAACTTGAATGGTACCGAAGACCAATATTCAAGGATCAATCAATTTCAATCAACAACCAAAGGTTGGATTTACCAATTGATCGATTCAATGCACAACTTGTGATATTTCAATTATATAACAAAATATAATGCGGGAAAGAAATAGCACAGACACCAAAAATTTTGTTAACGAGGAAACCGCAAATGCAGAAAAATATGTATCACACAGAAAAGTCTACAAGAATAGATAAATATGTCTCTCACAAAAATACCTACGAGTTTTGTTCCGTCTTTTGATAAATCAAGGTAAACAGGAACCAATTGATATACCGGACTTATATTCCCAAAGAACAGCCTAGAAATATCAATCACCTCATAATAATCTTAATCGACTATCGAAACAAGATATTGTGGAATCACAAATGATGAGACGAAGATGTTTTTGACTACTTTTCTATCTTGCCCACCGGAGAAATTAATCTCAAGCCAATCTTACGATTGTACTCAATCAAAATAGAAACAGCAAGATCAGATCACGCAACTACAAAGAAAATAGTTAGGTCTGGCTTCACAATCCCAATGAAGTCTTCAAGTCGTTAACCGTTAGGGTCTCGGTAGAAACCTAAGGTTAAAAGACAATTGACTCAAGCTTACACAACTAGTATCACACAGGAGGTGTGGGGATTAGGTTTCCCAGTTGCTAGATTTCTCCTTTATATAGTATCCAAATCAGGGTTTGCAACTAAGTTATCTTGGTAACAAAGTATTCAATATTCAACATTATATGAAAACCTGATTAGTTCAACCATTAGATCGAACTTAGCTTGTTATACACAAATAAAATAGACGTTCATTTAGGTTTGTGTAACCGTACCTAAACGTGTATACCTAGTTCGTTCAACAGTAGTTAACCAAATGGTTAGCCATATGAGCACTTTCATGTCAACCTTATTCATCCTCACCATAACTAGTTCAAAGGACTCAAAAGAACTAGTTAGAGAGTTATTCAATTGCTTAGATATCATAGAAGTATATAAGACATAATCAAAATAAATTTTTTTTGATTCACTCGAATTGGTTCATGAACTTTATAGCCACGGTTTTCAAATATGCATTCCTTAGTTTATATAAGTTTTAGTTCACGAATAAACCGCTTTTAGAAAATAACCTACTCAAGTATGCATACCGAATAAATTTTTTGATTTACGCATACTTAAGTAGCCGGATTGAGTTTGTTTTCAGTTCACAAATTCCAGCAAAAATTAATGGGATGTGAACTTCCGACAGTACGTGTACGGGTATGCAGACTTAACTTCCGGACATCCTGAACTAGTAAAGTACGCATACTTTAGTTCAAGGATTTTTGGACTTACACAAGTATGAGTTCACATACAATGTTTATATCCATTCAAGGTTAGATATTCTAAACTCTCATTTCAATCATTGAAACATTCTTAGAGGATGTTAAATAGAGGTTATTCACACACTATTTTTCATCAAAGCAATTTTCAAGATATTGAAATAATCAACATGACTTTCGTCACTTGGAAAGATGTGCTTGGCCAAAGCGAAAGCTTACAAACACATATTTCGAGAAATAGATAAGCGAGATAAATTCGGCTCGAAATAGAAATGCGTATAATCGAAGTCTATATATATAGCAATATGACTTTTATCTCAAGATAGGAGATAGAGTAGATAGATTTTTGAGTGATAGATAAGTTCAAGTCTCCACATACCTTTTTGTCGATGAAGATCCATCAGTTCCTGGAGTAGTTCTTTTTCTTTGCATGATGAGTGACGTGGAGTCTAGAGCTCAACTATATTTTTTATCCTAGTCCGAGACTTAGCTATAAGTAGACTAGAAATCAAGACTTATAGTTTTGGCAACTAAGCTTGAGATAGCAACGCTTGCGAGTTCGACCGAGCGGTGCTCTAACATCAACTTCTACATCACTAGCTCAACAACACATAATTATATCTTCAAAAGCTTTTTCATCATAATTAGTTTGTGGCAACTAGTGTTTTTTTATCAAGTCCTACTTATGCTGATACCTGGCGCGTTTAAGTCTGAGCATGCCATCTCCTCTACACCTTGTCTAGAAAGAGAAAATCTTAAAGTTGTTCCACTTGAAAGTGAGGGAAATCTCCTCTTAAATCATAGATGTGTAGTGATGAGTGTATGGAATAAAAGTTTGCAGCACTAGATGTGCTTAATTAGATTATTATCAGTTCATCCCATTGGTAATGGCTTTGGTACGTATAGTCCTCTTTTTATGAGTGAGTTGGCTTGCACGTTCAATGATGAAATTGATGATGATGTTATAGGATTGGAATTGGAGAGTTATATGAGTACCAGTTGAAGTTCTTTTTTTTTGAGCTTGTATACATTCAGTATGCAACCTAATGTTCAGTTTGCATATATGTTTAATGTGCAACCTATTGTTCTTCTATTTTTCATGTTTTCTAAATAATTCAGTTGAAGTTCATCTTCAATAGTGCTCTTTATTTCTGTTTCTTATGTGAGTGAATAATCCAAGGTGTAGTGGTCTCATGGAGAATAATACAAGGTACTTTTGTGAGTCCTTCAATAAGATGCTTCAGGTCCTGATTATTGGTAATGAGTTGTCGTTCTTAAACCTCAATGTGTTGGTGTTAGTAGAGTTGCTGCTCACTTTGGTTCCTGGTGGTTAATTATGCACTAAGAACTCTTACTTCTGTCAAGACTCAGCTAAGTGAAGCAACTTCTATTTGTTTAGGCTATCTATTGTTTACTGGATGTACATTGAATCTCATAAATCAGTTCAGGTTTGCTGGATAAGTGATTACATCTTGCAGGGGAATTTTTTCAGTACTTAATCATTACTATGTAGTGATATTGTTCAATATATTTTTAATATGGTCCAACTATGTTCATGCTGCTCTCCTATGCACTGACATACCTCAATGTGCAGTGGAAGCAATTGTATCTTCACTGTTGATTAGTCATTGTAGCTGAATACTGGTAGTTGGAGTTGGTTCTTTTGCTATTTGTTGCTGGAATACTTAGTGTACTTGTGGAAGGTTGAGTTGATAGTGGTGGTTACTTCATTCCAAGCTGGAATACTTCAGTTGATATTTGGTTCAAGGCATACACCCAAGCTTCATTGCAGACATCCTACTACACCACATAGTTCTGTTCTACATCAACTCCAGATCCTGCTGCATTACCTACTTCTCATACCACACCAGATCCGACTATCTCTCATGCTGCCAATATGAGCATTTTACATATTTTTTCAACTGACCACTTACTGCAACAACTAGCTTGCTGATTCTTCATGCTGAATACTACAACCACTACTTATACAATCTGTTGTCTCCCTTTCTGCATCACCACCTATTATTGCTGCTGTCTACATACTTTATGTCCATTCTACATCAACTGTACCTGGACATTTCATGTTGTATTGGAGCTATTTCATGATGTATGTTGCTTTGGTCCTTGTCAGAAATGTGCTTCATATTGCCTACTCTAACTGGACATTCCACACCAACTGTAATGGATATCTTTCATACTATTCAACTTTGTATCTTTGTGTGTGCTGGTTTGTGTGAGAGTTGTGTGTATGTAAGGTGCAATCTCAAGTTGTTTTCATCAACCCATCTTGAGCTTGAGAGAGGTTGATAGCATATAATGTTGTAGAGTGTGTGAGAGTTGTGTGTATGTAAGGTGTTACTAAAGTGTGCCATGACCACGTACGAGTGCAAGAGAGAATTGAGTCGAGAGAATGTTTATAAAATCATGTCCCGTGCCTGTATTTCTTTATCTTCTTTAATCAATACAATTCCAAACCGTAAGCAATGTAGACATGAGATTACTCAATGTTACTAAATACCGCTATCCCTATCCAAGTTCTAAGAATGTAATTTAGTGTTATGAAACTTGTCCCGAAACGATATTTGTCTGAAATTTTGCTTCATGACCCGAAATTAGAGCATGGCGAAATTGATTTGGGATCATAGCTAGCAAAAAGTTTGCAAGGTTCCTGCCCACATGCACAAAGGCACAAGGTGCATTTCGGCCAGGAGTGTCAAATGTGAACTAACTATTAGTCCCACATCGACCATACGTAAGGATGAGTAACAAAATGAGAGTAATAAGTAAGGATGGAAAACCCTCAGTTAAAACCATGATCCTTCAGGCAGATAATGGGAAATGATGAGTGGTCAAAACTCGCATTGTATGCGAGAATTGGGTGTCCAGCCTAAGCCTGGTTACGACAATATGGGCACTCCCATTTGTTACCAATCTGATCCCTTCCCTACCACCCTTAAAACTTAAAACCAAAAATATTTAAACAAAATGAAGGCAAACCAAAAGCTTAAAGAAGCCATTGATTCATTCTTACTTCGTGGTTGCACTGCAACAGAACCATACACTCGTCTACTACTGGAATGCATTCGGGCTAGTGACGCCGATCAAGCGAATAGATTGCAGTCTCATGTAGAGATTCAATATTTTGCCCCCAACAGTGCTTACATTCAAAATCGCCTACTTCACCTTTATGTGAAATCTGGCAAAACCAATGAAGCGGTTATGCTGTTTGATAAAATGCCTACTAAAGATGTTTTCTCATGGAATGTAATGCTTTCAGCATACTCGAAAATAGGTGAGACTGGAAATTTACGAGCAGCTTTTGATAAAATGCCAGCTCGTGATTCTATATCGTATAATACCACGATTGCAGGTTTTGTTGGAAATGGGTGTTCTGTTGATAGCTTGGGTTTGTTCGTTAGAATGCAGAGAGATGGATTTGATCCGACGGAGTTTACGTATGTGAGTGCTTTGAATGCTTGTTCAAATTTACTGGATTTAAGGCGTGGGAAGCAAATTCATGGAAGGACTGTTACTAGTAGTTGTAAAGGGAATGTTTTTGTGGCGAGTGCCTTGATGGATATGTATACTAAGTGTGGTGAAGTTGACCAGGCTAGATGGCTGTTTGATCGATTGAGTGATAAGAATGTTGTATTGTGGAATTCAATGATTTCGGGGTACTTGAAAAATGGGCGTCCTGAGAAGTGTCTGGATTTGTTTCTTGAAATGAGAGTGGCAGGAGTGAAGCCGGATTTGGTTACGGTTTCTAGTGTTCTTGGAGCTAATTTTCGAAGTGGGTTCGTAGATGAGGCTACTAGGATTTTTAAGGAGATAAAAGATAAAGATGGGGTGTGTTGGACGACAATGATAGTTGGCTATGCACAGAACAACAGAGAAGAAGACGCTTGGATGTTGTTCAGTGAGATGTTAGCGGAGAATGCGAAGCCAGACAAGTATACAATCTCAAGTGTGGTTAGTGTTTGTGCTAGATTAGCTTCTTTAGTTCATGGTAAGGTAATTCACAGTAAAGCAATTCGTAATGGAATCGAGAGTGATTTGCTTGTGTCAAGTTCCCTCATAGATATGTACTCAAAATGTGGAGAAACTTTGGATGCTCGGAAGGTATTCCTAGTGATGCCAATTCGGAATGTGGTATGTTGGAATGCCATGATCACAGGATATGCACAAAATGGGCAGGATCAAGAGGCTTTGAAGCTTTATCAAAACATGTTACAAGAAAAGCTGAAACCAGACAATATTACCTTAGTTGGTGTTCTTTCTGCTTGTAGCCGCAGTGGATCAGTCGAACTGGGTAAGAAATATTTCAGTTCCATAAGTGAGCTACATGGAATGAAACCCACTTTAGATCACTATTCATGTATGATTAATCTCCTTGGACGGCCGGGAAGAATGGATGAGGCGGTAGATTTAATCAATAGCTTGCCTGAAGAACCCAATTACTTAATCTGGTCTACCCTTTTATCTGTTGCAAGAGTAAATGGTGACATCGAACGTGCAGAAATGGCAGCAAAGCATCTTTCTGAACTAGACCCGCTCGAAACAGGACCTTACATAATATTGTCTAACATGTATGCTTCTGCTGGAAGATGGGAAAAAGTAGCATTGATGAGATCTCTCATGAAAGACAAGAAGATTCGAAAGGCTCCAGCTTATAGTTGGATTGAGATCGATTATAAGGTTCACAAGTTTGTGTCTGACGATCGAACTCATTCAGAAAATGAGAAAATTTACCGAGAGCTCCATAGATTGATGAAGGAGATACAGAAAGCTGGTTATGTTCCTGACCCACAAATGGCTTTGCATGATGTTGGGGAGGACGAGAAAGTTGAGTCTATCAGTTATCACAGTGAAAAACTTGCTCTTGCATATGGGTTGATTAGCAAGCCTCAAGATCGGATGCCTATTCGAATCTTAAAGAACTTGCGCGTTTGCAAGGACTGTCATATGTTCATGAAGTTCGTATCAAAACTTTTAGAACGACGCATCATTTTGAGAGATTCAAACTTATTCCATCATTTTGTTGACGGTGAATGCTCATGTAAGGATTACTGGTGATGGATTTATATGCTTGTTCAAGGTATATGTTTCTCCAGAGGTTGGTGACATCAAGGCTCGGTATCTCAAATTCTGAAGGATGAACTACCCTTTCGTTCAGTAACATTCTGGCATGAAATCACTTAACACCTTCCAATGGAGTTCGAAAGCATAGTTGTACATCCTCAGATATGGCGTATGCCTCTTTTTAGCTTTTGTCAGCATTACAGCTTCATTTAATTAGGAAACCCTGCGTGGACCTTAGTTGGTGTACTTCTATACTGTTGTGAGAGAAATTCAAGTGCACTTCAATAGGGACAGGTCAATGCATATGGGCTGTGCAGGTATTCCACCAAATGTAGCTTGAAACTTATTTAGCTTGATGTTGTTTAAAATTTAATTTCGTCTGTGTTAAGAATTGGTGGACTGCAGCTTTTGCAGCCATGAGAGAACTGTGGTTTATGAGAAGGGTGAGATGGACTTAAACCCAATGTGTACAGATTCAAGGCAAGAATTCTGAAAGCGCTGTTTGAGGGGGGCTACAGAATGAAGGGTGAGATGTGGAACCAGGTATATGATCTGCAGGTTTTAAGTATCTTTAAGATTGATACCAGGAGGGTGGCATATTGTAGGGTAAATGAGTGTCAGTGGTATGCTCCAGAGGAGGGATATATTATGCAGGTATCTGTTGTGATGGAGTAGCAATTGGTATTCCAGGATGTCGCAGATTTTGTGGTAATTGGTAGAACTCACTCATGTCAGATGTTGAGGACTATTTCATTTTTCCCCTGTTGTTATATAGGCTGTCAAGAATAATAATTATCAGCTCTCAAAAGCTGTTATTGGTGATTTCAGAAAGGGTACTGTTCCCTGGTGTATATATATATATATATATGAATACTGCTGAAGTACATTTGGGGGCTGAAACGCCGGATACAATTTACTAGAGATTCTGTAGCTAGTAATTGCTTTGGTGAACACCATCTCTCTAAAGCTGTAACTAAAACATCACGAAATGATTCTGGTTCGCCAACCAAGAAAGAAAGAATCATCATTTTCCAACTTAATCGGGTGTTTGTTGATTTAAGTAATCATCATTTTTCTTGTTTCACCGCCACTAACAATACCAAAGTATAGGTTTAACATCTTCATTTAGTCGAATAAGAAATTATGATTAGTAGCCAGAAGAGAATTCGGTGAGATTTTGGGAGTGGAAAGTCCTGCTGAATGCGATTTTGTAATAGCCGGTGTGGTCGCTGCACTTGGGTATGCATCAGAAGCTGGGAAATCATTCAAACAAGGTTTGATAAGATCACATTACGTTGGAAGAACATTTATTGAACCAACACAGGGAATTAGAGATTAGGCCGTTAAATTAAAACTAGCTCCAGTGAAGTAATTGAAATTGTTGTCGTTGTGAATTCAATTTTAGGAACTATGATTTTATTGAACAATGGATCTATTACGGTGTCGATAAGAACAAGTTGATATCGAAAATTAAGTGGGCACTTGACTTTTGGAGTTCTTTGGAATAAAGAAGCAAGCTCAAAGAGAAGAAGGCAGATAGATAATAGTTCAAAATTAGAAGATGGAGACCTGAGATATTCATAATATATTGAACTGATGTTTAATTAGGGTTTCGAATGCATTTAAAGAAAAGCCAAAAAACTTTTAATAATTATAGTGACGATGTTGGATTACAGAGTAACTTTTAGCAAATCTGAGCAAACCGATAAGACATCATGGCGCACACTTCAAAGAGAAAAAGAAAAAGTAAAACCTTCTTTTGATCATGGTTGGGACTGGGAGTTACCCATCCAGCCTATTTGAGATGTTTTAAAGTTGAATTTAATTTCAATTTTATTGAACTGATCACCAAGAGGCAGGGAAAATTACCCAACTTTTTGGAGTTCTTGGAATAAAGAGCAACGGGTTATAATTAGCAAAGCCCGAGATGTGCATCTGGACTATTTGAACGTCATTAGAGTTGGATTACAGATTCCTACAAATCCAAACTATCCACACACTTCAAAGAGAAAAAGAAAAAGAAAAATTTCACGTTCGAGCTTGCCAGTAGATTCTTTAATATTATCAGTTTTTGTAATGGTTTAGCTTGTGGATGAGCTTTAGATTTCTTTTGTTGATTTTTGTTTGCACTTTGATCACACAAACTTCACACTGCATGCTGAGTGCCAGATTGGAAGAACGAGAGATTAGGAGAAATAGAAACCAAGGAAAGAGAGAAAGAGGTAATGTTTACTTCTCGATACCAACTTTTACTAAGTAGCCTTTGATTAACTCTCATGTGAGGCTTATGGTTCCATATGAAATGATGTTTATGAGTGTTTTATGAAGCCACCGTTGATACCTATGGTCACTTTCGCATACATTTTTTGAGGAAATTAGTGATGTCCATGGAGATTTAACTGATTGGCAAAAAGCTAATAATCCTTACTTTACAGTATGGAAACATGAATCCTTTTTATTGTTTAGCTGCTTTTCGATCCAAGAGAAAAAGAACGTGATTGCAATAATACAAGACCTGATTGCATGATATTCTGGATGAAACAAAGATTGGTAAAACAATGTTTAGATAAAGTAAAGGAGGATTTCAATGAATTATATACAGCTTATAAGTCAAGAGAGTTCTAGTTCTACGATACATAGAAAGAAAAACATAAGGCTACATAGAGAAGAACGTAAAACCCAGCTGTCAATCATGGATGATTTTGACAAATCAGAGGTGGGACATTTATTGAGCAGATTTTCAACAACAAAAGACAAGAAACAAAGTTCAAAATTTGATATATTGACTTGGTGGAAAATCAATGCTGCAAGGTTTGATATTCTGTCACTCATAGCAAGAGACATACTTGCGATTCCTGCCTCATCATAAGACGAATTTGGTCACTTCAAGCTCTTCGATTTTACTACAAACTGGTTGAGGACGCCAATTGACATGGATCCCTCTACACTTGGAGCTGAGGAGAACGAGGATGATGTCTTAGAGTCAGGTATACATCTTTCCCTGCTTATTAATAGAAATGCTATCTTTTGCTCATATATATTGGTGTGCTGCTCCAAGTTTCCTTGTCTAACCAGATTAATAGGCTTACTAGTATGTGCATTATGTGGTAGATTGTAAAAAAGCATTGTAAAACCAGCTCTATTCTTGCTTTCATCTCTATTACTTTTATGGGTTTTTGAGGCTAGGTTCATCAGTAAAAACAAGGTAATTACGGGTCTTTTCAGACAAATCTGATTAATAACAGTGTAAAATTGATAAACAACAACATAGTACAATTAGTCAAAATTTCAACAATCATCCATCAAAATTAAGTCAATCCATTTTGATAATCTATTGCTGCCATTTTATCTTTGAGGAGATTCTTTAATATTATCAATATCTTTAGGAGTTACGGTTATTGTGATATCAAAACTCGTATATTGAATCATTAAATCCCCTCCTAAAACACTGAATGTGATTGACCTATTTTCGTCGTCCACCGATTTAAGCATTTCCTTGAGCACCAATGCTTTGGAAAAGACTTCTATACATATATATGCATATGAAAATCAAATTAGTTCATCATTATTATAAATACTAATAAAGCATATTTATATTAATATTAGAATTTGTTTCTGATTTCTTACCTGGTACAACATATTGCCACAACCTAATGGAATCCAAGCTAATTCCGTCACCCTCAACAATTTTGATACTCTTGAAATAATCAGGGAAAATTATACTCATTTGCGTTACATTATGCCTATACAGATTATAGAACTTGTCTGCAGAACACTTGAGTTCAGTTTCAATCTGAGCCCCAACAATTTGGGTCATCCCAATCAAAACTAATACGAGCAATCCTAGTCTAAAAAAGGCTCGTGCCATTACTTTTGCCATATTGGGTGTAGCAAATTTTAATAAGTTTCAATTAAGAGTGTAGTTGGGTTGGGATGATAATAAGTGCAATGAGATGAATGGGTTTATATACTACGCAAAGACCATATTCCACGAATTCTATATGATAAACTGGTACATGCATAAGCTATATACTGAATAATTTATCAATAGGTAACTATCCTAATTAGGTATTGATAGATGTATTTGGTTTAATCTCCACTAAGTTTTTGTTTTGAATATAGTAACTACTATATAATGGTTTGTCCATTCGTATTTTGCACATCATGAGAAGTATCATTGGTAACTAGTTCAAGGGACTTTTGAGTGTCAACTGTGTAATGTCCATAGTCCATTAGTCATTTTCTTGAACCTTATTTTGGGACCCTTACTTTTTTGGGGGACCATTGTGTTATTTAGCTCCATAATCTACAGTTTCAATTAAGGTAGTTAGTTGGGATGCAATGAGATGAATGGGTTTATATACCGCAAAGACCATATAAAACTGAATAATTTTTCTATCCTAATTAGGTATTGATAATGTATTTGGTTTAACCTAAACTATATAATGGTTTGTCCCCATTTTGATTAAGGGATTAGTGAAATTTTGGGATTACCATAAAAACTAATTAGATGAGTGAAATGATTAATAAAAACTAATTAGTGAGATTAAATTAAAAGATGGGTTATTAAAAAAAGAAATAGATTTTTTTAGAGAGATAATGTTAGAGAAGAAGAAGGAGAAAACCATGGAAAAAAAAAATCACATTCACTACGTTTGGGAATTCAAGTGATGAAAACTCATCTGATTCTTCATCTCCATCATCTCCTAGAGTATTTGTTAATCTTCACAATGATCCGGATATGAGTGATTTCTTAGATGGTGAATGTATTCTTCCCCAAACTCAATCTCAAGATGATAATGATGGATTTTATCAACCACAACCGGAGGAAGAGCATTTGGGTTTCCAGGTATGCTCCCAACTTAGCTAATATTGGTTCAATTGCTCCAAATTTTCAAACCAAATTTTAATTTTTGAGGTAGTTCGGTTACATTATGTGAAGAACATGTAACCGAACTAAGCTGAAAGTGTAGTTCGGTTACTTTATCCAAACACGCAGGTAACCGAACTACATAGTAATGGAAGTTTCATGGATTTCCAGAGTAATGTTTGGTTGTTTCGCAACCAATATTAACCAACAGAACTTTAGGCAGAATAAGATTATTCTTTGTGTACAAAGTTCGGTTTGGTTGCAATCAATAACAAACCGAACTTTACGTAAAAATAATATTGAAGTTATTGTACTAAGTTCGGTTGGTTTGCAACCAACAACAAACCGAACTTCACGTAAAAAATATATTTAACTTAGTGTACAAAGTTCGGTTGATTCGCACACTACATAAAAACCACCTATCTAACCGAACTATACATAATATAAGAGTAGATTAAGTATGATAAGTTCGGTTGTTTCGCTAACATAATCCCAATAGCCTAACTAACCAAACTTATCAAACAAAATAAAATCAACAGTTCCAGTGTTATATTCGGTTACCTAGATAAAATAACATGTAACCGAACTGTGTATTTTTTATTTGTTCGGTTACATGTAATGTTGGTTTTAAACCGAACCAAGAGTTCGGTTACTGCGATAAAATTATATTGTTACCGAACTTTATTGTGATTGCAATTGATGTTGTTCCATTTCTTGCAGATTGAATGCCAACCTATACCAATGGATGAACAACCTTCTCCGGTTGGTATGTTGTTCGAAGATACATCCCATCACTATGTCAATGATTTGGTATTTGACTTACCTATTGATGCGAATAATTGGGCTAGAGAGCATGCCAAGAGAGCCATGTGCATATTAGTTTTGAATGGAAAAGAAACAAAACTCGTTTAGAAATGGTTTGTGAGAGAAGTGGGGATCCGAATGCTAGTCACAATAGGAAGGATTATGTGTATAAAGGAAAGACGACGAGGAAGAACACATCATGCTCAAAGAAAATTAAATGTCCGTTCAAGCTAGTATTTAGTAAGTGCAAAGAAAGGAAAGTATGGGTTCTCTCTATGGACAAGGTGGTAGGTCATCACAACCACCCTCGTCCGGAGGATCTTGAAGGACACACAATGGCCGCAAGGCTCACTCCTCAAGAAATGGAGAAAGTAATTAAATATAGGAGAATGCTATTTCACCAGCTGGTATTCTTCGCTTATTAAAGGATGATAACAAGGATAACGTCTCATCTATATACACCATTTACAATGCAATTGAGACAATTAAAAGGAATGAATGGAAGGATAGAAAAGTCATGCAACAATTGTTTTTGTTGGCTCAAGAGAAAGGCTACGCGGTTCAAAAGAAGGTTGGTCTAGAAGAAGAAATAACTCATCTCTTCATTGCTCATCCGAAGAGTGTTCAACTGGATCAATGCTTCCATCAAGTTCTTATAATGGATTGCACTTACAAGACAAAGAAATACGAGATGTCATTGTTGAACATTGTTGGTCGAACGTCGACCAAGTCATCGTTTACTGTTACTTTTTGTTTTCTAAAGGACGAGCTAGAAGCAAGTTACACTTGGGCGCTACAACAAGTGAAGGCGATCTACCGAGATGATGAAATCCCCGGGGTTATAGTGACGGACAATGAAGTAGCATTGATGAATGCAATAGAGAGAGTCTTCCCATTGGCACATAATATGCTTTATACATTTCATATATGGTGCAAGCATCAACTTTGTCCACCTAAGAGGAAAGCATTGGAAGAGATTAGTAAGCTACCGGAAGATGAACAAGCGGATGCAAAAGAGGATTTCGATAAACAACACACCATAAATCACGCTAAATGGGTTGATTTTTCTGGGGAATGGGAGGCATTGACTTGGTCTCTCACCGAAGAAGAGTATAATCTAAATCTTGCCGAATTTATTGAACATTGTTCTAGCCCCAAATATCCGGAGGATATTGTAATGTATGTGGTGAAGCAATGGTTGGAACCGCACAAAGAGCGCTTCGTTTATGCTTTTACCAACCACCATAAACACTTTGGAAATCAAGCAACAAGTTTGGTAGAATCGGCTCACCACCGGTTGAAGATAAATCTCTTTGGATATGTCGATAATTTTGTGGTGGTGTTTAACGCTATGGAGGTTTACTTCAACAGCGAGTTTGATCGAATTAAAGAGAAGTTTCAAAAAAGTCGCATCATGAATTACAAAAAGATTGTAGACGAAGGTGGTAACATCAAGAAAATGGAGGATCTTCGGTTTTTCAAGGGACTCCACTATAATGTGTCACATGCTTGCATTAATAGGTTAATAGTTGAGGTGTATTTGATCGACATATGGGGAACTAAGCCGGACGAGGTGTGTGTTTGCAACATGATGAAGTCTATGTGTCTCCCTTGTCGCCACATGATAGCTAAGTATGAACATGGCGTAATCCCTTTAAGCGATATAGATCCACATTGGCAACACTTAAGTTTTTTTTCTCCTCCAAAGGGCCCTGTCGGAGAAGAGTTTGGTGACACTGAAATGGGAAGAATCATTATCGAGAGGTACCGGAACATGAACAAACTCTAAAGGAAAATATTTTGGGATGACATGCGGCCAATCGTTCATCCTCAGACATCGGAGAATGTGCAAGAACCAAATAAAGGCAAGGGCAAAGGTAGGCCAAGAACAAAAGAAACCAAAAAAAATTTTAGAGACTATGCAAAGGTGTTGGGTAAGAGGATTACTGAAATGACCCCTTTTACTAGAGATCCTTCAGGGCATGAGCATGCCGTGGCGAAGCACCAAGAAGCTTCTAAGAAAAGGGGTAGGAATATAATTGAAAATGGCGAGAGAAGTGAACGGGATATGAAGAAAAAAGGACCTATGTTACCATCTCAACCTACTCCAATTGATGATACACCACCTCTTGTTGATAAAAGGTTCCTGGAAGAGATACCTCCTTACATTAGAGATTACATCATAACCACCAATGACGTCCCTGCGGATGGTAATTGTGGTTTCCACGTTGTCGTACAACAACTAGGACCTTTCACTCAAGGTTCCAAGCTATATAATGGTAATCAAATCACTTATGTCCGTCAAGGGTTGTTGATGAAGCTAAAGGAGAAACCGGATTTTTACAAGACAATGTTGTCTGATGGGGATGCTAGTCTCAATATGCAGTTTTTTAGGTATCAAATCCGTCTCCACTGGGGAAATCCAATCATAAGGGATCATTGGATGAGCATGCCGATATGTGGGCACTTAATAGCCGAAGCATTCAATTGCGTGGTTCACTTGTTCTCAAAATGTGGTAGTTTCACATACACTCCGAAAATAACCATATGTGTCGAGCAACCAAGACGTAGGAGAGTGGTGATTGTGTTGATTAACTAAAACCATTTTATAGCACTTCGGTTAGAAGACAATTGTCAATTTCCTCCGATATGCTCATACTCTTATTGGAATGAATTTAACCCCGACATAATGTTGGGTTGGTGCCTTATGTATGAACATAACATGGAGATGTGGAAAGCTTTGAAGGAATCGGAAACAATTATACACCAAGGTTGTATTTCCCTTGCGGATGATTAATTGTACCTCCGGTTATATGGTGTTTTTTGGTTCTAAGTATGCTTTGAAAATCAACTTAACAATGAAAGATTGTGTTTTTTGGTATTTGGTATTTATTAGGGGTCATTTGGTATTTCATTTTCTGTGGTTTGCAAAGCAAAATATATAAGTTTGGTTAAGAAATAACATTAAATGACATTACCGAACTATTACATGACATTAGTTCGGTTTGGGGATGAAATTATAGGACATTGCCGAAATGAAATTACAAAAGACTTAATACCCAAAACGCATTATGAAAAAGTCTCTAAGGATGCGGAAATGATCTTCATATTTGAAATACTTTACTTTCCATCATCTCCATTCATTCTTTGACATTAAAACGATTTCCTCGTATGTTTCACCCCTCAGTCGATTCTTCGCAACAATCCGATACAAAATCAAAAAATCCACCACTCTTTCCTGAATCTTTTCAAATCGAATGAACAAAGATAGATCTTCAAGGTTATGAGGGTTACCTGTGTCATCGCAGAATTTCTCATGAATTTTCCCCCAAAAACTATTACTCATCCGACCATGCATTCTTTGTTCTTCACCCCTCTTTGGAAAGCACAATACGTAGTTTCTACAAATATAAAGATCTTCTTCTAAAGTAAATTTATGACTAGAAAATGCCATTTTTATGAAATGGTATAACAAAAAATGAAGCATTAGACCCATATATATAGCATTGGGGTGTATAACTGACTTAAAAATAGCCGTTACTTGAGTCAGATCAAGTACAATGTTTGGTCAACCATTTAGTCCGGTTAGTAAATTTTTTGGATGTAACCGAACTTCACACACTAGAAATTTTTTTGAAGTTCAATAGTTTCATTCGGTTACCTGGTAAATTTGTGCAGGTAACCGAACAACACTTTTTTTTTCGAACCCCAAAGTTCGGTTAAATAAAATATTTTCTCAGGTAACCGAGCAAACTTGTTCGGTTACCTGCTGTTTTACACTATGTAACCGAATATTCTTCTGAAGCTTCTCATATTTTTGGTAGTGTTGAGCTCGGTTGTATCTTAAAATTGCGATCAAACCGAACTCGAACACAAAAAAGTTCGGTTTTTACGATCATGAAGGACTATGTAACCGAACTCAGACAGGGTATTAAAAAAAAATCATGAAATTCGTTTGCAAATCCACATAACTAAGAAAACAAACTACAAAATCCGCAATAAAGAGGTATTCCAAACATAAGAGAACAAACTACCAAATCCGAAATAAAAAGGTGTTCCAAACATAAAAAACCAAATTACTAATTGTTGCAATCACTCATTGACGACGACCACTACGTGACACTTTTCTACCCTTGCGTTTAGGAGCTTTAGCTCGTCCTTCGTCACTAGGAGTGTCATATCCACTGCTTTGTTGTTCAACCATCCGACTTGAACCTTCTCCTTTTCGTCGACCCCTCTTCATCGGCATGCTCTGGATTTGATCAGCGGTGTTGGGTGAAAAAACATTTGTCCATTATTTGTAGAGTTTCATTTGTTCAGTAGTGTTCATCGGCTCTCCACTACGGATTTTTTACATCATTTTCTTCAACAATTTAGCACTTGACTTCACCTTTTTTCAATGAAAATCATAAATAAGTATAAATTTTCTATATTTGTAAAAGCAAAAATAAGAGTAAAAATGAGGTATGCTTCATAATTTTATAACATTATGAAAAGGTAAAATAAGAGTAAATATCTTACCGCCAAATTCCATAAGATCAAAGCCTCATCACCACAGGTAGGGGTATGCTTCATAATTTTCTGGGCCTCTTTCTCCACTTCCTTCGATTTTGCTTTCTCAGCACGGGATTGTTGTTGTGTGTTTATTACACGTGGATGAGAAAAAATTTCATACCATTCCAGATACCCCTCTTCAGAAGTATTTGGCTCACCATAACAATCTTCTAACTCTGCAACTGGAATATGATAATCCTGAGAGTTGTTCCATTGGTCGACTGATGGAGCAGGATCGTATTTTGGAATAAAATTCTTTTCGGTGTTCTTAGTTCCCCGCTTCTTCACCTTGAATTTGAATTTGTCCTCTGTTGGGACACTTTGGACACAAGATAATTGTCTCATTACTCTTCGAGGATTATACATTGTACAACCTCCAGGATAAAACAACGGGCCATTATAACCCGAAATAGGTGAGAAATCAACAACCTCAACATCTTCCTCTTCTTCATCTGATTGAATCTTGTATGGATGGAAAACCACATCTTCAACCGTTGCATTATCCAATGTCTCTCTTAACCTCAACAACTTATTTTTCTTACCCTTCTCTTGGGAGTCCAAAAATTCATATTTACCAGCTGTAGACTTTCCATAAGGCTAAGGAGTGTGAGCATAAGCCAATTTCAGTTTAGGGAAGTGGTCGTACACCCAAAACTATGAGCAGAAACCACAAATATGATTAGTAAATATATCTTTATTAGTATCAAAATACATTCATTCATGTAGCAAATATATCTTGGAAAACACAAAGGATAATTTAACGGGGTACCTGAACAAGGGTGTATAAGCCTCCAAAATATAAACTCTTAAGCCTCGAAGCTTTTCTGAGATCCGCTTGGAAGAACGATAGAACCGCAATTCCCCAACAGTAATTGTTAACCTCATGAAGGGGGTCCAATAGCTGGAGGTAATGGGCATTTACCACGTGACCTGAAGTGTCGGGGAATAAAATGTTTCCTAGTTGATATAACAAATAAGCAGTCACATGGTATTTAATCTTCTCCTCTGTCATGACCTACTTTCCGTGAGAAACCAAATCTTTTGTTCCTCCAAACTCATCAAAAAAGACTTTCAACTTGATCTTTTTCAACTTCTTCTTGTAAGACCGGTCTTGGTTGAACTCATTATACTCATCACCTTCATCAGGATCTTTTGCAGCTCGTCTAAACTCACATTGTGCCTTTTTAGCGCTCCATCCTAGACACCTTTCCACCAACTTTTCGAGAAGTTCATAACTCATGGAGGGATCATACCCATCTCGAACACTTGTTCCAGAAATTGGTAGGCCTGTAATTCTCTTGCAATCATCAGGAGTTATTGCCATCTCGCCAAACGGTAGATGAAAGGTATCCGTCTCTAGATAAACCCTCTCGGAAAATGCAGAAACAGTGACAACATCAAATTTTTTGGTGCGCATGTTCTATCGCGTTCCATAGCACACAATCAAATACTGCCAACCTAACCTCATCACACTCATTCCCTATATTCCATTTCTTGTTCTTTTGACATTTCAAAATACGAACAACATTATTATGATCCTACAAATACAACATCTTATATACTAATATATACCGAAAAATATATGTCAAAATATAAAAAAAATTGACAAAGAAATATTCATGTATAAGATTCAATACCTTTGTAGCATAAATCTTGGCAGCCCATGAGTTTTTGTAGCCAATCAATACCTCCCCTCCATCTCTTGGAGTACCATAAGTTGGGATCTTTGGCGGAAAACACAAATTATCATCAGGAATGTATGCATATCTAGCACAAAGCTTTTTAGGGGTTTTTCTAGGTTTTTTAACTATTTCTAATTGTTCGTCTTCCGCTTCATCCTCTTCCTCACTGTCATCATTGTCATCTCCTTGTTCATCTCCTCCTTCTTCGGGTGGTTCCTCCTCTGATTCATCATCTTCATTATCTCCATCTTCTTCACTGTCATCATTGTCATCTCCTTGTTCATCTCAATTTCCTCCTTCTTTGGGTGGTTCCTCTTCTCCACCCATATCTTCCATAATCTCTTCATGAACTTGTTGGATTACATGGTCAACATTATCTCTATTGACATCATCTTGGATGAAAACACCCGGTGATAACCCACCTCCATGCTTAACATATTTGGTTCCACGCTTATTGAAACCTAAGTGTTTTTGGCCTCGAGGAGTGGGAGTTCTCAGTTCTTCTAGTGAAGGTTGGTTTGATTTTGTTCCTCTTCCCCTAATCAAGAAAACAAAAGATATTAGCTTCACTGATAAATGATTGACTAAAACAGAATTCTGTTACAGGGTAGAGTTCGGTTGGTACAGCTATTTTGATAAACAACCGAACTCAAAATTATATGAAATTAGGGAAGAGTTCGGTTTGTCCTTTTGCTTGAGAACTAACCGAACACAACATGTATGCAATTAGCAACGAGTTCGGTTAGTAGTAGGCTAAACAAAAAATTGCGAACCAAACGAACATAATTCATAGAGTTCGGTTAAATGAGAATTCAACATAGTGGGAAAATAAGAGCAGTTCGGTTACATTGGTTTTTTTTTTTTTTTTTTTTGGGTGTAATGTTTTGAGTTCGGTTACCAAATTGTTTTTAAACATTGTGCGAACTAACCGAAAATATTTGACAAAGTTCGATTAACTGAGAACTCAAAATAGTTACTAAATTAGGAGAGTTCAGTTGCAAGGGAAATTATTTTCATTTTTTATAATGGGAAGAGTTAGGTTAGGAGATGGTTTTCGAAAAATATGCAAAACAACCGAACTCAAAAATATATGAAATTAGGGAAGAGTTCGGTTTGTCCTTTTTCTTGCGAACTAACCGAACTCAACATGTATGCAATTAGCAACGAGTTCGGTTTGTAGTTGGATAAACAAAAAATTGCGAACCAACCGAACATAATTCATAGAGTTCTGCTAATCGAGAATTCAACATAGTGGGAAAATAAGAGCAGTTCGGTTCGGTTACATTGGTAATGTTTTGAGTTCGGTTACCAAATTGTTTTTAAACATTGTGCGAACTAACCGAAAATATTTGACAAAGTTCGATTAACTGAGAACTCAAAATAGTGATTAAATTAGGAGAGTTCGGTTGCAAGGGAAATTATTTTCATTTTGTAAAATGGGAAGAGTTCGGTTAGGAGATGGTTTTTGAAAAATAGGCAAAACAACCGAACTACAAGTTCGGTTACATAGTGTTAATTCCTATTAAACCGAACTGTTCTTCGTTCTACGAAGTTCGGTTAACAAACCATGGTTGTACTGTTACAACTTCTAACCGAACCCATCACTGTTACTTACATTCGAACCCTAGTTTGATGATTTCTATTCAATTAAACGAATCAAAATCAAATTAAAACTAATGGGTTTGGTTAAAAATACATGCAGATCTTCCCCATGACCACTTCGGGTTGAATCTCCAATTCACCTTCCGGTTCCACTTATTTGTGAATCTCCAATGAACTTTTCTGATTTGCTAGATGTCCTAATGGGGGACCTTTTCCTGCGACTCGTTTGGTTTGCTTTCGAAGCACTATTCTTATACTCGATTGATTAATCGATGATGAAAATTTTATGAATCGACGATTAATCGATGAAAACGATGTTGAAATGGGGAAAAAGAGAAGAACAGGAAGTAGGAGAGGAGAACAAACTGTTTTTCTTTTTGTTTTAGGGTGCAGCTAGGTTAGAAATCGTTTATGTATTAGATTAAGTTAATTACGATTATTAGGTTAGGTTTAATTACAATTAGGGTTAAGAACAAATTAGTAATCTCATAATTTTTAGGACAGCCCTTAACATTGTATGGTCGGGTGCCTTAAAACACAATGGTCCCCAAAAAAGTAAGGGTCCCAAAATACTGTTCATTTTCTTTGTCATATTTATGTGGTCCAACAGACAAGTGGAACATTGAGTAAGAAAAAACTAACCACAAACATGTCAGATAATCCTCATGTGAATGGTTGGGTTCTACTTGAATTACTTGTCAACCCATAACTCAGGCAAAAAAAAAAAAAATTACCTTGATGGATAAAAAAAAAATGAAAGAAAAGAAAACCCTCAATAAATAAATTATTACTATCAAAACTACGAAACACTACCTCGGATCAAGCATAACGGTGTGCTAACTTTTTATAGGAAGGTGTAACTTTGAAAGAAGAACAAAATGACGGTATTATTTTGATTAACAAAATCTTGCGAGACTCTATTATGATTTCATTAAAACAAAAGAAAATTCAAAATTTACAGGTGGGCATAATTGATAATCTCAATGTCTCCATCCATATAACCGCCACATCAGTTGGAATTTAAGAAGCTCAACTTTTAGTAGATGCATAGGAATATGATTGTTTGTTTTTCGGGAAAAATACGGTTTAGTCCAAAACCCCATCCAAATATACTAGTTAGTCCTGACCCATTCAACTAGGTACAAATTAGTCCTTTTTCATTGAAAGTACACAAATAACCTTTATGATTTACAATTTAGTCCAAATATTTACAGTTTAGTCCAAAGTGACTCATAATGATGTCAGCAATTTTAAATAATATAAAAAACAATTAAAAATAATTTATCTTTCGAACCGTTTGTCCAAAATTCACAAACTTTATATATTCGGAAAGCTCTTTCCGAGAGCTACAAAAAGAGTACCCATATGACTATATAATTCTCACTTTTAAAAAATCGTAATTTACACTGGCGTACAAACATGTAAATGTCTACAAAAATCCAAAAAATCAAAAGACAAAACAAGGTGCACCAGTTTGTACACCAACATAGCAAAAGTAGACTGCAGTTGAATCTCATACGATAGCAAGTTAGCTAGGTGATCTATTCCCAAGGGTTTACCGAACGCTCCTCTCATACCAGTTTGAAGCCTGTCAGCTCCGGCACATGAAAGCATCTTGTTGATACGCTAGACATGGAAATGATGTATTTATACTATTCGTCTATACATACAATGACGAAGAGGAAAAAGTGGTCAGCACAGAGATCAAACTATTGTTTCATGGAGTTTTTAACTGACAAGGAATCTAATAAAACAACATAATAATTATACAATGGGAGCTAGATATTGGTGACTCGTAAGCTAAAATATTGTTGTATAGCACCAGTTTCTAACTTATTTTTCACCTAGGCCTATATAATTGAGTAATCATTGATATCATGAATACCGGGTAACACATTGATTAACCATCCAATTCTTATAGGCTACAGCTCAGAAAAAATGATTATACTAACTTACAAGTATGAGCTTAAATCTATTCATCTGTCTGCAGAGATTATTTTCATAAAACTGTTCGAAAATGGCACTGAAGCTGCAACAAATATCCTAGAATGTACATTATCTTTTCCTAAGAGATGTTACAAGGATCTAAATTTCTAATGAGAGGAAAACTTTTGATGGTATAAGAAAGAGATACAATAACTTTTGATGTTTTGTGTTATAAAAATCAACATTTATACCACAAAAATGCACATATTACTGAGATAACACAATAGTGTACAACTTTGTACACATCTATAGAAAATCCAACACCTGTACAATTAGTGCTTTCCCTAATTTTTGGTTTGTATACATAAATATAGTCCTACAAGTGTACAACTATTTACACCTAAATAATCAACATTTGGACTACTATACACATCTAAATAACATAATATGTGTGTACAACTATATACACATTAGTGCTTTTCCTAATTTCTTAGACTTCAAAATGAATAACATGTGTACAACTATGTACACTTTAATAATCAACATGTGTAAATGAAAATGAAATGAAACCACCAAACAGGGAGAATTTAATTGGTTGAATCGGAACAACTAGACTGCTAAGTGATAAAAGACAATTCTTCGATATACAAACAAAACGGATGATGGGCATATGGTATGTGTATTTAAGAACAATAAGATTTTAGCAATTCTTCAAGTAGTTTTACGCAAACAAAACTAATGATGGGCATTAAGTATGTGTAACAAGCTTTTTGCAAACCTTCACGTAGTTTCTGACATGAGCCAAGTTCTCTGGAACTCCAGCTCGAGGTGGTAAAACTTTGGCGCCAAATTCAAATTAACGGCTAGGACTTTCTCTCTATTGACAAAAGGATCCTGAAACAAAGAGAATTCACAAGTTATCAACAATACAACTACAATCGAACAAAAACTAAGTACATGTAAAACATAACAGGCATATATAAACAGAGAGAAATACATACAATAGGTGTACAATTATGTACACATTAAGAATCAATGTGTACAATTATGTACACCTTAGTTACTACTCTATGAATTGCTGGTGGGAACCTATTTAGATGAGGACATAACAAACACATGTTTCACATCTAAATCGTTCCATCTCGTTCACCTGGTAAGAGAAACTTCTGCACAATCCTTCCTTGCATCAACAATTGTTTTTATTTACATCACCTTTTTCCTCCCTTAAAACCACCTTCTTGTATATGAATGCAAGCTTTTGGAGGTAACATTTCAAAGAAAACAAGACGACAAACATCAATACCAACCAATGTGATGAAAAAATCATGTTAAATGTAGAGCACCAGTTTGTACACCTAATTATTTAGAAAATCATAAACTTATGGAGTCATTTTTTCATATGTGCACCAGTTTGTACACCCTAGTTATTTACGCAAGCATAAGCTAAAGGAGTCATTTTTTCCATATGTGCACCGGTTTATACACCCTAGTTATTTATGCATGCATAAGCTTATAAAGTCTTTTTTTCATATGTGTACCAATCTATACACCTTAGTTCATAAATAACTTCAAGTAAACAAAAAAATCAACAAGTGCACAACTATGTACACATTAATACTCACGTGTGTACATCTATGTAGACAATTATGTGCACATTAACGATCAATAGATGTACAATTATGTGCACATTGAAAATAAACATGTGTACAATTATGTACACGTTAAGATTCACATGTGTGCAACTATGTACACATTAACAATTAACAAAATAATGCAGATTTAACAACTGGTCATGCAACACAACATATATACTATGAACATTATAAAACAAAACTTAAAGTATTACGATAACAGAAGGAAGGACTATACTAAGAACTAGTATGTATGAATTTCTCTTTACTGCAGAAATACGACCAATAAGATTAAGAATGGAAAATGAACTTCCAGTTATTACTCACTAAAATGAATTGAAAATGGATCGATTAAATACAATTTATTTTTGATATAAATAAACATTCAATTCAACTAGTGCAGAATTTCATAGTTCTATTCGATTGAAATGATCGTATTTATGAACATCACATGAAAAAGGAGTAGTACTTACAACTAGCAGAAGGAGATCATGAAGGTAGAGACTGAGGAACCATAGATTCGACAAAAGGATTTACATCGTATCTAAAAATGAACATGTGTACAATTATGTACACATTAACAAACAACATGCGTACAACTATGTACACATGCATATCCAAAACACGTATACCTAAATGATCGTATATGCAGGCTCAGACGATCAAATAAAATAATTATGTGGAGCCCAACACAATGTATCCTGCAACTTATGTTAAGAGGACAATGGATATCTGGATATGTAAAGTGCAAAATCCACCACATTCCGACTACAAGAAAATTCGCATTACTTAATCATATGGTCATTTTCAAAAAGTATCACACTAATTAATACAACAGTGGAAGCAAGAAATACTAATAGTAGGTATACTAAAAGAGGAGGAAGAAATGCCAATCTAAAATGTTATTGGAATGCTAGGCGTCTTGCTTGTGAGAAAGCATGAACTAAGATGGAATCTTTAGATACAAATTATTACGCTTGGTATCCTTTTGGAGCAAAAAAAGGTCTCAAACACAGTCAGATGAGTCCCTAGATTTTATCAAATTCAAACTAAAATGCAAAGAAAACACGAGTACTTGCATATGGATGAAGATCATATAAATCTGATAAAATTTGTAAGTACACATGGAAAATAAGGCCTCTGTACCAGCTAAATTTTATACGATAGAATTTAATTTGTAAGTAAACCAAACTTGACCCTGTTTCGTAAAAATAACCAATTAGTCCTCATGATGAAATTAATTGTAGCAATTAGTGCAAAAAGCAGCGTAGGATTCACATATGTGGTCTACCATTTGTAGCTGTAATTCACACCTAATGACCAAAAGAAAGATTAAACACCATTATTAGTGTCCACTACCACGTCATATAGAGTAGAACGTGCCTTAGAGTAGAGATCATTATCACTATTCGTCACTTTTATATCACTATCATCAACTTAAGCAAACATTTAAGGCTTATAAGCTTAGTCAGATGAGGTGACGAGAAAAAAGTGAAAAAAAAAATGCCCTAAACAAACAATGCCCTCTCATATCTCATTGTAGGTAAATCACCAAGATCCGAATGTACGTACAATTTTAACATTAAATTGGAAGGAAATGAAAATATACTTACTAAATACTAACCAAATTATGCTCTTGTTTGAGTTTAAATTATCATCTCACATGACCAAACTATTATAATTTCCCAAATCACAAGCTACACATAAATTAAAGAAATAACGATGTAATTCATATAAGAAATGCACTATTCTATCATGCTTATTATCGAACACTTGATGTGCAGAATTTAGTGCCTGCTCAATACTCACACAATCAGAGAACAAGGAACACTCATTGTATCAGAATTTAGTGCCTGCTCAACACTCATTTCTTCTAGGGATCTTACCAATATCTATTAATCCTTCCAATAAAACAAAAATCTTAGTTAGCCATAAAAAATTCAAACATTCCTTTCCGAAATCAATATTTAGTGGTTACGATCGAAATAAAAGATTGAGAAGAGATACAAATTATCTTTATAATCATTTTTATTTTATTGACGGATCTTTAAGATGAAATTGCTTTTGGTGATTTCATCGATCTTCCACATAAATTTCAAACTATATCTTTAACAACGAATGAAGGGATTGAATCTTACGGAACCAATTGGTAATTGATATATACTGACTTTGGTTATGAAGATGGAGATGGAGATTGAACGGAGTTAGGTTTTCTTAAACTCGAATTTACAAATTATAGATCTAAACTCCGCTGGTTTTGATGGGTTTGGAATTGTTTTTAGGTTTTTCTCTCGGCGAAGAAACAGATTTGCGGTCAGAGAAAGAGTGATGAAATGAATGAGGAATAATATGACTTCGGATTTCCAAAATAAGGTCATTTTTGTCATCTATTTTTTTAAGATTTGGACTGAATCGTTAAAAAGGGACTAACTCGTCCTAGATTTGGTAAATATGGATCTCCCAGTACAAAGCTTTAGGTGACGGGACTAAACTGTCTAAAGCCCAATAGAAATGGAATGAAACGTTAATTTCTACTTGTTTTTCTCCCTTCCGCCAACATAAACCAATTAATCCGGTTTGAACATTGAAGTAGTGTATGTACTACAGGCTACAGCCCCAAAGATATTTGCGTGCCTTGATGGAAGCATGACATACGCACGAGGATCTTAAGATCAAAGAAAATTTAGAAAAATCAAATTCCTAACTAAACCACATCTAAAATACTGTTTACAGACTGTATCTTCTATGTGATTATCTAATCTTTCAATTTTTATACACATGTTTTAAGATTTTATTTATACGTCTTTAGGAATTTCAGCACAAATTTTTTGCTTTTCTTAAAACTCTCATGTCTAACTAATCTCTTTCTACCTATGTTGCAGTTTTTAAGTAGTATTTCAGTAGTGTTCCAGACTTTCAGTGGTGGTTTTTAGAAACAATGGTGTAGGGGAATTTCAATTTCCCTTGGATTAGTGGCATTTCTTCATCTGTCATGGATAAACTCAAGTCTTCAAATAATGGTTTCAACAAATACACAATGGTGGTGTTTGCTCTGTTATTTTCCTTCTATATGATGCACAAATCAGTGGGATTTTCTATCACTCATAATGGTCGATTATCACAAATTCATGGTTACAAAATCTGGAATCAAGATCATTCCTGCAGATTCAGAAGCATGATGGGTAATATTGGTAATTCACCAATAAAAAAAAAGCGCAATTAATGGATTTAAAAATTTTAGGTTCTCGGTTTCCTTTCTCGAAGTCGATATTTTCTCTGAAATCTTCTGTAAAAATATGGGACGAAGAATCAGGAATATGGAATAAGTTTGGTAGGTGGTTTCGTTTCAAGTCAAACCCTAAACCCTAGTTTGGGTTATATAAGGTTCAGGAAGAAACGCCTCGTATATCACTAACAAAAAACACCACAAGGAAGAAAACTCAATAAGAAGATGGCGTAACCAAACAACATGCAGTTAGAGGCATTGAAAAGGAGGATGAAAGCAACTAACCTCAACCTAGATCAACTCAAAAATACGACAAGCAGTCTTATCTCATCAGTGAAAATTGATGAAGCAGCTACCAAATGGATGGACTTCCTTATAGGCAAGATTGTTCACAATGATGAAGTTGAATATGATGATGTGCTAAGGGAGGTGGATATTATATGGAGAAGGTACAAAAAAGTTGAAGTAAGTGATGTGGGGCGTAATCTGTTTGTTTTCAAGTTCAAGGAAAATGAGGATATGAAAGAAGTGTACAAGAAAATTCCTTGGGTCATCTCTTTCAAGTTGATTATGCTGCAAGAATATGATAATACGGTTCCATTGGAAAACAACACATTCACTCACCAAATTTTTTCGGTAATACTTCGTAACCTTGCTCTTGAGCACTTTCATGATGGAATTATTGAGAAACTAATTCTTGATATAGGCCATAAGGTTGAAGTTGAGGGGATGAAAAGCGTTACAAATGGTTAAGGTGTTGGTTGATCTCAGTAAGCCGCTAAAGAGGAGGGTGTGGATTTTTAATACTGCCAAACGAAAAGTTTGGGTTATGTACCATTTTGAGAAGCAACCCAAGACAATATGTCCCCATTGTTTTGTTCTCGATCATAATGATGAAACTTGTGAAGAGGCGGCATGGGGTATATACATTTACGGTCTGACATAAAATAAATTTGAAAATATCTAGGCAAAACATGCCCATATGGTTGAAGAAATGTTGCAGAAACAAAAAGAGATATGTGAAGCTGCTGGAGCGAGTAGAGCATCTGGTGGGACGAACTATGAAAATGATGATAGATCTAAACCGAGAAAGAATAAAAAAACAAGGGATGATTTGATTATAGATAATTATATTCTGTTGGATAACAACCACGAACAACAAGTGGATAACCAATCTTTGCAGAGTGATGGAGTTCATTATATGGGAAATCCTAAGGTGGCTTATAATGGTGAAGACTTGAACATGACAGATGCTTAAAATGGAGGTAGAAGTAAAGGCACCTACCACCATAACACCGATGAAATACGAATGGGAACTGCTAATCAGGTTTGCGAAAAACTCTTAATTTCCTCTGAAATTATTTTCTTTTCAATCAGTTGTTTTAATTCCTCCTTTTTTTCTCTGGATTTATTGGGGTGTTTTAATAATTATGCATCTTTGGTTTCAATCTATAGAACTACGTTTGTTTGTGACCTAAATTGGGAAAAGATGAAAATCCTGCCTTGGAATGTCCAAGGGTTTGGAAATAATTAAACATACTAGACAACATCTAGGTGAGTTGATTAGGTCCAATGATCCAGATATTATTTTCCTATGTGAGACAAAAACCATGTCTCAGAAAATGGAGAAATTTACTTACTCTTACAAATTATATGAACTACCTTTATGTCAATCCTATAGGAGCTTCTAGTGTTGTTGTTTTCTTTTCTTTTTTTTTGGAAGGATGGTATCCATATTGATATTGTTAATGTGAATGTTAACTTCATCTATGTCCTGGTTAATGTAGACTCTAGAAGTGGTCATACCCTGCTAAATTGTATGTATGGTGCTTTGGATGATATTGGATGGGATAGGCAATGGATTATCTGGATAACCTAGCTACTAGGTACTCTTGTCGTTGGATTATCATATGTGACTTAAATTTCATTATTAGACTAGAGGAAAAGGTTGGTGGCAATCCTATTCCTCAAAGTCACCTTGATGATGTTAAAAACCATTTGGAGCTCACTGACCTGAGTTACATAGGTAACCCATTTACTTGGAGTAATCATAGATGTAGTGGGGCTACTATTCTTGAGAGGATTGACAGAGCTCTTATTAACTTTTCTTGGTTTGATTTCTTTCCTAATGTCATAGTTTACCATTTACTTAGTCTATCCAGTGATCATCCTCCTATTCTTCTTGTTACTTCTAGGGAGGAGAATAACACTAGAAGACCTCTAAGATTTAACAGGTGTTGGTTTAGTGATAACAGGTGCAAAGACCTAATTGTGGAAAACTGGAAAACCAATGAAAATCGATCAAAATCTTTCAAACACACTAGATGTTTACACAATGTTAAAGTAGATCTAAGACAGTGGAACACGAATTTCTTTAGTAATTTTCAATATCATATAAATGATATCTAGACTCAATTAGATAATATTAATAACAACATGCATGATTCTAATAGTGTTGCTAATAAGTCTAGGCTGGAAGAATCCTTGAAATACAGGTATATTGTTAGACATGATTATTATATGCAAAGAGCGGGGGAAAATGTCCTAACTTTGATGATAAAAAATACTAAGTATTTTCATGATAAAGTCAATTTTAGAAAAAGGATAACTCAAATTGAGTGCTTGAAAAGTAGCATAGGAATTTGGCTAACTAACAAAAGCCTGATAGCTAATGAACTTAGAGATCATTTTAGCAAAATGAGTAGAACTGCTAACTCGCCAAGGGAAAGTAGTTTTTTTTTATATTCTTATGCCTTGTATTTCTGATGAGGAAAATGAATTTTAAAATAGCATATGAATTATATCTAGACTCAATTAGGTAATATTAGTAATTTTCAATATCATATAAATGATATCTAGACTCAATTTCAATATTATATAAATGATATCTAGACTCAATTAGATAATATTAGTAACAACATGCATGCTGCTACTAGTGTTGCTAATAAGTCTAGGTTGGAAGAATCCTTGAAATACTAGTATATTGTTAGACAAGATTATTATATGCAAAGAGCTAGGGAAAATGTCCTAACTTTTGATGATAAAAAATACTAAGTATTTTCATGATAAAGTCAATTTCAGAAAAAGGAGAACTCAAATTGAGTGCTTGAAAAGTAGCATAGGAATTTGGATAACTGAAAAACGCATGATAGCTAATGAACTTAGAGATCATTTTAGCAAAATGAGTAGAACTACTAACCCTCCAAGGGAAAGTAGTTTTTTTGATATTCTTATGCCTTGTATTTATGATGAGGAAAATGAATTTTAGATACATACCCCTATAGATGAGAAGATAAAATCTACTGTCTGGGAAATGCAACCTTGGACTAGACATGGCCCTGATGGTTACGAGTTTTTTCCACTCAGGTTACATGCTTAAACAGATGAACCACAATTTTGTGTCAGTCATTCCTAAAAAAAAATTTGTGTCAGTCATTTACTCACCAAATATTTTCAGTAATACTTCGTAACCTTGCTCTTGAGAATGTTCATGATGGAATTATTAAGAAACTGATTCTTGATATAGGCCATAAGGTTGAAGTTGAGGGGATGAAAAGCGTTACAAACGGTTAAGGTGTTGGTTGATCTCAGTAAGACGATAAAGAGGGGGGTGTGGATTTTTAATGCTGCCAAACAAAAAGTTTGGGTTAGGTACCATTTTGAGAAGCAACCCAAGAAAATTTGTCCCCAATG
Organism: Papaver bracteatum; assembly: GCA_023529315.1. Classification (NCBI taxonomy): domain Eukaryota; kingdom Viridiplantae; phylum Streptophyta; class Magnoliopsida; order Ranunculales; family Papaveraceae; genus Papaver; species Papaver bracteatum. The sequence goes on from JAJJWX010005105.1 coordinate 377,737, forward strand.
TTTTGTTCTTGATCATAATGATGAAACTTGTGAAGAGGCGGCATGGGGTATATACATTTACGGTCTGACGGAGAAGGAATTTGAAAATCTTAAGGCAAAACATGCCCATATGGTTGAAGAAACGTTGCAGAAACAAAAAAAAACTAGGTGGAGCTGCTGGATCGAGTGGAGCATCTAGTGAGACGAACTATGAAAATGATGATAGATCAATCCCGAGAAAGAATAAAAGAACAAGGGATGTTTCGATTGAAGATAACTACATTATGTTGGATAACAACCATGAACAACAAGTGGATAACCAATCTTTGCAGAGTGATGGAGTTCATCATATGATCAATCCTAAGGTGGCTTATAATGGTGAAGACTTGAACATGACATATGCTGAAAATGGAGGTAGAAGTAAAGGAACCTACCACCAGAAAACCGCTGAAATACGAATGGGAACTGTAAATCATATTTGCGAGAAACTCTTAATTTCCTCTGAAATTGTTTTCTTTTCAATCAGTTGTTTTAATTCCTCCTTTTTTTTCTCTGGATTTATTGGGGTGTTTCTAATAATTTCGCGTCTTTGATTTCAATCTATAGATCTAGGTTTGTTTGTGACCTAAATTGGGAAAAGATGAAAATCTTGTCTTGGAATGTCCAAGGGATTGGAAATAATTAAACATACTAGACAACATATAGGTGAGTTGATTAGGTCCAATGATCCAGATATTATTTTCCTGTGAGGGACAAATACCATGTCTTAGAAAATGGAGAAATTTACTTATTCATACAATTATATGAACTACCTTTATGTAAATCCTATAGGAGCTTCTGGTTTTTTTTTTTTTTTTTGTGTGTGTGGAAGGATGGTATCCATATTGATATTGTTGATATGAATGTTAACTTCATCTCTGTCCTGGTTAATGTAGACTCTAGAAGTGGTCATACCCTACTAAATTGTATGTATGGTGCTTTAGATGATATAGGATGGGATAGGCAATGGATTATCTGGATAACCTAGCTACTAGGTACTCTTGTCGTTGGATTATCATAGGTGACTTAAATTTCATTATTAGACTAGAGTAAAAGGTTGGTGGCAATCCTATTCCTCAAAGTCACCTTGATGATGTTAAAAACCATTTGGAGCTCACTGACCTGAGTTACATAGGTAACCCATTTACTTGGAGTAATCATAGATGTAGTGGGGCTACTATTCTTGAGAGGCTTGACAGAGCTCTTATTAACTTTTCTTGGTTTGATTTCTTTCCTAATGTCATAGTTTACCATTTACTTAGTCTATCCAGTGATCATCCTCCTATTCTTCTTGTTACTTCTAGGGAGGAGAATAACACTAGAAGACCTCTAAGATTTAACAGGTGTTGGTTTAGTGATAACAGGTGCAAAGACCTAATTGTGGAAAACTGGAAAACCAATGAAAATGAATCAAAATATTTCAAATACACTAGATATTTACACAATGTTAAAGTAGCTCTAAGACAGTGGAACATGAATTCCTTTAGTAATTTTCAATATCATATAAATGATATCTAGACTCAATTAGATAATGTTAGTAATTTTCAATATCATATAAATGATATCTAGACTCAATTAAATAATATTAGTAACAACATGCATGATGCTACTAGTGTTTCTAATAAGTCTAGGATGGAAGAATCCTTGAAATACTAGTTTATTGTTAGACAAGATTATTATATGCAAAGAGCTAGGGAAAATGTCCTAATTTGATGATAAAGATACTAAGTATTTTCATGATAAAGTCAATTTCAGAAAAAGGAGAACTCAAATTGAGTGCTTGAAAAGTAGCATAGGAATTTGGCTAATTGACAAAAGCATGATAGCTAAAGAACTTAGAGATCATTTTAGCAAAATGAGTAGAACTACTAACCCGCCAAGGGAAAGTAGTTTTTTTGATATTCTTATGCCTTGTATTTGTGATGAGAAAAATGAATTTTTGATACATACCCCTATAGATGAGAAGATAAAAGTTATTGTCTGGGAAATGCAACCTTGGACTAGACATGGTCCTGATGGTTACGAGTTTTTTCCACTCAGGTTACATGCTTAAACAGATGAACCACAATTTTGTGTCAGTCATTCCTAAAAACAATTTTGTGTCAGTCATTCCCTCACCAATATTTTTCAGTAATACTTATTGTAGCGCCCCCTAAGCTAGCAGTTGACTAATCCAAGTGATTAACTAAATAAAGAGGCACTAATAATCTAAAACATTAACTTAACGGCCAATTAAGAAACTTCTACAAAACTTAACCCAAAACTAGCCCCTCTCAGAAATATATATACAAGAACTTCTCTCAAATGATACATATACAATTGTCATTCGGTTTACAAATACAATATGCAACATAATAAATTTAACAAAAGTTAATCAACTAGCGAACTCAACCCTTGAAGCTTTCGCTGCGCAACTCTGATCTGTCACAGAAACTGAAGTGGGAATATTTAACATTTAACTTCTAAGTAATCAAAGGCAAGAGTTGGAAAACAATACATGTTTTTCAGAAACATTAAACAGTGAATAAGTCACTGAAATAATCATACATGTATATGGAACAAACTCCGTCTTTCAAACAATGTAATAATATTCGTGCTAACCAAAATCAATAGCTATGGATGCCACCAAGACCATGGTGACCAACTCTAAACAATAAAAGCTGAACTAAAGTAGGTATAAATGTGAAGGAGCGTATCCTATATACCACAAGTGGAAATTCTCATTTCCCATAACAATTCATATTGACAACAACACATTAAAAGTCCTTTCCAAATCGTGGAAAGATTCACATAATTAACAGTATTATCATAATGCATTTAAAGCAAAGCATGGTATGCACGGACAGACAATGCATGAGTTTGTTAAGCATAAACTTTTATAAAACAATAATAATGATTACAAAAGTGTCAAATGTATTCCCACCTCTTTTGATGACAGGTCACGCCTACCTCGAGATCCACTGGTTCATCTTTTGAATCGATCGTTGTTAATACTATTGTTAATCACACAAGAAGTCTAAGAAACTAGCCAAAATGGCTTATACAAGAATCATACAAGTTTACATAATGGTTCTAAGCCCATTTATGGATCTAGACCTTTTCTTCATCTGTCTTTAGCACATCTAAGGTCTAATAATTCAATTAGGTTGGTTTTATAGTCCATTAACTAAGTCTTACGAATATCTACAACTTTGTAGAAGAAGTCAAAGTCTAATTCGGACCATAAGGGTCCAAAATATCAAATTAAGGATACATGGTACTAAGCCCAAGTTCTCTAAACAGGCCCATTAACAAAGGTCCAGTCCATCTGAGTCAACTAACGGTCACAAACAGTCAAAGGGTCAACTAACAGTCCATGCCAAGTCAAAGTCCAGGGTCAATGGTCAAGTCTCTGAGTCAACACAGGTCAAAACCTGGTTACAGAGTTAATTCAGTCAACAAGACTGATTCAGGTAAGTCAAATTCACAATTGACTCAGTCAGATAGACTGAGTCAGAAACTCTAGGTCGAGTCAGCTAAGCTGTAAAAACTCATACTAAGATTCTAGTACAAATCATAACTTAAATACAACTTCAACTCATAAATCCTTAAGCAAATTTCAGAATGAAATTGCAAACACAATTACATCTTAATTACCTGCAATTGCAGCTTTTCCTAGCTCCTACAACAAACACTAATATTCTACCAGTTCGATTTCCCTTCCTTTTCAGTTTAGACTTAAACCCAATTACAACATCTTAGATCTGTTTATCTTTTATCCATAAATCTTCACACCTACAACTCAGTTCAACATTCAACAATTTCCTGTAATTCAATTCACAACTACAATTACCAATCACCAATAACTCAATTAAGCTCAACTGAACAAACACATCAACAAATTATTTTCAATATCATGTCCATATCCATTAACTAACTTCATCACAAGATTAACTTCATCCAATCCTCTTAAACACCACCATCATACTCATCTCATCTATTTCTGCACTACCAATTCAATACCGTCACCACTACTAGTGCAAATCCTTGACATCCAACCTCAGTCCATGAACCTTCACCTAATACATCTCTTTCCAGCACATTTAACTTCAACTAAACTCATTACAACTCTATAAACACAATTCTTCATGAACTGTAACTTCAGGTTCACAACTAAACCAACTCAATCACTAGTCTTCCCAAACTGCAAGACTATTTCTCCAACTGAAATACCACTAGCACAACAAACCCCAGTATCTGCAACTCCATAATAACCTCAGCTACATATCCAGTCGACCACCAACATAATTAGCTCTATCATCTCCATCCACTAATTCAACTCCTCAATTCAACTTCAACTCAAATAGCAACCAAGTAACACCAAAACAATCAAGTCCTTTCTTGTTCACAACAACAAACAACCACCACACAGAACCACCACTAATATCTACAGCAAAAATTCAATCCGCACTAAACACAATCTCTTTAACAATTAAACATTTTCATATCATCGCCTCAACAATCTACAACTACACATCATTAAACATCTATAATTCATTTCAATGAAATCAAAACTTTACTGAGATACTAAGGAGTAAATTACCTCAAAATACTTTCTCCCCCAATTGAAATCAACCCCTTGTTTATAGTGATTCGACTCAGCCCATCACCATCTAACCCTTAAACCACAGTTTATCACAGCCAATTCCCAAAATCTTCACTCAAACCGAATCATAACCCCAACCATCAATTCTTCAAACTTATCCAAATTCACGGAAAACCCATCTTCAATTCCTTCTTAGTCACCATTAAAACAAATTCCAAATTCCTAACTCTTATCCACATGAACCCTAATTCAAACCCTAACTTCTTGATTCAAACATAAAAACGATCTGAAACTTTAATCAACGTCAACCCTTTTAATCTTCAACCATCTACAGCCCGATTAACTCATCCATTCACCTATAGACTCGAATTCATTCTCAAAACCCTAATTTCAGTTACAATATCATCAATTCCTTTTCCTCCCGAGCTCAATTAACATCAACCTCAACACAAGTAATCGGTTCCTAATGTTTACCCTAAGCTTCTCTTCGATTTCAACCTCAAAATCATCTTTCATAATCGCCGGAGCGACGAACAGAAGCAGAAGAAGAAAAGAAGAAAGAGGAAGAAGAAAGAAGAATGAAGAAGGAGGAGAAATAACGGGAATTATCTTCTCGATCGATTGGGGATAATACCAACGACAGACGATAAATGAACCCTCCCAATTGATATGGGTAGTCAGGGTTGGTCCAAAGAGAAAAGACTATTTTGCCCTTCATATCTATCCAATGATATCTCCTTCGTCCAGTATCCGATTGGCACGTTCGAGTAGTCCCTTCCACATAACTTTTCGAGATCTATCTAGTGATACTAGTTTTGTATCTAGTTCGTTGTTAGATTAATTCCTATTAATTAACATTCGTGTTAAACTATACGAGATACTATCGGCTAAAACGTCTCTTGACTAGTCTAATAGTGTTGACGAGCTTGAGGGTCCTTAAACTTCGTAACCTTGCTCATGAGCACGTTCATGATGGAATTATTGAGAAAATAATTCTTGATATAGGCCATAAGGTTGAAGTTGAGGGGATGAAAAGTGTTACAAATGGTTAAGGTGTTGGTTGATCTCAGTAAGCTGCTAAAGAGGAGGGTGTGGATTTTTAATACTGCCAAAAAAAAGTTTGGGTTAAGTACCATTTAGAGAAGCAACCCAAGACAATATGTCCCCATTGTTTTGTTCTCGATCATAATGATGAAACTTGTGAAGAGGCAGCATGGGGTATATACATTTATGGTATGACGGAAAAGGAATTTGAAAATATCCAGGAGAAACATGCCCATATGGTTGAAGAAATGTTGCAGAAACAAAAAGAGCTAGGTTAAGCTGCTGGATCAAGTAGAGCATCTAGTGGGACAAATTATGAAAATGATGATAGATCAAACATGAGAAAGAATAAAAAAACAAAGGATGTTTTGATTGAAGATAACTAAATTATGTTGGATAACAACCATGAACAACAAGTGTAGAACCAATATTTGCAGAGGGATGGAATTTATCATATGGGAAATCCTGAGGTGGCTTATAATGCTGAAGACTTGAACATGACAGATGCTGAAAATGGAGGTAGAAGTAAAGGAACCAACCACCAGAACACTGCTGAAATACGAATGGGAACTGCAAATCAGGCTTGCGAGAAACTCTTAATTTCCTCTGAAATTGTTTTCTTTTCAATCAGTTGTTTTAATTCCTCCTTTTTTTTTCTGGATTTATTGGGGTGTTTTTAATAATTATGTGTCTTTGATTTCAATCTATATAACTAAGTTTGTTTGTGACCTAAATTGGGAAAAGATGAAAATCTTGTCTTGGAATTAATGTCCAAGGGTTTGGAAATAAGTAAACATACTAGACAACATCTAGGTGAGTTGATTAGGGCCAATGATCCAGATATTATTTTACTGTGTGAGACAAAAACCATGTCTCAGAAAATGGAGAAATTTACTTACTCTTACAATTATATGAACTACCTTTATGTAAATCCTATAGGAGAGCTTTTTTTTTTTTTGTGGAAGGATGGTATCCATATTGATATTGTTGATATGAATGTTAACTTCATCTTTGTCCTGGTTAATGTAGACTCTAGAAGTGGCCATACCATGCTAAATTATATGTATGGTGCTTAGATGATATATGATGGGATAGGCAATGGATTATCTGGATAACCTAGATACTAGGTACTCTTGTCGTTGGATTATCATAGGTGGTTTAAATTTCATTATTATACTAGAGGAAAAGGTTGGTGGCATTCATATTCCTCAAAGTCACCTTGATGATGTTAAAAACCATTTAGACCATTTGGAGCTCACTGACCTGAGTTACATAGGTAACCCATTTACTTGGAGTAATCATAGATTTAGTGAGGCTATTATTCTTTAAAGGCTTGACAGAGCTCTTATTAACTTTTCTTGGTTTGATTTCTTCCCTAATTTCATAGTTTACCATTTAATTAGTCTAGTCAGTAATCATCCTCATATTCTTCTTGTTACTTCTAGGGAGGAAAATAACACTAGAAGACCTCTAAGATTTAACAGGTGTTGGTTTAGTGATAACATGTGCAAAGACCTAATTGTGGAAAACTGGAAAACCAATGAAAATGGATCAAAAGCTTTCAAACATACTAGATGTTTACACAATGTTAAAGTATCTCTAAGACAATGACATGAATTCCTTTGGTAATTTTCAATATCATATAAATGATATCTAGACACAATTAGATAATATTAGTAACAACATGCATGATGCCACTAGTGTTGCTAATAAGTCTAGGCTGGAAGAATCCTTGAAATACTTGTATATTGTTAGACACGATTATTATATGCAAAGATCTAGGGAAAATTTCCTAAATTTTAATGATAAAAATACTATGTATTTTCATGATAAAGTCAATTTCAAAAAAAAAAAAAGAGAACTCAAATTGAGTGCTTGAAAAGTAGCATAGGAATTTGGCTAACTGACAAAAGCATGATAGCTAATGAACTTAGAGATCATTTTAGCAAAATGAGTAGAACTACTAACCCTCCAAGGGAAAGTAGTTTTTTTTTAATATTCTTATGCCTTGTATTTCTGATGAGGAAAATGAATTTTTGATACATACCCCTATAGATGAGAAGATAAAAGCTATTGTCTGGGAAATTCAACCTTGGGCTAGACATGGCCCTGATGGTTACGAGTTTTTTCCACTCAGGTTACATGCTTAAACAGATGAACCACAATTTTATGTCAGTCATTCCTAAAAACAATGCCCCTAAAACCCCTTACCAAGATGCTTTTTTGTCCTCTAGGCAAATAACAAACAACATTGTGATAGCTCATGAATTAGTTGATACAGTGAGGAAAAACAGAACTAAATTTTGACTCATGGCCATGGAATAAGATATGTCCAAGGATTTTGATAGGATTGAGTGGAAATTTCTAATTGATATCCTCAAAAAACCTTGGGTTTCATAATCATTGGTGCAATCTTATTGGACAATGCATCTCCACAGTGTCAACTTCAATTTTACTCCCTCCGTTCCACTTTAGATGATGTTTTTGGGGTTTTCACGTAGATTATGAAATGAAGAGAGATATGAAGATTTTTCATCTATACCCTTAAAAAAGTCTTCAAATATTAATTGTTATTAGTGCATTTAAAAATAAATTTATAGTTCCAAGACAAAAAGTAAGGGTGTTATTTGGTAGTTTTGTGGAAAAATATGAAAACTTTCAAGTATTGTGGAACAAAAAATCAACCTTAAAACATCATCTAAAATGGAATGGAGGGAGTACTAAGTAGTTGTCCTGGTGAAATCAATTATCCTACAAGGGGTCTTATACAGGGAGACCCTTTGTCCTCTTACTTGTTCATTATTTTCATGGAAGTGTTATCTAAAATGCTTATTGATGCAGAAAGGAGAGGTGATATTCAAGGTATAAAAGTAACTACAACCAGTCCATCTGTAAGTCACTTATTCTTTGCTAATGACTGCCTTGTTTTTACTAAGGCTAGTATCAAGAGTGCTAGGAATATGGAGAGCATGCTAGAAAGATTTAGTAATTTTTCTGGTCAGGCCATAAACTTTGAGAAATATGGGATTTCTTTTAGCCCTAAGACTGAACCTAAAACTTAGTCTCAAATTCTTTTTATTTTGAAAATTAAAAACCTTAGCTTGGCTGACAAGTATTTGGGTGTTCCACTACTTCTTCAAAACAAAATGGAGTCTTTTAAACATCTTGAGGAATCTTGTGTTAAAAGGCTTGATAATTGGCAAGGTAAGTACCTAAATCAACCAGGTAGAACTGTCCTTATTGAATATACTTTAGGCACATTAACTTCCCATCATTTATCTATTTTTCTTATGCTTAAGAAGATGACTAATAAACTTGATTCTATTCAAAGGAGATTTTTCTGGAATAAGAAAAAATCTGCTAAATGGGGGAATATATGTAATTGGGATAATATAGCTAACCCATTAAAATGGGGGGTCTGAATCTTAATACTGCTTTATTAGCTAAGTTAGCATGGAGAATGCTAACTGAACCAGATGCCTTGTGGGTTCAAATCCTCAGGCCTAAATATTTTCCCGATTTCAATCCTCTTCATGCTTTTGTTACTGAAAATGTTTCTTGGGTGTGTAAAGGCATCTGTAGGGGCCTTGAATTGGTAAGAAAGTATTATTGTTGGGAAGTTGGAGATAGTACTTCCATTGAGATATGGAAGGACAGATGGGTCCCCAATAATAATAGTCTTCTTAATAAGAATTTTGCTTCACAATCTATGAAAACAGTTAACCAACTTATTATGCAGGGAACTAATGAATCGAATACAGATGCTCTGCATTGTTTGTTTGATAGTACTATTGTCAATGAAATTTGTAAATTAGAGTCCCTTCCACTGGAAAGGACATTCTCAGATGGGCTCCATCTCACAATGGTAAATTTAGTGTTAAATCATCTTATAAGTGCATCATGCAGGAGGTACATAGCTCTGTAAGTGTATCATTCCCTTGGAAAGCTTTGTGGAGTCTTAATCTTCCTCAAAAGATTAAGCATCATCTATGGAAATGCTTAAATGACTGTGTTTCAGTAAGAAGTAAACTTACTAGGTTTGTTACAGCTATAAATAGTGAGTGTCCTTTTTGCAATCATGAAGTTGAAACCCTCAACCATTTGTTTATTGATTGTGAAGTTACTAAAAGAATTTGGTTTTCCCTTGATGCTAACATTGTAGGGACTAATGCTAATACAAATTTGCATAACTGGATAGCTAATTGGTATCAATCCAGTAATGTATCCATGGAAGAGCATGAGAAATATGTCCAGTTTATTAGTTTTTCTATATGGAAGATATGGAAGTTAAGATGTTCTATAGTGTTTGATAATGGAACAATTCAAATAGCTAGATTTGTGACCCAAATAAATAAGGACACAGCTAAGTGGACTGAAAACTCTAGGAAATGTAGATCAATAAGAACTTTTGTGTATCAGACTAGGGATGTAATTCCTTGGAAACTGCCAGAAAATTGGTTTGATAAAAACCAATTTTGATGATGATTTTTTGAAAGGAAATAATCATATGGGTATAGGACTGATGTTGTTTTTTGCTGCAGGGAAATTTGGAGGTGCTCAATCAGTCTCTGGGATAGCTCATGATGAAGAGAAAGCTGCCGCTCTAGCAGCACTAGCGGCTATAACGTTGGAAAAATCTTCATCTGTTAAAAGACTACATTTGGAGGGAGACTACCAGAATGTAGTTAAAGAAATAAATGGAGAAGTAGAATGTGTTAGATGGACTAATAACTAATAATGTAATTCAAGATTGTCGAAGCCTTTTAGTGAGATTTAGGGATTGGAAGCGCACGTTTGTGCATAGAGAATCAAATGAAGTTGATAATAGCTTAGCTAAGAAAGCTATAATTGATAGAGTAAATCAATGTTGGATGTTAGATTTACAGCTTTGGTTAAAGTCTCTAATCAGAGAAGAACTGAACTTTGTCCTACGTTAAATCTTATTTAATGAAATTTCTTTCTTATTAAAAAAAAATAATTGCTTTGGTTATTCATTTTTGTTTCTATTTTAGCCATTAACAGTGAATTTTTTTTGTATCCTTGAGTTTTGAAAGATCAAAATTACGTGATTGTTGATGGTGGATTTTAGTTCAGGGCTGACAAAAGCTGAAGACATTTGGTCCGAAGAAGCTTAACAAAAGAGATTGGGAGAACAACTAGATACGAACGAGTTGGCCAGAGAAGTTTGTAAACGCCCGCGTCAGGGAATCCCAGTGGAAGAAGAAGTCTAAAAGAGGAAGTCGGTCCCATCAAGGCCCGTGGTCACGCATTCATGGAGGATTACTCACGATTGGTCAGAGTCCCTCCAGGTAGACTTCCCTCATCTCGTCCTTTTATGTTATATATGTCACCATCTCATGCCTACCCAACAATAGTGTAACCATTATATGCTAGGCAGGGGACTTAATGTTGATGGTGGATTTTAGTTCAGGACTAAAGTTGTAAAACCAATTTTTGTGTAAACATCCTGCAGAGGATGCGATTATTTTATAAGTGATGAATACTTCTTTACTTTACTACTTCACCTAGAATGGAGCATGTAGCAACAATCCACCGAATATTCTGTGAATTTTAGCATTATCGATTAATGCATAGAATGCCTTGTATTTCCTGTGATGTTCCTAGCAGAATTCTCATTGTTGGTGCGGCATGATGACTGATTGTTACTCGCAGCAGAGTAGCATGAATATCCAAGTACCAACAATGAGGCACGCATGAAATGCCCGTACAGGCTGTAAACTCTCGGTGTGTTATACTAGCCCAATTGAGCGTCTAGACTGTCCATAACAGTCTAGAAACAATCATGGTCATCCAACTTCACCAACATGATTGGATAGTCCAGATCGAATCCAATATCCCCAAGAAGGTATTGAAACATTCACCGCTGACCCAATGTGGGCCCCGCATGGATGGCCTCCCAAGAGGGATGGCATAGCTTGCCAAACCGCCAAACCAAGCGGAATGGACAAGAATCCCTAAATTAGGGTTTGCGGCATATTACATGTGTTGCAAAACGATCTCAACCATCCATATTTGCAAGCATAGATGGAGGGTGTAGATGTAAATTCAAGGGGCCCAGAGCATGTCAACACGATCACTGTGGGCCCGACTACACACATGACCAATCGGTCAGGACCAACCATGATTGGTTGTCCTAATTCGTGCATGCCAAACCAAGCATGACGCACGGCCGGCAAAACCCTAAATTAGGGTTTGCGGCACCATCCTTGTGTTGCAAAATCATCTCGAGCATCCATCTTCGCAGGCTTGAATGGAAGGCAAAGAATAAACATTAGGGAAGGTCGAACATGCTACCATGACCACCGCGGGCCCGACATCATGACCGACCAATCGACCAAAGCCATCCTTGGTCAGGCACCTCAGTTCATGCGCTCAAACTGGCATGGTCACGCTTTTTAAATCATAAATTGATCTCGACCACTCAACTTCACCAGGAAAATTGAGTGGCTTAGATCACGTTTCCATAGGAAAGTCAGGTATAGGCGTGAATACCCGCCTACCACCTACATGTTGTACCAAACGGCCGAGACCGACCAAGCTTGGTCATCTCAAAATGCGTGCCTTGAAGGTGGCATACCGCCCCCTTTAAGAATCCTTTGCGGCATTGGATTTCTGTCGCAAATCGATCTCTGCCACTCAACTTCACCGGTGAATTCGAGTGGCCTAGATCAAACCTTCGTGGGAAAGTGAAGCATGGACATGGACATCAACATGCCATCTACACGCATGCCTGATCGGTTCTCCATGAAACGTCTCTCATGCTTGGATTCGTCCAAGCTTAAAGAGGATGCTTGTGCACCTCCTAAACCATAATCCAATAGTCGCAGATGTGGGTCGCAAACCATCTCATCCGTCCAACTTCTCCATCTTGGACGGATAGCCTAGAATGGGAATTAGGCGACAAGTGAGGTATCACCGTGATCACCGTCTACCACTCTACCACGCCGTGTGGTCGTCCAAGGGGGGATTCGCTAATGCAGCCTCCAAACCCTCACATGAAATAGGCAGGGCATGATGCTCAACATCGATGCTTTATACATGCCGAATACATTCAATGCATAGCATGCATAGAATACACACGATACTTTACAAGTATCGACTTCCTAAATAACTTAGTTATTTAACTAGCATTACATGCTACCTTCTGTGGGTCCCACGATCCACACTGTCGAGACATCAATCATGTCACAAACTTGGGGATACATACTGGGGTATTGGTTTGGCGGTTTAAAGCTTGTAGCGTGCAATGCTCCATCACAAGAACGTGTCAGGAAGACATGGATGGTTAGTGATGATGGGAGAAGTGGGCAAGACCGATCGTGTAACACTAACACACAACTCCACTACTCCATCACTCCACTACCTCCACTTCCCACGAGAGACGTGAATAAGGCTCAAGTGACTTGTATAAATAGGTTCTCCGCCCTATTTCCAGAACAGATATAAGAGCACAACACAGAAACCAAGTGTTAATACAACACATATTCAAACACCCAGAGCCTGCTTGCATTATTCATAAGCCTGCTTACCTTTTTGTTACAAGTCATAAGAAAGCATACACCTTCACAATCTCAACACCTTCTTTACCTCTCTCCCTAAGATCAACCTTATCTCCTTCACTTTGTGACCGAAACAAGTCTGGAACTTCCATTTCTTGGTTTAGGCCAGAATTGTACAGATTGATCTCTCGAATCAAAAGCACTCACCGCGCAATGCATTTGTTTAGGGTTTAGATTCACTTCTCATCCACACACCCCAAATTACCAAAACCAGCAGAAGTAGTTTGCACCCATAAACAGGTGGTCTATAGCGTGCGGCATACACAAATGCCCGTTTCAAGATAGTGTAATAAGATTAAGGCGGTTAGTAAATGCAAGAAGCAACGGTGAAACGCTCATTCATTATGGGACATCAATTCCATCAAATCCCATCAATACCAGGCATTACCACCTTTTCCCATTTAACTCATCCGTTTCTTTTCTTAAGAGGCCAGAGTACGTTTTTTTTTTGACTTGTATAAGTAGGCTTACCTATTTCCACCAGAGACATGAGTTCTTGGTCAAAGAAAATACCACAGTCATAAAGGGAACTCTTGTTAGCTTTCTCAAATCTCTCACATTCTGATACAAGTCAAGCACTGCTCTTCCATAATTATTCTGGCCTCAACACTCTCTTCGCTTCCCTCCCTAAACCAACCCTTCTCCTCCACTTTGTGACCGAAGCAAGTATGGAACGACCATTTCTTGGTTTAGGTCGGACTTGTACAGTTGATCTCTCGAATCTAAAAAGTACTCCCTTGCAGTACATTATTTCGGGTTTAGATTGTTTCTCACTTTCACACCTACAATTACCAAAGTCAGCAAAAACCATTTTCACCCATACACAATTGGAGACCACAGTGGGAGATTAATCTCTCGGTTGTGAAGTCAATTTCTTCAATACCCAATCCCATTGGTTGATTTCAAGATGGTTGGTCTTAGGATTCAACAAACATTTTCGAATTCCAGTCGAAGTTCTTCCAACGAAGAGGCTCCTCCTTCCAATGGTATATCCGACGGCGCGGCTAGAAGAATCCCAACATTGATCGAGTTGGCACGAGTATATGAGATTCACACAAGGAACATGGACCTGATCAAGGAGACATTAAACGGTATACTCGATCTCCTCATCAAGATGACATCAGATATGAGCGGTTCTCCTGTCGTGGATATTTCTACACTGGGACTGATCATCGCAACGATCCTCCTCAAATTAACAGTTTTACCATGAACCAGAGATCGATGGACCAAGAAGTCGCTTCTCTAGTGGAAAGTTTGTGCGAACTTGATCATTGTCGTAGGCGTCAAAAATAAATTACACTTTCTTACTACTCAAAATATATAATGAAGCAAGGGCAAGAAAGGATCGTTCCCATAGAGAGGACTAATTTGTCAAGTTGTTTCGATTTCCTATAAAAGAACCGGGGGGATTTTCTGATTTTTGTAAAGTAAAACAATATAAAAGCAAATAAAGAAAAGTAAACAAATAAAATAGAAGAGATATTGGTTAAGGATTTCGTTTTCAATCACTAACATGCTCTTGTCATAATAACTAGAATTGATATTTAATCTCTCTTTTATCAATGGCCCTAGAATACCTTGATCGCAAGAATATCCCGCTAATTTCCTCTTGTCATCAACAAACACATTAAAAGATGCGAATATGAATTCTATCTAAGAGAACAACCTAACGTGTAAAAGCACTAATCAAGTTTAATTCCCTAGATGCATTAAGTTCTATGAAATCATGCCAATTAAAGCAATCGAATGTGTAAAAGCACTAATCCGATTTAACAAAGGTTATGGTTCACATATGATCATAAGAATATATCACTACAAGCTATAATCATATTTATGCTACTTGCAATCAGGAATTATCACTTTTGCGTATAATAACCCTAATCTAGCAATAGATATGCATGTGAGTTCTACCAATTTGCAACTTGACAAAACAAACATTCAATCATACATGGCGATATTTCTAGTGAATCATAATCAATAATATTGAGACAAAACTAATATATTGAACAAGGATTCATTTTATGTGAAATCAACTTTATCCATAACCAAAAGAAAACTAGGTACTCATGCTCATAACAAGAATAAAGAGGAGTTTCATATTTCTAAACCCTAGCATACAAACATAGAAGATGTGATAAGAGATTATATTTTTTTCCTCCAAAAGGAGAGGTCCCTAAAATAGATAAGAATTCTCCCTTTTATTCTGTTCACCTAATTTAGATCACACACCCGTCTGCCAAAAACAGTGGCTCAAACATCCCATTGGTGAAGCCTGGTGAAAGAGGTCTCTGGATCACTGAGTCTATTCGGTCGTAACCGATTCCCATACGAGTTTTGACTATTTCTGATCAGTTTCCAGCTGATTCTGGACATTCTTCTCTGCACAGTTTCAACTCCTAACATTCATCTACTATTCTCATTCCTTCCTCAGCCAATTACAAACTCTACTTCAGGCCATACTATCCAACATCCAAAACCACCAATGCTGCAGCTTCCAACATCTCAGTTGTACCCAATTCCAGTCCCAGTGTATCCAAGCAGAAAACTCATTCAAAACTCTAACAAAACCAATACCGAGTTTTACCCATTCTGCCGATCCTTGCAAATGCAGCCGCTTAAACTCTCAGTTCTCCTTCTCAACTGCAATCTCCATGGCCTCAACTGGTTTATATCAACTGCATCTCACCAGCTGCACTTGATACTGTAGTTCCATTTCCTGCTGCTACACTTGCAAATGCTCACCAGATTTTCTGTAGCTCCAACTGCAACATCATCTCATTACCACCATCACTGCCCAGACTGCTCTCCGAACATGCATCTGTAACATAACTAGATGACCGAACACCAACACAACAAACTTGTTCTGCACCACCATGACTTAGCCATTCACTCCACCACTAGCCTATTAGGTCCCTGGAAGTATCAACAACTCATGCTCAGTACCAACTTAACCTTCCAGCAATGCATCAAATCCCTGTTGTCCTTTGTGTCACTTCAACAGCACCACCATAATTAACCGTTGATTACAAATCAAAATCAACCCCACTTGTAATTCTATCACTTCCATCTACAACTCCAAGCATCTATTCAATCTCCATCTGTTGTAATTCGTCTCATCCAACCCTAACTCTTCATCCACCTCTCGCCGATATTTCTGAATTCAAGCTCAACACTCGGCACAACCTGCACTTCTGCAACACAGCCAAGCTGCCATCCATTCCCTGTAGCTACACCAGAAGAACAAACCCATTTTATCCAATTTTACGCCTGCCACTCAGCTTATACCATTGCATCTTATGAGAAAATCACCATCTCCTTAAGCCATACTTCCTATTTTAATTCTAGCCATCAGTTCCATCATGAGCAGAAGCATCCACCAAATCTCACATGTAAACACCAGTAACCTCATTTCCACTGCAAAACCATCTCAGTCCCCTGCAGCACTGAGTTCCAGTTATAGCTCACTTTCCCATAGCACCATGTAAAACAGTCGCTTGTCCTGCATCCTTGTATTGCAGCATCACTAGCAACCAACATCATGCTCAAACACCTGGCCTTTATCACTCCAGTCCTCCCACTGCAGTGAATCCATCTTGAGCACAAATAACCCACAGAAACTTCCATTTATCAGCTCACTGTGAATACCTTGAATCAGATTCACAGTCAGCTACATAACCACCATATCGAATCTGACTTCTATCCCATCACAATCTTCATCTCGAGCTCTCCCTATATAACGGCAGCTCAAACTTAACATCATCAACACCATTCTTTAGTCAACACCTTCACAGTTCCCAGCTCCATTCTTGAACTAATCACAAATTGAACTCCAACCCATCTCTGTACAGCCTCCATACATTCATTTAATATATTTCTTTCCTTTAAGCATGAGTTCTAAATCCCTAAAATCACCCACAATAATCACAACAGCAAGATCGATGTTCCCCATCTTCTTCCTTGATTTACAAACTCAAATCTTCGCCATTAACCACCACAACATTAGCTATTTGTTCTCTAAAACCCCTATCATCTTTCTCACCGATTCTCCCATCATCACAATCACCTATTTCTACATCTGAAATTGTCATAACTTGGGGAAGTAACACGAATGAGAAATTGATTTCTCAAATTCAGGGTTTGGGTGTAATAAAACTGGGATGGAGGTTGGGTGTAATAAAACTAAGAATGATATAAGTATTGTTCCAGTCAATAACGGCTTCCCCAAAGTGACTCTATTTCCAACTGTCAGTTTTGGACGGCTGACAATACAATTTTCTGCTTCATTCTCAGTAAACGTTCGGTTCTGGGAAACTGACAGGATTAATTTCTGATTTTGCTCATAACTTTCTCATACGACATCGGAATGACCTCATTCTTTCGCTTGCGACTTGATGTGTTCCCCTTTTCGCTCCAAATGGACATTTTCTCCTTATTTTTCTCCCAAGAACTCCATTGCACCTAATAAACTCAAACTCGCACATAAGATATATAATTTACTTGAAAACTCGCTAAGAAAGCATAAATACTAGATATAAAATTAGGTGTTTATCACATCTATCAAATTCCCCCACACTTATACTTTGCTAGTCCTCGAGCAAATCAAACAAAAATAATTCTAAAACATACATACAACTCCATGTCATCGAGATTACGGTTACTTTTAGCATAACTAACGAGCCTTTAAACCCCTAGGTGTCCCTAATGGACGAGTTTTAGTCTCGTGAAGGTTTACAAGAGGTCTACCTACAAAACCTATATTTCCAACTCCATCTACATGTGACAAATATATGAACGAATCCAAAATGGCTATTGGAGGAGGTACCCTGATGCGAATCCAGATTAATAAATATGTAAATTAAGCTCTACTCAGAAAGTTGAACAAACCACAATACTCGGAATCTGACTAACCACAATCACACATAAATAGATTAAGAAGATGGATATAGAGATAGATGTTTGCGAATGTTGACTAAGTGATCGGTATTTCCCATATCTGTCTGAAGGTCACCGCCAAGATGAACCTATGCATCCTATTGGATTGATCTACTGGTCTGAATTCTAGTGTCAACACACTGGAATATACAAGGGAACCAGCGATCAACAAACTTAACTCTACATCAACTCAACTGGCTTATACAAGAAAACCAGGAGTCGACTTTATTCAACACAATAATAAAAAAAATTCCTTTTTCTTTTTCACTTTTTCACTTTTTTTTTTTTAATTTGACAACATGATTGGATCTTTTGGATCCAAGCGCATGATTCTTGTCAGCAGATTACATGATAGTTCCCTTGGATCCTGCGTTCCACGCTTGTTTAGGTGACGCAGACAGGGAGAACACGCACATATTGTTATCCAAGTGTCATTTTTATTCCGATTGGTCTAATTGGTCGGTTTTTTATTTTTTTTTAGTAACTCAATCACTCTATTTCATCCCAGCAGTAATAACAATTCGATGTTTAGTGACCCACCAAATCACTTAGATAACAATAGATAAATATGGAAAAATAAAAATAGAACGTGATATGGTGATATTCCGAGATATGGTAACAACTATCATATTATTTCTAACACTTTAATAATTCTTTCCATTTAGTTAATGGGTTCCTCAACTCCCGCAGCCAAGATGGTTCCATCCATTTAGATTGATAGTGTCATCCTAAAGGCACATATTTCTAGGTTTCGGAGTTTATAAAGCAAAAAATTTCATCATTTTTTTTTTTATAAACACAAGGGAAAACTAACAAGGCTAAAAACTCTATATGAGAACACTCCCCCACACTTAAACTTTACATTGTCCTCAATGTAAAATTTAGTCATTCAAAGTAAAGTTCAAGGTGGGAAATTCATAATGTGATATATATACACAATAAGAAAAATAAAATGCATGATAAAAACGGATACTCCAACTCATAGTTATTTCTGAACAATAGAGAATAAAAACTAAACAAGCTATTTAGTTTGCATCTAATCCCAACTCAACCAATATATACACCTCAACGTTAAGAAAAAATTCCATCTACTTAGAAAGGCTAGTGTTTATTCTAAATTGTTCAAAAATCTCTAAAGGTTGGAGTTTTGATATGCAAATATCCAAAATAAGAAAATAAAGATAAAAGACTGAAAAAATAAATAAAAAGATAGAGATAGATACACAAAACCGGTGGGTTGCCTCCTATTTAGCGCTTAGTTTAAAGTCGTCAGCCCGACTTGCAAGACGAATTCCCCATACACCAATAATCGGAAAAGTTGGGGATCCTTCCATAGAACCTGTTTTGCAAACACTAGCTACACACAAATATTAGTATTATAAAACAGAAATGAATCTATGAACCGATAAAAGTTTCCCCCACACTTATTCTTGTCCATACTTGGAAGTGTATAAAGAACATAGAAGTCAGGTACTTCCATGGTTTCTTGTTCCAAAACCTGCATAGTATGAGAATCAAGTTTCTCTAATAGAGGAAATCGAGAAACAAAGTCATTCAACAATATTCTCGAAGCACATACATTCAAACCAATAAGAGGTAAAGGAGAAGAAACAATATGCAAAGGGTTAGACAAACCTTGCACAATCTCTTGTAGCACGGAATCCTTTTCATCCTTGAAAAACTCAAGCGAATTATTCACCTCTTGTATATCATGGTCCTCTATCAAACCTTGCAACCATTCTTCGTCTTTATGCCTTAACCAAAGTCTCAACATCAACATCTTCATTACAATACTTTGCAAGCTCAATTGGGTCTTCCACAATATTGGTCATAACAGTCACATTCTCAACATACTCCTCTTCATTATAAGGCACATACTCGACTGCGGATTCAAGTCTCACCATAAGGAACTTTTTTAGAACACTCATTGCATCATCCTCAAGATCTACCTTTTGAATAGGTTCTTGATCGTTATAAATATCAATGCTTGAGTAAGCTACACTAGTGTCATCATATTCCTTTTAAACTTCACCTTGATCGCAAAAAGACTCCATTGTACACTCCTCGGGGATGTCACCATAAATTGGTTCAAGCGATGTATTTTCATAGTCATCGTCACTAACATAGTTAACATAAGATTGGATACCACTTCCCAAAGATTGGTCTTTCACATAATTTTGCATGTCCTCTTTGTATTCTTTAATGCCTTGTCTTAAATTGGAAACACCTTTTTGAATCTCTTGGAGTGATCCATCCAAATTTTAAAAATAGTATTCCATTTGTTGGTAAAACTCATTCGACAAGGAAAAAGTAGAGTTACTTACTTCAGTATTTCTAGGCCAATTATCTTCCCTTTGAATGGGTGAATGAACATAACTACGATCAGAAATTGGGCCAAACATACTATGAGCAGATTTGGTCGATGAAATTGGTTCCACGCTTGGTTGTATACAAACTGACTCCATGCCCACCATGAATTGTTGCATCTCATCTACCAAACTCGGAGAAATATGAATAGAAGTACAACTAGTCTCCACTCCTTGTGGTTGCTCACTTACATACCTACCATAAGAAGGTTGATATGTATGAGAATAACTCAAAGGGTACTTGGAATATTGACCATAACCAAAGGATTGGTTTTGATTGTACTCCCCATAAGGGTGATAGTTGTCATGTTGTTGAGGTTGAAAGCCATATTGATTGCTCCAATATGCTCCTTCCATGAGAAACAAGTACCTGAAATAAGATTCTTAAACCAAGGTTAAAAACTAGAAAATAAAACAAAAACAAAACTAAAAACAAAAAAATAAGAAACCAAAAACCAAAAACAAGTGACAACCGCTGCCTCCCCGGCAATGGCGCCAAAATTTGATCGCTGTCGTAGGCGTCAAAAATAAATTACACTTTCTTATTACTCAAAATATATAATGAAGCAAGGGCAAGAAAGGATCGTTTCCACAGAGAGGACTATGTTCTCAAGTTGTTTCGATTTCCTATAAAAGAACCGGGGGGATTTTCTGATTTTTGTAAAGTAAAACAATATAAAAGAAAATAAAGAAAAGTAAACAAATAAAATAGAAGAGATATTGATTAAGGATGTCGTTTTCAATCACTAACATGCTCTTGTCATAATAACTAGAATTGATATTTAATCTCTGTTTTATCAGTGGCCCTAGAATACCTTTATCGCAAGAATATCCCGCTAATTTCCTCTTGTCATCAACAAACACATTAAAAGATGCGAGTATGAATTCTATCTAAGAGAACAACCTAACGTGTAAAATCACTAATCAAGTTTAATTCCCTAGATGCATTAAGTTCTATGAAATCAGGCCAATCAAAGCAATGGAACGTATAAAAGCACTAATCCAATTTAACAAAGGTTATGGTTCACATATGATCATAAGAATACATCACTACAAGCTATAATCATATTTATGCTACTTGCAATCAGGAATTATCACTTTTGCGTATAATAACCCTAATCTAGCAATAGATATGCATGTGAGTTCTACCAATTTGTAACTTGACAAAAAAAAAACATTCAATCATACATGGCGATATTTCTAGTGAATCATCATCGATAATATTGAGACAAAACTAATATATTGAACAAGGATTCATGTTATGTGAAATCAACTTTATCCATAACCAAAAGAAAACTAGGTACTCATGCTCATAAAAAGAATAAAGAGGAGTTTCATGTTTCTAAACCCTAGCATAAAAACGTAGAAGATGTGATAAGAGATTAGATTTTTTCCTCCAAAATGAGAGGTCCCTAAGATAGATAAGAAGTCTCCCTTTTATTCTGTTCATCTAATTTATATCACATACCCGTCTGCCAAAAATCAGTGGCTCAAACAGCCCATTAGTGAAGCCCAGTAAAAGATGTCTCTGGATCACTGAGTCAACTCGGTCGTAACCGATTCCCAGACGAGTTTTGACTGTTTCTGATCAGTTTCCAGCCGATTCTGTCCATTCTTCTCTGCACATTTTCAACTCCTAACATTCATCTACTATTCCCATTCCTTCCTCAGCCAATTATAAACTCTACTTCAGGCCATACTATTCACAATCCAAAACCACCAATGCTGCTGCTTCCAACATCTCAGTTGTACCCAATTCGAGTCCCATTGTATCCAAGCAGAAAACTCATTCTGAACTCTAAGAAAACATATACCGAGTTTTACCCATTTTTCCGATCCTTGCAAATGCAGCCGCTTGCACTCTCAGTTCTCCTGCTCAACTGCAATCTTCATGGCCTCAACTGGTTTATATCCACTGCATATCACTAGCTACACTTGCAACTGCAGTTCCATTTCCAGCTGCTACACTTGCAACTTCTCACCAGATTTTCTGTAGCTCCAACTGCAACATCATATCATTACCACCATCACTGCCCAGACTGCTCTCCGAACATGCATCTGTAATATAGCTAGCTGACTGAACACCAACACAGCATACTTGTTATGCACCACCATGACTCAGCCATTCACTCCACCACTAGCCCATTAGGTCCCTTGAAGTATCAAAAAATTCATACTCAGTACCAACTTAACCTTCCGACAATGCATCAAATCCCTGTTGTCCTTTGTGTCACTTCAATAGCACCACCATAATTAACCGTTGATTACAAATCGAAATCAACCCCACTAGTAATTATATCAATGACATATACAACTCCAAGCATCTCTTCAATATCCATCTGTTGTAATTCGACTCATCCAACCCTAACTCTTCATCCACCTCTCGCCAATATTTCAGAATTCAAGCTCAACACTCGGCACAACCTGCACTTCTGCAACACAGCCAAGATTCCAGCCATTCCCTGTAGCTATACCAGAAGAACAAACCCATTATATCCAATTTCACGCCTGCCACTCATCTTACACCATTGCATCTGATGAGAAAATCACCATCTCCTTAAGTTATACTTCCCATTTCAATTCTAGCCATCAGTTCCATCATGAGCAGCAGCATCCACCAAATATCACCTGTAAACACTAGCAACCTCATTTCCACTGCAAAACCATCTCAGTCCCATGCAGCACTGAGTTCCAGTTACAGCTCACTTTCCCATAGCACCATGTGAAACAGTCTCTTGTCCTTCCTCCTTGCATTGCAGCATCACTAGCAACCAACATCAAGCTCAAACACCTTCCCTTTATCACTCCAGTCCTCCCACTGCAGCGAATCCATCTTGAGCACAAATAACCCACAGAAACTGCTATTTATCAGCTCACTGTGAATACCTTGAATCATCTTCACAGTCAGCTACATAACCACCATATCAAATCTGACTTCTATCCCATCACAATCTTCATCTCCGGCTCTCCCTATATAACGGCAGCTCAAACTTAACATCATCAACACCATTCTTTAGTCAACACCTTCACAGTTCCCAGCTCCATTCTTGAACTAATCACAAATTGAACTCCAACCAATCTCTGTACAGCCTCCATACATTCATTTAATCCCTTTCTCGCATTTGAACATGAGTTCTAAATCCCTAAAATCACCCACAATAATCACAGCAGCAAGATCGATCTTCCCCATCTTCTTCCTTGATTTAAAAACTCAAATCTTCGCCATTAACCACCACAACATCAGATGGCTGTTCTCTAAAACCCTTCTCATCTTTCTCACCGATTCGCCAATCATCACAATCACCTATTTCTGCATCTGAAATTGTCATAACTTGGAGAAGTAACACGAATGCGAAATTGATTTCTCAAATTCAGGGTTTGGGTGTAATAAAACTGGGATGGAGGTTGGGTGTAGTAAAACTAAGAATGATATAAGCACCGTTCCAGTCGATAAAGGATTCCCCAAAGTGACTCTATTTCCAACTGTCAGTTTTGGACGACTGAAAATATAATTTTCTGCTTCATTCTCAGTAAACGTTCTGTTCTGGGAAACTGACAGGCTTAATTTCTGATTTTTCTCATAACTTTATCATACGACATCGGAATGACCTCATTCTTTCTCCTGCGACTTGATGTGTTCTCCTTTTCGATCCAAATGGACATTTTCTCCTTATTTTTCTCCCAAGGACTCCATTGCACATAATAAACTCAAACTCACACATAAGATACATAATTTATATGAAAACTCGCAAGAAAGCATATATACTAGATATAAAATTAGGTGTTTATCACATCTATCAGAACTTTTGCACCTCTCGAAGAACCAGCGGACGGAGACGTTTGTTGAAATCAACCAGATAGCCTTAGACGAACAATTAACTCCTTTACGCCCAGAAGCCTCCAAAACGTCGGATATGTCTATGAATAATGTTACAATTACAGAAGAATATATGTTAGCGGAAGAGGGTCAAAACCGGTCCCTGCACACGTTACTGCACGCATCAAGGATTCATAGTTCAAGAGGGCCCTCGCCGACACAGGAGCGTCTTCGAACGTGATTACCCTCAATAAACTCGGGACGACCAAGGTTCGCCGAAGCAAGATCGTGCAACATCCTACCCCGATGACATATTTTAAAGGAAACCAATCCAATCCGTACGGGTACATCAGTCTGAATTTATCTGTATGACCTGTCCAGTCTAAAGTTGATCGATGTCGTATGCGTCAAAAATAATTTACACTTTCTTACTACTCAAAATATAAATATAGAAAGGGCAAGAAAGGATCGATCCCACAGAGAGGTCTAGGTTGTCTCGTTGTTTCGGTTTCCTATATAAATAACACCGGGGTTTTTATGATTTTTATATACTAAAATAAAATAAAAGCAAATAAAGGAATAAGCAAACAAATCAAATAGAAGAGATATTGGTTAAGGATTTCGTTTTCATTCACTAACATGCTTTTCACAATAACTAGAATTGATTTTTAATCTCAACTTTTATCAAAAGCCCTAGGATAACTTGATTGCAAGAATATCCCTCTAATCTCCTTTTGTCATCAACAAACACATTAAAAGATGCGAGTATGATTTCTATCTAAAAGAACAACCTAACGTGTAAAAGCACTAATCAAGTTTAATTCCTTAGATGCATTAAGTTCTATGAAATCAGGACAATCAAAGCAATTGAACGTGGAAAGCGCACTAATTCAATTTAACAAAGGTTACGATTCACATATGATCATAAGAATATATCACTACAAACTATAGTCATATTTATGCTAATTGTATTCAAGGATTATCACTTTTACGTATAATAAACCCTAAACTAGCAATAGATGTGATTAGAAGTTCTGCCAATTTGCAACTCGACAAAACAATCAATCAAATCATGTAACTATATTTTCAGAGAATTGTAAACGATAAATATGAGACAAAACTAATATATTGAATCAAAGAATCATGCTTTGTGAAATCCAACTATTCCATAACCAATAATAAAATTAAGTACTCATGTTAATGGAGTTCATAACAAGAATAAAGAGAAACCCTATCATGTTCACAAACCCTAGAAACAAAAGTAGAAGAAGATATAAGATATTTTGTGTTTTGAGAAAAGTCTTCTCTTTTATAGCTCTTCTTGTTCCAATTAAGTCTAGTCTTCAAAGTCCAAAAGATAGAAGTCCACCAAGCCCACAAGTGAGAGAAACCCGTGTAGAAATTCTGTCCCAAGAACGCTCGACGGAAAAATGGTTTTTTGGCCGGAAATTGGCCGGAATTGGGTACCGGAGAGTCGCCGCCGGCAACCTGAAAATTCTGTCCGTCGGGAGAATATTTGACGGAATATTCCGTCAGTCCACCGTTAGAGGTAACCGTTGACTTAACGGTCATCTGTTAGTCAACATGGTCAAGGGAAGTCATTGAGTCAGAACCGAGTCAGTAGCTGAGTCAAAGCTAACTCGGCTGAGTTGTTGCATTTGTGCAGTCACAGTTGTTGCACAGCCTAGATGGATGTATCCTGCTTCATTACCAGTACCCATTTCAACCTGTAACTGCACAATCTATTGCACCATCAGCTCTTCAGGCCACCAGTTCATTGCAGCATCACCATTCTCTTGCAGTTCATACAACCAGCTGCAATTCTGCAATTCCATTAGCATCTCCACAAACCCATTAGCTCAATGACTGCAATACCAACATTCCTTGCTATTCATTCCGTGCAATTTTTCAACAGCACCACCACCAACTACCTGCAATTATTGCAGTGCCAACTCGCAATTAACAGTCCAGCAACACAGCTTATCACCACCTGCAAAGCCACAACAAGAACACCTGCAACAAGACTATAACAGTTCAAGCTCAATTCATCAAGCTACAACACAACCTCAAAGGTTCAACAACATCATAAATCCCCAGTTTCAACTGAGAATCATTGCTAGCTCCTTCTTGACCTAGTCATTCAACAGTATCACTTCACACCCTCATCTCCAATTCACCAAGTCCTTCATTCTTCCAAAGCCACTCCACTTTCTGTAGCTTCTTGCACAACTGCTCTATCTCAACACCACCAGTGTACTCAATACACTCAGACCTAGTTCATATGCTTCTCATTTCTAAGACGAGACTTAGCTCTTTCACCCCCAATGTATAGCACAAGCACCATGCATATGAACTGCAACCTCACCAGACTTCAGATCTTCACAAGCCTCTTCTCAGCTGACTGAACCCCATGATAATCACCATCTCCAACTAAAATCTCTTGAAGCTGCATCTCCTCATTCTTCCAGCTGCCTACCACTCATTCAATCACCACCACCATATGGCTCAAACCCATTCAACTGAGTCTTCAAATTCATCTTAATACCCATGAAAATCAACCTCATCTAACCCTGATTTCTGCTATATCTGCTCATGACTCAAATTGAGTCATACCCATCAAAACAGTATCAACTCTGTTGCAGTCTTGAAATCAAAGATGAACCCATAGTCCCATTTTATCAACAAACCATTATCAAATCAACTCCACTGCCTTGTCAACCATGTGCATCTTTGAATCAATCTCAGAACTCAATTGTTTGCCACATCTTGTTCTTCTCCTGAGATTCAGTTTCAGTCCTCCCTTCTCTTCCTTGTATTTCGAATTCCACCGAACAACCATTCTTCATTTATGAAATTCATCAGATCTTTAACAGTATCCATCACAACTTAACCAAATTTAATTCGGTTTCGAAATCACACAGGAACCCATCTTATTTCTCTCATCTTCTTGTTTTGCCTTCGATATTCTCCCTGACCAACAACAACCTTCCTAATCGTCTTCAATTATCGATCTGAATCTTCAATCCAACAACAGAACCCATTGCTTCTTGACCTCAAACCCTCAACAATTTCATCGAAACCTGATTTGTGGAACTCTCAGACTTTCAATTCAATCATCAATTGACCTCTACCAGAAGTAGCCACCATCACTGCCTTTGAATCTTCTCAATTCTCTCTCGTAAAATAGCAGAGCAGCAGCTGCTGCGTTTTCTCTTCTCAATTTCAGTGAATGGGAGACAATGATTGTGAGAAGATTACCTTCTCGATTTAGGGTTGGTTTAAAATTGGGGCGGATTGTTACACCCCAGGATATTTACACCCACTCATGATTGATAAGGGATATCTCAACTGACAGCCCCTAACCACAGCTAGACTGTATTTAGTGCTCCTCTAAATATAGTTGTTCCTTAACCTTGGCTGGGCTCTAGATAGTGTCCTCCCCTGAAATGACAGATTCGCTCTTTTGCCCAAATTTGGATGATTCCTTCTTCTTTTCCTCCGTGCAACTCCAAAACACCTAATAACTCAAATTCACACATAAGATACATAATTCACCCGAAAAAAATGCAAAGAAATCATAAATACTAAATATAAAATAAGGTGTTTTAGACACCTATCAAATTCCCCCACACTTAGACTTTGCTAGTCCTCGAGCAAATCAAACAAAACAAAAACAAATACATACAACTCCGTTTCGTCGAGGCTACGGTTAATTTTAGCATAAATAACAAGCCTTTAAACCCCTATGTGTCCCTAGTGGACGAGTTATAGTCTCGTGAAGGTTTACTAGAGATATACCTATAAAACCTATATTTCCAACTCCGTCTATTTGTGACAAATCAATGAACGAATCCAAAATGACTACAGGAGGAAGTACCTTGCACAAATTCAGTTCATATTCAAGTAAATAAATCTCTAATTAGATAGTCGAACAAGCCACAATACTCGGAAACTAACAAACCACAATCACAATGAAAAGATTAAGAAGATGAATATAGATGTAGATGTTGGCGAATGTTCACAAGTGATCGATGTTTCCCATATCTGTCTGAAGGTCACTGCTAAGATGAACCTATGCCCTACTGGATTGAGCTACTGGTTTGAATTCTACATCAACTCACTAGCATATACAAGGGAACCAGGAGTGACTTTATTCAACCAATATAATACTTTTCTATTCTTTTTCACTTTTTTTTTAATTTTTTTTAATTTTTTTTTATAGACAGCATGATTAGATCTTTTGGATCCAAGCGCATGCTTCTTGTCAGCAAGAATGTGATAGTTGCCTTGGATCCTGCATTCCACGCTTGTTTAGACGACGGAGACAGGGACAACGTTTCACACATACTGCTATTCCCAAGTGTATTTTTTATTCTGTTTGGTCTAATTGGTCGGTCTTTTTTTTTTTTTTTTTTTTTTTAGTAACTTAATCACTCTATTTCATCCTAGTAGTAATAACACATCGATGTTTAGTGACCCACCAAAACACTTAGAGAAATAGATAAATATGGAAAAATAAAAAATAGAATGCGATATGGTGATATTCTGAGATATGGTAACAACTATCATGTTAATTGTGATTTATGAGCTATGTTCGTCCCTTTTAGTTAATTGGTTCCTCAACTCCTGTAATCAAAATGGTTCCATCCACGAATGGTGTCATCCTAAAGGCACAAGTTTCTAGATTTCGGAGTTCAAAAAACACAAATTTTTTCTTGGTTTTTTTTTTAAATTCATAAAACAAACTAAAACAAACTATACAAACATATAAATGCTCCCCCACACTTAAACTTCACATTGTCCTCAACGTGTAAAACCGAAATTTCTGAATTCTGACGTAACAGAAAATAAAACGCAAAAACTGTGCAAATTGATAAGAAATTTGGAAAAACTCCATTTCACAAAAGTTGTTCACCTACGTGTTTTATACACAGTGTCAAAATTTCACAGTGTTTTGATAAACGGTATGAGAGTTATGGTCTCTGGACTGAACTACGTGCAGTCTGAAATTTCCTGACAAAAAGGTATTCATCATAATTCTCTTCTAAGATAGATTATGGACTTAATGAAATTAAAAATGGAGATGCAAATATGATATGAAAACAATAAAAAATAAATAAACGAAACAAAAATAAAATAAAAAGCAAAAGGATAAGAGATACAAAACCGGTGGGTTGCCTCCCACTTAGCGCTTGTTTTAAAGTCGACGGCCCGACTTAGCTTCTTGAAAGATTCATTCCCCATATATTAGCAATCTGAAAATTTGGGGATCCACCCATAGCACCTGTTTTTCAAACACTAGCTTCACACAAATATTAGTAATATAAAACAGAAATGAAGCGATGAACCGATAAAAGCTTCCCCCACACTTATTATTGTCCACACTTGGAAGTGTATAAAGAATATAGGAGTCGGGTACTTCCATGGTTTCTTGTTCACAAACCTGCATAGTATGAGAATCAAGTATCTCTAATGGCGGATATCGAGAAATAAAATCATTCAACAATGTTCTCGAAGCACATATATTCAAACCAATAAGAGGTAAAGGAGAAGAATCAATATGCAAAGGGTTAGACAAACCTCTCACAATATCTTGTAGCACAGAATCCTTTTCATCCTTGAAAAATTCAAGTGAACTATTCACCTCTTGTATATCATGGTCCTCTATCAAACCTTGCAACCATTCTTCGTCTGTTTCTGCCATAACCAAAATCTCGGCATAAACATCATCACTACAATCATTCACAAGTTCAATTGGGTCTTCCATAATATTGGTCATAACGGTCTCATTCTCAACATACTCCTCTTCATTAGACTCAAACCATGTTTCAAAATCTTGTAAAACACTAGTTTCATCATACTCATGTACCTTTTGAATAGGTTCTTGATCATTATAAATATCAAGGATTGAGTCAACTACACTAATTTCATCCAATATCTCCAAAGGTTGGTCCTTTTCTACTTCACCTTGATTGCAAAGAGACTCCATTGTACACTCCTCGGGGATGTCACCATAAATTGGTTCAAGCGACGTACGTTCATAGTCATCGTCACTGTCATAAGATTGGCTACCACTTCCCAAAGATTGGTCTTTCGCAGAATTGTGCATGTCCTCTTTGTATTCTATAATGCCTTGTCTTAAATATGAAACACTTTGTTGAAGCTCTTGGAGTGATCCATCCAAGTTCCGAAAATAGCATTCCATTTGTTGGTAAAACTCATTCGACATAGACAAAGTAGAATCACTTACCTCAGTATTGCTAGGCCAATTATCTTCCCTTTGAATGGGTGAATGATCATAACTACGATCATAAATTGGACTAAACATACTATTAGCACATTCGGTCGATGAAAGTTTTTCCATGCTTGGTTGTCTACAAATTGACTCCATGCTGGCCATAAATCGTTGCATCTCATCTACCAAACTTGAAGAAAAATAAAGAGAATCACAACTATCATCCCCTCTTTGTGGTTGCTCACTTACATAACCACCATAAGAAGGTTGGTATGTATGAGAATAACTCAAAGGGTACGTGGAGTATTGATCATAACCAAAGGATTGGTTTTGATTGTACTCCCCATAAGGGTGATAGTTGTCATAGTGTTGTTGAGGTTCATAACCGTATCCATTGTTCCAATATGCTCCGTCCATAATAGGCACCTGAAATACGATTCTCAAAACTATGTCAAAATCAGAAAATAAGAAAAACAAAAAACAAAAATAAGAAACCAAAAACAAGTGACAACCGTTGCCTCCCCGGCAGCGGCGCCAAAATTTGATCGTTGTCGTATGCGTCAAAAATAATTTACACTTTCTTACTACTCAAAATATAAATATAGCAAGGGCAAGAAAGGATCGATCCCACAGAGAGGTCTAGGTTGTCTCGTTGTTTCGGTTTCCTATATAAATAACACCGGGGGTTTTCTGATTTTTATATACTAAAATAAAATAAAAGAAAATAAAGGAATAAGCAAACAAATCAAATAGAAGAGATATTGGTTAAGGATTTCGTTTTCATTCACTAACATGCTTTTCACAATAACTAGAATTGATTTTTAATCTCAACTTTTATCAAAAGCCCTA
This sequence comes from Papaver bracteatum, assembly GCA_023529315.1. NCBI lineage: Eukaryota > Viridiplantae > Streptophyta > Magnoliopsida > Ranunculales > Papaveraceae > Papaver > Papaver bracteatum. Next base: position 409,163 of record JAJJWX010005105.1, read on the forward strand.
GGATACCTTGATCGCAAGAATCTCCCGCTAATCTCCTTTTGTCATCAACAAACACATTAAAAGATGAGAGTATGAGTTCTATCTAAAATAACAACCTAACGTGTAAAATCACTAATCAAGTTTAATTCCCTAGATGCATTAAGTTCTATGAAATCAGGCCAATCAAAGCAATTGAACGTGGAAAGCGCACTAATTCAATTTAACAAAGGTTACGATTCACATATGATCATAAGAATATATCACTACAAACTATAATCATATTTATGCTACTTGTATTCAAGGATTATCACTTTTACGTATAATAAACCCTAAACTAGCAATAGATGTGATTAGAAGTTCTACCAATTTGCAACTCAACAAAACAATCAATCAAATCATGTAACTATATTTTCAGAGAATTGTAAACGATAAATATGAGACAAAACTAATATATTAAATCAAAGAATCATGCTTTGTGAAATCCAACTATTCCATAACCAATAATAAAATTAAGTACTCATGTTAATGGAGTTCATAACAAGAAGAAAGAGAAACCCTATCATGTTCACAAACCCTAGAAACAAAAGTAGAAGAAGATATAAGATATTTTGTGTTTTGAGAAAAGTCTTCTCTTTTATAGCTCTTCTTGTTCCAATTAGGTCTAGTCTTCAAAGTCCAAAAGATAGAAGTCCACCAAGACCACAAGTGAGAGAAACCCGTGTAGAAATTCTATCCCAAAAATTTTCACTGGAAAACTGGGTTTTTGGCCGGAATTCGGTACCGGAGAGTCGCCACCGGTAACCTGAAAATTTTGTCCATCGGGAGAATATTCGACGGAATATTCCGTCAGTCCACCGTTAGAGGTAACCGTTGACTTAACGGTCATCTGTTAGTCAACATGGTCAAGGGAAGTCATTGAGTCAGAACCGAGTCAGTAGCTTAGTCAAAGCTAACTCGGCTGAGTTGTTGCATTTGTGCAGTCACAGTTGTTGCACAGCCCAGATGGATGTATCCTGCTTCATTACCAGTACCCATTTCAACCTGTAACTTCACAATCTATTACACCATCAGCTCTTCAGGCCACTAGTTCATTGCAGCATCACCATTCTCTTGCAGTTCATACAAGCAGCTTCAATTCTGCAATTCCATTAGCATCTCCACAAACCCATTAGCTCAATGACTGCAATACCAACATTCCTTGCTATTCATTCCGTGCAATGTTTCAACAGCACCACCACCAACTACCTGCAATCATTGCAGTATCAACTCGCAATTAATAGTCCAGCAACACAGCTTATCACCACCTGCAAAGCCACAACAAGAACACCTGATACAAGACTATAACAGTTCAAGCTCAATTCATCAAGCTACAGCACAACCTCAAAGGTTCAACAGCATCAGAAATACCTAGTTTCAGCTGAGAATCATTACTAGATCCTTCTTAACCTAGCCATTCAACAGTATCACTTCACACCCTCATCTCTAATTCACCAAGTCCTTCATTCTTCCCAAGCCACTCCACTTTCTGTAGCTTCTTGCACAACTGCTCTATCTCAACACCACCAGTGTACTCAATACACTCAGACCTAGTTCATCTGCTTCTCATTTCTAAGACAATACTTAGCTCTTTCACCCCCAATGCAAAGCACAAGCACCCTGCATCTGAACTGCAACCTCACCAGACTTCAGATCTTCACAAGCCTCTTCTCAGCTGACTGTACCCCATGATAATCACCAGCTCCAACTAAAATTTCTTGAAGCTGCATCTCCTCATTCTTCCAGCTTCCTACCACTCATTCAATCACCACCACCATATGGCTCAAACCCATTCATCTGAGTCTTCAAATTCATCTTTATACCCATGAAAATCAACCTCTTCTAACCCTGATTTCTGTTATATCTGCGCATGACTCAAATTGAGTCATACCCATCAAAACAGTATCAACTCTGTTGTTGTCTTGAAATCAAAGATGAACCCATAGTCCCATTTTAGCAACAAACCCTTATCAAATCAACTCCACTGCCTTGTCAACCATGTGCATCTTTGAATCACTCTCAGAACTTAATTTTTTTTCAAATCTTGTTCTTCTCCTGAGATTCAGTTTCAGTCCTCCCTTCTCTTCCTTGTATTTCGAATTCCACCAAACAACCATTCTTCATTTCTGAAATTCATCAGATCTTTAACAGTAGCCATCACAACTTAACCAAATTTAATCCGGTTTCGAAATCACACAGGAATCCATCTTATTTCTCCCATCTTCTTTTTTTTTCCTTCGATCTTCTCCCTGACCAACAGCAACCTTCCTAATCGTCTTCAATTATCGATCTGAATCTTCAATCCAACAATAGAACCCATTGCTTCTTGACCTCAAACCCTCAACAATTCCATCGAACCCTGATTTGTGGAACTCTCAGACTTTCAATTCAATCATCAATTGACCTCTACCAGAAATAGCCACCATCACTGCCTTTGAATCTTCTCATTTCTCTCTCGGACAACAACAGAGCAGCAGCTGCTGCGTTTTCTCTTCTCAATTTCAGTAAACGGGAGACAATGATTGTGAGAAGATTACCTTCTCGATTTAGGGTTGGTTTGCAATTGGGGCGGATTGTTACACCCCAGGATATTTACACCCACTCATGATTGATAAGGGATATCTCAACTGACAGCCCCTAACCACAGCTAGACTGTATTTAGTGCTCCTCTAAATATAGTTTTTCCTTAACCTTGGCTGGGCTCTAGATAGTGTCCTCCCCTGAAATGACAGATTCTCCCTTTTGCCCAAATTTGGATGATTCCTTCTTCTTTTCCTCCGTGCGACTCCAAAACACTTAATAACTCAAATTCACACATAAGATACATAATTCACTCAAAAAAATAGCAAAGAAAGCATAAATACTAAATATAAAATAAGGTGTTTTAGACACCTATCAAAAGTGAAATTCAAAGTCATAGAAAAGGAGCAGGACTACCACATGATATTGGGGAGACCGTGGCTTCATGACAATAGGGTTGTCCCTTCAACATATCACCAGTGTTTATAGATTATGCTGAATAAGGAAGTCGTTCGCATCCCTGCATCGTTTTCTCCTTACGCACCAATCTGCGGCGTAGAGTTGTTTGAGCCAAAATAAACTCCGCGGGGAGAATCAAGGAAAGTTCATTGCATCCCACTCCCCATGTGGGCATCGTTCCAGGAGGAAGACCGACTTTCATTATTGAAGGCTAAGCCCCATGACATGTCAGAACTTCTTTCTTTGTCTGGTGAAGCTACAACTCATATTCACACTAAAAGAGGGAGAACTTTTGTGGCAAGCCGTGATCATAAAGGAAAGACCGTGTACCGACACCGCTGTTAGCAATTAGCAGGGGAGGCTACTACCCAGCCTCTCCATCCAATGGAATGCTACAATAACGAAGAGCCGCAAGAAGAGGTATTGGACGCTCCATGACAGCTGCAAGATGGCACCAACTCCACGACCGACGAGCTCGAAGTTGTTAATATAGGGAGTGAGTAATTCCCTAGGACTATGTCCATCAGCTCAACCATGTCCACAGATGAACGCACGAAACTTGTGCAACTTCTTAAGGAATACCAAGACGTATGAAGAAATTCCCGGTTTAGATGAAAAATTGGTCACCCATCACCTGCATGTCATACCTGGATCCAAGCCGGTCAAACAGTCTCCGAGATAATTCAGGCACGAAGCGGAAGAGCAGATCAAGACCGAGATACAGAAGCTGCTAGCCGCTGGATTCATTAAAACCATTCATCACCCAACCTGGTTGGCTAATGTGGTTCCAGTAAAAAAGAAAAATGGGCAAATCAGATGTTGTGTGGATTTCAGAGATTTGAACAAATGTTTCCCCAAAGATTATTTTCCTCTACCTAACATCGACATGTTAGTAGATACAACCAGTGGACACGGCATGTTCTCCTTCATTGATGGATACAACGGGTACAATCAGATAAGAATGTACAAGCACGATGCAAGCAAGACATCTTTTCGAACTCCTCTCGGAAATTTCTAATATACAGTAATGCCATTTGGTCTGAAGAACGCCGGTACGGCCTATCAACGCTATGACGACAATCTTCCACGACATGATGCACAAGCAAGTTGAAGACTACGTGGATGATATAGTAGTCAAATCGAGGGCTCGGTCGGATCACACATGAGTCTTACGGCAAGTGTTCGAAAGGTGCAGCGGGTACAAATTGAAGATGAATCCATTGAAATGCACCTTCGGTGTTTCTTCAAGCAAATTTCTGGGATTCCAGGTAACCTCTAAGGGAATCGAGGTAGACCCGTCCAAGACTCAAGCCATCCTCACGATTCCGCCGCCACGAACTGTGAAGGAACTCCAAAGCTTCATGGGCAAGGTGAACTACATTTGGCATTTCATAACCGGCTTGGCCCATCTCGTTGCTTCATTTACTCCCTTACTGAAGAAGGGAGATAGCTTTACGTGGACCGCACTACAACAAGAAGCGTTTCGGAAGATTCAACGGATGTTGTCATCTCCAGCGGTCATGAAGTCCCCTGTCCAAGGGAGACCACTGCGTCTTTATACAACCTTCAGCGATACTGCCGTAAGGGCTTTGCTCGCACAGGATGATGATGAAGGAGTCGAACATCCCATATACTATTTCAGTCGAGTACTAAGAGACGCTGAGATCAGATATCCCAAAGCGAAGAAGGCATGCCTAGCCCTGATTCATTCCATTCAGAAGTTCATACATTACCTGCTGTCCAATAAGTTAGTACTCATATCTAAGTCTGACCCTGCGAAGTTTTTACTTTCTAAGACGATCTTGATGTGAAGGACAGCCAAGTGTCTTCTCCAAATGTCGGAGTTATACATAACGTGCACATCACCAAGAGTTAAGGACAAGCCGTTGCTGATCTACTAGCGACGTTCCCTAGAGAAGGAACTATTGCATTACACGAGGATCTTCCTGGAGAATTTCCAGAGATCTCCGTTGTCGAAGGAAAGGCGTGGATACAGTATTTGGGTGGCTCTGCCACTCCTAGCAATAACACTGGAGGAGCAGGAGTGGTCCTAGTATCTCCAACGGGCGAGGTCTTTTCACATTCCTTCAAGTTGGACTTTCAGTGCACCAACAACTCAGCAGAGTATGAGGCCTTTCTCATAGGACTGTCAATAGCCAAACAAGCAGGAGCCAATCGCCTTGAGATAAGAGGTGACTCAAAACTAATGGTTAATCAGATGAATAGAGTATATGCATTGGAATAGGCAACACTAGCCCCGTACCGATCAGAAGCACAAAGGCTGTTGAACTACTTTGAAGATGCAACCATAACCCATGTTGATCGCAGAAAAAATAAACATGACGATTGCTTAGCCATGTTGGCGTCAAAATTACAGTTTCAAGGTTTGGAAGAGACTCTGACGGCAAGAAGGAGGACAGTGAGATCAACATGGCTCTCACAACGCGAAGACATTGGGACCTATGATTGGCGAACTCCTATTATTCAAGAACTCAGCAGCTCAATTTCTCAATGAAAGGTCAGTCTCAAAACTCTGCAGAGCTATTTCATGCTTCATGGTATGCTATATCATCGAAACCCGGGTGGTTCCCTATCGAGATGTCTCGGAGATGAAGAGGCGCAGTTACAGCTTAACCGCATTCATAATGAAACCTGTGGACAAACGTTGGTGTTAATGATCTACCGTCGTATTCAACGCCTGGGCTATTATTGTCCAGAAATGGAAGCTCAAACTAGTTTACTTCATAAGTATTGCACCAATTGCCAAGTGCCTCCACACCAACTAGAGGTCCTCAATGTAAGTCATGTTGGGGACTGGAGAGAACCGTACATTAGTTATCTCCGTAATGGAGTAACTCCTGCCAATCAAAGGGATGTTGTCAAGATAAAACAAAAGGCGAGGCGATCCGTACTTTATGAAGGGATCCTATATCATAAAAACTTTGGAGGATATCTATTACGGTGTCTGGATAAGTAATAGGTATCGACTATGTTGAAAGAAATGCGCGAAGGGGAACATCAAGGGAAAAGGAAATTATTTATCCAAATACATGAGAAGTACTATTAGCCGACCATGGAGGACGATGCATCTTCATTCGTGCAACACTGTCACGAGTGTCAAGTTCATGGAAACCTTGTTCACGCACCTTCCACTCCTTTACACTCGATAAGCAGTCCATGGACCTTTTATAGTTGAGGACTTAATATTATCGGGAGGATTAATCCGTCAACGTCGAAGCATCACGAGTATATCATAATTGCGACGGAGTATTTTACCAAGTGGGTTGAAGCTATCCCTTTACGGGGGACTACAGGAGCAATGATTGCCGCCTTCATCAAAGAATACATCATTTGTCGGTTTAGTGTACCCAAGCACATCATCACCGATAATAGCACTCCCTTTGCAAACAAATAGGTACGGGAGATGCTGGAAGAATATGGAATTAAACAGGTCTTCTCCATCATCTACTATCCTTAAGGAAACGGACAAGATGAGAGCACCAACAAGACACTGATCCGGATTCTCAGTCGAACAGTGCATGACAACCCCAAGAACTGGCAGGAACAACTGCCTATGACGTTATGGGAATATCAGACGGCACCTAGAAGTTCAGTCGGGGTTTCTCCATATTCACTTGTTTATGGTGCAGATGCAGTTCTCCCATCAGAAATCAGGATTTCATCAGCGAGGATTGCAGCAGCAAGTGGGGTCCACTGGAGCGAGGATGAAGTACCTAACTCGAGTATTGCTAAGTTAGACACTCTGGATTCCATAAGAAGCAAGTCATAGGAGTGCGCTCAAGTGTATAGAAACATGGTCTCCAGGGCGTATGAAAAGACTATGAGGCCACGTGTTTTTGGAATAGGAGATTTGGTCATGAAGACAGCCAAGCACGTTCAGCAAGACATGTCTGCACCAAAGTTCTCTCCGAAGTGGGAAGGTCCTTATGTGATTACCAAGGCTTACAGCACCAGCTACTACAAGATCATTAAGGTGGATGGAGGCAAGTTAGAGATAGTCATTAATGGAAAATGGCTCAAGGCATACCATGCTTGATCATCGTCCCGTAACTATCCCACGACATGACAATACAAGCATTTTTATTATATGTTTGAATTGTCAATTTATTCAAAAAAAAATATGCTAATAATAAAACAAAAAACTTCATCCATCTGCCAATTCAATCAAGAATGTTCAAAAGAAAAATTGACGATTGTAGTACCAGAATATCGCTACGACACTATTCCTGCGATATTAACAACGTTTCTGTGAGCGTTACTGACGATTCTTCAACAACGCTTCACGAGCATTACAGAATAATTAAAAGAAACTGACGATGGAAGAAGTAAAAGAAGAATATGTTGATCCTGCGATGGCCATCACTCTTGCGATAGGGAATATTGTAACGATCGCGATAAGATTGCAAAGTAGATCCGAATTAAGGGGAAATCTTAGCTGTCTTCCACTATATTTTTTCCTATATAAAGAGCATGATAGATCCAGAAAATGATGATGCATTTTTGAGAGCTGAGAGAATTTTGAGGAGAGAGAAACTCTAGAAAGAAAGTTGTAATTATGAGTTTTAATATCTCTTGTAAATCTTCCTAAAAGTGAATTAATAAAAGTGTTATTGTTTACTCACAATTATGACTTAGTTTTCATAGATTCTTGACAAGGGTGTAGTGTAGGAAATCCTGCAACTATAACGATGAATGAGTATAGCCTAGAAGAGGTCGTCCAATAGATTATAATTCCATGAAAACATCATCTTCAACCTAGCATGGTACCTCTCCGTCCTATCCTTGAAGTTTTGAACCGCCTGCTCCATCTTCTTCGATTCCACAGCCAGAGCCTTTTCCTCTTCCAAGATAGTTTTTGTAGAAGGAACAACATTTACGAGGATACCATCTCGATCAACCTTGACGATATCGAGACGCTGCCGCAACCAGCCCATATTGAACTTCATGGAATCATAGGTACATACCATGTCCTCCCACTTTTCGATATTTGATTCAGCGACGTTGCGAATGGAAATATTCTCCATCTCAGCAATCATGGGAAGAAGACGGTTTACTATAGTAACCAGAGCAGACGAGCAGTGCCGAACTACATTCCTGGTCGCGATGTGGCCGTACGTTTTCCACACTTTTGTATACAGAGGCACAAACTCCTTTCGCACGAAGAATCCACCAACATGTCGATAACTGGAAGACATGCATCTCATGTGTACGTCAAATGCAAGACCCGCATTGGGGTATTCGTAAGATGAGATACCCATATCATCATCTTCAAGGTCCCTAGCGTCAGGTGTGTTCGAGGTTGAAGGAAGAGGATTGGTTAAGTCATCATCATCGATAACCGTTACACATGATCCAGTGGGGTATCTCTGCAAAAAGAAAAGATTATTCGCCTGATTATCAGGAATAACAAGCAATCACTAGTGGAAAATGGATTTTTTAAGTCTGATTGGGCTTTATAAATAAGACTACCCAAGGCTTTCTTTTTATATTGGGATTTCGAAGGAAGTCCTTTTTATAACTAAAAAAACGTAAAAGCAAATCAAGTTCCCATGGAAGTCGTACTACATGTGGGTAATTTCGTAAATAGAAAGGCTTCTAGAAGGAGTATGATTACGTCTGAGGGTGGTAATTGTTTCTATGGTCCCAACTCCCAAGGTTTCACTCTGCTCTGCCTCTATTATCACTTCTCTCTCTCTCAGATATCTCTCTTACAGTATTTTCCTCTTACAGTATTTTCCTAAACGAATCTAAATCCAAACTGAAACCTCGCTATTGTCCACCTCAATCTCAGTCTCTTATCTTCTTCTCTCGTATTCCTTATACTCAGATTCATCGAAACCCTAAATTTGTACATCATAACTAACTCGAAATCAATCTTTTTCCACGAAAACTTTGTCCCATTTATATCGACGAAGATTTGAATCCACCAACCCCACTTGAAATCTGAAAATGCTACTGGTCATGAAAGGGAAGGATTAAGTGATTTTAAACCAGATGTTCTATAACTTTGTAGATCTAAATCATGGTTTTTTAATTTATGATTTGGATCTAATGATTAATCTACTGAACAAGATAGTGAAGGAGGAAAAATTAGTAGTCTTGGAAATCGAAATCTAAGAGGTGGGTTCTTTTTCCTCATCAATTTTTCTATGCATATCTTAATTTTTCCATTTAAATTTTGTGTAGATTGTAACTGAAGTAATGATCTATGTTTTATGATTCATAGGTTAAGTATATCTATATGTAAATAAAATCTGAAAGAAGTCAAGTTTAGCTTCCGGTGAGAAGGATTTTGGATGGACAACTCGAACTTCTAAGGTATATACACATTATTACTTCATCTAATTTCAATTTCTCAAATTAGAATTTCTGTATTTTTAACTGTTTTTGCTTATTTATGGTTTAAATATGTGGATTTGGGTGTTTTTGATTGATTTGAATTGTTTGTGTTATTAGTAGACATTCAATTTAGTATGGGTTCTCAATATCTTTGTCTTATGTTATATGTTTTCGCAAATGGATAAAAATTGTACTTGAGTGGGGTTTTCATGCCATATTATTTGTACCGAGTTGTTGCTTAGTGATGCATATTGTTAGGTTGGTTGTAGGTGTATGCTATGGTCTAAGTTGTTTGCTCTGTGATGCAACAAAACTATGGTAATGTTTGAAGATGATGGTGGTATAAATCTGTTGACCGAGCTAGAGACTGTGAGGATATTTTTGATAGAGTTTAGGCTGAGCAGTTGCTGCGGTACATTGTTGAAGACCCTCCAAGGGATGCATTAATCAAATGAGTCTTCAAGTACAAATATTTGATGGATGCTTACATCTCAATTTTAAAAGCAAATTCATAGTTCTCTTGTACTACTTAATTTTTATTGTGATCGTGTTGATTCATTCATTCATTTTAGGCTTTCCTTCCATCGACTATTAGATATTTACTTGTGAAAATCGAGGTTGTTTTAAAGGCATTAGTGGACGATGATGAGGTACGCACACAGAATCATAATGCAAGTTGTGTAGATAATTGCTACTAACATTTTGGAATGGTTTTCTTATAGTTCCAGCTGAAGAGCTTGCTCTCCTCCTTTATGGAGCTAAGCCATCCTCACATCCCTTTGCTAGTTGGGTAATTCAGTAAGGTATACATCTAGATTTTTAATTAATTTTCTCACTTGATCTTCTTCGTCTTATTTTTCGTATTCACCTCTATCTTTTTTCCAGTTACGCAAATTGCTAAAAGTATAGCTGGGTTTTGATCATAGATTGTTGTTCGCATGACGCTGAGGAATATAGTCACACTTATGAACTATGTTCAAGTAAGGAAAAATACTTTTTCTAATTCATGTTTTGCTGGGACAACATTTTGGCTATTTCTCATCTAAGTAGCAGTTAATTTCAGCAGTAGCTGACCCATACCCTCTTATTTGTGCCGAATAATTGGTCAGTATACATTGTGGTCGCTCACTGACCCACTTCCCTTATGTTGTATAGAGTTAACATTTGCATTCTTGGAATTATCTTTTAATTGCTTAGAAATGTTCAAAGCATTATCTTAGCGGGGTTCTGCAGCTTTTCATAGTACGTATATTGCATTTGGAGAGCTATATGTTGCGGCGTCTTATGTTTTGCTGATGTTAGGATCAATATATACCATGATTACATAATCTTTAGTGTGCCACATGGTGACTTACGGGGAAAATTTTGAATTGTATGAATAATTTTGAACTTTTTAAGTTGTTAGGTTTGACAAAGAATTTCAGATTGAGCATTACTCTAGTGCTGAAAATGTCATCTTTTTTTGCAGGTACTGATGGTGAGAAAGGTGGTGGTGGGCATCAGTTCAATTAGCATCGAAAATCCTCGTAATAAACCTTGATTTCTGTCACAAATAGGAATATAATACCACTTGGCAGAATTATACTATCAATTTTTTTTTATAGTATTACTTTTACATGACTTAGGTTTCGGTATAGGCACTATATGCTAAGAAACAACTGGATACTCATTTGGGTTTCAGTATAAGAAAAAAGCATATCAATTTCCCCATGGAAGCAAATTTAAGACCCTGCAAGTCAAACAAATTTCCAAAATTTACTGGGTCAGTTTCATGCATTTCTTGTAGAAAGTGAAAAAATTTCCTCTTTGTGTTAGTGGTGATTATTTTCCAGTTTAGACATTCTTTGATGATATTTTTCCCCTTTTATAGTTGTGAAAGAACATGTATGCAGCATACGTTAAACATGCCTCCATACTGGATGGATGGCCTATCTTCTAGAGTAGCTAGTTGGGTATGTTGGCGTAATCATTAATACTCGTTTTCTACTGTTGTGCATAGATACATGCCTTGAATGATCCTTCCACTTGCATGATAAGTATAGTTTCTAAGTGTTATGCATGTTGACGTTAATTTAAGGAATGGTTTGCTATTTTCTAATTCAGGTTCGTTCTGCTTGGTTTGCACCCTAGCTTGCCACCCACTTAGTTCATCCTCAGGTAACTGTTCAAAAGTTGAAATAAATTTATTATGTAGTTATAATGCGCGCCGGTTGCAGTTAAAAAGGTCATATTTCTTGGTATTTATCTTGTCTTACCCAGATAAGCACCAGTTTTAAGAACATCCGTCTTTCCCATATAAAATAGAGAAGTAATTGTATAAACCCTAGGAAACTTGTAAGATTTTCTATTATGGAATTAAAATAGGCATAATGTACTTTGTGTTTTTGTAATGTGTTTTAATGAAGTGTCCTCATAGGCTTCAGATAATATCTGATGCCATATTTTTTTTTGTTTTTTAAGGTCCAAGCAATTGTCCAAGAAACGCTGAATAAAAATGAGACAACTAAACCACTTGCAACAAAAGAGCTGGTGTGGTTTGTAGTAGACTGGTAGGTTTATCATATGTGTTATCTTCTGTTTTATTTGGTTTCCTCTCGTAGAGGTCCAGTAGAGAATTTCCAATTCACTCAACATTACCAAAGTAATTGTTTTTGTATGTAGTCACCATCTCTCAATGTTCTAAGAACTACAAATGAAATTTATTTCTACTGATATTTTACTTATTTTTGATATTCTTCCCCTTGTCAGAACCTACAACCTGAATTTTAGGCAGTTAGTTGGAAAATGAAGGAACAAATGGTGAAGTGGTGCGGGTAAAACGCTACCAAATTGTATGGGAGTATTTTGATGTTTTCTAGTTAAGTTTGTGAAAGGAATTGAGCTTGAGCATTATAACGTTAAGTGTTCAAGTTTTCATATTTGAAGTTGGGGGCGATTTCAGTTGTAATGTATGTAGATTGAATTCAGTTTTTTAATAAAATGTTATTCAGTAACAAATTCACTACTACCATAACTTCGATCTGATTTGGAATTATAAATTCGTACATTGGGTTGTTGGCTCTAGTTCAAGATTCAGCTAAACCAACTTTGATTCTGCTGAAATTTTCATTTTTTTTTTAAATAAATTATGACCAGTATAACAATTGTGGAAATCAGTGTTACTTAATGGACTGTTGAAGATAGACGTAATTTTAAAAATTTAAAGAATCTCATGCACAGTCGTTTTGAGAAATAAGACTACAATACTAGAGCTCCCAAAAGCAGTCCTTTTTAGAGGTTTTAAGTGCTTTTCTGGCAGACTTTTTATTGCATTTTCCACTAGTGAATTGTGCGGAGAAGAAAATGGAAAGAATGAAAAACCGGTATGACCTTCTTGAATCGGAGAACACGAGTAGGGGAATCATCATGAAGCCCAGACGCAGGTCGTGCACGCTTAACAGAAGATCCTGGGTGGTATGAAAAAGATGATCCATTATTGTTCGACATGATGAAGAAACGGAGTTTCTATCAAAGAACCCTATTGTAAAATTGCAAAAAGTGGTTCAGAGTCTCCATGCATGCATATATGCCGAGGAAACCCTAAAGGGAGAGAGTAAAGCGGCCGCAGCGAAGCCTACCCGATATATGAGGATTCAATACCGACCAGGTCATACTTTCTTTCAAACCCTAATCAGAGATTGGGAGAACAACTAGATACGAACGAGTTGGCCAGAGAAGTGTGTAAATGCCCGCGTCATGGAATCCCAGTGGAAGAAGACGTCTAAGAGAGGAAGTCGGTCCCACCAAGGCTCGTGGTCACGCATGCATGGAGGATTACTCACGATTGGTCAGATTCCCTCCAGGTAGACTTCCCTCATCTCGTCCTTTTATGTTATATATGTCACCATCTCATGCCTACCCCACAATAGTGTAACCATTATATGCTAGGTAGGGGACTTAATGTTGATGGTGGATTTTAGTTCAGGACTAAATTGTAAAACCAATTTTTGTGTAAACATCTTGCATAGGATGAGATTATTTTATAAGTGATGAATACTTATTTACTTTAATAATTCACCTAGAATGGAGCATGTAGCAACAATCCCCCGAATATTCTGTGAATTTTAGCATTATTGATTAATGCATAGAATGCCTTGTATTTCCTGTGATGTTCCTAGCAGAATTCTCATTGTTTGTGCGGCATGATGACTGATTGTTACTCGCAGCAGAGTAGCATGAATATCCAAGTACCAACAATGAGGCATGCACGAAATGCCCGTACAGGCTGTAAACTCTCGGTGTGTTATACTATCCCGATTGAGCGTCTAGACTGTCCATAACAGTCAAGAAACAATCCTGGTCATCCAACTTCACCAGCATGATTGGATAGTCCAGATCGAATCCAATACCCCCAAGCAGGTATTGAAACATTCACCGCTGACCCAATGCGGGCCCCGCATGTTCGACCTTCCAAGAGGGATGGCATAGCTTTCCAAACCGTCCAAACCAATCGGAATGGACAAGAAACCCTAAATTAGGGTTTGCGGCATATTACATGTGTCGCAAAACCATCTCAACCATCCATCTTTGTAGGCATAGATGGAGGGTGTAGATGTAGATTCAAGGGGCCCAGATCATGTCAACACGATCACTGTGGGCCCGACTACACACATGACCAATCGGTCAGGACCAACCATGATTGGTTGTCCTAATTCGTGTACGCCAAACCAAGCATGTCGCACGGCCGGAAAAACCCTAAATTAGGGTTTGCGGCACCATCCTTGTGTTGCAAAATCATCTCGAGCATCCATTTTCGCAGGCTTGAATGGAAGGCAAATATGAAACATTAGGGAAGGCCGAACATGCTACCATGACCATCGCGGGCCCAGCTTCATGACCGACCAATCGGCCAAATCCAGCCTTGCTCAGGCGCCTCATTTCGTGCGCCTAAACTACCATGGTCACGCTTCCTAAATCATAAATTGATCTCGGCCACTCAACTTCACCAGAAAAATTGAGTGGCTTAGATCACGTTTCCATAGGACAGTCAGTTATAGGTGTAAATACCCGCCTACCACCTACATGATGTACCAAACGGCCGAGACCGACCAAGCTTGGTCGTCTCGAAATGCGTGCCTTGAAGGTGGCATACCTCCCCCCTTTAAGAATCCTTTGCGGCATAGGATTTTTGTCGCAAATCGATCTCAGACAGTCAACTTCACCGGTGAATTCGAGTGTCCTAGATCAAACCTTCGTGGGAAAGTGAAGCATGGACATGGACATCAACATGACATCTACACGCATTCCTTGTCGGTTCTCCATGAAACGTCTCCCATGCTTGGATTCGACCAAGTTTAAAGAGGATGCTTGCGCACCTCCTAAACCCTAATCCAATGGTCGCAGTTGTGGGTCGCAAACCATCTCATCCGTCCAACTTCGCCAGCTTGGATGGATAGTCTAGAATGGGTATCACCATGATCACCGTCTACCACTCTACCACGCTATGTGGTCGACCAAGGGGGGATTTTCTTGCGCAACCTCCAAACCCTCACATGAAATAGGCAGGGCATGATGCTCAACAGCGATGCTTTATACATGTCGAATACATTCAATGCATAACATGCATATAATACACACGATACTTTACAAGTATCGACTTCCTAAATAACTTAGTTATTTAACTAGCATTACATGCTACCTTTTGTGGGTCCCATGATCCACACTCTCGAGACATCAATCATGTCACAAACTTGGGGATACATAATGGGGTATTGGTCTGGCGGTTTACAGCGTGCAGCGTGCAATGCGCCATCACAAGAACATGTCAGGAAGACATGGACGGTTAGTGATGATGGGAGAAGTGGGCAAGACCGATCGTGTAACACTAACATACAACTACACTACTCTATCACTCCACTTCATCCACTTCCCATGAGAAACGTGAATAAGGCTCAAGTGACTTGTATAAATAGGTTCTCCGCCCTATTTCCAGAACAGAGATAAGAGCACAACACAGAAACCAAGTGTTAATACAACACGTATTCAAACACCCAAAGCCTGCTTGCATTATTCTTAAGCCTTCTCACCTTTATGTTACAAGTCATAAGCAAGCCTACACCTTCACAATATCAACACCTTCTTTTCTTCCCTCCCTAAGATCAACCTCATCCCCTTCACTTTGTCACCAAAACAAGTATGGAACGACCATTTCTTGGTTTAGGCCAGAATTGTACAGATTGATCTCTTGAATCAAAAGCACTCACCGCGCAGTGCATTTGTTTAGGGTTTAGATTCACTTCTCATCCACACACCCCAAATTACCAAAACCAACAGAAGTAGTTTTCATCCATAAATAGGTGGTTTATAGCGTGCGGCATACACAAATGCCCGTTTCAAGATAGTGTAATAAGATTAAGGAGGTTAGTAAATGCAAGTAGCAATGGTGAAATGCTCCTTCATTATCGGACATCAATTCCATCAAATCCCATCAATATCAGGCGTTACCACCTCTTCTCATTTAACTCATTCGTTTTCTTTTCTTAAGAGGCCAGAGTACCTTTCTTTTTGGACTTGTATAAGTAGGCTTACCTATTTCCACCAGAGACACGAGTTCTTGGTCAGGGAAAATACCACACTCAGAAAGGCAACTCTTGTTAGCTTTCTCAAAGCTCTCACCTTCTGATACAAGTCAAGTACTGCTCTTCCAGAATTATTCTGGCCTTAACACTCTCTTCGCTTCCTTCCCTAAACCAACCATTCTCCTCCACTTTGTGACCGAAGCAAGTCTGGAACGACCATTTCTTGGTTTAGGCCGGACTTATACAGATTGATCTCTCGAATCTAAAAAGTACTCACTTGCAGTACATTGTTTATGGTTTAGATTGTTTCTCACTTTTACACCTGCAATTACCAAAGTCAGCAAAAACCATTTTCACCTATAAACAATGATGTAACATAAAAAGATATAAGAATGGGTAGGAAGCTTCTGTTTTAACAACCGGAGAAACACTAAACAGAATGCACCATTTTCAATTAATGTGTCTAAATAAAAAAAAATTAGCTGAATTTGTCCATCAGACTCTACTCCTTGTAACTACTGGAAATCAAGTAGTACACCTAGATGGTAAACTACACAAGATCTAAGACATGATTATGAGAATAAGATTAAATTCTTCCTTTGCAATTACACATGAAATAAAAGTTTATTAATGAATTAATATGATGAAAATACAAATATGAAAACTCATAAGAATCCTAACTTACTTTCTCTTTACATGACCTCTCCCAATATAAATTATCCAACCCCTTTTACAATGAACCAAGATCTCTATTTATAGGAAAAAACATAGTTAATGAAATACAACTCACTTTACTTTGCTAGAGATCACACAATTCACGTGATTATGCTTTGTACTTCGCCCAGATCATTTTCAATAAAGTTATTCCATTCTTGTTGCCGATAACTTCGGTATACTGTCGGTACAGCTGTCCCATTTCTTACACAACAATTCATCTTCGTCTAAGGCTATTGTTCATTTCGTCTCGTGGCTCCTTCTTCGTTAACTATCTTCTCGTCCCAAATGCCTTTATCTCGCTTTGTTGGTTACTAGGTCTTAACCCGCGCCGTAATAGAACAGGAAAGGATATGTGTTTCAAATGTATCCATCGATTCATACATTACGTAATTTTCTGAGAAGAATCGAACCGATAGATCCAGGTCTAAATGTTTTGAGGAGTTAGTTAATAAACATGTATTTATCCTCGAATCTTTTAATATTGTGTATGTAAGTCATACAACCCTTTGGGACAAACATAGTTAATCGTTTGAGCAAATCCTATGGGTAGTAGAACATTACTTCGTTCACTACTTCAAAAAAATATCATCAAAGGTCATTCACCAAACTTGTAACAAAGCTAAAAACATCTAAAATTACTTTAAAATCAATTATATTAAACTTGCAAAATATGTTAGCATTAGAATTTAATTTTTATTTTTGATATAAATTGTTGGGTCCCCAATTTACGTAGATATGTGTTTATTCATTTTACTAAAATTTATAATAATATTTAATTTTTGATCCATTTCTTTTCTTGTCTCTTTACCTATTATCATGAACCATTTCTCAAGCATGCATAATTACACGAAGTTGAGGAGAAATGACAAAAACAGAAATCATGACAAAAAAGGGGAATAAAGAGAGATGTGAGAAACTGAATTGATTACAATTAATTCACAGCCTTGCATAATCCCATGAAATATGGGAGAAATAATGACAGGAACAGAAACCATGATAAAAAAAAGGGGGAATAAAGAGAGATGTGAGAAATTGAACCGACTTAAATTAATTCGCGCGTAGCCTTTTGTTTGGTCAATTTTTTGTATAGGTTTCATTTTTCTTCCTGCCCCCTACCCGACAAATCTTAAAATCACAGCATCTTCTTTTTTGGAAAAATCTGTCCTTTAATATATTTTTTTAATTTTAAAAAATATTAAAAAAAGTAATTTGAAAACTAAAATCAAATTAAAACAAAACAAAACAAAGAAAAATTAACCAAGGGTGACTAAATAATTTACCTATTTTATGACACCTTTTCTCACCCTACTACCACTACTTCTTCCACCACCACATTATCGTCACCACTCCACCAATCTCACCAATACCCACCACCAATATCCCCACCGCTAATCCACCACCATCACCCACCATCACAACCACCATCAGTGCTTAATTTATCTATCTTAGTACCCCTTATCTCACCCTACTACCACTACTTCTTCCACCACCACATTATCATCACCACTCCACCAGTCTCACCAATACCCACCATTGCCCAGCATCACAACCACCATTAATGCTTACTGATATGGTTAATTTCAAATAAAGTTATTATGTATCAACAAAAATATGATCATTTGATTAATTAAAAAACTTGATGGGATTTTAGTCACCAGTTGGGCACCAACATCCTTCTGAATGACAATACCTAGCCTATGAAAAAATAAATTACATTTCTTTGCACTAACATCAAACCTAGACAAATAATTATGCATCATCTTCATAAGATCCACCATATCCTCACCAAGCTCCCCAAATGTCGTGAAAGCTAAGGTACTAAAACAAAACCTTCGGCTAAGCATTTATCAAAGTATTTTTTATGTTTGCGCGAGATAGCATTGCTTAACGCTAATCCAGGATAGAAAGCACGAACTCCACCAACAGTAAAAGGCGACACGCCAGTCACATCCAAGCAGACATCTCAACCATTAACCCAATTGTAAACCATGATATCGGCAGGTTTCAGAGATCCACCATCATTAGAAAAGAAACCCAAAGCAACCTCCTTCCCTGCAGCTACTACATCATGAAAACACATATCAACAATGGTGTCTCCGACAAGATCATGACGGAATTTGAGCCACATCTCATGTGCGCAATGCAGAGCATGATCCCCAAAAAAATCCATATCCCGGTCAAAAAGAGGACAACGACTATCAATGGGAAATAAAGGGATACCCAAACGATAGGAAAGAACTGCACAAAACTATTAATTAAAAAAACATTTATTATGAAATATCATTGAACATTTATTATTAAATTTTAATTAAACGTGATCATTTATAGCGGTAGATTTATGTTCTGCAAATATAAATTTGATGGTTTTTATCTAGCCTAACTTGTCCAAACTTTATTTTGTATTCTGGAAATGTAATCAATTTTATTTTAATACTCAAAACGGTGATTTATTTGATCGGGTACTATAAATAGCTGGGATCCCATTTGGTTGATCCAAAGATTATAATCATATTGTCTTGTATGATTTAGTATCCTCCTCAAAATATTTGTGTTTTTTCCTTACCAGTTGTGCTAAAAACAGCCAACTACATCTATCACAATAAAATGTTGCCCATTTTGTAAAGACACAAAACTATTATTGTCCACTACTATTCACTAACATCCACCACCGTACGTAAAAACCAGTCACGCCTATTATTTTTTCCACCATCAGTAATGTTACCACCTCCACCACTCACAAATACCCCCCACTGTTTCCACCACCCACTGCTTCTTTAACTACCACCATTAAAAATTATTAGTATAATTTTTAATCGGGGTCACTGTAGTACAATGGTAAAGTCATTGGGCGATGATACCACTCATCTGAGTTCGAAACTCGCCAGCACCAAATTCTTTATCGATCAATATATATATAGTTTCTAATAAACTTATTTATTAATAAAAATATATTTATTAGATTCATTAGTTAAATGAACATTTATCATGAAAAATTGATTAATCATTCATCGTGAGCAATTAATAGCACACTAATTAATAAAGTATTTATAATTTATGGTTAGTTTAAAAACCACGGCCTTAGTTTTGTCCCTCCTAGACAAATCTCGGCCTCTCTTTATCTAGCCTAACTTATCCAAACTTTGTTTTGTATTCTAGATTAATATATACTTCGTACATATCCACTTTGGGATGGGATCCATACTTCGCATATCTAATATTCGTAAAAGTAACTTTGACATTTGATTTGAC
This sequence comes from Papaver bracteatum, assembly GCA_023529315.1. Classification (NCBI taxonomy): domain Eukaryota; kingdom Viridiplantae; phylum Streptophyta; class Magnoliopsida; order Ranunculales; family Papaveraceae; genus Papaver; species Papaver bracteatum. Next base: position 429,040 of record JAJJWX010005105.1, read on the forward strand.
TTATCACTGACATCCACTCTCGAAGTTGATAAAAGATCTTCTGTTGAGGATTTCCACTTCTATTTCGTGCAACCTCGTTCGACCACGTGGTGCGTAGGATTTCTATTCCTATATTTTTCATTTTCTCGTTCCATTCGCAAGGACTATGAATGGAAAGAGAATCTCGAATCAAATTCGTAACCGCCATGTCTCCTTAAATATCGCTTCCACGTTTCCACGTTCTCTCGTAACCTCTCATAACCGGTTTCACTTCTTTCACCGCTTCTATGACCCTTCATATCCGGTTACCACTTGGTTTTACTATAAATACTCGATTTCTATTTACTTCTCCTATTTACCTTTATTCTTCTTTTTCCATGCTTCTGTTTCTGCTACTGCTACCTTCTCCTCTCCTTTTGTTATAAGTTTTCAAAACCTCTTTTTCATCTCTAGATCAATGGCTCCCAAGGAGACCCCATCTCCAACATCATCTAAAACCTTTGAGGATTTTTAAGCTAGTTCGAGAAAAAGGGTTTAACCCTAACTCCAGCGATCGACATATCTGTTACTCCTTCCATTATTGTAGCCAAGAATATGGAGTTGAATTACAGGTGGATACAATCTGAGAGCTGGTCTTCCAACAGAGTCATCATCACTTCTGTAGTTGCAGGAAATCCTACACTACACCCTTGTTAAGAATCTATAAAAATTAAGTCATATTTGAAGATGAACAACAACACTTTTATTATTTTTACTTTTAGAAATCTTTACAAGAAATGTAAGAACTCAGAAATACAACTTTCTTTCTATAGTTTCTCTCTCCTCAAGACTTTCTCAACTCTAAAAAGTACATTATCCTTTTTTGGACATATTGGGTCTCTATTTATAGGGTTGTTACATAATGGTTGACATCTAAGTTTTCCTCTTATTTCGGATTTATCTTGCGATTGTACCGCGATATCTACGATGATCATTCTCGCAAGCTTTGTAACCATCGCGGGACAAACATGCTTTTCCCATGTTTTCTTCCATCGTCAGCTTTTACGTCCTTCTTTAAAATACTTTGTGATGCTCGCGAAATGTTATTAAATAGTTTGCGGTGACGCTCGCAGAAGTGTCGTTAATATCGCAAGAATACCGTTGTAGCGATATTCTGGTCCTACATCTTGCATCTTCTCATGTCTTTTCTGCGAAGAAGAGAAGATCGTGAGAATCCCAAACTCTTCATAGCGCTCGCAACTTCTTTTCTTTCCATATTTTCTTCTTGACAAGGTTCCATTAATTTAGCTTAACCACCTACACGTGTTGTAAATTCTTGTTTTTACTGACACGCGTCTATTCAACAGGTCACCCCATTTTTGCCTATAAAAGGTAGAATTAGATTTCAGAATTAATTTTCTTCTTTTATTTCCCTATCTCTTTCATATGTTTACTTTGTCTTCCGTCTGCAACTTTTCTTCTTCCTCATATTCTCCTGCTACTGTTCTAATAGAGTCATCAAGGTATGCTTTTTGCCTATGATATTTATTTGAGCCAATTTTTTACTTATATTCTCCAGTCTTCTTTATTTGATTCTTCATAACTCCCATATTATGTTTTCTCTTCAGTGGAACTATCTCTAACACCCAGTCCACAGTTCAAAACCCTAATATTCGCAAAAGGCCAATTGAAAAGAAGAAGAGGAGTTCTGCGAGTGATAAGGTAGTAAGAAACACATTTTATTTATTAATAACAATATTGTTGCCTCTGTTTCTTATCTAAGTTATTTTTCGCAGAATGACGAGAACATCGCTAATCCTCCCAAAAAATCTCTCAAATTTAAAACTCTTGAGGCTGATATCATCATTCCTACGTTAACATCTGCGAGGATTACTCCCACACTCTCGCAATCTGATCCTTCTTCTTTTATCTGCGAGAATATCGCTGCCAATACCTCTACTTCTTATGACTTTTTGACAAATCAAGCTCCTAAAATCGTTGTGACTGAAACTCCTTCTAGTCCTTTATTGCCTTCAACTGTTGTTTTTCCAAATACTCCTCCTTCTGATAATAAAAACACCGCAAGCGATTCAAATCGTCAACTTTCCCTCATTACTACTTCACCTTCTACACCTCTTTCTTCATCAAATGAAACCTTAGCAGGAGTTAATGTTGCTTTTAAAATTCTATCTAACATTTTAGACGATGCTAGAAAGTCTTCTACTGACCCTCTCCAATATGAAGTTTGTGAGACTTTTCTTAAGTATTTTGGCTCTGATTGTTCTGCTTCGCGGGCATCTTTGGAAAATGAGATTTAAGCTCTAAGGAGAAACCTTCAAGTCAAAATTTCTGAATGTGATACTTTGAACCATAAACTTCGCAATTCCTCTCTTGATTGTGAGAACCTTTGCAGGAAAAATAACGAGCTGAAAGGTACAATTTTCTAGTATCTATCCTCTTGTTTTTCTGTCTTATTTTTATATTCTCTGTACTCAAGCCTCCTTCTTAAATTCTTGGTTCATATATTAGTTTTAAATCAGACTCGTTTCATGGAAAGACTCAAATTTGAATCTATCGATGAAGAAGCTCGCGTTGAAAGAGATTCTTGGATGGATCAACATAGTAGATTAGACAATCTTTATACTTACTCAATTGATCACATAAATAATCTTGCTAACGAGAATAATCAATTATTACAAAGCTAGAATTTATTAAGTGGCGAAGTTGATCGCCTCTCATATTTGTTTTTCAAGGCTAATTTGGCGATGGAATCTTTATCAGATGAGAATAAAACTTTATCCCAAGAAAAACATAGATTTTCAAACTTGATGGCGATTTCTTCGCAGCAATTGAGTAACCTTCAAAGAACATGTGATAATCAAGAGCAATCTCTTCGTTCTCTTAAGGATGAGCTCAAGGAAATAACTGAATCATCTGCCGCTGAAAAGGATAAACTTATCAAGGGTAGGTTAACTCTTAGTTTAAAGGCCAGCAATCTTCAAGACCAATACTCTCAATTAAAGAAATCTTATTCTTTATTAGCAAAGGAAAACTCGTATCTACGCACCAAAGAAGAAAACATGAAATCTCGTCTGAAGGATGTGGTTGGAAATAAATTTGATGACGCTATGAATCAATGGGAGAAATGTTTCTTTACATTAATTCAAAACTTAACCTCGCAGAAAGAAGGTAGTCAATTGACTGCCTCTCTTGTTGACCTTTTTGTCAATTTTGTGTTATATTTCTTGCAAAATTTGTGACTGAATGATCTTTTATCATTTTTATTACTCGCAGAATCTGAAAGAAGTCTTCATTCTACCATCGCTGATCTTACTGATAAATTGGATAAAGTTCGCAAAGAAAACAAGATTCTTACTTCCGACTATATTGAAGCTCGCGACAAAGCAGAAAGAAGACTTGATTATCTCGAGTACTTTAAAAATATAGAGATTAGAAATCGGGACAGAGGTTTCCTTCGCAAGGTTCACCTCAGTGCTGAAGTTCTTGTGAACGATATTCTGATCTCCCATTCTCTCCTTCCTGTATCTGTTCCTCCTTTAGAAGTTTATGATGATGAAATTCCTCTTCCCATGGATAAGGAATTAGAATTCACTAATGATGAAGAAAATACCACTCAAGAAGATGATGAAGAAGAAAGAAGTCCTCCTAAAGAAGTAACTACAAGCGGTGAGAAGAATACTGATGAAGCTGACAATTCTAGCAAGAATAACGAATCTGGCGAGCAAGAATAGTGAATCTGGCGAGACCATCGCTAAAAATTAAATTTCATTTTTGCTTTCTTTTTCTTCTTCTTTCTTGCGAATAATGTAACTTTTGAAACTTTTAGAATTCAACTTTTGATTTTGTTTACTTTGAATATCCTCAAGGAAGATAATGAAATCTTATTTCTCCACTCCCCTACTTGCCCTACATTATCTTTCTTGAAATGGTGAATCATTTCCTGTGTCTCCTTTCTGTTAACTGTGTGGTTATATTATTCGTGAAAGTATGAATATATCTGCGATGTAATGACTATTGCTGCGATAGTCCGAAAAATTCTGAAGAAATTTACGATATTATGAATCTGCTTTCTTGTATATTCTCTTGCGATGAACAAATCTTTCCTGCATCTTAAAATAGAATAGTTATTTTTTAAGATTATTCTGTTGGTCTTATTTATCCTTCCTAGTTAAAGGTCTTATTTTGCCAAAAATTTTCTTTCTGCGACAAAATCGCAAGACGTCTTTACATTTGCATGTATTAACCCATTGATTTTATCTTATCAATATTTTTTCAACATATCTGCGACAATATGATAAGTTTAAACTCTCTTGCAAGAATTATACCTTATGACATTGCCGTCGTGCGATGAAATCGCAGGACGCCTTTACACTTTCATGTAAAAACCCATTGATCTCATCTTAACTTTTTTTCTTTTGGATCGTTGCCTCTATATAATTTTCATTACGCGACAATATGACAGGCCTAAATGTTCTTGCGATCATAAAGCCCCATGACATTTCCGTCTTTAGACACTTATCATCTCCCTAATGGAGGGTGCCGCCCTTATCTTCCCCCTGGTTTCCCCTTCAAGGAGGGCACATCGGCCATACAAGACTAGTTCCTCCCATCCATATTTGTCAACAACTAGTCGCAGCCTCTTTTCCTTTATGCCTATATGGCTTATAGTTACAAGACTGCACCCTAAGTGTGGTTTTCTTCAGGCCAAGTGCATCATACCAAGACTTACCAAGAATGGCCAGGGTAGTTTCGTACGCCCCGGGCACCCTTGGCTCAACCGTGTACCTCGGCGCCTTGGTCATACTTTGCACTTCTTAGAAGAGATTCTTAGTCGTCCAACCAGGGTATAACCTTATATAGTTGGAAATCCAAGATCTCTCTCCTGGATAGGTTTTCTTTAACCCCAACATCTCCATGACTCAGGATCCAGCAGCGGTATAACCTTACCCCTGAATCATGTTAGCAGATACCCCCTTATATGACGTACTTTAGGTCTTATATTTGCCTCTTGCGAGATTGTACTCGCGAACTAAGGTGTGCGACATAAAGCTTCGTCCCATTCTTTTAATCTCTGAAAATTTTCATTCGCCTTTTTTGTGATTATTATCGCAACTCTTGCTTTGCTTTGTAATAGAGAAAGAAGAATTTACTATGTATTTCATCATACAATATACCAGTATCTCTTACCTCGCATAAGCTATTATTGATAATACATTTTCAAATATAGTCTATTCCACGGTCTATCAAGTCTTTGACCAATATTTCTCCCTTCAGGATCCATCAGTTTGTATGCCCCAGTTCCAACTATTTCCTTAACAATGTACGGTCCATCCCATTTTCTCGCCAACTTTCCACCATTCTCTCGCTGATAACTCGGTGTTTCTCGCAACACTAAATCGCCAGGTTGAAATTCACGTTTCTTAACACGTTTGTTGTACTCGCGAGATAATCTTCGCTGGTAATTTTCCATATGTTGTAAAGTTTTTTCTCTTTTTTCTTCTAATTCATCCAATTTATTTAAAATCATTCCAGCACTTAGATTTCTTTCCCAAGCCTCTCTTTTTGTTGTAGGAATAGCTACTTTTATCGGTAATACAGCTTCAACCCCATATGTCAAACAAAATGGTGACATTCCAGTAGCTTCTCATCTAGTTGTGTTGTAAGCCCATATTGCATTATGCACTTCCTCGCACCATTCTCTGTGGTATCCTTCTAATTTATTTTTTAAGATATCTGCAATTGTCTTATTAGTTGCCTCAGCCTGACAATTTTCTTGTGGGTATAAAGGAGTAGATTTTCCACATTTTATCTTAAATGCATTGAGTAGCAATTCTATATTCTGCCCTTCAAATTTCTTTCCATTATCAGATACCAATTGTGCTGGAATCCCAAATCTGCAAATTATGTTTTCAAATATGAATGTAAAAATATCTTTATCGCGGATATGTTGTACTACTTTTACCTCTCCCCATTTTGTGAAATAATATGTTGCGATAATTAGGTATCTTCTTTGCCCAGAACCAGGCACAAATGGTCCCACAATATCTAATTTGCATTTTCCAAAAGGCCATACACTTGTTGAAGATGATATTGGTGCTCCTGGTGCATGTATCGTTTTTCCATATCGTTGGCAATCTTCACAACGCCTTGAGAGTTGCTTTGCATCCTCATGCATATACGGCCAGTAATAACCTTGCATTTTTGTTCTATATGCTAAAGATCTTCCTCCACTATGATTACCAGCATCACCACTATGTAACATTTTTAATACTTTTTGTCCTTCTTCCCTCGTCAAACATCTTAGCGATGGTGCACTAAAAGATCTGCGATATAACACTCCATCTCTTAGCTCATAATTGGTTTCCCTAATTTTTAACTTATGTGCTTCTAATCGATTTTTTGGAATTTCTCCTCTCGCCAAATATGCATGAAGATCTGCTCGCCAATCTGTAATGTTTCTCCTTGGTTCTCCCTCGCCAGCTTCTACCATCATTACATCTGTCTCTTCTTCTTCTTTGTTTATCGATGGAAATGAAAGTGTTTGAATTTTTAAGCACCTCACCAACGGATTTGTCATCATACTAGATATGAAAGAAAAAGCATTTGCGAGTTTATTATCTTTCCTTGATATGTGTCTCCATTTGATTTTTGTAATTTTCGAAGATAATTCTTCAACAAGTCTTTTGTATTTTCTCAAGGATGGTTCATTTGTTGTGTATTCTCCTTTTATCTGGCGAATAACCAATTGTGAATCGCTAGTGATTCTGGCATTTTCCAACTTCATTTCAATCGCAAACTTTAAAGAATGAATCACAGCCTCATATTCTGACTCATTATTAGTGGATGCAAATTCTAATCTAAATGAAAAAGCTGTTTTTTCTCCTTCTGGCGAAATAAAATAACTTCAATTCCATTTCCTTCTCCATTGGATGATCCATCCACTAATATCTCCCATCTATTGGGTTCTGTTAATAGCTCTTTTGGATCTCCATGTTCTTCTTCTACATCCATCATTTCTTCCACTGCCTCATCATCTTCTAAAGGAAATTCAGCTAAGAAATCTGCGATGACTTGTGACTTTGGCGAGGATAGAATTTCATATTGGATATCAAAGTGTCCTACTTGTGCATTCCATCTCTCAACTCCGCCTGATCTTTTTGAATTTTTCATTACTGACTCAATTGGCACTTTTGTTAACACTTTGACCTTATGTGCTTGAAAATAGATACGAAGTTTGAAAGTTGCATGCACTAATGCTAGAATTAATTTCTCAATCTTTGAATAATTTCTTTCTGCAGAATTGAATGTTTTGCTGATATAATAAACCGGTTTCTCTACCCCCGCATCTACTCGCAGCAATACTGCACTTAGCGCGTACGTGGTTGTCGCGAGATAAATCAATAACTCTTCTCCTGGTTCAGCTTTTTGTAAAATAGATATGTTCATTAAATGTTCTTTAATTCCTTGAAAAGCCTTTTCACATTCATCTGTCCATTTGAATTTTGTTCCCTTCTTTAGTATGTAGAAAAAATGTTTGCATTTGTATGAAGATCGCGAGATGAATCTCCCTAGCGAGGCTAAGAGTCCATTCAATTTTTGCACATCTTTTACCATCGCAGGCGTTGGCATATCGCGAATTGCATGCACCTTTTCTGGATAAACTTGTATTCCTTCTTTTGATACAATATACCCCAAAAATTTTCCTAAGGTTACTCCAAAAGTACACTTGTCGGGATTCACTTTGATATTGAATTGTCGCATTTGATCAAAAATTTCCTTCAAATCTTGCACATGATTCTCAGCTTCTTTACTTTTGATTAGCATATCATCTACATACACCTCTAATGTTTTATGGATCCATTTTGCAAACACTTTCTCCACCATTCTTTGATATGTTGCTCCAGCATTTCGCAAACCAAATGGCATTTTTGTATAACAGTACAATCCTCTTGGAGCAAAAAATACGGTATGCTCTTGATCTTCTTCAGCGAGAGGGATATGATTATATCCTTTATATCCATCCAGTGAAGATATTCTTGCATTTCCTGCTGCTGATTCAACCATTTGTGGAATATCTGGTAATGGAAAACTATCTTTTGGACAAACCTTGTTTAAATCAGTAAAATATATGCAAATTCTTATCCATTTGTTCTTCTTTGGGACCACCACCATATTCGCAATCCATTCTGGATATTTTACTTTCCTTATAATTCCTACGTCGAGCATTTTCTGTAATTCTTCTTCTATTTGAGAATGATATGTTGTTGCGATTTTTCTTATTCTTTGCTTAAATGGTCTTACATTTTTGTTGATTTCTAATTTATGACATGCTATTGATGGATCTATCCCTGGCATCTCATCCATGTTCCACGCGAAGATATCTTTATATTCTCGCAAGAGATTTATAGTTCTTTATTCCTCACCTACCTCCATCCTAGTCCCAATTTTCAGCATTTTTGGCTCTTCTTTACTCCCAATATTTACTTCCTTTGTTGGTTCGGCTGCAACGTAACTGGCTTCAGGTTCTCCCATTGGTGTTGGTGTTTTCATAACTCTTGCGAGTTCTTCTCCTTCTCGTGAGCTTTCACTGGGTATTCCTTTTCCCTCTTTCGGTCTTATCGTGTAAACTTTAAACTCTTCTTCCTTCTTTGCTTCTCTCGCTAGTTTTTCTGCGAGCTTTTCGCAGCTTTTGTCGTTCTTCACAATTTCTCACTTCAATTTGGTAACACAGCTTTGCAAAATCTTTATCTCCTCTATTTTTTCCAATTCCACTGGGCATAGGAAACTTAATGCATTGATGCAATGTTGATGCTACAGCCTTGATTTCATGTATCCACGGTCTTCCCAATATCATATTATACGGCGATTCCACATCTACCACACATAATGTCACTTGTGTTTCAATCTCTCCTAACGGAATCCGTACCACCATTTCGCCTTTAGGTTTTGTTAAAGATTTTCCAAAGCCATGAATATGATACATTGAAAAAGACATTTCTTCATCCTTATATCCCATTTTCTTGAAAGTATGATAAAATATTATATCCACAGAACTTCCTGCATCTACCAAAGTTCTATTCATAGTCCACTCTTCTATAGATTTTTATTGATTCTCTCTTTCTTATTGGCATAACAGATACCGTGATTACCAAAGGAAATGTATGGCTTAGTTCTTTTTCTGGTATTTCTGCTGCTGTAAATATGATCTCTTGCTTTTCCCAATCTTTCAATGATGATATTTTTTCCACCGTCATAATCTTCCTTCCTTCATAATCCCGTTTATGTATCTTACCCTTAATATTTTCATGAAATCTATCGATCATTGTTCTTGTTACCATACCACACTCCAATTTTCTGCAATCCTTTTTAATTCTAATCATTCTTCCTTTAATTATCTCACCGATTTACTTAATAATTCTCTCAATCTTGTACGATTCTTATCTCCGTCTTCACCTTTTCTATGATTTTCGTTAATTCAATCCCTGTTTCTAGCGCTAAAATGTAGTTGCAGGAAATCCTACACTACACCCTTGTTAAGAATCAATAGAAATTAAGTCATATTTGAAGATTAACAACAACACTTTTATTATTTTTACTTTTAGAAATCTTTACAAGAAATGTAAGAACTCAAAAATACAACTTTCTTTCTAGAGTTTCTCTCTCCTCAAGACTTTCTCAACTCTAAAAAGTACATCATCCTTTTCTGGACATATTGGGTCTCTATTTATAGGGTAGTTACATAATGGTTAACAGCTAGGTTTTCCTCTTATTTCGAATTTATCTTGCGATTGTATCGCGATAGCTACGATGATTATTCTCGCAAGATTTGTAACCATCACGGGACAAACATGCTTTTCCCATGTTTTCTTCCATCGTCAGCTTTTATGTCCTTTTTTAAAATACTTTGTGATGCTTGCGAAATGTTATTAAAGAGTTTTCGGTGACGCTCGCAGAAGTGTCGTTAATATCGCAAGAATACCGTTGTAGCGATATTCTGGTCCTACAACTGCTGGCCATTTGAGGGATGGTTTTCCTTTTCCCCTATATGACCCATCCAATCCTTTCTTCTACGAAAAACTAACCAAGCTTCAATGAGGTGTATTTCAACTTAGTAGGAACTCAATCCGTATTGCGAATGAGTTCGTGATATGTTCAAAAGGTGGTTCTTCTCAGATTCCCAACTTTGCGAAGAATTATAATCCCGAGGATTATAATATTGACTCTTTCGTTGTGAATTACTCCGGTAAAACTATGTCTACGAGGAAGTATCAAGAATGGGGTACAAGCTTGCTCGTAATACTCTTGCGGACTCGTCTAACGCTCTTCTTCAAGATGTGGACCCATTTGGACGTGCGAAGAACGATCATCTTCGTTTCTCTAATGATAAAGATTAGATGATGTTTCCTCTGGTACTAGAAGGTAATTTGATCTGGGGTATAAATCCCAATGGCGAAGTTCGTACTGGCCCTCTTCTTGATCATAGTCACTTCGCAGCTTATGAGCCTGGGAGGTTTCAGTGGCCCGGGATTCTTGTTGGGGTAATCCTCGTGTTCCTCTCAATTCATCTTTCTCCCTTTTACCACATTTTAACATTATGGGTGATTTGCAGATGTGCCTCCAATTTTAGGTGCATTTAATAGATGAGACATTTTTTTTATTTTTTTATAGGGAAAGCTGATTTGTTTAGGGGGAAAGCTTTATAGGAGGAAAGCTAATATTATTGACATATGGATATGGGGAAATATTTACTAAATTTACATTTACAAATCATTTTGTAATAGAAGATTACCCTCAGATCGATCAAACCCATGTCCACTGAGTCGCACTGACCATGAGCTTGACTGGAAGAGCCGATAAAATATTTTTTTCACCGGGAAAAAAAAGGACTAGTATTTGGATCTTTTTCCTTCAATTCTTCTCAGGATTTTAGATGGCTTAAATTATTTTTTCTTTGATATATAGCAAGTGCAACCAAAGTACGAGTTTATTTCATGTTCTATAGCAAGTGCTACCAAATAATTTTTTAATTTCGATCTATTTCATGAGGTACCAAAACCAACTCCGTTTCTAAACTTTACTCTAATTTAATCCATCCAGTAACATATTTTGATTGAAGGAAATTTGGTTTGTGGAATTTCATTTATACGTATGCACGATGTTTGTTTGACAAAATATGTCACAGATTATAATGGGTGAATTTTTGCAAGACATGTCAGATTACCTATATATCTCTAAAATTAGATCTTACAGTTTGCAACATGTAGAAATCATGGATGAATAGGGACACTTGGATTCTTACAGGTCTGTGACATTCTTTGAGGAAGTCTTATTCTTTGTGCAAGATGCTAATACAATCCTATGTGCTGATAGAAACACGAAAAAGCTACTCATTTGGTCTGTCAGTTTTGTTTATAGGAACCTTGGTGACTCCTAAGTCCTAACACCAGGTTAAAGAAATTTATATACTAAGAATAGAAAAGGAAGACTCCTAATTGAAATGGCTTAGTCTCTGTATGTCTAATCTTTACTGCTTTTAAGCATTTGAGATTAGAAATATAGATACTAACCCAATTTCATTTAGAAAACTTCGCAGTGTCTTCGTCAAGGTTTCAATTACACAAATACTCTATAACTGCACTTGAGCTCTTCTTCTGTGATTGATGTATACTCGCTCCGATTAACATCTTCGTTATTCTTTTTTTTTTGTGTGAAAAATTTATGGATGGAAGAAGGATAAGGTTTAGTTATGAAAATGGTTTAGGGTTTAATCATGAAAATGGTTTAGAGTTAATCATGCATCGGTTGTACAGTAACTCAAATATGGGATTAAGTTAAATTAACTTGAGGACAAAAAGGTAAAGTTCAGTGTTTTGTTAAGGGGAAAGACAATATTTTACTCCTCCCCTTTAATAACCCAAAGTAAAAAGAGATATACCTTGGTTAAACAATTTTAGCTTTCCCCCTAAACAAATCAGATTCCCTATAACAAAAATCATTTTTTTTGCTTTAGTTATAAAACTGTCCCAGAAAAACGTTTTCCATACCGTTTTTTTGAAAGTGGCTAACAGCCAAGAGTCCATAGTAATCAAATAAAAAAAGTGTCACGTGTAAAGTAAATTTCGGCAAATATTCACGCGTTGTTTCACCAGTCTTCCTCTTCTGCCGATTTTTGTTCTTCCCATTTTGTTTGAAAGAGCAAAAAAAGAAAAATCCCTTCTTGAAATTGTATTTTAAGCACTCTAAATTCACTGTGTGAAATCTATCATATAGACCTTTAACACAAAATAAATATCAAGAACAACTTGATCTCTGCTGAGCATATCAAAATTAGGAAAGAAAACCCAAACCAATCGGTGCTTCCAACACCTTGACCGAGATCATGTTTTCAAATAAAATCACAGCGTGAATTATAATCAATAGGTTCAAAACTAACCGCCAATAATGTAGGTGATTTTTTGGGTGCAGGCGGTTTCTCTTTCAATGATTTTAATGGTATTTTAGGGTTCTAATTAAAAATTTAAAGATAGGTTCCTATGTACTGTAGTATGGGTTTCTATCAAGCTCTCCATTAATGGCGGTAAAAGAAAGAAAATTCTAGGTTGCAGTACAAGACTCGTGTTTGAGTATTTTCCCCTTAGTCTTCCTCTTTTTGATACAAGCTCCTCCAATAGTCAAACATTTCCTCGAATGCCTAGATTGAAAGGTGCACTTCGAAACCACTCGACTGCATATACACGCCTTTGTTTGGAGGGAGCGATAGTTGAATCTATAAGAAACCCCTTTTTTTATTATTATTAATATATATATATATACCTCTATTTCGATCGCAGATTTGCTGGGACCCTTGGAAGGATTATCTGATTCGGCATGATCAAAGAGTCATTCATGCCATGTCATCTAGTATGCTTCGGTACTTATTACGAGGCCCAGATTACTGTGCTTGGTATCTTGGTGACAGATTTGGGAGACAAATTATTCAACCAGACGCTACACCCCGTTTTCCTCCTCCCGACGTTACATGTTTTCCTTATGCATCGTTTAGTGATATGGACGAGATTTCACACCAATCGCAATGTTCCTATGAAGATTTCGTTGATCGCGGAATAAATTTTGATTCAAATTGGAAATCGGTTTCTTTAGGTCCCCATCTTTCTATCCAAGATTTCCGAGAGAATCTTGTAGTGGGTGATCCAGGTTTTGCCCCTCGTTCATTATTGATGGGATCTTCAAGCAATGCTCCTTCTCCACAAGTTCCATTAATGAGTCTTGACCATCTTGTTCCAACATGGGACTTCCAAATACCTATCTTTGGAACTTCAAATGTGGTTGCAATTGAAGGTGGCTCTTTTGCTCGTGAAAACATTGTTGGGTTACCTATCCCGGACGATATTCCTGAGGTAACACCTCTACTCTGCCCTTCTCTCCTTAATGACTTAATACTTTTGTAGAAATCGGGGGTCGCCTAGCACGGGTCGAGTGCCGGTCTATTCTATGTCCCCAGCAGAGTCGCCACTGTAGAAATCGAGGGTCGCCTAGCACGGGTCGAGTTCCGGTCTATTCTATGTCCCCAGTGAAGTCGCCACTGTAGAAATCGAGGGTCGCCTAGCACGAGTCGAGTCCCGGTCTATTTCATTTGTCCATAATTGTTATGGGGCGAGGTCCATGTTCTCATCCGTTCGTGGATGTTTAATGTACATGGTATGGCAGAGATAATTTCTTACTAGTTTTTTAGTAGGGGGGGGGGGCAACTCTGCAAGGAAAAGAGATGTTTTGAAGTCGCCACCTGACTAAAGGGAGTCGGGACCCTTTTAACTAGTTTGAATTCTTTTGAGGAAAACAAAACCGTTATGACTTTCATGTTTTTGGTCCTGCTATCGAGAGTCTCGGGTAAGGAGATTCTAGTACGGGATGGGAAGGTGTTAGGCACCCATCAGCCGCCCAATCGTAGATTGGCCTCTACTTCATGATTAAAGGGGGAAAATGTTTATAATTTATTGAGAATAGATCTTCATGCATCAGCTATTTAGAAAAGAGACATAGTTAGAAGTTGGGTGAAACTTCGACTATGGAGATGTGGTTTCTTTCTTTTATGGTAGTTTTTCTTTTGTGATGGTTTGGGTGGAAACCTTGTTTTATAGTGGTTTTGGGTGGAAAACCTTGTTTTGTGGTGGTTTTGGATGGAAAACCTTATTTTTGTTGTGATTTGAGTAGAAACCTTGTTTGATGGTGGTTTTTGATGGAAAACCTTTTCTGTGGTGGTTTTGGATGGAAAACCTTATTTTTGTTGTGGTTTGGGTGGAAACCTTGTTTTGTAGTGGTTTTGGGTGGAAAACTTTGTTTGGCGGTTTTGGGTGGAAACCTTGGTTTTTATTAAGAAGAAATTTGGATGAAATTTCAAAGTTAAATAATTAACCTGCAGATTAGCTCAATAAAATAGAATTAATGCAAACCTTATTTTTTGATAATGGGTCTAATGTGGGAGGGAATTCCGCTTTATACCCACACTTTGATTTATCCCACTTGTAAAATTAATAATAAAACACAATTTTTTTATGTAACACAAAGAGTAGTCGCGGTGTTACTACGAAATGGAGAACCATTCCGTTCCCGTATGACTACATAATTTACCGAAGAGATAGACAATTAATATCTTTGAAATATGATATTTAAATTTGAAAGGATTCTTACGGAGATTGCTTGCTTCCGTTAAGTATGGTGAAAGTAGTTAAAGTACTAGCAATTTAATGCTAATCTTTTAAAAACTTAAAGACAATACTTGATTTAATCCCGGTGTTATTGTTCACCACATCAAGAACATGATTGCTGTGAAATTAGTCTCCTACCCCAAGCTCCATATCATCCCTAAGAACCTAGTGATGTATTCAAAATCGAAAATCATTGTCGATCAAAATTCATCATCATCGTGATCATCATGATGACCACCATTAAGAACACCCATGTTCTTCATGTTCTTCATGAGGAAGAAGAAGAAGTGCCCTTATTAATAAATAAGATGCCTTTTGTAATAAATTGGGTTCCTCTAGTAATAAAGCAGGTGCCTTTAGTATTGTTTGTGTTTTGGCGCCCCCTATTGTAAAAGACCTGACTCCCTCTAGTGGTTGCTTTAAACTTGACTACAACTTCTTCTGAGTTCTCGTTTTGCTCGTAACTTTTTCATACGGATTCAGAATGACTCCGTTCTTTCACCATTGGCTTTGCATTTTTCCCCTCTTTAACGTGAAAGCAAGACTTCCCAGGTTTGGAAGGATGATAAAATGGGTAGGAGCCGTGCTTGTGGGCTTGATTGGTAGAGCTGGTGGGCTTGATTGGTAGAGCTTGTGGGCTTGAGATCTTGTGGGCTTGATTGGTTGAGCTTATGGGCTTGATTGGTAGAGCTTGTGGGCTTGAGAGCTTGTGGGATTGAGTGCTTGTGGGCTTAAGAGCTTGTGGGCTTGAGTGCTTGTGGGCTTGAGTGCTTGTGGGCTTGATTGGTTGAACTTATGGGCTTGATTTAAAGGATATGAAAATCCTTAATTGCTCCACAAAGAATTTCTCTTGTATTCTGCTCCGAAGTATAAGAATGATATTTTCTACGGAAGGTGCGGAAATGGGGTGTCAACACTTTTATTAACTAATTTCTCGTTTTAGGCTTCCAGACCTCTTCAAGAATACTTGCTCCGTTTGGTGGATAGCCGTGAGCGCCAGTTGAAGTCGGTGGTGAATGAGATGTATGGGATCATGCTGAGATATGATGAAATCAATAGATAATCCCTTGGGAGGCAGGCACGTATTTATACTCTTTTTGAAGAATTGTCCACGCTTCGATTTCTTTACGAGGTAGACTGCTTTTTTTTTCTTTATCTGATTTTTTTTTATACAGGGACAAAGGAGCTAGCGGATCGGGTGAATGACCCTAATGGGTTGGAGCAACCCAACAGGTCATGGGTTTAGTTTCGGTTTGCCCGAATAGCAGTTTGATGGGTTTACTTCGCCTTCTTCTTCCTCGACCATCAGCTTCTCTTTCTTCTTATTCTTCTGCTATTTTTCTCTGCACATCCACCTCTTTCCTCCATCTTTTCATCACATCCTTCTTGTATGTGCCGGATCTGGACTTTGATCTTTCTTTTCTTAATCATCGTCTTCATGTTCTTCTACTTTTTGCTTGTTTGGTTTATCGTCGTAATAATCATTTACTGTTGGAGTATGCCAGATAGTGTTTGAGCGGATGGATAAATTACTCTCTGAAGTAGTGTTAACTGAAATGAGATGTCTTTGGTGGAATCTCAATATAGATCTGTATAAATCCTCTTCTTTATGTGCTTGATGATAGTGCATCTTGAGATCCAAACTAATGTTCGGCTCGGAGATGAAGATCTGATGATTTAGGGAAAGATACAAGATCGTTCCATACGCAGCTTCGAAATATGTACAAAGATAAATCCATATTTCAAAGTTGAAATCAGATTTAGATGTATTCTAACAAGTACGGAGGATCTGCCTGGGATGAAGATGTCTAGATCTAGTGTGTCACATGGGAACTTTTACCACTATCACACATTGGTTTCGATCAATGGAAAATGGTGAAGAAATTGGATCTCGGTCTAGACTCAGATAGAATGATCCCCTTTCCTTATTTGTTTTTCACTTCTTCTTCTTTGGTTTGTCGTCAGATCATTTTCTTGTTTCTTGTTGTTGTTGTTGTTTTTTTTTTTTTTTTTTTTTTTGATCTGATCATGCATCCTTCAGATGGTTAAGTGTTCATGCTTTTCATTGTTGTGGACGAAGATCTTTTAAATCCTTCATTTGTGAATGAAATTTTTTTCTTCTGGTGGTACTCTTGTACTTGGTTTGACTTGCACTGGCTGTACAGCTCGCTGACTCCGGTGGAGTGACCTTAACTCAGATAACTCATCATTCACAAAAGCTAAAGAACGATTAGAGCATGATTAGACTCAAAATAATACCCAAAATCTTTTGCCTCAGTTGCCTATTCGGTGTGTGCATGGAACAGTATCATCCTAAGGCTTTCATCATCGAATTTTTTTTTTTATATTTTGCAAACAATATTTACAAAATTTAATAACTGTAAAATACTGAAATTTTTGAATTGGAGAGTTTGGATCAGTTGCCTATCTGGTTGCTCATAACACCATATCCAAACCTACGCCTTTCCTCATTGACAAACTCCCCGTTTTTTTTCTTCTTTTGATCTGATCATGTATCCTTCATATGATTAAGTGTTCATGCTTTTCATTGTTGTGGATGAAGATCTTTTAAATCCTTCATTTGTGAATGAAATTTTTTCTTCTGTTGGTGCTCTTGTACTTGGTTTGACTTGCACTGGCTGTACAGATCGCTGACTCCGGTGGAGTGACATTAACTCAGATAACTCATCATTCACAAAAGCTAAAGCACGATTAGAACATGATTAGACTCAAAATAATACCCAAAATCTTTTGCCTCAGTTGCCTATTCGGTGTGTGCAAGGCACTGTATCATCCTAAGGCTTTCATCATCGACATTTTTATTTATTTATTTTGCAAACGATATTTACAAAATTTAATAACTGTAAAATACTGAAATTATTGAATTGGAGAGTTTGGCTCAGTTTCCTATCTGGTTGCTCATAACACCATATCCAAACCTACGCCTTTCCTCATTGACAAACTCCCCGTTTTTTTTTTAAACAAAACCTTAGAATTTTTTTTTTTATTTTTGTAATGGCACAACTTTTATAAAAGCACACACTTTTTTTATTTTTTTTATTTTGAAAACAAGACTTTAGCAATCTGTTTTTTTTTTTCAAACAATATTTACATAATCTAATGACTGCAAAATACTAAAATTATTGACTTGGAGAGTTTGGCTCAGTTGCCTATCTGGTTGTTCATAACACCATATCCAAACCTAAGCCTTTCGTCATTGACAAACTCCCCGTTTTTTTTTTTTTTTTTTTTTTTTTTAAAACAAGTTGATAAAGTAGAAGACGATGATAAGTGCTTGACAAACCAGTTGATCTTTTGACGAGGTGCAGGGATTGGTTATGCTGGGATGTTGCCTTTGATTAGGCATAATACCTCTTGAGTTGATCTGCATTCATGGGCCTTGGAAGTTCTTCTCCATCTAGGTCCATTAATTGTACTACCATGTAGCGCCCCCTAAGCTAGCAGCTGAATGATCCAAGAGATTAACTAAATAAGAGGCACTAAAATTTAAAACATACACTTAAGCATTCAATTATGAAATGTGATACAGAACTTAACCCAAAGCTAACCTCGCTCAGAAATATATATACAAATCTTCTTTCAATGATATATATATAATAGTCATTTGGTTTTCAAATAAAATATACAACAAGGTAAACATAACAGAAGTTAATCTACTAGTGAGGTCAACCCGTGAAGCTTTCGCTGCGCAACTCTGATCTGTCACAGAAACTGAAGTGGGAATAATTAACATTTAACTTCTAAGTAATCATAGACAATATTAGAAAACAATACATGTTTTTCCGAAACATTAAATAGTGACTAAGTCATTGAAATAATCATACATGTATATGGGACAAACTCCTTCGTCAAACAATGTACTAATATGGTTATGAATTCCTAACCGGCAATTCACACCTATTTAGCTATGGATTCCACCAAGACCATGGTTACCAACTCTAAGCATAAAAGCTGAATTAAAGTAGGTATAAATGTGAAGGAGCGTATCCTATATACCACAAGTGGAAAATTCTCATTTCCCATAATAATTCATATTTACCACAAACAATACAAATCCTTTCCACATCGTGGAAAGATTCACATACTCAACAGAAATATCATAATGCATTTTAAATAAAGTGTGGGAATGCATTTAACAGTTTTGTAATCATTGATATTTCTTTTACGAAAGTCTTTGTTTTATAAACTCATGCATTGTCTGTTTATGCATTCCATACTTTATTTAAAATGCATTATGATATTTCTGTTGAGTATGTGAATCTTTCCACGATGTGGAAAGGATTTGTATTGTTTGTGGTAAATATGAATTGTTATGGGAAATGAGAATTTTCCACTTGTGGTATATAGGATACGCTCCTTCACATTTATACCTACTTTAATTCAGCCTTTATGCTTATAGTTGGTCACCATGGTCTTGGTGGCATCCATAGATAAATAGGTTTGAATTTCCGGTTAGGAATTCATAACCATATTAGTACATTGTTTGACGAAGGAGTTTGTCCCATATACATGTATGATTATTTCAATGACTTAGTCACTATTTAATGTTTCGGAAAAACATGTATTGTTTTCCAATCTTGTCTATGATTACTTAGAAGTTAAATGTTAATTATTCCCACTTCAGCCATGGATGATCGTGAGTTACAGCGCAATAAAGCTTCACTGTTGACCTCACTAGTAGATTAACTTATGTTATGTTTACCTTGTTGTATATTTTATTTGAAAACCAAATGACTATTATATATGTATCATTGAGAGAAGATTTTGTATATATATTTCTGAGCGGGGTTAGCTTTGGGTTAAGTTCTGTATCGCATTTCTTAATTGAATGCTTAAGTGTATGTTTTAAATTTTAGTGCCTCTTATTTAGTTAATCTCTTGGATCAGTCAGCTGCTAGCTTAGGGGTGCTACATACCATTCCCTGAAAAATCTTTTTGATAATGAATAGGCCTTCCCACCTTGGCTTGAACTTGCCCCTTGGGTCGGTGTGCTTTACTAGACGAAATTCCTTGAGCACAAGATCTCCTTCGTCGAAGTTGCGTTGTAGTTGCGGATTATCTCACAACTACACCCTCAATAAAATCCATGAATTTAATATGATGATCTCAATTATTTGATGTGAAGATGAAGATTAAAGTACTAAAATTATAAAAAGAGACACAAAGTTTTTTACGTGGTTCGATCAATGTGATCTACATCCACGGTGCTTCACTAATGATTGTACGTGATTACATGATTTTACAATTGAGACTCCATTAATGAATATTTGGAGCTCTAGAATTTTTGGGGAGGAAGATGATAAAGAAAATAAAATCTCTCTAAAAATTTCTCTCTCCTCATAAAATTATCATCTCCTACTAAAAAGATCTCCCCTTTTTTTCTCATGCCTAAATGGCTATTTATATGATTTTACAATAGATGACCGTTGTGTTGTCCCGCCATTTCGGATTTGAAGATTATCTTGCGAACCTTCGTGGTTTCCTTTGCTGTAAAAAATGTCCTTCTTGCTCGCAAAATATTCTTTGCTCGCAAAATGTATTTTCTCTCCACAATTTCGTAAGTTATCATTTTTGTGATATTCCGCTCCTACATCTTGCCTCTTTTTTCTTGAATATTTCTTGAAGAGCGATCTTTAAGAAAAAATCCGTTGTAGTAGTCTTTGATCTTTGTTGATGAAGGAACGAGCGAAAGAATATCAAACTCAAAAAGTATATACTTGCCTCTATTCTTTTGCGAAGTTCTGAAGCTTTAAGAAGTAATTATAAGTATCATCTTGCGAAGTATGAAGTATGTGAAGTATCTTGAAGAAGTATGAAGTATAAGAAATATAAAATATCCTTGAAGAAGTATAAGAAGTACTTAATCCTCGAAATATATAAGAAGTATGAAGTATCCTTAAGAGAGTGATAAATATTTCCTCTGTTCATGTGAAATTATTATTCTACTTTTGGTGAGGATTCTTGCTGAGAAGATAAAGAACATCAAATATTTTCTTGGGTATCCATAGTTGCCTCTGTTCTTTATCTTGAAAGAGAATTCTTGAGAAAATGTTGAATAATTAAATTGCATCTCTATTGTTATGTTGCCTCTGCCTCAAGTGGTAACCCTGTTATCTTCTGGAATATTTCTATTAATTCCGAGTTTTTCCGCGCATTTCCGAACTTGAATAGTCTTTGAATAATATTGTTGCGAATCATACTGTTGCGAATGTACTGTTGCGAATCATACTGTTGCGAATGTATTGTTACGAATATAGTGTTACGAACATAGTGTTGCGAACATAGTGTTACGAATATAGTGTTACGAATATAGTGTTACGAACTATGAATAGTCCTGCGAATTATGAACTTTTCTGCGAAGTTTCGTGGTATTTTCCTGTAAAATTTTGTACAATACTTGTGCGAATATAATATTTATGTAATGATTATGTTATGAAATATGTATGCGATGCTTATGCCATGAAATGTTTATGCAATGCATTTATGATGCAAATATAATGCTTGAATGATGCGAGTATGATGCTTGTATGATGTGAATACTTATCTATTATAATGCATATTTCAAGTTTCTGTTACTTAGCTCATTTTGCCGTAGTAAAATTGATATAACTTTGAGTTGCTTCCATTCATATAACTATCTTCGCAAGTTTATTTATGTATTTTCTTATATATATTCGTCTTTGATCGCGAATGAAATCGCTTCTTCTTCGTGAAAATTCTTCAATGGGATTGTCTTCTTTGTTTCTTCAATGGGATTGTCTTCTTTGTTTCTTCAATGGGATTGTCTTCATGATATATATTCTCTTCAAAATTCTTCAATGATACTGATGGAATTAATTGTTGTGGTCTTATCATGCCTTCCTAAGTAAAGGTCTTATTTTGCCACCTCTTTTGTGATAATATTTTGTATTTGCGATAATATGACAAGTCTGAACATTCTTGCGAATATACAACCTCATTGACATTATCGTCTTGCGATGAAACATTACGTCTTTACACTTTCATGCAAAAACCCATTTATCTCATCTTCATTGTTATGTTATGCGAGTTCTTTTTTCTTTTCTTTCTCTTTTTTTTTTTTTTTAATTTTTTTAGAAGGCTCGCAAAAGTTCAATTGTTGCACAAATATGACAAGCCTTTATGTTTTCGCAAACAAGAAGCCTCGTGAAATTTGCGTCTTATAGCACGTATCAGCTCCCTAATGGAGGGTGATGCCATTTATCTTCCCCCTGGTTGCCCCTTCAAGGAAGCGTACATCGACCATACAAGGTTAGCTCTTCCCATCCGGTTCTGCCAACAACTATCTTTTGATCGCAACCTCTTATCCTTTTTTCCTATAGGGATTATAGTTACGAGGTTGCACCCTATGGGGTATCTTTGGGCCAAGTGCATCATTTGCCAAGACTTGTCAAAAATGGAAGATGTGGTTCAACCTCACCCGGAACTCTTGAATCAACCGTGTACCTCGGCGCCTTGATCGTTTTCTGCACTTCTTGGGAAAGATAGTATGCCTTAGTCGCCCAACATAAATCCTCTTATACCGCATTTTATATTGCGTAATGTCGCTAGATTAGGTGAGAATCCAAGGTGTCTAACCCGGATAGGTACCCCATTATTGGGTTGTACCCCTAAATTTTTACCATGTACTAAGGGTCCTTGGTGGTGTTGCGGTTACCCTTAGCCACGTTTATAGGTACCCCCTTAAATGACGTACTTTAGGACTTTTCCTCTTACGAAATATAGCTTCGCGAACTAGGTTGTACGCCACAAAGGTTTGCCTGTATAAAATTTTCTGCGGCTCTCTTTCTTTTTTGGAGGCTGATCACAGATTGCGGTCTTTTATTCACAAATTAATCGCAATTGATTTTTGGCGGTATTTTTTCGCCTTTTTATAAGTAGATTCAAAATTCTTTGTATTCGTAAAAACCCATCGTAAATGTTTCATGCACATAAAATGTTGAATGTTTTCATAAAATCTTTAGTATAAAAAGTATGAGAAGTATGAGAAGTATGAATCAAAATTGTTCTATAGAAATATAGGAATTTAATTTTCTCTGTTTTTTGTAATTTTGAAGTCTTTGAAAAAAAATTGAGATCTTTAAATTTTTGTGATGAAGTCATTTTTGAATCTTGCGATTGTGTCATTTTTCACCAACCTAAAAAATCTTTGAAATATTTTGAAATCTTAGAAATTGTAGAATTTTTGCGAGTATATCGGTTTTAGTAAATTAAATCAAAATTATTTTGTCTTTAGTAAATAAAGTATTCAAGGAAATGGTACTTACCTTTTTACGGCTTGTTGTTGTCTCTTGCGAAGTATATGACTTGTCATTTCTTGTGTAATAATCTCCCACTTTCTTCTTGCGAAATATCCAAAAATCTTGCGAAGTAATAATTTGCACAAAGTAAACGATCATCTGCGAAGTAATGATTTACACGAAGTAGACGAACATCTACGAAGTAAACATTTGTACGAAGTTAACATCTACGAAGGAAATATTTACGATATAAATTCATGCTGTGAAGGTTCGCAAGGTAAATATTTGCGAAGTGCAAAGAGTAGAAGTGTTGGTGTTGCGAATATTCGCATGACAAACGTTTGCGAAGTGCCAAAAAATTTATGCGAATATGGAGACTCGAATGTGAGTCCTCTAACTCATACTCTTCCTTGCTGACCATCAGTGCTGGTTTCTGTTTTCTCCCTTGTAATCTTACGGTCTCTTTATTGAACATATTCATTTTCCCATAAAAATAGATTATATTCGTAGGAAGTATTATGCTTCGCAACTTTTCTGCAGCTTAATAACTTTTCCCATTACTCTTGCTTCTTCACTGTCTTTACATCCCCAATCCCTAACTTGAATTCAGTCCCAAAGCTTATGTACATCCAGCATCTTTGATTGAAATTTGCCCATCGATTAAGCAATTGCACACCACTGATTTCTCAAAATTGACTTCGTAAATATTATTATTATTATTATTATTATTATTTTTATGAAGGTATTTGATGTTCCTGCCATAGATTCGAATAAATATTTGGATTTAAGAATGAAATCCATGAATGGGGTTTGTATGCGATCTGAAATTGGTTAATTGAAGATGTTGGATTGAATGTGAAGTACATGGATGAATAAAAAATGGGTCTTGTTGCAATGCTCAAACTCAAAGGGTTAAATGGATTTTTAATCATCTCAATCCAGCAACTACGATTTCGTTGGTGAAGTTTCCAGATCTCGAAAATTTTCAATGACAAATTAAGAGCTACTGGTTTGAACTTGATCTGTCTTGGGTGTATGGAGCTAGGTTCTGAGATGGTTGAGATGGAAGTGAAAGTGTTGTGGCTGGAATTTATGCAAACTGAAATTGGTTGTTGTCAATAGCTAAACAGCTGCTGGTGAGATAGAGTTCAGTAACTGGATACGTACAAGCTCCTCATTCTTATCTTAATGATATTACCTTCTTTGATTTTATTTTACCCCACTCTTCTTCGCAGAAATTATCAAGTTCGCATGATCTATTAACTTCGCAGGTATTGAATTGATTCCCTCTTTGTTAACTTCCATATTTTCCCTTGGAATTCATAGATCCACTAAAACTTGATGCTCTTGATAGTTTTGAGGAATTCGATTTAATCTTCTGGTTATAGTAGTTATGCTTCTTGTTGATAATTTCAATATTGAATTGACTTGCCTTGAATTGTATTACTTCTCTGAAATGAATCTTTTTTGTAAATTTGCTTTATTTTGCTGGCTTCTCTTCTTTGTTATGAACTGGATGATGCCTCTTCGACATAGATTGGTTTGTTGGGCTGTTGTGAATGTTTGTTGGATGATCGCAAATAGTCCTTGGTTTTTTTGATTATCACCTTGCTGTTGGCTGGAATCGATTCCTTCTCGCTGAACTGACGCTTTTCCATACTGTATGAATTGAATCGGGTTGCCATTGTATTGCAAGTTACTGTATGCTCATATTCGAAATTGGAATTGAATTATTACGAATTTTTAATATTCGTAAAAATGTAGTTGCAGGATGCGAACTGATTTGTTATTTGTGAGGTGAATGAAATCATCACATCTTTCCTTCTTTTGCTGCTCTTCCCGTTCTAACTGTACTGTTTACTTCTCCATGGTGTATCTCAAATATTTAAAGCAACTTGGATGGTTTGCTGATTGTCTTGTTTGATCTCCTTTTATTAGATGTTCTTGTTTGCGAGAATATGAGTTGTTTCAGGTGTTTATTTCGTAAGTTTACATTCGTACAAATATAAACTCATTCTTTCTTATACTCGTATTCCTAACAAAACCTGAATGTGTTGTTGAAGTTATCTATTACTTCGTTGTGTTGGTTTTTGGCTGATGAGAATCGGTGTAGTCATGAAAGAGTCAACCGGTTGATGATAGACGTAGAAATTCCCTTATTCATTCGCTGCTACTCACGTTGCTGGTGGTCTTTAGCTAGATGAATCCTCCCTGATTTGTTGGTGTTTGCTCAAACCAATACTTCTTTGTTTTATTTTGGTTCTAGACTGGCTGACTCCTTCACTTGTAAAGTAAACTGGTGATGATGAGCAGTAACTTGCGAAATAAGGCTCCTTTCATAAACTTGAAAAAATGACACAGATTAATAATCAACTCATCATCGAGGATGGCGTAATACTTCATTGTCTTTCTTGATCCCCATTGGGTCTAGTGACAAAGTAATGACGATCACATTGTGCTTGGAAATATTTTCAATCTTACTTAATAAGTAATGCAAAGGCTGCGAATGAAAGATTGATTCAATTAGAAATTTAGGAAGGTTCATGCCAAGGTGTAGTTTTGTGGAGAATGGAAATTGTCATCAAAAATTTCTTTAACTTTGTTCACAATAAAATTTCCAAATCAACTGAAAATTTTCAATCCCAACTATTGTTGAAATTCAGCTAATAAGCTCGCAAAACATGATTCATTGAAGACAAATTTATAATCAAAATTCGTTTTAAATCAAAATCTTGGACATTAAATCAGATTTTTGCGAAAGAGCAACTAAAGTTTTTACAAAGTGTTTTCAAAATTTTCTTTATAAACGACCAGATCTAAAAATTTAAGAAAGTAATAGATGAGTTTTAGGGGAATGATTTTTCTTCCCAATCTGCTGCTGGTAAAAGTTTCTTTGATCTCCTTTTCTTTTCTTTTTTGAACGAGCATTATGCATCTTCCTCTTTTTTGCCTTCTTCAAATGACGAGATTTGCCGTAATTTCATCACCAATAATAGCTAATTTCTTTGAACTTTCTTGAACCAACAAGTTACAGGAAGGATAAATCTTTTTTTCTCTCTCACTATTTCTAGCGCCAATTATGTAGTTGCGGATTATCTCACAACTACACCCTCAATAAAATCCATGAATTTAATATGATGATCTCAATTATTTGATGTGAAGATGAAGATTAAAGTACTAAAATTATAAAAAGAGACACAAAGATTTTTACGTGGTTCGATCAATGTGATCTACATCCACGGTGCTTCACTAATGATTGTATGTGATTACATGATTTTACAATTGAGACTCCATTAATGAATATTTGGAACTCTAGATTTTTGGGGAGGAAGATGATAAAGAAAATAAAATCTCTCTAAAAATTTCTCTCTCCTCATAAAATTATCATCTCCTACTAAAAAGATCTCCCCCTTTTTTCTCATGCCTAAATGGCTATTTATATGATTTTACAATAGATGACCGTTGTGTTGTCCCTCCATTTCGTATTTGAAGATTATCTTGAGAACCTTCGTGGTTTCCTTTGCTCGCAAAATGTCCTTCTTGCTCGCAAAATATTCTTTGCTCTCAAAATGTATTTTCTCTCCACAATTTCGTAAGTTATCATTTGCTGTGATATTCCGCTCCTACATGCGTGGTCGCACGTGTTTGTTGAAACTGCGTGCAAATATGTTCTGGTATGCTTGAGAATGACAGGCTGCTTCTAACCTCTTTTCATCAATAAGATTTAGTTTCTTGACTCTTACTTTTACCCATTTATCTTTAGGTAACTGACTCTCCTTTAGAACTCTTAGAATTGGGATTTCCACCTCTATAGGATGCAATGCTTCCATACCATATGTGAGCGAGAATGGTGTAGCCCCGGTTGCGGTGCGAATTGAGGTTATCTATTCCCATAAAGCATATGGTAATTTCTCACTCCAATCTGTATATGTATCATTCATCTTCTTTAGGATCTTGACGAGTGTCTTGTAGGCGGCTTCTACCACTCCGTTGGTTTGAGGCCGATATTGTGATGCTAGATGGTACTTAATCTTGTACTTTCCAAGCAGTTCTTCGGTTTCTTCACCGATAAAATTTGACCCATTATCTGATATTATTTCATGTGGAACTCCATATCTGCAAATGATGTGGTTCCGTATGAAATCGACCGTCGGCTTCCATTTGAAACTTCTGGTTGAAATGGATTCTACCCACTTGGTGAAATAGTCAATTGCAACAAAGATATACTTGTGGATGTTGGAAGATGAATTGATTTTACCTATGAGATCGATTCCCCAGGTAGAAAATGGCCATGGAGACGATAGCGTATGAAGTTGAGAAGGAGGTACATGCATAAGGTTCCCATGTATCTAACATTGGTGACATCTCATGACGAAGTTGCAGCAATATGACATCATTGTTTTCCAATAGTATCCCAAGCGAGCTATCTTCCTACTCATCATGTGTGCATTCATATGAGGACCACACTCACCGATGTGTACTCTCTCCAGGATCTTCCTTGCTTCGTGTTCGTTCACGCATCGCAACAGAGTTCCTTCTCTTGATACTTTGTAAATAACATTTGCAAATATCATGTACTGACATGCCACCCTTCGGATATATCTCCTTTGCTATTTTGTTGAATCTTCTGGATAAGACTGATCCTCGAGGTATCTTCGTATATCAACAAACCACGGAGAGCCGTGTAATTGTTCAGCGGTGATTTGAATGGCGTAACAGAAAGCAGGTTCATCTATTTGGCCTATTTTGATGGGTTTCACCGTTATTCCTTCGGGAACTGCAAGCCAAGAAGCTAAAAAAGCAAGAGCATTAGCACCAAAGTTTTTGTTTCTGTATATATGATTAAACTCGATGTGATCGAATTGTTTTGTGAGCTCTTCAAGGTATGTATGATATTGGGATAACTGTTCTTTAACCCTCCATTCCTTCTGGATTTGCTTGATGATCAGCAGTGAATCTCCGTATACTATGATGCTTCTGACATTGATTTCAATAACAACTTTCAGTCCGGATATGCAGGCTTCATATTCTACAACACTATTAGAGCATGGAAAACATATCCTGATAACAATAGGTGTGTGGATACCTTCTGGTGACTCTAGAAGTGCCCCTATACTTCTTCCTTGTTTGTTGCGGGCGCCATCAGAATATATATTCCATGGTTTATCTTCGGTCACATTAGCGTACATCACCCATTCGTCTGGGAACTCAATCTTCATATAAGTGTTATCGATTATAGGATGAGATGCTAGATGATCGGAAATTGCTCTTCCTTTGACATATTTCTGAGTGATGTAAGTAATATCAAACTCGGAAAGTAACAGTTGCAATTTTGACATTTTTCCGGATAACACGGGCTTCTCGAACAAGTATTTGATAGGATCCATCCTTGATAGCAACTGAATCTTATGAGCCAACATGTAATGACGAAGATGTTGGGTTGCCTAGACGAGTGCCAAACAAGTCTTTTCTAACATGGTGTATTTTGACTCGTACCTTGAAAGAGTTTTGTTGATGTAGTATATTGCCCTTTCCTTGCCGCTTCCTTCATGATATTGTCCCAACATTGCTCCCATAGAGGTTTCGCTGACCGAGAGATATAGAATCGGCACACCATGTATGGGGGCAACAAGTACTGGCGGAGTAACCAAATATTTCTGGATCTTTTCAAATGCTTCTTGACATTCATGGTTCCATACTGTAGGCACATTCTTCCTTAGAAACTTGAATATCGGATGGCAGATGGGAGTGAGTTGATTTATGAACCGACTTATGTATTGCAGCCGACCCAAAAATCCTCTGATTTCCTTCTTCGTTCTTGGTGGAGACATCTTGATGATATCCTTAGCCTTTGATGGGTCGCATTCAATCCCTCTGTTGCTGACGATGAAACCTAGCAATTTCCCAGACTTGGCGCCGAACAAACACTGGTTGTGGTTGAGCATAAGTTGAAATTTTCGAAGTCGTTGGAATACATTTCTCAGAACATTTACATGATCCTTACTATGTGCAGATTTTGCCACCATGTCGTATACATAAATCTCTATCTCTTTGTGCATCATATCATCGAAGATAGTCGTCATGTCTCGTTGGTATGTGGCTCCGGTATTCTTTAATCCGAAAGGAATAACCACATAACAAAATATTCCCCATGGAGTGATGAAGGATGTTTTTATCATATCTTCTTCTGCCATTCTAATTTGGTTGTATTCGGAGAAACCATCCATGAACGAAAGGCTTCCCTGCCCATAGGAGTTGTTTATCAAGATATCAATGTGTGGCAACGGGAAGTCATCTTTTGGGATTGCTTTGTTCAAGTTGCTGTAATCGATGCACATCCTCACCTTTCCGTCTTCTTTCGGAACGGGTACAATGTTAGCGAGCCATTCAGTATAAGTGACTGCTTTGAGAAATCATGCGTTGAGTTGCTTATCCACTTCTTCTTTGACATTTAAGGTCCATTCCTACCTTAGTCTCCTGAGTTTTTGTTTGACTGGCTTTACATGAGGATAAGTTGGCAAATGATGGACCACTAAGTCAGTATCCAACCCAGGCATGTCTTCATAAGACCAGGCAAAGATGTCCTCGAACTCAGCGAGTAGATCGATCATCTCCTTACTTTCTTCAGCTGATAATGATGTCATAATCTTCACATTCTGTGGTTCTTCTCCCGTTCTCAAGTTGGTTGTTTCTTCTTCCATGAATTCTGGCTATTTTTCATGTTTTTCGACGCTGTTTTGGATCTCTTCTGAAACGTCTTTCAGGCAGGTTATCATTTCTTCATCCTCATATTCAAAATTTCCTGCAATGTCATCCTCCAAATCCAAGGCATCATATTGGTTTCCACACTCTAAAATCACACTTTCCATATTTTTTTGCTTTTCATGTTTTTCTGATTTTTTTGGATTTTTTAGATTTAATGGTGCATTAAACATACAAATACCGTATTCTGGGGCCCATGTGGAATCTTGAGGTTCATCCTTCGTCAGTTGTGGACTTTCATCATCCATTCTTACCCGGTCGTTGGAAGTTGTTTCGACGTCTTTGACTTCTTCGTTGGGAATTATCATGAAGACGCTTTCATCAGATGATTGATCCCTTCTTCTGGCGTTGGTCCTCCATAATCTCTCTCTTTTTTCTTCGAGGCACTGCTCCAAGTTTTTATTGATCAGCTCTGGTCGAATCTTTGAAAAATACTCGATGAAATCATTGATCATTTCTGGCACGCTGCTTGCCGAACGAGGTCGTTGGTTGAACACTATACTGATGCACTCCAAGTTAAGCTTTTGCCGAAGTATTCTTCCAAGTCCTCTTCATGCATCTTCAATGGCAGAATGACTTGAGGTGTTTGATGGGGGAGCATTTACCGTTATAGATAGGAAATTTCCTCCTTCTAGGAAATTGCAACCCTAAGGATACAATAACCATGCATTCCTGGATTGAGCTTGTCGTACTCTCCTTTTGTTCAGGAACTACCAATTCTCGTCCATCCTCCCCTTTGTGTCCGCTGGATTCGCATACGTTGTTAGTGGGAGATGGAGAAAAAAGATGACTTACCCCTTCATAAACGGGTTCCTCGATTTCTTGTGAACGACTTGAAAATTAAAATATTTCTACAGTGGCAACTTCACAGGGGAAAATAAGAGATTCGACTTGAAAAATGATTAATGGGAAATTTTATAATCTTTTCTTTATTATGTACTAAATATCATATTTCAGATTTTTTGTGGTTTCAGGTACTCATCCAAGCGTAAGCAACCATAACGCGAAGGGGAGCTTACACACGTAGCTGGCATCGGAACAAAGAAGAGAGGATGACCAAAATGCCTAACTCACAATCTGAACAAGATAATTCTGAAACTCTCAGCGTTTCAAGAATAGAACAAATCGTCGAAGAACAGTTGGTGAAGTTCTTCAAGAAGTTTGGATATGAAAACCAAGAAAAGGAAAATAACGTGGAGGGCTCTAACACTCGTCAAGAATCAAACGGCTAACCATCCGGTGATCATCCGCATAACAACAAAGACGGAGAATCTAATGAACCTGGTAACCGTGAGAACGCACCAAGTAAAGAACGGCTAGAGTTCTAATGTTTCAAATAACAAGTAACAAAGAGGTTGTCAGCCATTGAAGACAACAACGGCATCGAGAGCAAAAAAATGTGGTACACTCCACCAAAAGGAAAACTCCCTGAAGGCTTAAAATTCCATAAAATGGAGAAATATGATGGTCGCGGTCCTCCAGCGTCTCACATCAACATGTACCTCAATTATTTAAAGCCCCAAAGGTTAATAGATGATTGGCTGTTAAATTTATTCCACCAGAGCCTGACTGGACTAGCTCTCGATTGGTATCAACATAGAAAAATCTAAAATATCCACGTGGCCAACCATGATTGAGTCATTTGTTGAACATTTTACCAAAAATATAGATCATACAATCGCCTTCCGCCAACTCGAGTCCCTCCGACAAGGAACATATGAAGGGTTCATCGACTAGATGAGTCGATGGGACAAAAAAGTGTTCGAATTGTTCGAATGCCCATCTGAATAAGCTCAGTTAAGGTTTCTAATAAAAAATATTTCTTGTCTTACAGGCTACCCCTCAGCATGTCCGCACCCAAGAATCTTGCTGCTTTTCGAAGAAAATGAGCCAGCATCGAGGACGTCATGAGAGACTGTGCATTTTATGGATTCCTCACTGGGAAAACCTCAAAAAAAAAGAAGGAGGTCAATTATGCCAACCCAACTCCTTACAGACCCACCTACATCAAGGCTGCAGCAAAAGCACCAATGACAGAGACACTTCGGAAAGACAAAGGTCAGCAGTATGTCGAAAAAAGGTGGAGCCGAAATCGGGTATTCTCTGAACTAAATGGAGAAATCAGTGATTTCCTTCCCGTGCTAATTAAGGAAAAATTAATTCAACTCTGGGATCCTAAACCTGTACCTAACCCTAAACCTCGGGGTTACGATGAGTCAAAAATGTGCGGCTACCATCAGAGTGCAGGGCACGATACCAATTCATGTTTCATCCTGAAACATCTTATCCAAGATTTACTGGATGACGGCAAGATAATCATCAAGGGAGCGTCAAAGAAACCTAATATACAACAAAATCCACTTCCAGCGCATCAGGGAAATCAGGAAATCAACTTCATTGAGGCAGACAACGCTGAAACACGTCAACCATCCTTAATATCGGACCGTACGGCAAGGGAGAAGGTCCAAACAAACGAATCCTCCAGGGTCGTTGCTGAGAACAAAAGGGAATCGGCAAAAATCATGCCAGACGCCAATATCTGCACGATGAATAAGGAGCCATTGTTCACCATTGCTGGGAGCGGGAAAGTCATATACTCAGAACGACTACCGGAAAAATGTGAAGAGGTACAATACCAAAAAATGGGAGGAAGACAGTTCAAGCCTCCCAACTTGCGGAATGAAAACCCCGGTATCCTAGCAAGGGGCAATCCAATTCGGATCAGGCCAAGCAATCAACATGAAGCGATAAAGGAAGACAACTTGCTCATCGAGCAGTTATGAAGAACAAATGCGGATATCTCAATTTAGGAATTATTAGAAGCATCGACAAGTCACCGTCAGGCTCTACAAGAGGCACTAAGCATGATACATGTTCCCACAGGAATCACTCCCAATGAACTAGTGCCCCTAATCGACCAGGCTGCAAGACTAGGTGCAATTACTTTCACAGATGACGACCTGCCACCGGAGGGGAAAGACCACAACAAAGGGCTTTACATTACCATCGGTTGGGAAAATATGATCATACCTTCTGTCTTCATGGATAACGGTGTTGGCGTCAATATATGCACGTTGAAAGCGGCTAAAAAGATGGGGGTCGACATGAGCCGTATCACTAAAGCCGACGAATCAGCCCTGAAGGTCAGAGCATTTAATAATGGTAAGCAAACAGGAATTGGTGAACATACCATTGAAATATGGGTTGGTCCATTAAATACCTATGCTACTTTCCTTGTAATGGACATCTCCGCAAGCTTCAACCTCCTTCCGGGACGACCATGGATGCACAAGAATGGAATTGGTGCATCTTCCCTTCACCAGAAATCCAGATTCTGGATGGGAAATGAGCTAATAATTATACATGGAGATGATGGGGAAAATGAAATAATGTCCCATCAGATCTCAGTGAACATGATCCCGGAAATTCATAACTACACAGCAGAAATCTGACATGAGAATAAAGCTGGAGCATCAATTCATCACGCCTGTACGGGTCAATTTAAATACCGGGATCGAAATTTTCAGAAAATGCTACAAAAAAGAAAGTTCTTTCCGGGAATGGGTCTGGGGCTCCGATAACAAGGTCCCACACAACCAATAACAATACCTAGGAGAAAGGAATATGATACGGCAGGCCTGGGATATCAATCGACCTACCGAGACTCTACGATATTCGGGAAAAGGCGAGAAGATCAAGGAATCGATTGGAGCTGTCAACCGTCCTTCCAAAAGTGGTTCATCTGTAAGGGAGAATAAAAGGTTCCAGCACCAAGCACACTAGAAAAGATTACACCCGTGATAACAAGAAGAAGTTCTTCCCAAGGAAAAGAAACCGAGGAACCCATCTATGAAGGGGTAAGTCATTTTTTTTTCTCCATCTCCCACTAACAACGTAGGCGAATCCAACGGCCACAAAGGGGAGAATGGACGAGAATTGGTAGTTCCTGCGCAAAAGGAGAGTACGACAAGCTCAATCCAGGAATGCATGGTTATTGCATCCTTAGGGTTGCAATTTCCTGAAAGGAGGAAATTTCCTATCTATAACGGTAAATGCTCCCCCATCAAACACCTCAAGTCATTCTTGTGGTACATGAAGCCATTGAAGATGCACGAAGAGGACTTGGAACAATACTTCGGCAAAAGCTTGACTGGGTGTGCATCAGTATGGTATTCAACCAACGACTGTGTTCGGCAAGCAGCGTGGCCAGAAATGATCAATGCTTTCATCGAGTATTTTTCAAAGATTCGACCAGAGCTGATCAATCAAAACTTGGAGTAGTGCCTCGAAGAACAAAGAGAGAGATTTTGGAGGACCAACGCTAGAAGGAGGGAGCAATCATCTGATGAAAGCATCTTCATGATAATTCCCAACGAAGCAGCAGAAGACGCCGAAACTTCTTCCGATGACCTGGTAAGAATGGATGACGATAGTCCACAACTGACAAAGGATGAACCTCAGGATTCCACGTGGGCCCCGGAAGACGGTATTTGTATGTTTAATGCACCATTAAATCTAAAAAATCCAAAAAAAATCAGAAAAACATGAAAAGCAAAAAAATTTGGAAAGCTAGCCTTTGATGGGTCACATTCAATCCCTATGTTGTTGACGATGAAACCTAGAAATTTCTCGGACTTGTCGCCGAACAAACACTTGTTGGGGTTGAGCTTAAGTTGAAATTTTCGAAGACGTTGGAATACCTTTCTCTGAACATTTACATGATTCTTACTATGTGCAGATTTTTCCACCATGTCGTCTACATAAATCTCTAGATATTTGTGCATCATATCATGGAACATATTCGTCATGGCTCGTTGGTATGTGGATCCGGCATTCTTTAATCCGAAAGGCATAACCACATAACAAAATATTCCCCACGGAGTGATGAAGGATGTTTTTATCATATATTCTTCTGCCATTCTGATTTGGTTGTATCCGGAGAAACCATCCATGAACGAAAGGATTCCCTTCCCAGAAGAGTTGTTTACCAAGATATCAATGTGTGGCAACTGGAAGTCATCTTTTGGGCTTGATTTTTTCAATTTGCGGTAATCGATGCATATCCTCACCTTTTCGTCTTTCTTCGGAACGGGTACAATGTTATCCATCCATTCAATATAAGTGACCGCTTTGAGAAAGCCTGCGTTGAGTTGCTTCTCCACTTCTTCTTTGACTTTTAAGGTCCATTCTGACCTTAGTCTCCTGAGTTTTTATTTGACTGGCTTTACATGAGGATAAGTCGGCAAATGATGGACGAATAAGTCAGTACCCAACCAAGGCATGTCTTCATAAGACCAGGCAAAGATGTTCTCTAAATCAGTGAGTAGCTCGATCATATCCTTCCTTTCTTCAGCTGATAATGATGTCCCGATCTTCACATTTTGTGGTTCTTCTCCCGTTCTCAAGTTGATTGTTTCTTCTTCCATGAATTCTGGCTCTTTTTCATGTTTTTCGACGCTGTTTTGGATCTGTTCTGGAATATCTTTTAGGCAGGTTATCATTTCTTCATTCTCATATTCAAAATTTCCTGCAATGTCATCCTCCAAATCCAAGGCATCATATTGGTTTTCACACTCTAAAATCACACTTTCCATATTTTTTTGCTTTTCATGTTTTTCTGATTTTTTTGGATGTTTTAGATTTAATGGTGCATTAAACATACAAATACCGTCTTCTAGGGCCCACGTGGAATCTTGAGGTTTATCCTTCGTCAGTTGTGGACCCTCATCATCCATTCTTACCAGGACGTCGGAAGAAGTTTCGACGTCTTCTGCTGCTTCATTGGGAATTATATGAAGACGCTTTCATCAGATGATTGCTCCCTCCTTCTGGCGTTGGTCCTCCAGAATCTCTCTCTTTGTTCTTCGAGGAACTTCTCCAAGTTTTGATTGATCATCTCTAGTCGAATCTTTGAAAAATACTCGATGAAAGCATTGATCATTTCTGGCCACGCTGCTTGCCGAACGCGGTCGTTGGTTGAATACCATACTGAAGCACTCCCAGTTAAGCTTTTTCTGAAGTATTGTTCCAATTCCTCTTCATGCATCTTCAATGGCTTCATGTACCACAAGAATGACTTGAAGTGTTTTATGGGGGAGAATTTACCGTTATAGATAGGAAATTTCCTCCTTTCAGGAAATTGCAAACCTAAGGATGCAATAACCATGCATTCCTGGATTGAGCTTGTCGTACTCTCCTTTTTTTCAGGAACTACCAATTCTCGTCCATCCTCCCCTTTGTGTCCGCTGGATTCGCCTATGTTGTTAGTGGGAGATGGAGAAAAAAGATGACTTACCCCTTCATAGACGGGTTCCTCGGTTTCTTTTCCTTGGTCAGAACTTCTTCTTGTTATCACCGGTGTAATCTTTGCTAGTGTGCTTGGTGCTGGAACCTTTTCTTCTCCCTTACGGATGAACCACTTTTGGAAGGACGATTGACAGCTCCAATCGATTCCTTGATCTTCTCGCCTTTTCCCGAATGTCGTAGAGTCTCGGTAGGTCGACTGATATCCCAGGCCTGCCGTATCAGACGCCTTTCTCCTAGGTATTGTTATTGGTTGTGTGGGCCCTTGTTGATCGGAGCCCCAGACCCATTCCTGGAAAGAACTTGCTTTTTTGTAGCATTTTTGGAACATTTTGATCCCGGTATTTAAATTGACCCGTACAGGCGTGATGAATTGATGCTCCAACTTTGTTCTCATGTCGGATTTCTGCTGTGTAGTTATGAATTTCCGGGATCATGTTCACTGAGATCTGATGGGACCTTATTTCATTTTCCCCATCATCTCCATGACAGTAATTAGCTCATTTCCCATCCAGAATCTGTCTTTCTGGTGAAGGGAAGATGCACAAATTCCATTCTTGTGCATCCATGGTCGTCCCGGAAGGAGGT
This sequence comes from Papaver bracteatum, assembly GCA_023529315.1. Classification (NCBI taxonomy): domain Eukaryota; kingdom Viridiplantae; phylum Streptophyta; class Magnoliopsida; order Ranunculales; family Papaveraceae; genus Papaver; species Papaver bracteatum. Next base: position 465,656 of record JAJJWX010005105.1, read on the forward strand.
TGAAGCTTGCGGAGATGTCCATTACAAGGAAAGTAGCATAGGTATTTAATGGACCAACCCATATTTCAATGGTCAGTTCACCAATTCATGTTTGCTTACCATTGTTAAATGCTCTGACCGTCAGGGCTGATTCGTCGGCTTTAGTGATACGGCTCATGTCGACCACCATATTTTTAGCCGCTTTCAACGTGCATATATTGATGCCAGCACCATTGTCCATGAAGATAGAAGGTATGATCATATTTTCCCAACCGATGGTAATATAAAGCCCTTTCTTGTGGTCTTTCCCCTCTGGTGGCAGGTCGTCATCTGTGAAAGTAATTGCACTGGTCTTGCAGCCTGGTCGATTAGGTGCACTATTTCATTAGGAGTGATTCATGTGGGAACATGCATCATGCTTAGTGCCTCTTGTAGATCCTGACGGTGACTCGTCGATGCTTCTCATAATCCCCAAATTGAGATATATTCCTTTGTTCTTCGTAACTGCTCAATGAGCAAGTTGTCTTCCTTTATCGCTTCATGTTGATTGCTTGGCCTGATCCGAATTGGATTGCCCCTTGCTAGGATACCGAGGTTTTCGTTTCGCAAGTTGGGAGGCTTGAACTGTCTTCCTCCCCTTGTTTGGTGTTGTACCTCTTCATATTTTTCCGGTAGTCGTTCTGAGTATATGACTTTTTCGCTCCCAGCAATGGTGAACAATGGTTTCTTATTCATCGTGCGGATATTGGCGTCTGTCGTGATTTTTGCCGATTCCCTTTTGTTCTCAGCAACGACCCTGGAGGCTTCGTTTGTTTGGACCTTCTCCCTTGATGTACGGTCCGATATTAAGGATGGTTGACATGTTTCAGCGTTGTCTTCCTCAATGAAGTTGATTCCCTGATTTCCTTAATGCGCTGGAAGTGGATTTTGTTGTATATTAGGTCGATTTGACGCTCCCTTGATGATTATATTGCCGTCATCTAGTAAATCTTGGATAAGATGTTTTAGGATGAAACATGAATTGGTATCGTGCCCTGCACTCTGATGGTAGCCGCACATTTTTGACTCGTCATAAACCCGAGGTTTAGGGTTAGGTATAGGTTTAGGATCCCGGAGTTGAATTAATTTTTCCTTAACTAGCATGGGAAGGAAATCACTGATTTCTCCGTTTAGTTCAGAGAATACCCGATTTCGGCTCCACCTTTTTTCGACATACTGCTGACCTTTGTCTTGCCGAAGTGTCTCTGTCATTGGTGATTTTGCTGCAGCCTTGATGTAGGTGGGTCTGGAAGGATTTGGGTTGACATAATTGACCTCCTTATTTTTTGTTAAGGTTTGCCCCGTGAGGAATCCAAAAAATGCACCGTCTCTCAGGGTGTCCTCGATGCTTGCTCCTTTTCTTCGAAAAGCAGCAATATTCTTGGGTGCGGACATGCTGAGGGGTAGCATGTAAGATAAGGAAATATTTTTCATTAGCATCCTTAACTGAGCTTCTTCAGATGGGAGTTCGAACACTTTTTTGTCCCATCGACTCATCCAGTCGATGAACCCTTCATATGTTCCTTGTCGGAGGGACTCGAGTTGGCGGAAGGCGATTGTATGATCTATATTTTTGGTAAAATGTTTGACAAACTACTCAATCATGGTTGGCCACGTGGATATTTTAGATTTTTCCACATGTTGATACCAATCGAGAGCTAGTCCAGTCAGGCTCTGGTGGAATAAATTTAACAGCCAATCATCTGTTAACCCTTGGGGCTTTAGATAATCGAGGTACATGTTGATGTGAGACGCTGGAGGACCGCGACCATCATATTTCGCCATTTTAGGGAATTTGAAGCCTTCGGGGAGTTTTCCTTTTGGTGGAGTGTACCACACTTTGCTCTCGATGTCGTTGTTGTGTTCAATGGATGACAACCTCTTTGTTACTTGTTCTTTGAAACATTCGAACTCTAGCCGTTCTTTGCTTGGTGCGTTCTCACGGTTACCAGGTTCATTAGATTCTTCGTCTTTGTTGTTATGCGGATGATCACCGGATGGTTGGTCGTTTTATTCTTGACGAGAGTTAGAGCCCTCCACGTTATTTTCCTTTTCTTGGTTTTCATATCCAAACTTCTTGAAGAACTTCGACAACTATTCTTCGACGATTTGTTTTATTCTTGAAACGCTGAGAGTTTCAGAATTATCTTGTTCAGATTGTGAGTAAGGCATTTTGGTCAGCCTCCCTTCTTTGTTCTGATGCCAGCTACGTGTGTAAGCTCCCCTTCGCGTTATGGTTGCTTACGCTTGGATGAGTACCTGAAATCACAAAAAATCTGAAATATGATATTTAATACATAATAAAGAAAAGATTATAAAATTTCCCATTAATCATTTTTCAAGTCGAATCTCTTATTTTCCCCAGTGAAGTCTCCACTGTAGAAATCGAGGTCTGGCACGGGTCGAGAGACGGTCTATTACGATCCCTAATTTATTATGGAGGGTGGAGTCTATGTGCAAATCCGTTCGTGGATGCTTATCGCACAAGGTCGGACAGAGGTAGCTTCTTACTAGTTTGTTTAATAAGAGAGCAAAATCTGCAAGGGAAGAGAGAGATGTTTTGAAGTCGCTACCTAACTAAGGGGAATCATGACCCTTTAACTAATTTGAATTCTTTTGGGAAAACAAAATCTAGTTATGACTTTCATATTTATGGTCTACTATCAGAGATTCCGGGTAAGGAGATTCTAGTACGGGATGAGAAGTTGTTAGGCACCCATCAACCGCCCAATCGTAAGATTGGCCTCTACTTCATGATTAAAGGAAAATGTTCATAAATAGTAACGAATAGTTATGAATAATAACGGATAGTGATGAATAGTGACTGAATAGTGATGCATAATGATGTATAGTGATGAATAGTTACGAAATAGTGACTGAATTAATAGTGATGCATAGTGACAAATAGTGACTGAATATTTTTGGTATCTGGGGTGCTTTGACCAACTCCTAAATATTTAGAATCTAGTTCGACTCCAAACCAATGTGATAGTAAAGGATTAAAGGAAATCCCAATCATGATAAAGATCATCTAAAGTCTAGGTCGACGATGGAGTTGATTATGAGAGTTTTTAGAGAAAACTTTGTTGAATATTTTAATTCAACTACAGGTCCGCATTTTAGAACTAAAATTAATTTCGAGCCTAAATTTGAAATTTGGATGAAATTTCAAAGTTAAACGATTAACCTGCAGATTAGCTTAATAAAAATGGGTTAATGCGAACCTTATTATTATTATTTGTTATTATTTTTTTGGTCAATGGGTCTAATGTGGGAAGGAATTCCGCTTTATACCCACACTTTGATTTACCCCATTTGAAAAATTAATAATAAAACACAAAATTTTTATGTAAAGCAAAGAGTAGTCGCGGTGTTACTACGAAATGGAAAACCATTCCGTTCCCGTATGACTACATAATTTACCGAAGAGATAGGCAATTCATATACCTGAAATATGATATAGAAGCTTGAAATGATTCTTATGACGATTTCTTGCTTCCGTTAAGTATGTTGAAAGTAATTAAAGTATCACCAATTTAATGCTAATCTTTTAAGAACTTAAAGACAATACTTGATTTGATGTTACTATATTTATTTATTTTTGGGTTTTTCTCAAAAATTAACTATAAATGTAAAAGATAATAATAACCATTATGTAGGATGGAAACTTGATTTTTCTTTGATTAAATGATAAAAAAAGCATGATCGTTCCCTAATTCCTCCTTCTACTGATAAGGAGGTAAAGGAAACTATTTTTTTTTTTTAATATTATTAATCATCATCAACAGCAATGAGTTTACAACCATTGGATGGAAGCCTGGCAACAAGCTGGGCTCCAATCCCTTTATTGAGAACCGCACCTATTCTATGAAAAAGAAAATATCCAATAGAAACATTCTCATCATGACAAGCCATGTAATTATGTAACCTTTTCAGGAACTCCTCAGTATCACTCCCTAGCCCACCTAAAGTCGTGAAGGCAAGAACACCAAATCCCAGCTTCTGACCCGTGCATTTCTCCAAATATTTGGTATTCTTTTTTGCTACTGCATTGTCTATAGCCCGACCAAGGGCAAAGTTACGCTCCCAATTCCCAGTGAAAGGGGAAACCACCGTGACATCCAAGCACATATCATTTCCATTATCCCAACCATACACAAGGATATCCGCAGGGCGTAGAGCCAAACCATCATCCAAACCCTTCAATTACTCCGCAAAACCCGTAAATTTCTTGCTACCTCTTTCTTCTTTTTCTTCGCATGCAGCTTTGACTGGTACGTCTTTTGACAAACTTGGCAGCTGCCTGCTTCCTTCACATGCGCTGTCCTTTTTTTCTTCTTCTTTCTCTTTGACAACGGGCATTTCTTCATGTCCCTCTTTTTTTTTTCCCTAACAAAACAAAAGTGGGTCACACTTGTCCCCCTCTTCTCATAACAATTTTTTCTCTTCCTTTTTTTTCTTTTTGTTTTGTTCATTTTTTCATTCCCTTGATTGAAAAATGACCCAATTGATTGAGAAAAAATCAGCCATTTTCTTATCTCACTTGTTTCATGCACATGCTAGTGGGGCCCACTCCAAATTAATCAATTCATTCCAATCTTGGACTTCATTTTGCTGACCGAAAGCACAACTCCCGATTCATTTTCCCTACCGTAATAAGTAGACAGGCTTGGTCGCCCCTTAACAGATGGAAAAATTTCCTGTAAAATGACCATTTTACCCTTTTAGCTTTCCAATTTTTTGTTTTGCTCATAACTTCTTTATACGAACTCAGAATGATTTCATTCTTTCGTCATTGACTTTATATTTTTCTCCTCTTCAATGTGATAGCAAGAACTCCTGGGTTTGAATGGGTAATTTGGTAGTGCTTGTGGGCTTGATTGGGTAGAGCTTGTGGGTTTGATTTAAAGGATATGAAAATCCAATAATTGCCACAAAGAATTTCTCTTGTAATGTTTTTTTTACGGAGGGTGCGAAATTAGGTGTTAACAGTTGCCCCTCTTTGAGAGTAATCGCTTGCGGTTGACGAACAAAGTCATGAATATCCTTTCGCACCCGATTTTTTTTTCAAAAGTTGGTTTTGATGAGTTGATGAAGAAAGATCCTAATATTGGCTGGTTTTGTTCCAGTTAAGCTTGTCAGTTCCATCTCCCTGATATTTTTTAACCTTTGCGGTTGATTCAGTTGGATTTCCCTTTGTTCGAGCCGATTGAATAGTTGAAAAAGTTGATGAAGAAAGATACTAACATTGGCCGGGTCTGCCCCAGTTGAGCTTTTCAGTTTCATTTACCACTTCTGGAAGTGCATCTTCTTGGCTTCCGTTCTACGCTTTGTCTTGATATGACTTGCTTTTCTTTCACGAGACGATTCTGATAAAGTATTTTTTTTTTTCAAAACTTCTTGAGGAAGTAATTACCCCTTTTTTATTTATAAGATAGGGGAGAAGATTATTCTTTATCCAGGGAGTTCTTCTTACGTTTTTTTTTATTGTTTTTTCTTTCAAGATGATATCTGGGCATCCTTCTGACATTTCCTCTGCTCGCCCCCCTTTGTCGCCGGTTAAAAGACGAAAAGTTTGGGTTTTACATGACATGGATGATCAGGTTTCTGCAAAAATCCGGGAAGACCCTGTAAGTTTCCTTGCTGATCGAAATTTTCTTCTTCGCTTTCCAGGTTTTCTTTTATTATTTCTCAACCATTGCTTTCTTTCACAGATATACATTTGGGAGCGTTTTCGTGGAGGGACCATTGGCATAGTAGAATGGTGGTTATTGTTGAGACGATGCAAAGGTGTACGTGAGCTTGTACAACAGATCAGTTGGTATGACTTTATTGAAGCTTTGGAACCGTTCCATGATGGTGAGAATTCTTTAATCGTGGCAGAGCGATGGTGGGGTGATACTAATTCATTTCACCTGCCACACTGTGAGTTAACCATCACTCCTCTGGATTTCTACATGATTACTGGCATCCGTGTGGGGGTAGGATATCCTGTTGCATTGGGTGTAAACATGACCGAGGAGAATGTCCGAAATATGTTGGGACCATATTGTGGGGATATGTTCCCTAAGAATTGGTACGTCATCTTGGCTGACTTGAAGACGAATTTATCGGTCCCTGAGCTGGATCTCGCTGCTGACGCTTCAAAATATGATGCTAAAGTTATTACGGTTACCAGAGCTTTCTTGGTTTTTTTTGCGGGTCATACCTTCCTTGGCTCTTCTAGTGGCTATATCAAATCAGGCTACTTGGCAGCATTTTATGACCTTGATTTGGTAAGTTTTTACGATTCGGGAAGTTGTGCGATGGCGCGACTTTACATCTATCTAACCCGAGCAACACGCCTTCAAACAAAAGCCTTATGTGGATTCTATCCCGTCTTAAATGTGAGTACATTCCTCCTTGGTTCAGGCTGACCGATCTTAGACCCTTTTTAACACTCGTACTTTTTTGTAACAGTATTGGTGTTATGAGTATTTTCCCATCAGTCGCCCTCCTTTTGATACAAGATCTTCCTATAGTCAGACATTTCCTCAAATGTCTAGATGGAAAGGTGCACTTAGAATTTACCCGACCGCATATACACGCCTTTTTTTGGAGGAAGCGACAGTTGAATCTGTAAGAGCCCCCCCTTCCACCCCCCCCCCCCTTATATATATATATAACCTCCATTTCGATCGCAGATTTGCTGGGACCCTTGGAATGATTATCTAATTCGGCGTGATCAAAGAGCCATTCATGCCATGTCGTCTAGCATGCTTCGGTACTTATTACGAGGCCCAGATTACTGTGATTGGTATCTTGGTGACAGATTTGGGAGATAAATTAGTCAACCAGACGCTACATCCCTTTTTTCTCCTCCCGACGTTACATGTTTTCCTTATGCATCGTTTAGTAATGTGGACGAGATTTCACGCCAATCGCAACGTTCCTATGAAGATTCCTTTGATCGCGGAATAAATTTTGATTCATATTGGAAATCGGTTTCTTTAGGTCCCCTTCTTTCTATCCAATCTTGCCGAGAGAATCTTGTAATGGGTGATCCAGGTTTTTCCCCTCGTCCATTATTAATGGGATCTTCAAGCAATGCTCCTTCTCCACAAGTCCCATTAATGAGTCTTGACCATCTTGTTCCAACATGGGACTTCCAAATACCTATCTTGGGAACTTCAAATGTGGTTGCAATTGAAGGTGTCTCTTTTTCTTGTGAAAACATTGTTGGGTTACCTCTCCCAGGCGGTATTCCTGAGGTAACGCCGCTACTCTGCCCTTCTTTCCTTAATGACTTAATACTTTTATTAACTCATTTCTCGTTTTAGGCTTCCAGACCTCTTCAAGAATACTTGCTCCGTTTGGTGGATAGCCGTGAGCGCAAGTTGAAGTCGGTGGTGAATGAGATGTACGGGATCATGCTGAGATATGATAAAATTAAAAGAGAATCCCCGGGGAGGCACGCACGTATTGATACTATTTCGGAAGAATTGTCCACGTTTCGATTTCTTTACGAGGTAGACTGTTTTTTTTTTATCTGATTTTTTTTTATACAGGGAAAAAGGAGATAGCGGATCGGGTGAATGACCCTAATGGGTTAGAGCAACCCAACGGGTCATGGGTTTAGTTTCGGTTTGCCCGAATAGCAGTTTGATGGAGCCCCAATCCTCTGCTTTATATACTTCGTCTTCTTCTTCCTCGACCATCAGCTTCTCTTTCATCTTTTTCTTCTGCTATTTTTCTCTGCACATCCGCCTCTTTCCTCCATATTTTCATCATATCCTTCTTGTATGTGCCGGATCTGGACTTTGATATTTCTTTTCTTAATCACCGTCTTCATGTTCTTCTACTTTCTGCTTGTTTGGTTTATCGCTGTAATAATCATTTACTGGTGGAGTATGCCAGATAGTGTTTGAGCGGATGGATAAATTACTCTCTGAAGTAGTGTTAACTGAAATGAGATGTCTTTGGTGGAATCTCAGTATAGATCTGTATAAATCCTCTTCTTTCTGTGCTTGATGATAGTGCATCTTGAGATCCAGACTAATGTTCGGCTCGGAGATGAAGATCTGATGATTTATGGAAAGATGCAAGATCGTTCCATATGCAGCTTCAAAATACGTACAAAGATAAATACAGATTTCAAAGTTGAAATCAGATTTAGATTTAGATGTATTCTGAAAAGTACATAGGATCTGCCTGGGATGAAGATGTCCAGATTTAGTATGTCACATGGGAACTTTTACCACTATCACACATTGGTTTCGATCAATGGGAAATGGTGAAGAAATTGGATCTCGGTCTAGACTTGGATAGAATCATCCCCTTTCCTTATTTGTTTTTCACTTCTTCTTCTTTGGTTTGTCGTCAGATCATTTTCTTGTTTCTTGTTGTTGTTGTTGTTCTTTTTTTTTTTTGATCTGATCATGTATCATTCAGATGATTAAGTGTTCATGCTTTTCATTGTTGTGGACGAAGATATTTTAAATCCTTCATTTGTGAATGAAATGTTTTCTTCTAGTGGTGCTCTTGTACTTGGTTTGACTTGCACTGGTTGTACAGATCGCTGACTTCGGTAGAGAGACCTTAACTCATATAACTTATAGTTCACAAAAGCTAAAGCACGATTAGAACATGATTAAACTCAAAATAATGCCCAAAATATTTTGCCTCAGTTGCCTATTTGGTGTGTGCAAGGCACAGTATCATCCTAAAGCTTTCATCATCGGCATTTTTTTTTAATATTTTACAAACGATATTTACAAAATTTAATAACTGGAAAATACTGAAATTATTGAATTGGAGAATTTGGCTCAGTTGCCTATCTGGTTGCTCATAACACCATATCCAAACCTAAGCCTTTCCTCATTGACAAACTCCCCGTTTTTTGTTGTTTTTTTTTTTGTAATGGCATAACTTTTATAAAAGCACACACTTTTTTTTTTTTTTTTGAAAACAAGACTTTAGCAATCTGTTTTTTTTTTCAAACAATATTTACATAATCTAATGACTGCAAAATACTAAAATTATTGACTTGGAGAGTTTGGCTCAGTTGCCTATCTGGTTGCTCATAACACCATATCCAAACCTAAGCCTTTCGTCATTGACAAACTCCCCGTTTTTTTTTTTTTTGTAAAAAAAAAACAAGTTGATGAAGTAGAAGACGATGATAAGTGCTTGACAAACCAATTGATCTTTTGACGAGGTGCAGGGATTGGTTATGCTAGGATGTTTCCTTTGATTAGGAATAATACCTCTTGAGTTGATCTGCATTCGTGGGCCTTGGAAGTTCTTCTCCATCTAGGTCCATAAATTGTACTGCCATTCCCTGAAAAAACTTTTTGATAATGAATGGGCCTTCCCACCTTGGATTGAACTTGCCCCAAGGGTAGGTGTGCTTTACTAGACGAATTTCCTTGAGCACAAGATCTCCTTCGTCGAAGTTACGTGGTCTCACGTATTTGTTGAAACTGCATGCAACTCTATTCTGGTATGCTTGAGAATGGAAGACTGCTGCTAACCTCTTTTCATCAATAATATTCAGTTGCTCGACTCTTACTTTTACCCATTTATCTTTAGGTAACTGACTCTCCTTTAGAATTCTTACAGTTGGGATTTCTACCTCTATAGGATGCAATGCTTGCATACCATATGTGAGCGAGAACGGTGTAGCCCCGGTTGCGATGCGAATTAAGGTTATGTATGCCCATAAAGCATATGGTAATTTCTCACTCCAATTTTTATATGTATCTGTCATCCTCTTTAGGATCTTGACGAGTGTCTTGTTGGATGATTCTACCGCTCCATTGGTTTGAGGCCGATACGGTGATGCTAGATGGTGCTTAATCTTATACTTTCCAAGCAGTTCTTCGATTTCTTCACTGATAAAATTTGACCCATTATCTGATATTATTTCCTGTGGAACTCCATATATGTAGATGATGTGGTTCCGTATGAAATTGACCGTCGGCTTCCCTTTGAAACTTCTGGTTGAAATGGATTTCACCCACTTGGTGAAATAGTCAATTGCAACAAACATATATACTTGTGGTTGTTGGAAGATGGATTGATTTTACCTATTAGATCGATTCCCTAGGTAGAAAAAGGCCATGGAGACGATAGCGTATGAAGTTGAGAAGGAGGTACATGCATAAGGTTCCCATGTATCGGACATTGGTGACATCTCATGACGAAGTTGCAGCAATCTGACATCATTGTTGTCCAGTAATATCCCAAGCGAGCTATCTTCCTACTCATCATGTGTGCATTCATATTAGGACCACACTCACCGATGTGTACTCTCTCCAGGATCTTCCTTGCTTTGTGTTCATTCACGCATCGCAACAGAGTTCCGTCTCTTGACACTTTGTAAAGAATATTTGCAAAGATCATGTACTGACATGCCACCCTTCGGATGTATCTCATTTGCTGTTTTGTTGAATCTTCTGGATAAGACTGATCCTTGAGGTATCTTCGTATATCAACAAACCACGAAGAGCCGTCTAATTGTTCATCGGCGATTTGAATGGCGTAACAGAAAGCAAGTTCATATCTTTGGCCTATTTCGATGGGTTTCACCGTTATTCCTACGGGAATTGCAAGCCAAGAATCTAAAACAGCAAGAGTATTAGCACCAAAGTTTTTGCTTCTGTATATATATGATGGAACTCGATGTGATCGAATTGTTTTGTGAGCTCTTCAAGGTATGTATGATATTGGGATAATTGTTCGTTAACCCTCCATTCCTTCTAGATTTGCTTGATGATCATCAGTGAATCTCCGTATACTATAATGCTTCTGACATTGATTTCAATAACAACTTTTAGTCCGGCTATGCAGGCTTCATATTCTGCAACATTATTAGAGCATGGAAAACATAACATGATAAAAATAGGTGTGTGGATACCTTCTGGTGACTCTAGCAATGCCCATATACCTCTTCCTTATTTGTTGCGGGCGCCATCAAAATACATCTTCCATGGTTTATCTTCGGACACATTAGCATACATCACCCATTCATCTGTGAACTCAATCTTCAGCTCAGTGTTGTTGAGGATATGATGATATGCTAGATGATTGGAAATTGCTCTTCCTTTGACAGATTTCTGAGTGATGTAAGTAATATCAAACTTGAAAAGTAACAGTTTCCATTTTGATATTTTTCAGGATAACACGGGCTTCTCGAACAAGTATTTGATAGGATCCATCCTTGATAGCAACTAAATCTTATGAGCCAACATGTAATGACGAAGACGTTGGGTTGCCCAGACGAGCGCCGAACAAGTATTTTCTAACATGGTGTATTTTGACTCATACCCTGAAAGAGTTATGCTGATGTAGTATATTGCCCTTTCCTTGCCACTGCCTTCATGATATTGTCCCAACATTTCTCCCATAGAGGTTTCGATGACCGAGAGATATAGAATCAAAGGCACACCATGGGTGGGGGCAACAAGTACTGGCGGAGTAACCAAATATTTCTGGATCTTTTCAAATGCTTCTTGACATTCATGGTTCCATACTGTAGCATATTCTTCCTTAGAAACTTGAATATCGGCTCGTAGATGGGAGTGAGTTGATTTATGAACTGACTTATGTATTGCAGCCGACCCAAAAATCCTCTGATTTCCTTCTCCGTTCTTGGTGGAGACATCTTGATGATAGCCTTAGCCTTTGATGGGTCGCATTCAATCCCTCTGTTACTGACGATGAAACCTAGCAATTTCCCAGACTTGGCGCCGAACAAACACTTGTTGGGGTTGAGCTTAAGTTGAAATTTTCGAAGTCGTTGGAATACCTTTCTCAGAACATTTACATGATCCTTACTATGTGCAGATTTTGCCACCATGTCATCTACATAAATCTCTAGATCTTTGTGCATCATATCATGGAAGATAGTCATCATGGATCGTTGGTATGTGGCTCCGACATTCTTTAATCCGAAAGGAATAACCACATAACAAAATATTCCCCATGGAGTGATCAAGGATGTTTTTATCATATGTTCTTCTGCCATTCTGATTTGGTTGTATCCGGAGAAACCATCCATGAACGAAAGGCTTCCCTGCCCAGAGGAGTTGTTTACCAAGATATCAATGTGTGGCAACGGGAAGTCGTCTTTTGGGCTTGCTTTGTTCAAGTTGTGGTAATCGATGCACATCCTCACCTTTCCGTCTTTCTTCGAAACAGGTACAATGTTATCCATCCATTCAGTATAAGTGACCGCTTTGAGAAAGCTTGCGTTGAGTTGCTTCTCCACTTCTTCTTTAACTTTTAAGGTCCATTCCAACCTTAGTCTACTGAGTTTTTGTTTGACTGGCTTTACATGAGGATAAGTTGGCAAATGATGGACCACTAAGTCAGTATCCAACCCAGGCATGTCTTCATAAGACTAGGCAAAGATGTCCTCGAACTCAGTGAGTAGCTCGATCATCTCCTTCCTTTCTTCAGCTGATAATGATATCTCGATCTCCACATTCCGTGGTTCTTCTCCCGTTCTCAAGTTGATTGTTTCTTCTTCCATGAATTCTGTCTCTTTTTCATATTTTTCGACGCTGTTTTGGATCTCTTTTGTAACGTCTTTCAGGCAGGTTATCATTTCTTCATCCTCATATTCAAAATTTCCTGCAATGTCATCCTCCAAATCCAAGGCATCATATTGGTTTTCACACTCTAAAATCACACTTTCAACATTTTTTCGCTTTTCATTTTTTTCTGATTTTTTTGGATTTTTTAGATTTAATTATGCATTAAACATACAAATATCATTTTCCGGGGCCCACGTGGAATCTTGAGGTTCATCCTTCATCAATTGTGGACCTTCATCATCCATTCTTACCAGGTCGTCGGAAGAAGTTTCGACATCTTCTGCTGTTTCGTTGGGAATTATCATGAAGACGCTTTCATCAGATGATTGCTCCCTCCTTATGGCGTTTCTCCTCCAGAATTTCTCTCTTTATTCTTTGAGGCACAGCTCCAAGTTTTGATTGATCAGCTCTGGTCGAATCTTTGAAAAATACTCGATGAAAGCATTGATTATTTCTGGCCACGCTGCTTGCCGAACGCGGTCGTTGGTTGAATACCATATGGATGCACTCCCAATTAAGCTTTTGCTGAAGTATTGTTCCAAGTCCTTTTCGTGCATCTGCAATGGCTTCATGTACCACAAGAATGACTTGAGGTGTTTGATGGGGGAGCATTTACCGTTATAAATAGGAAATTTCTTCCTTCCAGGAAACTGCAACCCTAAGGATGAAATAACCATGCATTCCTGGATTGAGCTTGTCGTACTCTCCTTTTGTTCAGGAACTACCAATTCTCGTCCATCCTCCCATTTGTATCCACTGGATTCTCCTACGTTATTATTGGGAGATGGAGAATAAATATGACTTACCCCTTCAGAGACGGGTTCCTCGGTTTCTTGAACGACTTGAAAAATAAGAGATTTCTACAGTGGCGACTTCACTGGGGAAAATAAGAGATTCGACTTGAAAAATGATTAATGGGAAATTTTATAATATTTTCTTTATTATGTACTAAATATCATATTTCAGATTTTTTGTGATTTCAGGTACTCAAACAAGCGTAAGAAACCATAACGCGAAGAGGAGATTACACACGTAGCTGGCATCGGAACAAAAAAGGGAGGCTGACCAAAATGCATAACTCACAATCTGAACAAGATAATTCTGAAACTCTCAACGTTTCAAGAATAGAATAAATAAACAAGAACAGTTGGCGAAGTTCTTCAAGAAGTTTGGATATGAAAACCAAGAAAATGAAAATAACATGGAGGGCTCTAACTCTCATCAAGAATCAAACGGCCAACCATCCGGTGATCATCGGCATAACAACAAAGATGGAGAATCTAATGAACCTGGTAACCGTGGGAACACACCAAGCAAAGAACGGCTAGAGTTCGAATGTTTCAACGAACAAGTAACAAAGAGGTTGTCAGCCATTGAAGACAACAACGATATCGAGAGAAAAGTGTGGTACACTCCACCAAAAGGAAAACTCCCTGAAGGCTTCAAATTCCCTAAAATGGCGAAATATGATGGTCGCGGTCCTCCAGCGTCTCACATCAACATGTACCTCAATTATCTAAAGCCCGAAGGGTTAACAGATGATTGGATGTTAAATTTATTACGCTAGAGCCTGATTGGACTAGCTCTCGATTTGTATCAACATGTGGAAAAATTTAAAATATCCACGTGGACAACCATGATTAAGTCGTTTGTCGAATATTTTACCAAAAATATAGATCATACGATCGCCTTTCGCCAACTCGAGTCCCTCCGACAAGGAACATATGAAGGGTTCATCGACTGGATGAGTCGATGGAACAAAAAAGTGTTCGAAATGTTCGAACGCCCATCTGAAGAAGATCATTTGAGGATGCTAATGAAAAATGTTTCCTTGTCTTACAGGCTACCCCTCAGTATGTCCGCACCCAAGAATCTTGTTGTTTTTCGAAGAAAATGAGCTAGCATCGAGGACACCATGAGAGACGGTGCATTTTATGGATTCCTCACGGGGCAAACCTCAACAAAAAAGAAGGAGGTCAATTATGTCAACCCAACTCCTTCCATACACACCTATATCAAGGCTGCAGCAAAAGCACCAATGACAGAGACACTTCGGCAAGACAAAGGTCAGCAGTATGTCGAAAAAAGGTGGAGCCGAAATCGGGTATTCTCTGAACTAAACAGAGAAATCAGTGATTTCCTTCCCATGCTAGTTAAGGAAAAATTAATTCAACTCTGGGATCCTAAACATGTACCTAACCCTAAACCTCGGGGTTACGACGAGTAAAAAATATGCGGCTACCATCAGAGTTCATGGCACGATACCAATTCATGTTTCGTCCTGAAACATCTTATCCAAGATTTACTGGATAACGACAAGATAATCATCGAGTGAGCGTCAAAGAAACCTAATATACAACAAAATCCACTTCCAGTGCATCATGGAAATCAGGGAATCAACTTCATTGAGGCAGACAACACTGAAACACGTCAACCATCCTTAATATTGGACCGTACGGCAAGGGAGAAGGTCCAAAAAAACGAAGCCTCCAGGTTCGTTGCTGAGAACAAAAGGGAATCGGCAAAAAACACGCCAGACGCCAATATCCGCACGATGAATAAGAAACCATTGTTCACCATTGCTGGGAGCGGGAAAGTCATATACTCAAAACGACTACCAGAAAGATGTGAAGAGGTACAACACCAAACAAGGGGAGGAAGACAGTTCAAGCCTCCCAACTTACGGAACGAAAACCCCGGTATCCTAGCAAAGGGCAATCAAATTCGGATCAGGCCAACCAATTAACATGAAGCGATAAAGGAAGACAACTTTCTCATCGAGCAATTATGAAGAACAAAGGCGAATATCTTAATTTGGGGATTATTATGAATACCGAGGTTTCGTTCTTCCCCAAATTATGAATAATCCCCAAATTAAGATATCCGCATTTGTTCTTCGTAACTGCTCGATGAGCAAGTTGTCTTCCTTTATCGCTTCATGTTGATTACTTGGCCTGATCCGAATTGGATTGCCCCTTGCTAGGATATCTAGGTTTTCGATCCACAAGTTGGGAGGCTTGAATTGTCTTCCTCCCCTTGTTTGGTGTTGTACCTCTTCACATTTTTCCGGTAGTCGTTCTGAGTATATGACTTTCTCGCTCCCAACAATGGTGAACAATGGTTTCTTATTCATCATGCGGATATTGGCGTCTGGCGCGCTCTTTGCCGATTCCCTTTTGTTCTCAGCAACGACCCCGGAGGATTCATTTTTTTGGACCTTCTCCCTTGACGTACGGTCCGATATTAAGGATGGTTGAAGTGTTTCAGGGTTGTATGCCTCAATGAAGTTGATTCCCTGATTTCCCTGATGCGCTGGAAGTGGATTTTGTTGCATATTAGGTTGCTTTGACGCTCCCTCGATGATTATCTTGCCGTCATCCAGTAAATCTTGGATAAGATATTTCAGGACGAAACATGAATTGGTATCGTGACCTGCACTCTGATGGTAGCCGCACATTTTTTACTCGTCGTAACCCTGAGGTTTAGGGTTAGGTACAGGTTTAGGATCCCGGAGTTGAATTAATTTTTCCTTAACTATCATGGGAAGTAAATCACTGATTTCTCCGTTTAGTTCAGAGAATACCCGATTTAGGCTCCACCTTTTTTAGACATACTACTGACCTTTGTCTTGCCGAAGTGTCTCTGTCATTGGTGCTTTTGCTGCAGCCTTGATGTAGGTGGGTCTGGAAGGAGTTGGGTTGACATAATTGACCTCCTTCTTTTTTGTTGAGGTTTGCCCCATGAGGAATCCAGAAAATGCACCATAGCTCATGGCGTCCTCGATGCTAGCTCATTTTCTTCGAAAAGCATCAAGATTCTTGGGTGCGGACATGCTGAGGGGTAGCATGTAAGACAAGGAAACATTTTTCATTAGCATCCTTAACTGATCTTCTTAAGATGGGCGTTCGAACATTTCGAACACTTTTTTGTCCCATCGACTCATCCAGTCAATGAACCCTTCATATATTCCTTGTCGGAGGGACTCGAGTTGGCGTAAGGCGATTGTATGATCTATATTTTTGGTAAAATATTCGACAAACGACTCAATCATGGTTGGCCACGTGGATATTTTAGATTTTTCCACATGTTGATACCAATCGAGAGCTAGTCCAGTCAGGCTCTGGTGGAATAAATTTAACATCCAATCATCTGTTAACCCTTCGGGCTTTAGATAATTGAGGTACATGTTGATGTGAGACGCTAGAGGACCGCGACCATCATATTTCGCCATTTTAGGGAATTTGAAGCCTTCAGGGTGTTTTCCTTTTGGTGGAGTGTACCACACTTTGCTCTCGATGTCGTTGTTGTCTTCAATGGATGACAACCTCTTTGTTACTTGTTCGTTGAAACATTCGAACTCTAGACGTTCTTTGCTTGGTGCGTTCTCACGGTTACCAGGTTCATTAGATTCTCCGTCTTTATTGTTATGTGGATGACCACCGGATGGTTGGCCGTTTGATTCTTGACGAGAGTTAGAGCCCTCCACGTTATTTTCCTTTTCTTGGTTTTCATATCCAAACTTCTTGAAGAACTTCGCCAACTGTTCTTCGACGATTTGTTCTATTCTTGAAACGCTGAGAGTTTCAGAATTATCTTGTTCAGATTGTGAGTTAGGCATTTTGGTCAGCCTCCCTTCTTTGATCCGATGCCAGCTACGTGTGTAAGCTCCCCTTCGCGTTATGGTTGCTTACGCTTGGATGAGTACCTGAAATCAAAAAAAAATCTGAAATATGACATTTAGTACATAATAAAGAAAAGATTATAAAATTTCCCATTAATTATTTTTCAAGTCGAATCTCTTATTTTCCCTAGTGAAGTCGCCACTGTAGAAATCGAGGTCTGGCACGGGTCGAGAGCCGGTCTATTACGATCCCTAATTTATTATGGGGGGTGAAGTCTATGTGCAAATCCGTTCGTGGATGCTTATCGCACAAGGTCGGACAGAGGTAGCTTCTTACTAGTTTGTTTAATAAGAGATCAAACTCTGCAAGGGAAGAGTGAGATGTGTTGAAGTCGCCACCTGACTAAGGGGAATCATGACCCTTTAACTAATTTGAATTCTTTTGGAAAAACAAAATCTAGTTATGACTTTGATATTTATGGTCTGCTATCAGAGAGTCTGGGTAAGGAGATTCTAGTACGGGTTGGGAAGGTGTTAGGCACCCATCAACCGCCCAATCGTAAGATTGGCCTCTACTTCATGATTAAAGGGGAATGTTTATAAATAGTGATGAATAGTTATGAATAATAACGAATAGTGATTCATAGTGACGAATAAGGATGCATAGTGATGCACAGTGACGAAATAGTAACTGAATAGTGACACATAATGATGTACAGTGATGAATAGTGACGAAATAGTGACTGAATGGTGATGCATAATGATGCATAGTGATGAATAGTGACTAAATATTTTTGGTATCTGGGGGGCTTCGACCAACTCCTAAATATTTAGAATCTAGTTCGACTCCAAACCAATGTGATAGTAAAGGATTAAAGGAAATTCCAATCATGATAAAGATCATCTAAAATCTAGGTCGACGATGGAGTTGATTATGAGAGTTTTTAGAGAAAACTTTGTTGAATATTTTAATTCAACTACAGGTTCGCATTTTAGAACTAAAATTAATTTCGTGCTTAAATTTGAAATTTGGATGAAATTTCAAAGTTAAACGATTAACCTGCAGATTAGCTCAATAAAAATGGGGTTAATACGAACCTTATTATTATTTTATTTTTATTTTTTTTGACAATGGGTCTAATGTGGGAGGGAATTCTGCTTTATACCCACACTTTGATTTACCCCATTTGGAAAATTAATAATAAAACACAAAATTTTTATGTAACGCAAAGAGTAGTCGCGGTGTTACTACGAAATGGAAAACCATTATGTTCCCATATGACTACATAATTTACCGAAGAGATAGGCAATTCATATACCTGAAATATGATATAGAAGCTTGAAAGGATTCTTATGACGATTTCTTGCTTCCGTTAAGTATATTGAAAGTAATTAAAGTATTATCAATTTAATGCTAATCTTTTAAGAACTTAAAGACAATACTTGATTTGATATTACTATATTTATTTATTTTTGGGTTTTTCTCAAAAATTAAATATAAATGTAAAAGATAATAATAACCATTATGTAGGATGGAAACTTGATTTTTCTTTGATTAAATGATAAAATACATGGAGATTTGGAATATGCGAGAAGAAGTATTTTTCTATTTGAGAAACAATAATTCTTTTTGGTTTGGGTGGAAACCTAGATTTTTTATTGTGTTTTGTGAGGAAAATAAGAGGTAAAGGAAGAAATCTTAAAGGAAACTATGTTTTTTTTTTTTTTTTTTTTCTCTATGGTCTTTTCTCTCTATATGCTCTCCTCAAACGAAAATTTCTACGGTTTTTTATAGCCTCCAAACCCTTCAATTACTCCGCAAAACCCGTAAATTTCTTGCTGCCTCTTTCTTCTTTTTCTTCGCATGCAGCTTTGATTGGTACGTCTTTTGACAAACTTGGCATCCGCCTGCTTCCTTCACATGCGATTTCCTTTTTGTTCTTCTTCTTTCTCTTTGACAACGGGTATTTCTTCATGTCCCTCTTTTTTTTTCCCTAACAAAACAAAAGTGGGTCACACTTGTCCCCCTCTTCTCATAACAATTTTTTCTCTTCCTTTTTTTTTTTTTTTGTTTTGTTCACTTTTTCATTCCCTTGATAGAAAAATGACCCACTTGAATGAGAAAAAATCAGTCATTTTCTTATCTCACTTATTTCATGCACATGCTAGTGAGCCCCACTCCAAATTAATCAATCCATTCCAATCTTGGACTTCATTTTTATGACCGAAAGAACAACTCCTGAATCATTTTCCCTACCGTAATAAGTAGACAGGAATGGTCGCCCCTTAACAAATGGAAATAGTAATTTCCTATAAAATGACCATTTTACCCTTTTAGCTTTTCAAATTCTTGTTTTGCTCATAACTTTTTCGTACGAACTCAGAATGATTTCATTCTTTCGCCATTGACTTTATATTTTCCTCCTCTTCAATATGATAGCAATAACTCCTGGGTTTGAATGGGTAATGAAATGGGTAATTGGGTAGTGTTTGTGGGCATGATTGGGTAGAGCTTGTGGGCTTGATTTAAAGGATATGAAATCCAATAATTTCCACAAAGAATTTCTCTTGTAATTTTTTTTTACGGAGGGTGCGAAATTGGGGTGTTAACAAATGTCATGATAAAAAAACGGTTCATAAATTGAGGGCATATCTGTATATCTTCCTAACATTATTCCCCTTGTTCTTGTATCCAACTCCTCCTGCTGGTTTGCTTAAGGATCGTCAGAAGAAGAAGGCTACCACTGAATATCTCCTGCTTTCGAAAAGGTATTGTCTTGTCATTTCGCTTCATATGATTTTCTTATTTTGTACTTCGTAGGATGATTAGTCTGCCGACCCTCAAGTTGATGCGGGGTCTACCAAGGGGCAAAAAAAAAAGCATGATCGTTCCCTAATTCCTCCTTCTACTGATAAGTTATTTTCTTTCTTCCTTCTTCGCAACTCTTTTTCCAAATATTTTTTGACTTCGTCCCTTGCAGAATGATTCTGCCAAATCTCTCACTGCTTAGCTAGGCTCCACCGAAGCGTCAGCGTAGGGCCTTGGATCTCGCTTCCTTGACTCGAGTGAATGGTTCGACAATATCCTCAAATCACCCTACTCCTCCTCCTAAACATCAATCAACTGGTTCTCAGACTAAGTCTTATGGGATAGATTGGAGGTTCTAGATTAGCACATAAGTGTTGCAATTCAAAAAAAAAGTGTGACAAAAAGTTAACACTAGTTCTCTTTCCTACAAGTTGCTCGCATGTGAAGTAGTATGCTAGATTGATACACAAAATGATTCATTATTTGGAAAAAGTAACTTTCAAGTGAATCGAAACAGCGCTTAAGAATATTCCAAGCATCTATCACGGAATGGTCCAATGTAAGCACCTAGCGCGTTCCATTACGCGCTTAAATAGTTGGCGCCATGATTCCGCTTGACCTTTTTTTTTTACTTTTCACTAGTTCAATAATTAAATTTTATATAGTTTTCATTATTTGTTTTCTCACACTCATGTTACACCAATGTTACGATTATGTTTTCAAATTTTTAATTTTGAAAAGTTTGACTATTTGTTCCAACGATTGTTTGTTTCATAATCTTAAAATTTGGCAAACTAAGAAATTTTTTGATTACATTGCAAAACAATGTTACAATGTTTTTTGAAATTAAAATTTTACTTCTAAAAATTTAAAGTACATTAAAATTAAAATCCTACTTCTAATAATTTAAAAATTACATTGAAATTGAAATCCTATTTCTAATTCAAACTTGAAAATGAACTTCTAATAACTAAAATATCACTCATAATTTAGAGGATTGTATCAAAGCCATTACGAACCAAAATTTCGTTCTTCCATTTCTTGTAAAGGGGTATCTCCCAAGGTTGTACTTCATCCAAATTTTGGCGTAGGATCTTCAAGTAGGATTCCCTTTGTTGGGTTTGTGCCAAGATTGTATTGTTTTCCAAATCTTTCTTAAGGAACGCTTCTTCGGTTTCATACTTTGCCACCCTTTGTGCTTGTGCATTTTCAAGAAGATGTTTGAGCTTGTCCATTTTATCATCCGCTCTCTCCGATACTTTAGTCTCACGAGCCTTTTTCTTTGCCTTATCTCTTCCGCCACTTCTAACATCATCGGTTTGTTCGAAATAGCGTCTTCTACGCGATATGTCTGAGGTATCAGAACCTTGGGTTGATTGTGAGCTTCCAAATGTTGCCATATCCTCCAAATCTTCATCCGTAGCTTCTGGAGATGAAGTACTAGGTTGAGTTGCTTGGCTAGGTCCAACATCATTATTCAACTCTGGATTGTAATCCGGTTGATAGGTCTTCAGGAGATGGAAAACCGAATCATGTGTAAAATGTTTGCCGACTGATGTTTTATAATTTTGTGCTCCTTCGCGGTACTGTGGAAGAAAATGAAAAAAAATGTATTAGTGTCTTATGAATGAATGAAATATATTTGGAAGAAAAAAAATGATATTTTTTTTTAACGGTACTTACATAATCTGGAGGTTGCAATCCCGAAGGTTTGTTGCGGAAGTAAGGTCTTACGAATGAAACATATTTCCTCACTTCGCTTCTCAACGTGTTACACCTTGATTGCAATGACTTTTTATCCCTATTCGTACCTTCCGTCCATCTTTTAACGAACTCTTGCATAATTCTCTTCCAAAGTTGAGTTTTGTTTTGATTTTTTCCTCTAATCGGATCGTTACTTGCTATAATCCAAGAGATAATTAGTGCTTCATCCTCTTTTGTATGAAAGTGTGACATATTTTGTATGAAAAAAGAAGAAGAAGAAGAAGAAGAAGAAAATCAATGAAGAAGAGAATCAATTGATTTTGGTGTGAGGGATGAAGGATAAGTGGTTCTCAATTTATAGGGAAGCCTCAAAAACACAATCATGTTGAGGTTTCAAACGGGCATTAAATCGAAGTCGTTGAAAATGCAATGGTCATCTTGATCGATGGCTCGAGAATATTAGCGCTAATTATCCCGCGTGTAGCTGCATTATCCAGCGTGTTCGCCAATCATTCACAGACATACTCTCGTTTAGATCAAAAATGTTTCTCCCAACGGCTAGTTTTTTATCTAATCCGGTAGAGTTATTTGGATGATTCCGCGACACGCTTTTTCATTCTGCGCTTATCGTAACGGCTACATTGTGCATCCCAAACTCACGTCACTTCTTCTCTATATAAACTCAATATGTGAACTCAAAATCTCCACCCCAAACTCATATTTTGTTTCACTCTCTTCTTCTACTCCTAAATTTTTAATTTAAATTTCAAGCATGGTTGCATTCTCAATTGACGAAGACAATGACTTGGTGAGAAGTTTTCACATGATTAATACAAATCCTCTTGACAAGTCTCAAACAACCAACTCCTTTTGGGTACAACTTGTTGAAGAATTTGTGAGAATCAATGGTAATGAAAGAAGTAAAAAACAACTACAAACTCGGTTATCAATCATCAAGAGTTATTGCAAGCGTTTTCTCATTTCATTAAGGGCATCAAATGGTAATCGTGAAGATGCTATGACTTTATACCAAACGTAATATGGAATGCCGTTCATTCATGTCACCGCTTTGGAGATGTTTGGTTATGAATGATATGCATGAAGAAGTATTTATGAAGTTCTAGTTAAATATGTAATGTAATTGTAATCATGCATGAAGAAGTATTATGGAGTTCTAGTTAAATATTACAAGAACTAATTAAATTGTCTACTTAATGAAAACGTGCTTGATTGAAATATGGAGTATGAAATTTACTCTCCATTCTCATAAAATGCTCCATCTTCTTGAGGGTCATATTGGTCGTCATCGGTGTCCACGTCGGTTGTATGATCGCTGTCGTATGCGTCAAAAATAATTTTCACTTTCTTACTACTCCAAATATAAATATAGCAAGGGCAAGAAAGGATCGATCCCACAGAGAGGTCTAGGTTGTCAATATTTTTTCGGTTCCTTATATAAAACACCGGGTATTTTTCTGATTTTTATATACTAAGATAAAATAAAAGCAAAACAATGAAAAGTAAACAAATCAAAGTATTGAGAATATTGGTTAAGGATTCATCTTCATTCACAAATATGTTTTCAAAGCAATAAGTAGAATTGATATTTAATCTCAACTTTTATCAAAAGCCCTAGAATATCTTGATCGCAAGAATATCCCGCAAATTCCCTTTTATTATCAACAAACACATTAAAAGATGCGAGTATGAGTTCTATCTAAAAGAACAACCTAACGTGTAAAAGCACTAATTAAGTTTAATTCCCAAGATGCATTAAGTTCTATGAAATCAGGACAATCAAAGCAATTGAACGTGGAAAGCGCACTAATTCAATTTAACAAAGGTTACGATTCACATATGATCATAAGAATATATCACTACAAACCATAATCATATTTATGCTACTTGTATTCAAGGAATATCACTTTTACGTATAATAAACCCTAAACTGGCAATAGAGATGAAAACAAACTCAACCGATTCGTGACTCGATCAAACAAGCATTCAAATCATATAACAATATTAATTGTGAATCATAATCGATTAAATATGGAGACAAAACTAATTTATCATATCAAAAACCATATTATGTGAAATCCAATTATTCCATAACCAATAATAAAATTAAGTACTCATATTCAAGGAGTTCATAACAAGAAGAAAGAAAAACCCTAGCATGTTGCAAACCCTAGAAACAAAAGTAGAAGAAGATATTAATTCCCAAGATATTTGCCTAGGCTTCCCTATATATAGAGTTTTGTAACCTCTTCTTTAAGAAAACTAGGAAACCTAATAAAAATAGGAAAGTGCACCTCCTCTTGAATTGTGTCCCGTGCATAACGCCCCATGCCAAAGTAGGTTGCAAATATCGCCAAATCCCTATCACACATCACCCTTAATTCTGTTCGTGCAGAATAGTAGGCTTAATGGCCTGTTGGGCTTCCGAAAATGCATGTTAAGTTAAGCCCACAAGATTATCATCCAAGCCCAACTGTTGGCTTGTCAATTAACAGCCCAACTATCCTTTGCTCTTACCTTCAACCACCGCCTTAGCCCAACATCAGCTACCGTCTGTAGCTTCTCAGTCACCACAGGCTGGAGCTCTCCTCCAGCGACAACAGCAGCACAGCGACTGCACTATTGCCCATATCCATCCAATCTCTATAACTTCCAGCAAAAAATCCACTCCTCAGCATACCTACCATCAATAACCATCACCGAAGCATCTTGTCGCTGGCATTGCTGCCGTGCATTCAACGTCATTGCTCACCATCGACTGCCATGTATCGTTTGCACTACACTGGCATCGCTACAGCACCAACCTCTTATGTTCTCTCAAACCACCTTCAATGTTCTTAGCAAACCAAGACTCAACTCCACCTTCTCACAATGGCAGCAGCTCTATCTAGTTCAACTCCTCTTAAACACGAACTCCAACTCTTCATGTATATCGATCATCACAACCATGCATGTTCTGCTCGAGCTTAATGGCAGCAGCTCGTAAGTTCATCTTCCCGTTCAATCCTAAACTGCTTCTGACAGCAACGTTCCATCAACCCACGTCACTGCCAACAGTCTTCATGCATTCCATGCATTGCCAACAACGTTCTCGAGCCTGTCTCCCTGAATTCTGTAATTTCTTCCCTGCTATCGTCATCATTAGTTGAGATCAAGGTATTCCGTTGATTCTTTGAACCGAGAGCATGGCCCACTTGGTTGATCTTATCATGGTCAGTTTCCTGGGCTATGATATAAGCGAGTAAGAGCACAAGTCGATCAAGGGAAGCCCAGTAATGAAACACCCCAAGCTCAAGGAGAAAATCTACCAAGTGCACCAATTAAGGCCAGATTAGCCCAGCACATACATCTTTAAGCCCAACACATGTAACCAGGCGGGTGTTTAAGCCCATGAGTTCTTCGTAGAACATCGGAATGACTCCGTTTTTGCACCATTAGCTTCGTCTTTTCGTCCTCTTCACGGTGATGAGAAGAAATACTGGAATTAAGCGAGTTCCACTTCCTTTTTGTCCAATGACTCCAAACACCTAATAATACTCAAAAGCGAACATAAGATACATAATTTACAAGTAAACTCTCAAAGAAAGCATAAATACTAGATATAAAATTAGGTGTTTTAGACACCTATCATTGTACCCTCATGAACTTCCGGCAAGGCATCATCCATCACTATACCCGGAACATCTCCATCTCTCAACCCAGATGGAGATGGTATTGAAGAATAAGATGTAGATGGTATTGAAGAAGAATATCTGCCGGATGAGGAACATGAACTTGAGGCATAAATGCGCGTTGTCTCCCTTGGTACTACTTGATGAGCTCCACTATAGAATTCAAATTGTTGTGACATAAAACTGAAGAACTGATCCTACAAGCATAAAGTATATAGGTTTAGTGATGCATTCAAGAAACTTAAAATGAAAAGGAAAACAAATGTGAATGAACTTACCATTGTCAAACCCATCGCAGAAAAGTTATACGGACAACGTTTCCTTGGAACTTCTACTCGCTTCTTCAACACCAAATTGCATTGATGAATGGTAAAGTGAAATCTATCTCCAAGCAAAATGTGACAGGGCTCATTTTGTGTGCCATAAGTATATGTCTATGGCATCAGTTAGAAGGCGGATAACTAGGTAACAAATGTATAGGAACAACTTGGATACCCATCGTTATCTCATCAAAAGATTCTCGCGAATGGTATGACTCAATGATATAAGCTCCAATACTATGCGTCTTCTACCAATTGTTATATTGATCCTCAAGAATCGCCAAATAATGTTCGGCGCATACACCTACAATCTCCTCGTCTCCAACTCTATCCAAATCTGGAGGATTTCCTGGAAATATAATCACACCATCTATCTGCCTCTGGAATCGTTCAGCCAAATGACAACTAACTCTTTTGTAGTTTTTTTCTAGGTCATAAAATACAACTCCCACTCTGGATAACTGCATAGCATATTCATAATGTTCTCCCTCAGAATACTCACTACCTAGCCATGGTTTCCAAATATATAATGCACTGGTTCTAGTGTCAATTTGTGCTCTTGCAGTGGACACTGAGTGTTTCTTCGTATCCTTTTGGCCTCCTCTTTGGCCTCTCTTCCTTGATTTAATGTTAGTCTTATTGAAGAGACTAATCTTTGGGAAAATATCACGGTGTTCTCTGGAAGGTATCTGACAAAGCAAAGGTTGCATGTTGCGGAAGTAATAATAGTACCAATACTCAAGTACCATAACCATGCCAGATAAATCCTTCCCATTCTCTGACCATCCACCAAGAAACTTGTAAGTGTTACCTAGGGAAGCTAAACCCCAGTCATATTCCCCAACTTTATCCAAATTATCCAGTAATAAAACCCAGCGTTTATCTACTCTTCCACTAGAATCCGCAATAAGAAAATGAAGAAAAAAACCAAAGAAAGAATGCTCTTGTCAATACATCTGCACATTCAACATTGTTGGTGTTTTCTCTACTTTTAATGTAGGTTCTCAAGATACCTAGGGATATTGCATTATTCTTACTGTTCCAGTTACCAAGTACTTTGATATCTTGAAAGTACAAATCATCCAAAGCAGCAATTTTTAGATCACCCAATACCGGCATAACTACTTGATTCTTTGTAGGGTCACCAATGGGAATTCCAGTTAACATATACTAATCTAAAGGAAGGAGGTCAAGCTCAAATTGTCTAAAATGGAAGATCCTGGTTTTTATCCGCCATCTATCAGCTATGGCTTCAACTAAACCTCTATCCGCATTGGAAAAGTTAAACTCAAAGACAGAAGAAAATCCACAATTATCACAGTACCTTTGCGCTATCGGATTATCTTTCACTACAATGTTGTATAACGTTTCAACCTCATTAAAACTGCCTCTAAAGTTTATACTTCGGCTATCACTCAAATTGTTAGATACATGCCTATCTTCCTTTGCCGAAACTATTTCCAAAGTATCTAAATGTTGTTCCATATTCATACTACAACCTTCCATATCCATACTACAATCAATAAAAAAAGAAAAAAAAGAATCAACCACATTTTATCATTTTCATCATAATCATACAAATTCATAATTCATACAAATTCACAATTCTATCAACCACATTTTATCATTTCATCATAATCATACGAATTATACAAATTTAGCTTCATCAAAAATACTAATTAAACAAAATGATCTTCAAAGAAACAATACAACCCCCAAATCAGATTCAACAAAAATTAAGCAAACTAACAACCCCCAAATCAGAAATCAAAACAAATTTCAATATCAAATTTCATTCACAAAGTTCACCAATATCAAATTTCATTCAAAAAAATTCAAATTAAATCATACAATACTAGAAATTTCATCTAAATCATCTAAATAACAAATAAAAATCATATAATCATATCAATTTCATCAAAAAATCATGATAATCCGAAGAAAAAAAAAACCCAAAGTTTCAAAATCTTGCCCAAACAAACTTAGTAGACGGTTTCACTCCAAACTAGTCTCAAATGATTCCAATCGCGATAATGATCAAACCCTTCCAACGATTTGATACGAAACTCCCTGGAAATTCTGATCTCTCACATGCATTTTTGGACCGTTTTGGGGAGAAAAAAATGAAATGGGAAGAAGAAGAAGAAGAAGATTGAGCTTCTGTTGAGTTTATCGATTTTTCATCGCGGAATGGTCCAGCGCATTGCGCAGAATGATTCCGCGCATTGATCTGTTGACTGGTCAAGCGCGGGATTGTTCTGCGAAATCATCTTGCGCGGAATGGTTCAGCTCAATGCGCTGTTTTCATTCAGCGACTAGCATGCTAGAATAGCACTCCATAAGACTTAGGCGATTTTGCTTGCAGACGTGGACTGCTAATCTAGGTGCTAGACTAGCACCCCATAAGACTTAGTCTCAGTAGGAGACTGTTCTTCCCAAGTCTTCAAAGGATGCGGATTCCTATCTTTTGACTCATCCAGCCAACGAAGTAGAAGATTCTCCTGACAAACCTCACAAAGATAAGAAGGAGGAAGAGAAAGATGTTCGAGTCAAATGGCCCTGATTATCTCCCTGATCTTGATTTTCTGAGGGACATCTTTTTTTCAGCTCGGTAGGATGTTGCTTTGAGGTCCCCTGCACTTGAATCCTTAGCTTCTTTCTGTTCCGATACCTTCCTTGGTGAAGAAAAATCTTTCATGGAGAATGCCTCGCTGAATTTGACTCTTCAGAAACACGTTGGCTTGATGGGATTGGTGAGTCTTAACTTCCTTATCTCTTTGGTGTTATTTCGTGAGTTCTTTTCTTACCTTTTCATGATAATTCATAGGAATTCAATCGCCACATAGAAATGTTGGAGCTTGCCAACGCTCACATTAGAAATCTTCAGAATGATCTCGTTGAAGAGAAGAAGTTCGCAGATAAATCGGAAACGAAAGCTGGAGAATATCGCAGTAAGTCTCTTTCTCATATGTGTTTGATTCCTACCTGAGTTCTTCATTTTCTATTTTCTTATTTTACTTTTGTCCAAGCTCAATATTCGAAACATTATATGGACACCCTCGAAGCCAATGAGATGGTTGAAGATATTCGTGCAGAAAACTTGAATCTCGTATCCCAGATTGATAGTTATGTGACCGAAAACGAGATTTTAAACGAGAAGACGGAAACTTTGTTCACGCAAGTGGATCTTCTAACTACTTAGTCTGCGAATAATGATGAATTAAACTTTCATCTTCACACCGAGAATAAGAATCTAAAGGTCGAGCTAAGACGAGTTGGAAATCTTCTTACTACTTCGAGGAATCTTCATTCCTCATCCTTGACCTCAATTAAACGTTTAGAAAAAGATAAAACTCGCATAATCAAGAGGAAGGATAAGTCTGAAGCTGATATTTGCAAGTCTCGTAACGAAGCTGCTGATTTGAAAACCGAGAATAATCATCTGAAAGACAAAGTTGCTTTTATTCTATCTCATTTGGAGAAATCTTCTCCCTTAAAGGCCTTGACAAATAAAGCTCTCACGTTAAACGGTGATGAAACCCTCGCTTCCTATTGGTCTAGAAAGGCCTTTTCTAATATAGAAGCTATGGTGAGGACACTTGGCATAACTCTATTGGTTTTAATAATTAAAATTTGGTTACAATTTGGATACATAAAATACTTAATTGTCCGTTAGTAACGGTGTTGAAAAAATAGTAGGTAGACAATACTAATGTTATAATTTAAACTTGAATTATTTAGTTACACCATGTTTACACCTATTCTTAACTGTACTTTAGTAAGGGTGGACAAAACTCACTTCCAAACTGTTAAAAAAAACAAAAAAACCAAAAAAAAAATTGTTTCAAAAAAAGAAATCAATTTGTATTTTTCTTCTTTATTTCATCTCAATCTATCGGTTAGAAAAGTTATCAGTCCGTAGAATTTTAGATTGTGAAATACAAATAGATGTATTATGGATCCCCTCCATGTAGACCAGGAATCTATGTTAGAGAAGCATGTGATTTTCTAAAAGGTGGCGGTAATCTTATTATTGGTGTTTATTTTCGCAGATGGTGGTGAACCAAGGTCAGGACGATTTATGCTTTTTTTTTTCTTCTATTTCTCCACTCATCAATTCTTGGTCAATTAATTCTCCCCCCTACTGAAGTCAACTTTCCTCTAAATTGGTTTACTGAACGTCACTATTAAGAGCTGGTGCTATTGTACACCATTGTAATTGATTCATTAGCATACATTTTTCATTAGCAACGGTTTTTTGCTCGACCTATTAGACTAGATGTCATTGAGATAACTGATCTTGATATGTTACATCTACTAGGTCAAGAATTGATGAATCTTCCATTCCAAACAATTATCATAGGAGGTCAATTATCTTGATAAATAATTTACATAGCCTTTGCACCAACTTGACATTGTATTCAGGGATTTTGACCACTGATTTCCCGAGTTTTTCAGTTTTTTATTGTATCTGTTTTGATTTGATTTATGATTGCAGTTCCGATAGAACCCAAGACGAGGATTTCCTTTGATGTCAAACTTGATAATGTAATAGTGCAATTGGTGTTAGAAAAAAGTCTAATCAGTAATTTAGAAATAATGTGAGATTTTATTGGTACAATGGTCATGGCTAAAGTATATAATGATGGTAATAATATAACGATTTTTTTCCTTCAAATTAGTGAACTTATTCAAATATCCCTCAAAATCCACATTTATAAATCACATATTTTCTTCAAAAATAAGAACAACAAATTGGGGGATATTTTTACTGTAGCTACCGGCGTGGTTTTTCAATGATGTGGCATGGTCGATGGATTTCTGGCATTGAAAAACCATGCTGGAAGCTACAGTGAAATATCCCCCAATTAATTTATGTATCCCCCAATTAACTACTCGAAAAAAAAGGAAAACATAAATAAAATCCGCACATATTCTTTACCTATTTAATGTATTTGCCCCACCACACCAAATCAAAATTGCATCACCACAGGGAGGTGCGAAGCCTCACGCACACCAAATAAAAAATATATTGCCACGAGCCGGGGCGAAGCCCTGCGCACATCAAGTTAAAAGAAAAGAATAAATAAAATTTACACATATTCTCCACCTATTTAATGTATTTTTCCCGCCACACCAAATCAAAAATACATCACCACGGGGCGAGGCTAAGCCCCGAGCACACCAAATCAACAATGCATTGGCACGGGGCGGGACGAAGACCAGTACACACCAGAACAAAAATGCATTTCCACGGGGAAGGACGAAGCCCAGTGCACACCAAACTAAAAAACATTGCCTCGGGGCGGGGCAAAGCCCCGCGCACACCAAGTTGAAATAAAAAATAAATAAAATATGCACATATTTCCACCTATTCAATGTATTTGCCCCGCCACACCAAATAAAAGATACATCACCACGGGCCGAAGCGAAGCCAAATCAAAAATGTATCACCACGGAGCAGGACGAAGCCCAGTGCACACCAAATCAAAAATGCATTGCCAGCACATCAAATTAATAGAAAAAATATGCCCGGTGAGTAGCACGGGCACAAATCTAGTTTCAATATAAAAGAGATATCGACCCACCTTCGAAGGCAAACCTCACCGAGCCTTCAAAGAGTAAGAGATCAGTTACCTTTCGTTCTAGCGAAGATAATTCTGAATCTGGTCATGGTAAAGGATGGGTTAATGCGTATCATGAGCTTTTCCTCCAACTTGAAGAAGAGAACTAAAATTTCTAGGCTTGATCATCTCAATGCCAATGTTCAAAAGACTTTGGGTTCTGTTATCATTCAACAAGAAGGTAGATTTAGGTGTTGTAGGTAACTTCTTGTTCATATTGTATTTTATCTATTGAATTTCTCATTTTTTGCTTTTGTCTTCGCAGCATCTGAGCATCACTTCCAGAATCAGGTTCTTTATCTATCTCGTCAGAAAGATGATCTTACTAACGAGGTCTCCTGTCTTAAGGAGGATATCAAGTTCTTGACCCAGGATTTTGCTAAGATGGATAGAGATGCAGCTAATATCACAAAGTTGACCCGAAGAAATACTCAAGATGCTAAGGTCAAGCTTTTCATTGAGATCTTGATTCTCGCGGAATTCCTCGTGAACCTTTTGATCTTGAAGTTTTCTCTTAAAATGAACCATCCGACAACGAGAAAACTATCTCTGGCGAAGGGAAGAGTGATGAAGATACTAATGATGATGGAGAAATTGAGATTGAGTCTCTAAGGATAAAGTTCCTCTGAAGACGCATGGCGAACCTTCCTCTTTGGAAAATCCTCCTGGTCAATCTCATACGATCGAAGTGGAAACTATTGGAGATAATGGAGGTACTATCGAGATAGAGATTGATGGTGGTGACGGTGGTGATATCGAAACAGAAGCTATTAGAGATACTCCCATTCAACAACTACCTCTTCAGCATTGACTTACTTCTTTAGCCTTGCTTTTTTGTTCTTGACATTTTACTTTTCTTTACATTCTCTTTTGAATCTGCGCTCCCAAGCTTGGGGGGCGTAACATTTCGGATCTCTCGTGTCTATAATATTATCTTCTTATATTAGCTTCTTTATCTGTTTCAAAATTTCTATTGCATTCTTGAAGTAAATATAATTAATAGGGTTAGAATATATCTCGTATAATTATAATCTGACATCTTCAATGATTTATTATGATGTATCTTTGATTGTACGTTGTTTAGGCTTGTGAAGTTAATTCTCATTCTTGAAAGTAAAAACATTAAGCTTGTCTTTGACATCTTCATGCCTCTATCATGCAAAATAATTATATATATATATATATTATATACTTGCCTCTCACTAGTACAAATATGGGCTTTGATGACAGTTCAATATCCTAGACTGTTACAAAAGAAAAGGCCATGAGATGTAGGTGACAGTTTCTTACTGAAACCGATGCCAATAGTGGTCATCACTTGTGACAGTTTTACATCTGTTATTGAATAATCATACGATAATAGTTTTTGTAGAAAAATGATGCTATACATTGATGTACAATAATAGTTATAAAATGTTACTATTCCTGAGCTTCTTTGACTGTTGCGTACAAAAACAGTCATGGAAGTGTGAACTTATAGATAACAGTTGTTTTAATTACTGCCGCTTCCATTTGTAGTGATAGTTCTGATTTAAAATTGCTACTATTCATACAATCTACCATAAAGTGTTCTCAATTAACACAATGCACAACGAGCAGTTGAGGAACTCTAATCCCAAATATATATAGAGATATGAAACCTATAGCTATTTAGAGTCTGGGTTACACTCGATTACTTGGTCCCACTTTATGAAAATTTCATATCAAACTTGTTCTCCGCGATTTGTTGTTGTACTCCGTAATTTATTGTTATATACTTGCGCCCATCTTCTACTCATCATCTATTTCATTCTTTATCTTGTTCTAAATGTTCAATTCAAATACAATCTTTATCTAGTTCAAAGACAAGGTAGCAAAAGATATTTCTTCTAATAGTTTTAAGCCAAGGTATAAAATTCAGTTTATTTAGAAAATTATATTGTCTTTTGTTTTTATGTACCTGAATATATGTTTGTCTAATAGGAATTAGGTTTGGAATTTAGTAGTTAATGGGCATCAGTAAGTTCTGTTAACTGAGGATTTTTTCCTCTTTACGGATCAGGTTTTGTAGGTGTAAGATTTTGAGAAATATAATATGATCGTTTTCTTTTGATCACTCGCAGCCTTTTTTTTTTTTTTTTTTTTTGCAGGTAATCCTTCTTCTTTGGGGTTATGGCTGGTCTACTGACTAAGTCTATATCTAATCCTTGTATATTGTATACATTCTGTATGGTCTTCTGTAAATTTTTATTTTTATTTGATAAATAAATAAGTCTTGATTGTTTAATTAAGTTGGTTTGAAGGTACCGGTTGTTTTGGAGTCATATACCTGGAACCAAACTCAACTTTATTAGCGTTTACCGAGTATACATATATATAGTGCATGATCTGTGAAGGATACACTGTTGTTAGCTTGTACTTGTGTTGGTACTCTTGAGTTACGTTCTCTTACAGTCTTATTGAATCAATAGGAAGAATACAAGCAGCAATTTCTAACGCTTCTAGTTCTTATCTTTATTTTTATTGCCGAGATAACATGTTTTGTTACTTTTGTTTATTTCTTATTCAGTCTGTCATGATTTTTAATTTTATTAGAAATACTAATTCTCTGTGTTATTGCATCAGTATAGGTATGTTTTCACTTTTTGCTGGTTCTGCTTGTCCTACATGATTGTTTTCTGCGACGTCTGTATAGGTTCAAAATGGATAAATCCTGGAGGAGTAAAGATAGGGTATCACCAGAATACGCTGAGGGGGTTGAGGCCTTCTTGAAATATGCCACAGATCATGTTTTCGAAGCTGGAATAGATGAGAGAGACACTCTTGTTTCCATATTATGTCCGTGCAGGTGGTGTATGAATGGTGGTAAACCACTAACAGTGGATGAAGTGAGAATCCATATGTATGTCAAGGGAATCAATCAAAAATACGCGACATGGGATTCACACGGAGAAGAAAAACCCGTGATGATAATACCATATCACATGCTTCACATAATGCTAAGGTTCAGTATGAGTTTGGAGATTATGAAGATAATGAAGATTTACCGGATTATGCAGCAGCAGTAGTTGCACTGGTTCAGGCTATACACGACGAGTTTATAGGAGATCCTGAGAATTTTGAAAATTAAAACAAGATGCGAAAAAACCACTTTATCCTAGCTGTAAATCCCATACAAAAATGTTGCCATTGCTTAAGCTATTTAACATGAAAGCAAAAGGTGCATGGTCTGATAAGAGTTTCACAGAATTATTGAAAGAGTTAAAAAATATGCTCCCGCCGGACAATGAATTGCCTACGTCTCTGTACGAGGCTAAGAAAACTCTTATGGAATTAGTAGTGGAATATGAAAAAATACATGCCTATCCTAATGATTGTTTGCTTTATAGGAAGAAATACAAAGATGATAATTTTTGCAAGACCTGCGGAGTTTCAAGATGGAAAGAAAAGAAGGCGCCGTCAGACACAAGTAAAGGGGTGCATGAGAAAGTGATGTTGTATTTTCCACCTATACCTAGATTTAGAAGGATGTTTGGAAATCCAGAGACAGCAAAATACCTGACATGGCATAATCTTAAAAGAGTTGCACATGGTAAAATACATCATCCTGTTGACTCCCCCGCATGGAAACAAGTTGACAGTAAATGGCCAGAGTTTGCCCGATAACCCCAAAATTTGTGGTTAGGCCTTTATACTGGTGGGTTCAATCCAAACAATAGCTCAATTGGTGGAAACTATAGTTGTTGGCCTGTCATGTTAGTGACTTATAACCTTCCACCTAGCTTGTGTATGAAAAGAAAATTCATTATGTTAACGATGTTGATATTAGGTCCTAAACAGGATGGAAACGACATTAATGTCTATTTGGCACCACTCATTGAAGATTTGAAGAAGCTATGGGAGAAAGGAGCTGAAGCTTATGATTCCTACAAAAAGGATAAATTCAATTTCAGAGCCGTACTTTTATGGACGATAAGTGACTTTCCCGCCTATGGTAATCTTAGCGGTTTCCCTAAAGGAGGATATAATGCTTGTCTAATTTGTGCTGAACGTACTTCTTCTATTAGGCTTAAATACTCCCAAAAGAATGTTTATACCAGTCATAGAAAGTTTTTTCCGAGAAAACACAAGTTTGGAATGGAAAGATAGGCTTTTAATGGTCACCGTGAGTTTGGACTCGCTCCAAAACCTTATTCTGGTGAAGAAGTATTCAGTCAGGTTGAAGCGATAAAGAATTTGTGGGGAAA
Organism: Papaver bracteatum; assembly: GCA_023529315.1. Lineage (NCBI taxonomy): Eukaryota > Viridiplantae > Streptophyta > Magnoliopsida > Ranunculales > Papaveraceae > Papaver > Papaver bracteatum. The sequence goes on from JAJJWX010005105.1 coordinate 501,245, forward strand.
AAAAGTGAAAAGTAAACCAATCTACTGGAAGAAGAAGTCGATATTCTTTGAACTTGAATACTAGAAGTACTTGCAAATTCGCCATTGTTTAGACGTCATGCACATTGGGAAAAAAATATATGTCAGAGTATTTTTGGGACATTATTGAACATACCCAAAAAAACTAAAGATGGTTACAATGCTCGTAAAGAACTTGAAGATTTGGGGATGCGTCATGAATTGGCGCCTAAGGAAAATGGTAAAAAAGTGTATCTCCCTCCTGCGTGTTTCTGATTAACAGCACAAGAAAAAAAAAAACTTTTTCCAAGACCCTGTCCTAGTTGAAGGTTCCCACATGTTACTGTTCGAATCTAAAAAACCGGGTTTCGATGTCGGATTTGAAGTTGTATGGTCTAAAGTCGCATGATTATCATGCACTTATGAAAGAATTTATTCCTTTAGCTATATGATCCATTTTGCCTAAGCATGTGCGGTATGCTATAATCATATTATGCTTTTTTTTCAAGGAAATCTGTACCAAAGAGGTTGATGTCGATCACTTGACATAAGTACAAAACGAATTGGTGGTTACCTTTTGCTTATTATAAAAATACTTTCTTCCGTCTTTCTTTGATATCATGGTTCAACGAATAAGAGTCTGTGCGAAGGAAATATTCATAAGAAAGGAAAATAAGAGTATATACTTGCCTCTTATTCTTTTGTGTAGTTTCGAAGCATACCTATATTTATACGTGTGTTATTTACCTTGATTTGCCTTAGTTTAGTTTCAGTCTGGGTATCTTGCCTCTGCGTATGATTTTTGGATTTTTTAGTTCGTCATTACTCTTTCTGCCTTAGATTGACGTCAAGGTGATTACTTTGCATTTATTGGTGGCTCTGGATTCTGTCCTTCGTAATTCGCCATCTTTGGTTTTCCTGCATTATCAACTCATACTTAGAAAATAAGATTTACTATTTATGGTAATTTTGGCTTTTGTTTTGCCTCTTAGATTTTCCTCTGGTATTCGTATTATTTTGCCTCTTGTTTTGAATTTGTGTTTCTTTTTTCCCTTATTTTCGATTGCGTATTGATATTTTGAGGTCTTATTGCGCCTCCTAGTTAAGGTCTTTGAAAATGCGGGGGTCTAACAACATCACCCAATATTTCGATTAGCAATCTGTATGGACAACTCCGAGTTGTTTTCTAGAGAATCAACAAGACTCAATCAAATAGAAAATATCTCAAGGAGTTATTATCTCAATCTCTCAATTTGATTTACTCAAGCAAATATGATTCGCGAGTCTAATCAAAAAGAGATAACTTGGATGGTACCAAAGACCAATATGTGTCAATCGATTTAAATCAACAACCAATAAGGTCGGATATTCTAATCAATTGAACAACGCACAACCTGTATTATTTCAATTATATAACAAAATATAATGCGGAATATAAATAACACAGACATAAGAATTTTGTTAACGAGGAAACCGTAAATGCAGAAAAAACCCGGGACCTAGTCCAAATTAAACATACACTGTATTAAGCCGCTACGTAGACACTAGCCTACTCCAAATTAACTTTCGGTCTAGACTGTAGTTGAACCCCAACCAAACTCACACTGATCCAAGGTACAAGTTATGCTCCTACGCCTCTGATCCCAGCAGGATACTGCGCACTTGATCCCTTAGATGATCTCACCCACAACCAAGAGTTGCTACGACCCAAAGTCGGAGACTTTAATAAACAAATCTGTCCAACACAGAAAAGTCTACATGTAATAAATAAATTCGTCTCCCACGAATAAAACTACAAGTTTTGTTCCGTCTTTTGATAAATCAAGGTGAACAGGAACCAATCGATAAAACCATACTTATATTCCCGAAGAACAGCTCAGTTTCATCAATCACCTCATAATAAAGTTAATCGACGCAGCGAAGAAGATTATTGAGGAATCACAAACAACGAGACGAAGATGTTTGTGACTACTTTTATCTTGCCTATCAGAGATAGAAATCTCAAGCCAATTATTACATTTGTACTCGAATGATATAAAGAGAAAGATAAGATCACACAACTACAAGAAAAGTAGTATCGGTTTGGCTTCACAATCCCAATGAAGTCTTTAAGTCGTTAACCTGGTTTTAGAAGAAGAAAACCAAAGGTTAAAGGAGAATCGACTCTAGCTTTAGCAAACTAGCATCACACAGAATGTGTGGGGATTAGGTTTCTTAGTTGCTAGAGTTCTCCCTTATATAGTCTTTCAAATAACGGTTTGCAATCAATGTTAGCTTTCTAACAAAGCATTCAATATTTACCGTTATATGAAAACCTGATTAGATACAATCTAATATCTCTCAACCGTTAGATCGAAAACTTAGCTTTTCATACACACATGTACTTGACATTTTGGGTTTGTGTAACCGTACCCAAACGTGTACAATGGTTGGTTCAATATTAGTCAACCAAATGGTTATCCAAATAATAACTTTCATATCCATCATATTCTTATTCACCATAACTAGTCCAAATGACTCAAATGAACTAGTTAGAGAGTTGTTCAATTGCTATGAGATCTCAAGTATTACAAGAGACACAATTGAATCAAAAACGATGTGATTTCCTCGAATCATTTCATGAACTATAAAGTCACGGTTTGAAAAAGCATTCCTTAGTAATTTAAGATAAGTTCACAAACACTGTTTTCAGACATAACCTCTTGAGTTCGCAGACTAAGTTCGTGGACTCAAGCTAAACGGTTGAAGTTAATAAAATACAGCAGAATTTCTCAGGATGAGAACTTCCGTCAGTTCGCGGACTACACCTGAGCTTCAACTTCAGCAGATATTCTCGGGTTCGAGAACTTATGCCATTTCGAGGACTGGGTTGCTGCTCACGTTCCGGTTCCACTTGATCAACAAAGTTCGCAAACTTCGGTTCAAGTGTTAAGGACTTATACATATATGTGTTGACACAACAATGTTTGTATCCCACAATGGTTATATAGTCTAAATTCCCATTTTAATCATTGAAACATTCTCAGAGGGCGTTATATAGTTGTTATTCACAAACTATTTTTCGTCAGAGCGATTTTCAAAGTGAATGAAACATAACATGACTTTCGTCACTAGGAAAAGATGAACTTGGCTAAAGCGAAAGCTTTACCAACACCTATTTCGATAAATAGATAAGCGAGATATACTCAGCTCGAAATGTCACATGTGCATATTCTTAGTCTATATAGTAAAACGACTTTTGTCTCAAGATAGGAGATAGAGTAGATAGACTTTTGAGTGATAGATAAGTTCAAGTCTCCACATACATTTTAGTCGATGAAGATACACTGGTTCCTTGAGTAGTCCTTCTTCTTGTATAATGATCGCCATGGAGTTCTTGAGCTCAACTACACTTTTTATCCTAGTATGAGACCTTATCTATAGTAGACTAGAAATCAAGACTTTATAGTTTTGATCACTAAGATTGGCAAACATGCTTTAGATAGCAACGCATGCGAGTTTGACCGAGTAGTTCTCTAACAGTCTTATTGTGCCTCACCCTATTTGCAAGGCCTTATTCACGACGAAGTTTCAGGCGCTCTTTATTCTTACGAATAAAGATCCATCAACCTCGCCTTAGCTTTCTTGTTGAGGTCTTATTTCGCGACAATACGATAGGCCTAATCATTCCCGTGAATAATAGCACCATGATATTGCCATATTTTTTGGTCACACAGATCCCTAATATGGAGAGTGTCATCCCTTTATATTCCCCCTGAGTGCCCCTTCAAGGAGGTTAACCCTAACATGCATGTTGGTCTCCTCCCATCTGGTTATTACGACATTCAGTTTTTTTCGTGACTTCTTATCCCTTCGCCGATATGGCTCATGGTTATGAAGTCATACCCTAGATGGGGTTTCTTTGTGACCGAGTGAATCGTAGCCAGGACTTTCTATATGGTCATGGCTAGTAATGCTTCAAATATTCCAGGCACCCGCAGCTCAACCGAATACGTCATCACCTTGGTCATATTTATGCATTCCTTACCGAAGGCCATCATAAAAGGGACCCTCAGCGGATATGTCTTATCATTGCCCCTATTTTATATCTTTGAGAGTTATTCATGATGTGCGTTAGGTCTTATTATTGCTTTTTGCATTTTCGTACGAACTAGGGTGCCCACCATGGATTCCCAGCCTTCCTAGGCGAAGGGTTTAAGTTTCCATAAAAACTATTTAATTTCGTGGGTCTTGTCAGCCTCCTAATGCGAGGTCTTACTTGCCTATTGATAAGGTCTTATTTTGCCTAAATGTAGATTTTCCTCGCTATTTTTTGGAAAAGATATTTCATTTTATATTTAATTTGCCGACAAATACATATAATTTTCTATCTATTCAATTGATGCATGTAGATTACGGATAATACATCTTGATATAAACCAGAATCCAAGGATGATCCAATCTTCGATCTTGCCTTTCTACTTCTCCATATATTATGTTTCCTTCACTATATGTGTATTTTCCTTGGAAATATGCGATCTCATAGGCACCATTACCCACAACTCTCTTCATGATGTACGAACCTTCCTAAGTGGGTTACAATTTTTCGCAACACCCGCTCTCCTGGTACAAAGCTTCGCTCCTTTACTCTTTTGTTGTATTCCCGAGATAGCCTTTGGTGATGTCGTAGTGCAATTTCTCTATTTTCCTCCAAGTCATCCAACTTCGCAAGAATCATATCTGAGTTAAGGACCTTTTTCCATGCCTCTTGCTTTGTTATGGGATGATTATCTAGGTGGGTAACAGTGCGTCTATTCCATATGTTAAACAGAATGGGGACATTCCCGTTGCATCTCGCCTTGTCGTTCTATATGACCATGGCATGTTTGGGACTTGTTCACACCATCATTTATGGTGGACTTCCAACTTATTCTTTAACATGGTTGCTATTGTCTTATTCGTCACCTCGGATTGTCCATTGCTTTATGGATATATCGGAGTTGACTTTCCTGATTACATCTTAACTGCATTGAATAACATTTCCACATTTTCTCCCTCAAACTGCTTCCCATTATCAGAGACTATTTGCACTGGAATCCCAAATCTGCAAATGATGTGCTTGAGAATAAAAACGTATACATCACCATCTCGTGTATGTTGTAGCGGCTTCGCCTCGACCCATTTCTGTTGCCACTATTAAATATATATCTTCACTGCTTACTCTTAATCACGAACAGTCCTACTATATATATGCCCCACATGGCGAACGGCCAAACACTTAGTATGGAGTTTAAGCTCGTAGATGGTGCGTGAATCCGTTTACCAAATCTTTGGCATGCTTCACATCTCATGGAAACATTCCTTGCATCATTATGCATGTGTGGCCAAAAATACCCTTGTGCCTTAGTCTTGTAAGCTAAATATTTGGTACCACTATGATTGTCAGCATGGCCATAGTGTATTGCTTTCATTATTTCAATCCCTTGTTTTTGCGATAAACATCTCAGCAGTGGACCTAGGAACGATCTTCGGTACAAGATTCCTTCTCGCAATTCATAATTCGTGGCTTTGCTCTTAATCTTTTTTGCCTCAAATATGTCATGGGGTAAATCTCCCTTTGCCAAATACTTATGGATGGGAGTTCGCCAATCTTCATCATCCAACTCTGTCTATGTCTCTTCATTTTCCACGAGCATGATTTTTGTATCTTCGTCTTCTTTGCTCACTGACGGTTGCATTAATCGCTCGATTCGAATATGCTTAATTAAGGAATCAATAATCATCGAAGCTATGAAAGCTAAAGCGTCGGCGCATGTCTGTTATTTCCTTTGCATACGTGCCTCCATATTACACTTGGTATACGAGAATAGTATTCTTTTAACTCTATGCTTTCAAGAGTTGTAATTACTTGTGCATCGTGGAGTCACTTGCATTGTATCTTTCATTAATCTGTCGGACCACTAGTTGCGAGTCAATGGTTATTCTTATTTCTTCCAATTCCATTTCATTGGCTATCCCTAGAGCATGTACCACTGCCTCATACTCTGTTTCATTATTGGTTGCTTTATACTCTAATAGAATGTGATAGACTGTTGGTTGAGTTTTAATGGTCCAATTTTTTTCCTTGCATGTCAGTATGAGGTTTCACTTGAGTTAGTAATCACAAATCTCAAGATGGTTTCAAATTTTGCGTTGCTTTTGCGGGGTTGTGCGGGATTCAGTTGTTCAACGTAGAAAATCATAATGAGTAGGATGGTGATTTGACTGGGTGTTTTGTCAACGAAGAAAATCACAATGAGTGTGGACTTATAGCTCTGAGCTTAAGTTTGATAATATGTTCCCAGTTGAGTTATGTTTTCTCTCTATTTTTCTCAATAATGATTTTCATTCTTTTCCCAAATAGTGACTTATTAAGCAACCTATGCATATTGGAGTCTTGGAAGTGTGCTTGTGTATCTGTAAATGTTGTGCCATAAGCTAACTTAAGAATAAGAATTGTATTTGCAAATCAATGTTCAAACTTCAAAATAATACTGGTAAGTTTTCATTTATTAGTTAGAAACTTCAAACTTGCTAACACTTGTCTTTCGAGTATTGTTAAATGTTGAGATTAGAAATTTTAATCACCTCACAATCAGCCTCAAATATCTAAGCGGGAACTATTTATCCGTTTGGCCAAAATTAATTGAACACTTCTTAGCATCTCATGTAGCGCGTCTTAAAAATCCCCCATAGAGGACTTATATAGACCCTTATATATGGGTTTTATATATGTGTTAGAACTTTCTTCTAAGAGCTAGCACTATGGTTGGCCTCATCCTTTCCCTATCCCTCATATGTAGGGAAGGGATAACAGAAGGAAGGAAGTCTCACTATAATTGTCCTCATCCCTTCCATTCCCTTTCCCTACACAACACGCGTACTGAGTACCCGTATGAATAGTGTCAAACGGGTACTTAGTACCCGTATTTTTTTTTCAATAAAAATATATTTGTTTCGGTAAAAAAATATATATTAGAGTAAAAAACGCTTTATAATAGGTAAAAATAAGATTTAATAGGTAAAAATAGAGTTTTAGTAAAAAAAGATTGAAAAAGGAAAGTTTTAGGGTAAAATTATGAAAACCAAATACGGTACTCGCATCTGGCAAAAAGCTACGCGCACTCGCATGAAAAGTGCAAAAAATACGGCATCGAAAATTCGTGTGATTTCCCTTCCCTACAAGGCTGAACAGATCTGTTCACCCATGTAGGGATGGTGGTGTGTATCCCTACTCGTGTAGGGATATGGGATACCATAGTGGTTGCATTTTTGGGTTTTTAAGGGAAATGGAGGGATAGGGAAGGGATAACCCCTCCCATAGTGCTAGCTCTAATGAATCATCACCAATATAGTGTGAGGTCTTATTAGAGTGCACTTTTTATGGTTTTTTTCCTCTCTACTCTAAAATATTTCTACTATTTTTCTGAATGATAAAATTACAAAACATAACTTAAATGAAAAGCTCCCTTCACGCCGCACGATATTAAATCAACATATCCAAGATCGACGTTCATCCCAAGAAAGTTGCATCGGAGAAAATGGTAAAAAAATTAAAGAGTTAGTATTTGACTATATATGTGTTAACTTGTATGCTGGAAGACTTGTCTGGGTTTATGATGGATCCAAAAGTAAACTGATCATAAATGTAGTTGTGTTGTTATTATTTGTCGGTTTAGGTCTTTAACATGTTCACTTTCGTGTCCGACGTTGCCATTATGTAATTATGCAATAACACACATAGAGCAAAATATTCATTCTAAGCCCCATTTTAATTGTACAAATGTGAATGAGATGATTGAATATATCCAAACATGTGGTTACGACAATCAATCAACCTTCTTAGATATAAAATATATGAAAAAAATACTAAGCAAAACCCATTAGCTGTGAGTTAAACATTATCTGTGCAATATGGCAAAAAAGTTTTTTTTTCCTTGCATTTTACAATATATTTTTTGTAAAAACGATAACATTAAAACTGGAAAATTAATAAAATTAAAACTAAGGAATAATAAAATCTAAAATAAATAGAATTTATTGTAATTATAAAATTGGCTTTGGATTTTTTTTTTTTTCTGTCATCAAACCTAATTATCGAATAGCACAACTAACATTTTGTTGTCTTTCTTTTTTTCAGGGTCTTTTGGATTAATTTCCTCATCTTAATCCCATAGTATGATTTTTTTGTCCCGGTGACGGGTTGTTGTGTTCTTTTTCATTTTTTCTGGAAGCATTCTAGTTCAGATAGTATATTTCAGTGATCCCTGGAGATATACTTATTTGTGAAATTTTATTAATCTCAAAACTATTCTTCCCCATAAAATTGTTATGACTGTCCAGAATATAAAGTACCCGAAATTACCTTAGATTGTGTATTCCATTTCAGCTAGACGGGAAAATATCATTTCCTTTAATCGTCAATCTAAATTTTATCAATGTTCGAGTAATTTAATACCAACTGAAAGTGTAATTGTAAGTATTTTATTTTACCCGTAGTTTGGAGTTGTAGTTAGGTAGATTTTATTACAAAAACTGTAAATGGACATTGGACATCGGATTTTTTTTTTAATTTATATGATTGATCTAATTTTATGATGATATCATGATGAACATTGCATATTTAATTTTATCATGATGAAATTGTTTTTTTTTTATAGTAATGTTGAAGTTGTTTATACTTTTGTTTTGTTATGTTTCCAAGATTAATAAGGTTTAGTAATTTTAGGTAATAATTTTCAAAAATGTGATTGGCTAGATGATATTTCGTGGACCCAAAAGATTGTCTTAAAATTCTATTGGTTGAAATTTAAATTTTGGGCTCAGAATCAACCAGAAGCTCCGATTAACCACGTCGCTCGGAAAACTCTGTTTTTATATTGAGAATTTTAAAGCAATGCTAAAAGAGCGGATTTGTTTATAACAAAGAAACTAAGAAAATTACAAGGCGTGGAGGCCTAAAAGAGACCTTTACAAGAACTGTCAAAGCATTTACTAAAAAGAGACCGATCATTATTACCTACTACTCTTTATCAGCCAACTCTTTTTAAAAAAATTGATTGCTAGTATTGCTATTGGTGTTGGGGGAGGCTTACGAAATCCAAGCCGCTATGTGCAATACGAAACATACACAAGCAATGACATACAAATGAGGAAATAACACAAACTACGCAATATAGAAGCAATCACACAACACCGGCAATTACGTGGAAAAACCCCTCCAAGGTGAAGGGTAAAAAACCACGGGAAAATCTTCCACTATAACAATAATGGGTTAGACAACAATTCTCCCAGTTTGGGGATTCACTCTTCTTTAAGGTGCATATAACACTTGGATATCAATTTGCCTAATTACACTCACCCCTAAGGATGGATCAACAATTCATTCACATATAATATGAGATTCACTATCAATTTGAGAATAGAAGTGATTTGAGATACTTACTACTAGGGTTTGAACAAACCCTAGATTTTTTCCCCTTTGAAGAGATATGGAAATTGATAGCTCAATATTCACCACAATCAACCAAAAGATACTTAGCTAAGAACCCTTCTCTTCAAGATGCTTCAGTCTCACCAAAAATTGGTGGTTTAATCTCTCTAACTCACTCACTCTCTTTTCTTCTTCCTCTCTTTCTCTTTCTTCAAAAAATGAAAAAGCTCGACATAAACTCGTCTCCTGATGCCTTTTGGTCTTTATAACCAAAAATAAGGCAACCACTAAGTAACTCCCCCCATTGTCTAGGGGGCATCCAAAAGACTATTGGGTCATAAGGAGTAAACCCAACAATCTCCCCCTTACGACTTATGGTAGGATACCCGTCACCACCAAACCTGCCCTGCTGCAGAAATACACATGCTTGTATTTTGGTAGCGACTTTGTCATCATATCAGAACTGTTGTCATCTTTATGGATCTTCTCAATATACAAGACCTTCTCTTCGAGAACTTCTTGTATCCACTGATACCTAATATTGATATGATTTGACCTCGAGTGAAAACTCGAATTCTTGCTCAGATGGATGGTACTCTGGATTTCACAGTAAACGATAAACCTCTGTTGCTTCACACCGAGTTCTCTAACAAACCTCTTCATCCATATCATCTCCTTGCAACTCTTTGTAGATGCAATGTACTCTCCCTATGTAGTAGACAATTCCACACATTTTTGTAACTTGGATTGCCAAGACACAGCTCCCCCTGCATAGGTAAATAAGTAACCCGATGTAGACTTGAGACATCTTGAGTACCTGCCAAATCTGAATCTGTGTAACCAACTAACTCTGGCTTGTCACCTCCATATCACAAACACATATTAGAAGTACCTCTTAAATACCGTAATATTCATTTCACTGCTTTCCAATGCTCCATAGTAGGATTTGATAGAAATCTGTTTACCACTCCAACTGCATGATCTATATCCGGCCTTGTACACACCATTGCATACATCAAACTACCAACTGCGGATGCATAAGGAATTTTCTCCATCTTCCGTTTCTCAACATCATTCACAGGACATTGATCATGAGTTAACTTAAAATGGTTTGCAAGTGGACAACTTAACGGTTCGTCCTTGTCCATGTTGAATCTTTGCAACACCTTCTCAATGTAGATTTCTTGTGATAACCACAGCTTCCTCGCTTTCCTATCACGAGTGATCTCCATGCCAAGAATACGCTTTGCTTCACCTAAGTCTTTTATAGCAAAAGACTTGCTCAGATCTGACTTCAACCTGTCAATCTTTTTCTTATCTTTGCCAACAATAAGCATGTCATCAACATATAACAAAAGAGTAAGAAAATCACCATCAACAAATTTTTGAATGAATACACAATGATCTGAAGCTATCCTCTTGTACCCATGTTCCTTCATGAACAATTCAAACTTCTTGTACCATCTTCTTGGAGCTTGCTTCAAACCATAAAGACTCTTCTTTAGCTTGCATACCATGTGCTCTTTGCCTTTGACTTAAAAACCCTCGGGTTGTGCCATATACACATCTTCCTCCAAATCACCGTGAAGAAATGTTGTCTTGACATTTAGTTGTTCTATCTCAAGATCCAAACTAGAGGCTATTTCCAAGACAACACGAATAGAAGGAAATATCACCACCGGTGAGAAAATCTCGTCAAAGTCAACACCCTTTCTCTGCTCATAACCCTTCACAACTAAGCGTGCTTTGTACCTTGGTTGTGAGTTACCATCTTGATCTTGATTCGTACACCCACTTGTTCTTCAAAATTTTCCGGTTCTCGTGCTTGTCAACCAAATCAAAAGTGTCATTCTCATCTAAAGAGCCAACCTCTTCTTTCATGGATTTCAACCACTTCGACTTTCGGGGAACACTAAGAGCTTCTTCATAAGACTCTAGTTCACTTGCATTTGTGAGCATCACATACTCATGTGGTGTATACTTTGTTGAAGGTAATCTGGTCCTGCTGGATCTTCTCAACTCAGCTTATGGTTGTTGTTGTTGCACTTCTTGCTCAACATCACCCACTGGAACATCTTCACGAGATTCATCATCATGTTATTCAAGAGTAGGAACAACTGGATTTGGATCCAAGGTCATATCATCTTGAAGCTTTGGCATCTCAATATTCTCAAAGTCTTCAATAGTCTGGTCTTCAAGGAATACTGCATCCCTACTTATGATAACCTTATTCTCAACTGGATCCCAAAATCTGTAACCAAACTTTTCTGTTCCATAGCCTATGAACAAACAATGTTTTGCTTTGTTATCAAGCTTTGATCTATGATCTTTTGGGATATGAACAAATGACCTTCAACCAAACACTTTCAAGTGATCATAAGTAGGCTCTTTGTCTCTCCATACCTTTTCTGCTACTTCTCCATCTAGCGGTCTTGAAGGAGATCCATTGATCAAATACACATCAGTATTCATTGCTTCACCCAAGAAATGCTTCTGCAACTTGGAATGAGATAACATGCACCGATTCTCTCAAGAATAGTGCGGTTCATCCTCTCTCGCAACACCATTATGTTGTGGAGTCTTCAAAGATCGATTGTTCATGACGTATACCCATGCTTTTGCAATACACTTCAAGTGTCCCAATGTACTCTCCCCCATTGTCAGAACGAAGGCACTTCAAGGTTCTACCTGTTTCTCTTTCCACCATGCTGTGAAACATCTTGAACACAGGAACAACATCATCTTTGATCTTGATTGCATATGACCAAACCTTCCTTGAAGCATCATCTATGAAAGTAACAAAATAAACAACACCACCAAGTGTTTTGACCCTTAAAGGTCCACATACATCAGAATGAACAAGATCAATAATACCATAATTTCGCTTGGGTAAAGCTTTATGAAAAGAGACTCTAGTTTGTTTACCAACTAAACAATAAGTACACTTACCCAATTGCATACCTTTGGAATTTGGAAAAACTTGTCTTTTGGTGAGGAGTTGAATTCCCTTCTCACTAAGATGAACAAGTCTTCTATGCCACAGCTCGGAGATTGAATCTTTGTTAACAACATTCAACTCACCTTTCAACACTTTCACTTGTGTCTTGTACAATGTGCCACACTTCTTTCCTCTTGCAATAACCATGGAGCCCTTGCTTAGCTTCCATTTTCCATCACCCAAGTGATTGTTGTACCCTTCATCATCTAACACTCCTGGTGACATTAGATTCAAACGAAGATCTAGTACATGTCGCACATTTCTGAGAAAAAAACGTACATCCAACACTGGTCTCAACCTTTATATCACCCATTCCTACAATCTTCGAAACACCACTGTTGACCATTCTGACTGACCCAAAGTCACAGCCTTGTAGGAGGTAAATACATCTTCATGAGGAGTAGCATGATAAGATGCACCTGAATCAACTATCCATTCTGAATCAGAACCTGCAAAACTCACACAAACATCATTACAATCCGAGAATACAATGATATCATCATTTGTCGCAGAGCTGCAATACCATTTTCTTGGTTATCATTTCCTTTCCCCTTTTTGTGTTCTTGCTTGGCTTCCGCATTCATTTGAATAATGACCTCTCATACGACGGCCCAACATTCAACTTCCTTTCGGACTTTGATTTACCCTTGACTTGCTACGACCAACTTGTCTCCCGTCTTTTCTTCTACCCCGATTTTTGTCACAAGAGATTCGAATGAGATGAGTCTAGTGACCTTCTTCTAACTTCTTCATTCAAAGAAACCGCTAGTTGCAACAAATCATGTCCAACTTCCGTCCGGCAGAATAACTGAGATAATTCCTCAATAGCTCCCAACTGTCTGGTAAAGTATTTAACAACAAATAAGCTTGAATCTCTTCGGGAATTTTGAGATCCATAGATGTAAGCTGATTCATAATACCCTTCATTTCATTTAAATGTTGCGACATTGAACTTCCTTCCTTGTAACACAGCTTTCCAAGCATTTTGAATAGAAGAGCTTTTGCACAAGGAGACTGTTGATCATATATATCCTCTAACTTGGTACACAAAGAATATGCTAGTGTCTCACTAGCCACATGATGAAAAATGCTATCATCAATCCACTGACGAATAAAACCAACTGCTTTTCGATTAGTAACTTTCCAATCTTCTTCACTTGTCTTCTCAGGCCTTACTCCCTTACTCTCTTGGATATCAATTTGCCTAATTACACTCACCCCTAAGGATGGATCAACAATTCATTCACATATAATATGAGATTCACTATCAATTTGAGAATTGAAGTGATTTGAGATACTTACTACTAAGGTTTGAACAAACCCTAGATTTTCCCCCTTTGAAGAGATGTGGAAATTGATAGCTCAATCTTCACCACAATCAACCAAAAGATCCTTAGCTAAGAACCCTTTCTTCTTCTCTTCAAGATGCTTCAATCTCACCAAAAATTGGTGTTTTAATCTCTCTACCTCACTCACTCTCTTTTCTTCTTCCTCTCTTTCTTTTTCTTCACAAAATGAAGAAGCTCGACATAAACTCGTCTCCTGATGCCTTTTGGTCTTTATAACCAAAAACAAGGCAACCACTAAGTAACTCCCCCCATTGGCTAGGGGGCATCCAAAAGACTATTGGGTCTTAAGGAGTAAACCCAACAATTGGAGTATTTGCTTATATAGAAGAAGATTATATTTTGTCTTCCGGACCGGACCTCTCTCTTAAATAGGAAGAATTGATAAAACCAACACGAAGTAAGATGATAGATTCCGAAAATTGTTCTATCTCCTTTTTTAGTTTCCGAACCTGCCTACCACTTTCTAAGTTCTAAGAACGTAATTTTGGGTCATGAAACTTGTCCGGAAACGATATTTGTCTGAAATTTGGCATTATGACCCGAAATTAGAACATGACGAAATTGATTTGGGATCATAGCCAGCACAAAAATTTGCAAGGTTTAAAATTAATCACTTGAAGGCGGAAAAAATGTTGGTCAAGTTGATACTTACATGCTTACAGCTAGTGGATCCAAATGGCGAGAATTGTTTTGTTTTACTCCAGCTTTACGGGACACTTGTCAGGTTACAGTGCATCTGTGCAGATTTTGAGTTGCATGGCCATAACGGAGAATTTAGGCCACTTTTGCAAAGAAAAAGTAACCTTCTTCTTGACTACGGATTCAATTGTCAAGATCATAGCGAATCATTGGGTGCATTTTGGCCACGAGTGTCAATTGAGAACTCAACTAACAAATAGTCCCACATTGGCGAGTACGAAGTATTAGTACCAAAATGAAAGTAATAAATAAGGACGGAAAATGTTCTAGAGAGGCATGATCCTTCAGGCAGATAATGGGAAGTGATGAGTGGTCAAAACTCACCTAATTCTATGTGAGAATTGGGTGTCCAGCCTAAGCCTGGTTACGACAATATGGGCACTCCCATTTGTTATCAATCTGATCCCTACCCACCTTCTAAAACTTAAAACCAACAATACTAGGCAAACCAAAAACTTAAAGAAGCCATTGACGCATTCTTAGTTCGTGGTTGCACTGTAGATCAATCGAAAAGATTGCAGTCTCATGTAGAAATTCAATCCGTTGAACCCAATAATACTTACATTCATCTCTATGTGAAATCTGGCAAAACGAATGATGCGGTTATGCTGTTTGATAAAATGCCTACTAAAGATGTGTTCTCATGGAAGTTAATGCTTTCAGCATACTCGAAAATGGGTGACACTGGGAATTTGCGAGGAACTTTTGATAAAATGCCGGCTCGTGATTGTATTTCGTATAATACGACAATTGCGGGTTTTGTTGGAAGTGGGTGTTGTGTTGATGCTTTGGGTTTGTTTGTTAGAATGCAGAGAGATGGATTTGAGCCGTCCGAGAGTATACGAATGTGAGTGCTTTGAATGCTTGTTCAAAGATGTTGGATTTAAGGCGTGGGAAACAAATTCATGGAAGGATTGTTACTAGTAATTGTAGAGGAAATGTTTTTGTGTCGAGTGCTTTGACGGATATGTATGCAAAGTGTGGTCAAGTCGAGCAAGCGGGTGGTTGTTTGATCGATTGAGTGAGAAGAATGTTGTATTGTGGAATTCAATGATATCGAGGTACCTGAAAAATGGGTGTCCTGAGAAGTGTCTGGATTTGTTTCTTGCAATGAAACTGGCAGGAGTAAAGCTGGATTTGGTTACGGTTTCTAATGTTCTTGGAGCTAATTTTCAAAGTGGGTTCTAGGATTTTTAAGGAGATAAAAGAGAAAGATGGGGTGTGTTGGACGACAATGATTGTTGGCTATGCGCAGCACAACAGAGAAGAAGACGCTTGGATGCTGTTCAGTGAGATGTTATCAGAGAATGTGAAACCAGACATTATCTATCATGTATGCTTCTGCTGGAAGATGGGAAAAAAGTAGCATTGGTGAGTTCTCTCATGAATGACAAGAAGATTCGAAAGCCTCCAGCTTATAGTTGGATTCAGATCGATTATAAGGTTCACAAGTTTGTCTCTGACGATCGAACTCATTCACAAAACGAGAAAATCTACCGAAAGCTCAATAGTTTGATGAAGGAGATACAGAAAGCTGGTTTTGTTCCTGACACACATTTGGCTTTGCATGATGTTGGGGAGGACGAGAAAGTTGAGTCTATCAGTTATCACAGTGAAAAACTTGCTCTTGCATATGGGTTGATTAGCAAGCCTCAAGATCGGATGCCTATTCGAATCTTGAAGAACTTGCGTGTTTGTAAGGACTGTCACATGTTTATGAAGTTCGTATCAAAACTTTTAGAACGGCGCATTATTTTGAGAGATTCAAACCTGTTCCATCATTTTGTTGACGGTGAATGCTCATGTAAGGATTACTGGTGAGGGGTGAAGGATCTATATGCTTGTTCAAGGGACAGGTTATACCAGGGCTTGGTGACATTAAGGCTCGGCATCTCAACTTTTGAAGGATGAACTACCTAGTTCGACTTTGTCCAGTAAGATTCTGGCATGAATTTTCTCAGCACCTTTGACCGGAGTTACAAGGTAGCTGTGCATCCTCAGATATGGCATATGCCTCTTACTAGTTTTTGTCAGCATTACAATTCCATTGTCGTGTTCATCTTTCCCCTGTTGTTGTTTTGGATAATTTTGCAAAAGAGGTCAGGATGGAGCTACAAGTTCAGGGACCTTAATTGGAGTACTTGTATACTTTTGTTAAGAGAAATTAGACTGCACTAAAATAAGGACAGGTCAAGCATATGCGCTCTGCAGGTATTCCACCATGTTGTTTAAGATTTAATTTCATCTATCTGTATTAAGAATTGGTGGACTGCAGCTTTTGCAACCATGAGAGAATTGTGGTTTATGAGAAATATGATTATTTTTGATGGGTTTAATCTCAATTTGTACGGATTTAAGGCAAGAGTTATGAAAATGGTGTTTGAAAGGGGCTATAGAATGAAGGGTGAGATGTGGAAAGAACCCAGGTATATAATCTGCAGGTTTTAAGTGTGTTTAAGCTTGATACCAGGAGTGTCAGTGGTGGATACATAGTATTCTGTTGTAATGGAGCAGCAAATAGTAATCCATGATGTGCAGGTTTTGGTGTAATTGGTAGAACTCACTCATGTCAGGTGTTGGGAACAATTTCAGGTGGGTTACGAGTAGCCACAAAGTATATGGCAGAGGTGACGGCTATTGAATATGGGCAGTCAGGTCGGGGCTGTCGAGATTAATTATCAAGTCGGATTCAAAAGCTGCAGTTGGTGATTTCAGAAAGGGAACTGTCCCTGGTGTATATATGCTAGATGTAATACTGCTAAAGTAAATTTGGAAGATATGATTTTGAGCATTGTTACAGGGCAGTCAATTTGTCTGCAGATTCTCTGGCGAAATCTGGTTTAAGGCTGGAGAGAAAGTTGTGAATATGGGAAATTCTGGTTCTCTGGTGCAGGTTGAATTGCTGGATGCAGTTTACTATAGATTCTATAGCTAGTAATTGCTTTGGTTATTCATTTTTGTTTAATATGATTTTTGGTTGGTCGAAGCTGAGCTGCAGAAAGGCTTGGCTAGTTGTGTTCATATTTCAGTTTGCGTTTAAATAAAACAAACTCTTTTATCTTTACAGGGTTTTAACAACCGGAGACACTGAACAGAATGCACCAGTTTTCGGTTATTGTCACGATGAAGTATCTGAATTTTTCTTTCTAGCAAAATTTGTCCATCAAATGATGGAAATAATCATTGGCCCTGCTGGGCATCCTGCGGATTGCAAATACAAAAATTTACAGGCCCACTAAATTCGCTTATGGTGGTGATGCTGGAAAGGGGAAAGCAAACTGTGACTTCAAATGCAAGTGAATCACTCCAAGAGTCGAGTTCCAATGCAAACATCTATATCTAAACCAGAATGGATGATAAAGAAGGCAGAGTCCCTCCAAGTGAATCGTTACTAAGAGCCACCACCATCTGTGATTCTGTACAGTTAAGAATTTCTCCTCCAATTCTGTTATCTCCAGGTCAAAGTTGGTATTAAATCATCATTTGAAGTCAAGAGAAGTTCTATGAGATTACCGAGTTGATAGCATCCTGAAAGAACACTGATAGATCTAAAGCTTGAAGGTTACTATAAGTAGCTAATGTAGAAAAAACGTTTCCTGATTCTGCCCTGCAGAAAAAACATTAAGCTTTGACAACAATCCAAGTTCAGGTGGTATCAAACCAAAAATCACATCACTGTCAAGCTGTCACTGCAACAGATTAAGAGACAACTACCGTTTCTGATACATGGTTATCATTTTAGTATTATAGTGGTGTAAACTGATATTGCCTATTGTACTTTGAAATGAAAATAAGGACTTATAAGTAACTGCTGCCTTGCAACCTAGTTTACTTAGTTCACCTGGTTTTCTTCCCTGATGTACCATAACTTATGAGCTCACATGCTGTTAGTTGCATTTCAGCCTCATAATCAAAACTGTTTATCCTGGCAGAGCTATAAAATTTTCAGGCAATGCTGAATGCTAAACCCCTTTGATAAGTTCTATTTGTTTTCAAGTTAGTGCAACAAAATCAATCAGTACAGAGAAATTTTCGAGTTCCAAATATAACCTCACGACAGCATCTTGATTTAAACTGTGCTCAGCTGCTCATGTAAAGACTTGGTTCCGTAGGCAACAGAAAACATAGTACATTGACAGGTTTTCCACCCGAAAAATGAAAGAACTGAGTAAAAACAAGGGTTATATAAACACTACAAAAATGAGCAAGTTAATTCTATAGATGAAATGGATAAAACTAAGCAATAGTAAGATTAAGATATCCTTACGACCATCTTGTTCTTCTTCCCGGATGATAACAGAAGGACTTTACCATCAATAATATCTCCGGCTTGAATACACTTATCCTCACTAACTCTGGCATTGTTCAAGTAAAGTCCACCTGACTTCAACATACGGCGCACGGAAGATTTACTCTCAAACAAACCAGTAGTAACTGAAAGATTGATCACGGAAGCATTCAAAACCTGATCATAACTCAAATAACATGACGGTACATCTTTAGCAATCCCCTCAATAGTTTTCCAATCTAGCGTAGTCTCTGCTCCAGGTTTCAATGCTTCAGTTGCTTTCAAAGCCTCCTGCAAACCCTCTTCACCGTGAACAAAACGTGTAACCTCTTCAGCGAGTCTTCTCTGAGCAGAATTCGGAACATACCCGGGTTTCTTCATCCCTTCTTCCACCTCTTTAATCTCCTCCAAACTCAAAAACGTAAGAATCTTAAGAAACCGCACAACATCCACATCCGGAACAGAAAAAAAATACTGATAAAACTTGTAAGGTGACAAAACCGATGGTGACAACCAAATTGCACCATCTTCAGACTTCCCAAACTTAGTCCCGTCACTCTTCAACAAAAGAGGAAACGTTAAACCGTAAGCACCCTCTACTTGAAGAATCTTCCGTATCAATTCAGTACCCGCAGTTATGTTCCCCCATTGATCACTTCCTCCTATTTGAACATTAATCCCTTCATTACGAAACAAATGCAAGAAATCATAACCTTGCAATAACTGATAAGTAAACTCAGTATAACTCAATCCTTGCTCGGATTCTAACCTAGTTTTCACACTATCCTTCGACATCATTGTACCAACTCTCGCATACCGCCCAACATCACGCAAAAAATCCAACAACTTAAATTCTTTCCACCAATCAAAATTATTCAAAATCATCAAACCCCCAGAATTGGGGTTACCATTTCTACCTAGAATAGTACTAATTGTTTGGACAATCCCTAATGTGTTGCTCTCTAGGGTTTGAACATCTAATTCAGGTCTTTCAATATTTTTACCAGAAGGGTCACCAACTCTAGCAGTAGCACCACCAATAACAGCAACAGCATTATGACCACATCTTTGAAACCATGATAATACAATTATACCAATCAAATTTCCTAAATGTAAACTATCAGCAGTTGGATCAAAACCACAATAAGCTTTCATAGGGTTTGATGAATTTGAAGAACAAACTAACCTTAAATTCTCACTTGTAACTGATTCAAGCAGCCCTCTTTCTTCCAGTATGTTGACGATATTAGGTCTTTGAGCCAAACCCATGTCTTGATTTTTGGTTTCAAGTGATTGTAAAGATGAATGAATGCACCTTGTGGTGGGAGTGAAAAAAACGAGATTTTTAGAGGGTTTTGGGGTGAACGAGAAAGTGGGCTTTGGATGTTTGAAGATTGAGAATAGTATGAGTTTGTTTTGATTGTAAAGGAATGATTTTGAAGCTGAAATTACTGACATTGTCGCCATTGAAGAGGCTTTTGCTAGTTCTGCTTTCACAAAAAAAGAATTGATTTTGGGGGAGTCTTTGGATGAGACTTTGGGAAAGAAGTGGGTGTGCGATGTTGTTCACTTACTTGGGTTATATGGGTCAACAAAAAATAATAATGGTTGTGTAGATGCATCGACTTATCAGTAATTTTGTCCCTCTAAACCAAAATTCACCGTGTTAATGTAAAATCTGCCTCATAAGTGATCAACAGTAAAAAATATTCCTTCATGTCGCGCAATACAAAGTTATCCAAAATTTACTCTGTTGTAGTCCTACTGTGGAGGGGGAGGTTTCATACCCCGTAATTGCCAGAAATAAAAGGATGTAGTCCATAGACCATTATTCCAAACCATCAAGAACAAAATTAATTTTAATCGCAAAATCTGTCTCCTAACTCAACATGCCATTGTAACTAAAAATATTCTCAATGACCCGAGAATTTGTAACTGAGCCATGATCTATGAGTCTGTCGCTTCTGACCAAAAATATGCATAGTGATTCGAGAAATGTAGGATGACTCAAAATCTGCCTAGGACCTAAGGGTGATTCCTATGGACTCAACAAATCCATGGTTTGTTCATTTTTCTCCCACTATGGACTCAACAAACATGAAAAACGAGTGAACAATGTATGCACATATTTTCACCACTCGCCACGTGTCCTCGGGTAAACACGTGGAGAGCATGTGACGCGAGGCATCAAAAGATGATGCCGCAGACATACAACCAAGAGACGTGTACGATCAAGAAGGAGCCCTCATCTAGCAGATATGATGGCTCTGAATCAAGTAGCACCGAAATAAAGCACCACTGCGAAGGACTGGAAACACCCTCGGGCTCACTTTATCCCATCTCGAGGCAGATCCCAGATCGACGGCTAGGACAAAGCTGACTGACACAGACGTGACTGGAGTAGAAGACCGTGGTCTGGCGCGTGCAGAGACCCAACCACCCGCATTAAACACCTTCGGCAGCACACGTGTCAGCCAGCCAACGGAAGAAACGACCATGACTCTACGGCAATAATAAAGAAACGATGGGGGCATCGTGGAAACTGAGGAAGCTCCGCGCACTCGCACAAAGCACAAGACGATAAGGTTGCAACGACTCCCTCAGTGGACCCCACGTCAGAACCCCTATAAATACCCCTCCTCACTAAGAGAGAGGGGCAAGTCGGTTCGAAAAGAGAAAAGAGGAGAGAGAATTAGGAAGAGTAAGTAGTTACCCTAATCCCGCTGCCTCAATTAAAACCCCTAAAGTTATTTGACTATGCTTGTAACCAATCTACATATAATAAAACCCCTCTTTTACCCCGTGGATGTAGGCCTCAGTGCTGAACCACGTAATTACTTGTCTCATTTACATTCCGCACTTTATATTCCGCACTTTATATTCCGCACTTTACATTCCGCACTTTACATTATGTGCTTTAAATTCCGCATGTTATATTCAGTTTTATCCCCGATTAGCTTCGTACAACCTGCGGGTTTCTATTTACTTCGCTATGCGTGCACCTTTAGTGATAAACATACGATTAGACAAGGACGAGTCCGAAGAATCAGAGCCAATGAATCGGTATAATCACTTTGCTTTACGATTATTTCATCTAATCCATGATTTCCATTATGTGCGAACATTGTTTGTGAACACGTAGATACGACCGTGATTTTCGTGTTTTCAATCTGGCGCTAGAAACAAGGACTCTGTCCTGGTAAAAGATTTATCTTATCCAGTGATTTGAACACTCCGGCCGCTCCGAGCACCGATCTCTGAAAATAGCAGTGCTTTGAGCGTTTTATTTGCCCCTTTAACAATCGTAGAAAACACGCAGATAACGTATTTAAGGGTCTCCCCATGTGTTATCTAGTAGATCTACATCTTCGAAAGCGTTTTTAAGCTTTTGTCTTCAAAAAATGAAACGTATGGTTAAATCCACGTATATTTTGGTAGATCCACATCTTTGAAAGAGTTTTTAAGCTTTTGTCTTCAAAAAATGAAACGTATGGTTAAATCCACGTATATTTTGGTAGATCTACATCTTTGAAAGCGTTTTTAATCTTTTGTCTTCAAAAAATGAAACGTAGGGTTAAATCCACGTATATTTTGGTAGATCTACATCTTTGAAAGCGTTTTTAAGCTTTTATCTTTGAAAAATGAAACATATGGTTAAATTCACGTATATTTTGGTAGATCTACATCTTCGAAAGAGTTTTTAATCTTTTGTCTTCGAAAAATGAAACGTACGGTTAGATCCACGTCTATTTTTTGTAAACCTACATCTTCAAAAGCGTTTAACAAATAAGTCCCTGCGCGGATATACCTTTCATCATATCTACTTTTCTTTTGTAAACTACACCTGCTCGCGGTCAAACTTTGTGGAATAAACTAGTGAAATAAAGAGATCCGATACCCCTGAATAGGGGAATAATAGCCGGATAATCTCTCCAAACCTCCGGTGTCTGATTTCCAGGATTCTACTAACGGGTTCCCCTTGAACCATTCCTTTATTTTGTACGTGGTAAACTTTTCAGAAAATATCAGAAATGGAGAAGAACAAAGATACAGGAAAAACAAGAGTCTCATCAAAAGAAACACCGAGGACAACACCGGTAATGACCAGGAGCAAGCAGAAGGGAGAAAAGCTCAAAGTCGCAGACAAAATGCATAATGGAGAAGAAAGATCGAGGCCTTTGGATGCCAGCGCTATTGCAACGGAAGCTCTAAAGGCCGCGGCTGCAAAAGTCGTAGCTTCCAAGACCGGGGCATCCAAGGGAGGGTCCTCCAAACTGACCGCTGCCACCCCACCGCACGAACCGCGTGAAGGGATGGCAGAGTCAGGAATACGGCAGCCTCTCTACGTGATGCCTCTCACCAATGAACAAAATGTTCCACTCCAAGTCAACCAACCGCTCCTAATAACGAGCAAACACGTTCAGCATCCAACAGAGCAGCAAAACCCACAGACGGATCCACTCGAACCCTTGATTCAAATTATCGACGAAGATCAAACGATAGCAGCGGGAGAGAAGATACAGGAAGGAACACCTAATCAGGAATCAAATCAATCTTCCCAGATGAGGACAGATCTAGAAGAATTGAGAAGAACTCAAAAGACATACGCGGATGCGGTAGCTCTGTTGGCACATGAAAATCAGCAACTCAGAGATAGAGCTACCCATAGCATGGATATGAGAGTCCAGCACAATGAGGCTAGCTCAATGGCACCAAGACCGAATCGGGATCGCAGGATGGTACTGGCCAACAACCCAGACCCATCGAACCAAAAAGATACGAGAAGGAGATGAAGATCCGACCCAGATTACAACCCCCATAACTCGGACTACTTCGATAGCGATGCCCCGCGGACGGAGCGATCCTATGCTCAGGAAGAACATCAGCGCGCAATGGAAGATCTCCGCGCTGAGATGATGGCGGATATCAAACAACTGAAGGCTAGACAAGGGGGAGTGGGATTAGATCAAGTGATGAAGGAATCAAGCACTACCCCCCTAACACAACACTTAGCCAAGGCTCTCATTCCCCAGAAATGCCCATTCCCGGCCTTTGAATGCTACGATGGATCCAGCGATCCCGCCGCCCATCTTCGTTATTATAATCGAATGATGGCACGATGGAATTATGATGAATCCATATTGTGCAGATACTTCCCTTCAAGTTTGAAAAGATCTGCCCTCTCATGGTTCGACAACTTGCCACAAAATTCCATTAACTCGTACGATCAACTTACCGAGAGGTTCTTGACAACCTATATGTACAACAAAGTTGTGAACACCGGAATGGACAATCTCTTCTCACTAGCAGTCAAGTACAAAGAAACGATCAGAGAATACATAGACAGATGGCACAAGATATTCCAAGCCATCGGAAACGTAGACCCTGTGGTCAGCATTAACTGTTACAAGTGGGGGATCGACAGGATGAGCCCCCTGTTTGTCGAGATCCACGGCATCGTCCCTGCTACTGAGGTATACCTTCGAGTAATCATAGAAAAGCATGCCATGCTAGAAGAAATCCAACGGGAAAATCTCAGACCCAGCGTCCATCACGCACAAACTCCGCGGAATAATCCTACAGACCAAAAAAGGGAAACTTAGGTGAACGACCTAACGAAGACAGAAAAGAGCACATGGATGATCGACGAGGGGATAATCGAAAATTCGAAGACCAGGTCTACACAAAGATGAATACCAGTTACTCGCGCATCTTTAAAGAAATCAAGGGTCGCGAAAACCTCGATTGGCCATGGTCTAAGGGGAAGCATCCCCCTAGATCAGAACATTCCAAAGAATACTGTGAATATCATTGCTTCAACGGTCACTTGACAGATAAATGCAAGAATCTAAAGATGATGATTCAAAAGTTGGTAGATGCGGGAGACCTCAAGCAATATGTGCAAAAGACGGGCGATGAAGATAAAGCCAAACGGAGCAAGCAGGTCCAACTTCCTAAAGGCAACTGCACCCTTAACACCATCTCATGTTCTGAGTCCGTGGGACCATCCCTAACAGCTCAGATAGGAAAGAGACTGAGGAAGAAGTTTGAAGACTATTGTGATCTATACAAAATCGATGGGGAAGAAGTGGACGAACACGAACAATGGATGGACGCACCCATGATCTTCGACACAGACGATGTAGAAGAATATATGGAGGATCATAACGATCCCCTAGTTCTCACACTACCAATTGCAGGATGCAATATCAAGAAAATCCTCATTGACGGGGGAAGCTCTGTTAATGTTCTATTCTACGATACATTCAAACGAATGGAACTTAATGATGAGCAATTATTATCTTTATACTACATTATCTACGGATTCAATGGAGCAGCCATAAAACCCTTAGGGGATATTGTCTTACAAGTTGATGCATGTCCAATGAAGGTCGACACCCGGTTCAGCGTGGTGGACGCACCTTCACCATACAATACCATAATCGGCCGAAGATAGGTGCATAAACTCAAGGGAGTGGCCGCTACATACCACCAATACCTCAGGTTTCCAACCCCCCAAGGGGTAATGGATATAAAAAGAGATCAAGTCACGGCACATGAGTGTCAAACTCTGCAAAACAGACTCAACAACGAACAAGATGAGCAGCGAAAGAACCGAAGATCCCGAAATAAGGAAGCCGCGAAGGAAAAAGCAATCGACGCTTACCTATAAGAAATCTCCGGAAGAAGCCTTTCAAAGGGACCTACGATTGGGAACACGGAGGAAAGTACCTCATCCACGAAGGAAGGCGAGGAGCCTACCAAATAGCAATCAAAAAAGATTACTCTCCTAGGGGAATCAAAACCCACGGAGTATGCAGATGTCTTCGCATGGAAACTAGGAGACATGCTAGGAATCGACCCTAAGACTATCCATCATGAGCTTCGCATATAGCAAGGCATGCTACCTTTCAGGCAAAAGGTATGAAAAGTAGCCCCAGAATATCACAAAGCTATCGAAGTAGAGCTTTGTAATCTACTAGAAGTTGGATTTATCAAAGAAGTCAAATATCCAACATGGATTTCAAACATGGTCATCGTACCTAAAAAGAACGGCGGGGTGAGAATATGTATCGATTTCACCAACCTCAACAAAGCGTGCCCCAAGGACAGCTACCCTTTACCAAACATCGACCAGCTGGTCGAAGGGTACGAAGAGATGTCATTCATGGATGGATACTCCGGGTACAACCAAGTATTCTTGTCAGAAGAAGATCAACAACATACAACATTCTACACCCCGTATGACCTCTATTGCTGTGTAAGGATGCCCTTCGGGCTCCGAAACGCAGGGGCAACGTACCAAAGGATGGTTGACGCTATTTTCAAGCCATGGATTGGAAACACTTTGGAAGTCTATGTGGACGATATGCTAGTCAAAATCAAGCCGAGGAAAGATCACCACCAAGATCTGAAGGATATCTTTCAGGCAATGAGAGAACATAACATGAAGGTAAACCCGGAGAAATACACCTTCGGTGTTACTTCGGGAAAATTTCTCGGATATCTGGTAACAAAAAGGGGCATTGAAGTGGACCCTGCCAAAATTCAGGCCATTGCAGGAATGCCATCTCCAAGGAACCTGAAAGAATTCCAAAGACTCAATGGCTCCCTAACAGTGCTAGGGAGGTTTATATCCAGATCCTCATACAGATGCAAGCCATTTTTTAACATCCTTAAAAAAGGGAGCAAGTTTGAATGGATAAAAAAGTGCGATTAAGACTTCAAAGAAATCAAGGACTACCTTGCTGGAATCCCCATTTTGCAAAAACCCGATCCCGACGAGGTTTTGGCCCTATACATAGCAGCAATGGAGAATGCAGTCAGCGCGGTGTTGGTTAAAACCAACACGAAGATAGAACATCCCATCTACTACGTCAGCAAAACTCTCAATACAGCAGAAAGGAATTACACAAAGATCGAACAACTCATCTTGGCGTTAGTATGCAGGGCCACCCAGAAGCTAAGGACCTACTTCCTGACCCACTACATCCGCATTCCATGCAAAGCCCCGCTAGAGGCTGTCCTCAAAAGCGCGGGAAAGACTGGGAAAATCACAAAATGGAACACTCATCTAGACTAATACAACATCATACATGAGCTCCAACATTCCCAAAAGTCCCAAGTCTTAGAAGATTTCCTGGATGACCTACCACTAGACAACGATGAAGAAATCCTCATCGATGGGCTCAACACAGCAGGGTTACCAGGAGGCAACGGAAGCAAAGATCCCGTCGATATACTCGAGCCAGCTAACCCAAGACAATGGGAAGTCTTTGTCGACGGATCGAGGAACAAGGAAGGAGAAGGCATCGACGTCGTAATCACTGCCCCCTCGGGAGACCGAATCATACATGCTTTCAGACTAGAGTTCAAAGAGCACACCAACAACATTGTCGAGTACGAAGCCATTGTACATGCTCTGTGTCTAATAATATAAATGGGTTTAACCAATGTACGCTTGACCAGTGACTCACAACTGGCCATCCGACAAATAGAGATGGAATATAATGTATACGACGAAACTTTGTCAGCATACATGACTTTAGTCCAGACACTGGCACATCAAATACCAAACATTATATTCCGGCACTTAAGAAGAAAGGAGCTTAGGCATGTAGATGCTTTGGCATACATCTCATCTATTTTGAAAAACGGAGAGGCAATTAAAATCACCGGG
This sequence comes from Papaver bracteatum, assembly GCA_023529315.1. NCBI lineage: Eukaryota > Viridiplantae > Streptophyta > Magnoliopsida > Ranunculales > Papaveraceae > Papaver > Papaver bracteatum. The sequence goes on from JAJJWX010005105.1 coordinate 528,707, forward strand.
GTTTACGAACCCTCAATCCCCTCCTGGGATCTCTGCACTGCAAGCCAAAAGGGTATCGCAGGAGGGGACGTAGCAGACAATGATGTGGGAGAATACATCGCAGACGATTTTCAAGAGGATGACATCATGGAAAGAGAAGATGAAGACGAAGACTTCAGCAAAGAAGAAGACTGGATGTCCGATATCCACTGCTTTCCCAAGGAAGGAACATTGCCCACGGACCTAAAGCAGGCCAGGAAGGTATAATCAAAGGCAGGTAGGTATGACTTAAGTGGAGAGATTTTATACAAAAAATCTTTCCTCGGACCTTTGCTAAGTTGCATATCCAGAAGCGAAGGTCACCTGGTGCTAAAAGATATTCATCGAGGAGATGCGGGAAATCACAGCGGGATGAGGTCCCTGGCCGATAAGGCAAAGACCCAAGGGTATTATTGGCCGACAATGATACGAGACGCTGCTAGGATGTCAAGAAGATGCGAAGAATGCCAGCGGTTCTCCATAAGAATCCACGCACCTGCAACGATGCTAAACTCAATAGATAGTCCTTGTACATTCTCAAAATGGGGCATAAACATCGTGGGACCACTGATCGAAGGATCAAGGAAAATAATTTTTTTTATGGTGGCCACAGACTATTTCAGTAAATGGGTAGAAGCTAAAGCCTTGGCTAGAATCCGCGACTCGGATGTCTTCACATTCATTTTTCAGAACATAATCTGCCGGTTCGGAATCCCAACAGAGATCGTCTCTGACAATGGTAAGAAACTACAGGGTAAAAACATCGATTTACTATTTGATACTTTCAAAATCCGAAAGAACAAGTCAACACCGATATACCCTCAAAGCAATGGCCAAGCAGAGGCCACAATCAAGACCCTCTCTCTCATTTTCAAGAAACAATTAGACGAGCACAAAGGACGATGGTACGAACAACTACATAACGTCTTATGGGAATACCGAACAACCCGAAGGTCAGCCACATGGGAATATCCCTTTTTGCTAACCTACGGAGGCGAAGCTGTCATCCACCCCAGAGATCATCATGCCAACCACGAAGACGGAATCATGGGAAAAGAACCTCACCACGGACATGATGCTAGAAAGACTCGACGATCTCGAGGAAAGGATGGAAACAACGTTACAAAAAATGGAAAATTATCAAAGGAAATTAGTGAGGGAGTACAATAAAAATGTTTAACTTAGAAATTTTATAGAAGGACAGTATGTGCTAAGAACCATAGCACAATACCAACGAGAAAAGAAGTGGGGCAAATTGGCACCAACATGGGGAGGACCTTTTATCATACAAGATATCGCGGGAAATGGATCCTATTACTTGCGCAACCTAAAAGGGGAAGTCCTCCGACATCCATGGAACGCTAAATACCTCAAGCCATACCATCCTTAGATTACAACGCAACGTTCCAACTGCGCGAAGAATTCCATAAGAAGAAGACGATGCTTCTCGTCAATATTTTTCTATCTCTGGACGAGGAATAGAAAACCTCAACGAATCAATCAAACAAACTTTCTTGCGTATATCTTTGGATATATAGCAATTAACCTAAGGCAATACAAGGGGCGGTGTACTAGCAGAACCAATACTTGTAAATATATTTATGAACATACTACCAAAACGATGCACCTATATTGGAAAAATCTCTCAGTGCTCCCCTATTAGCGTCTATAATTGTAAAGACCATGGGGAAGGAATCCAACAGAAAGAGATATCCAACTATTCTAAGTCAGCGGGTCGACGTAATGGGGACATGTAAATAGTAATACCCCATATCTTAGAACGCTGCATCGACCCCCACCGTCTGGGAATCCTCTGGCCAAGGATTAGCCAGCGGGGTGACATGTCTCAAGATGTTCACGAATGTACATACCTTCGGCATCGCACTTAAACACTTTGTTCTTTTATTTTCACTACCTCATTTGGTTAACTAAATAACACAGCTAAAAGGAGACCACGGGCAAACATAGCCAACAAACAATGATCCATTCCATGGAAGTTGATTACAAGTTCGAAAAAATAAGCAAAAGAAAAACAAAATAAGCAAAAGAAGTTCGACATATGCCACAAAAACTCTAGAATCAACAAGGATCAACTCTCTATAACTAACAGGAAAATCTACTTGGATAACTCAGATCCACCAGCGGGGTCTTCCCTCTGCGACGAAGGTACGCTCCCACCTGAAGAGGGCCCCGAAGAACTGGATAGGACTGGAGGTTTAGGACGGCGAGGATAGTCTTTGATGATTCCATGCTCAGTTTTGAGGTCATGCTCTATATTTTCCAAAACCTTGTTCGTCTCTTCAGTAAGTTGACAACGAGCCTTGTATGTAATAGCGGTGTTTCGCATTTCGGCTTGGGACAACAGAGTAGACAGAAGGTTCACTTCCGAAGGGGCCAAGTGAGCTGCCTGTTCGTTAGACGTAGCCAAGCCTTTGAAATACTAGGTCTGACCCTCCTGTTGCACCAAGGCAGTCTGAGCCTTCTCTAGCTCAGATTGAGCCTTGTCAAGTTTTTCATTTGCAGCGAGAAGCTGTCCCTGGAGATCTGAAAAAGAAGACGAAGAGTTAGGACCACGAAGCACAAAATCACACCCGGAAAAGAAAATATATACCTTCGACTCTAGCCGAAGCTATTTCATACTCTTTAACAACCGCATCTCGAGCCTCGTCAAGTAAGTCATACTCGTCGAATATTTTCTTATAATCCATTTGAATAGTGGAAAGAGCAAATTGACTAGCGTCTAACTCTACCTGCTTCATTGAGTCCAAATGACGAAGATGGTTGACTTTATTATTTATCTCTTTCATTCCTTTGTTGAGTCTGTACATATTAACTTCGAGATTTCTCTCAGACTCGGCCTGACGAGCTACGTCGGCCCGGGATGAGGCTAAGGCCTTGCCAAGGGCAGATGCTTTGGCCTGAGCATCGTCTCTTTTTTTGGCAAGACGTTGTATGTACCCTCTTACATAGGAATCATGGGAGGAACGATCCTTCCGTATCTCCTCCTCCATAAGATTCATCTTAGCCGAAAAAGACGAAGCAAGTTCTCTTGCTTCACGAAGATTGTCACGCGTCCACATCAGAGTGCCATTAAAAAGGCGATGATCCTCTTTATACTTATTTTGCATATCAACTATATGAGTATGCCTTAAATGACATACTTCGGCCTTGGCATCCCATCTTTCGGCCTCACTCTTAATTTGCTCTACTAGCTCGGCAATACGGGTCTTCTGCCTTTCTCTCTCTCTCCGAAGCCATATCAACTCAGGGACTCCACCCACTGAAGATATGGTGGGGATACTCAGACAGAACAAAAATTGCTAGAAGAGAACATCGATAAACAAGAACAAGGGACAAACCTGTGAAAGATGAAGCATTTTTCCGAACAGCCTCCAACTCAATACGCACCATGGCAAGATCCAGATGAAGCGTCTCTTCTTCATTGCCTAGCTGTTCCTTCCCCTTAAGATGGTTCTTCAGCTCACTTATCTCCTTATCTCTGGAAGAGATAACCGCCTCAGCCGCAACTAGCTCCTCCTCTCTATGACGAAGCTTACCCTCTAACTTAAGAGACTTGGCCTTGAAAATTTGGTACAAGTTATGATTACAGTATTCGCTCCTCATCATCTGTGTTCCAGGAAAGAACACCATGTCAGAACACCGTGGAATACCCACGGAAAATAAATACAAAAAACACAATGTACCTCTAGCATTCTCTGGTCAGGATAACCATACTGATATCCATCAGCTATGGCCATCATGTCAACGACGGTGGATGGAGGTTTAACCATGAAGGTAGACTCCAGCGACCGCAGATTCTTGTCCCACAACTCCGCAACCCGGTCTTCGGCGGATAACTGCATCATCCTACGAGTATAGGCGTCAGAATCTTTCTCCTCAGCAACTACGGGAGCAGGGTTCTGGACGAACATCAAATTTTTTTTCTTCAGCCAAGCATGAACATCGTCGTTATCCTACAGCATCAAATATTGTGGGAAATCATCCGAAGGGGACCAAATAGAAGATTCCCCAACGACGGGAACCTTCCCGACTTTTGCCTTCTTAACGGATCCCTCCCATTCATCAACAAAGATCCCGGCATCATCAAAATACGCGGCTGTCTTCTCCGAAGCTTTCCCCTTACTAGAGGTGTCCAGTACGTCCAAAACATCATTTGGGGAAAGCATAGAAAAATATTCAGCAAGACCCATGGCAGCGTTCACATCAAAGATCTGCCCCGCGGAATGGACTCGGCCAAAAGAGAATTCTTGGACAACCGGGTCCCCACCACCATCACCAGCAGCGGTAATATTCTCAACATCATTACCAACAGGGGTACTCTTCATACCATCACCATCACCACCATATTCATAGGTAGGGGGAGAAGTTTCAGTATGTTCCTCCCCATCAGAGATATCCTCATCTTCCTCAAAGTCTTCATTAGCAGGACTGGTAACCTCTTCTTGGACCTCTGCCTCATCAACAACGATAGTGGAAGAGTGCTTGGGACCAATCTTTCTTTTCTTCGTCATCTACAGAGCAATAAGGGAACCAAGTCAACATTCTTCTCCTTTACTCAAAAAAAAAAAATTGGGTAAAGAAAAAAAAAGGGCAAATAAAGGATCCGCACCTTCACAGTCGCAGTACTCTTCGAAGGAAGGACAACACCTGAACTTTCCTCTTCATCTCCATCAACAACATCAAAGGCATAAGGAAAATTCATACCTTCGAAATTCAGACGCCAAGGGAAGAAATTTCCGTAACGAACAGGGGAAACCTCACGGGGAATACTACCGGTAGTAGGATGCCATCCGTGGGGACCGGGAATCCAACCCCAAGCCCACAAACCAATAATCTCGATAACGGTGGCATGCCACTCGTAGTCATGGTCGCGCTTAATCCTCTCACGAGGAGGGAAAATCTTCTTGTTAGCAGACCCTTCAGTACCAGAAACATGCTTCAACTTGGCATCGCTCACCTCACTTAAAAGAAGAACCTCGCCACGGGAAGCAGCAATATTACGAAGACCCACACTCCACGGCTTACGGTTCCTACTGTTAATATACTCCCCGAAGGAATTATTGAAATTCTGGGGAGTATACCATTCCCTATCAGCAGGATCGGGGGTATAACAAGTCATCATCGTTTCACCCTTGCTCCGAAGATAACACTCTTTCAAAGCACGAAGATAATTCCCAGTCAATTGTGACACATAATGACTGTGGGTATTTATAGAGGAACCCTCACTACCATCCAACACATCCTAGTATAAAGAATCACCTGACTTATACAAAGGCAACATAAGACCCGCCTCGAAGGCCCCCACGGTAGTCAGCAAATGAAACTCATCGAATTGATAACCCGAGATGAGATCGTAAGTAATGTCATCATCAGGGGGCATAGAAACGAACTTCAAAGGATTGAAGTTCATGTTTCTCCTTGAACGTCTCCAGATCAATATGTTTGAAAGTGACCTTTTTCTTACCAATCGGGACGCTCTGTATAAGCAGCGCGGCGTCTTCCTCGTCAGAAGGGTCTTGCATGGAGTCTTTTGAAGGGCTCGTATCCAGGGCCTTCCTTTTTAAAGCAACATTCTTAGGCGTTTCAACCCTCGGGACAGTACCCCTAACAGACTTTCCTCTGGAAGGGATCCCTGGAGGAGGAGGTAGAGGATTCTGCTGAGGCATCGGAGGAGCCATGGAACGAAGAGGAGGAACATCCAAAGCTTCGTTGCGAGGAATAACCTGCGTGTTTTTAGGTTCATCACGCAGACGGGAAGAAGCGCGGGTAGCAGCGTACCTAGAACCAGGGGGATCCCGCGGAGGATCTCCTTTCCTGGAAGACGAATGTCTCTGACCGGAAGATGACGAAACCCTTTGAGAACGAAGATCCGTCTGCGAGGCCTTAGAGCTTCCCGACGGAGATATATCCGGGTCTCTGCGTGGAGGAGATCTAGAAAGACTAAGCGGTAGAGTCTGATAAGGAACCCGCGGACGATCATCCATATCTACGGATATACAAACAAGTTGTGGATTCTGCAGAATCACAAATGAAGATCAAAAAGCTGGACTTTCTAAAAATTATCAAAGAACAGAATAAAACCCTAGTTGATTTATGGCGCAGGGAGAAACTCTCCAACTATGAGCTCGTAATCCTTGTGATAAAGAACAGGGGCAAGTATATATACTTTGTATATGTGTTCTTCATCACAAGGGTAACAAAACAGCAGCAGAAGATGAACAATTAGTAAAAAAACAAGACCAGAGATTAACCTCTTACCTGTACCAGGAGCTTTCAACGACGAAAGAACGAGCAACAACAACAAACGAACACAGAGAATCAAAGACGGGTCGTGTTCAATACAAAAGACAAAAATAGGTAACAGTAGCAGCAGCAATTAATGATATACAAACAAAAATGAAGAATGAAAAGCTTCAGGAGGAAAAAATGGACCGACATAGAATGAAATTTATTTCACATTCTCTCCCCCCTTATAAACATCAAAGAAAATTGAAACCTCCCCTTCTCCCAAGGAGAAGTTATTGCAAGGAGTTATTGCATAATGGGAAACGTACCCTGAAATCTAGGGGAAGTTATTGGGCGAGTGGGGAATATGCGACGGTTTTCCTCTCACTTCAACTGACGCCTTAAGTCAGAAGAAAAGGGGCAAATTGTATGCACATATTTTCACCACTCGCCACGTGTCCTCGGGTAAACACGTGGAGAGCATGTGACGCGAGGCATCAAAAGATGATGCCACAGGCATACATCCAAGAGACGTGTACGATCAAGCAGGAGCCCTCATCTAGCATATCCGATGGCTCTGAATCAAGGAGCGCCGAAATAAAGCACCACTGCGAAGGACTGGAAACACCCTCGGGCTCACTTTATCCCATCTCGAGGCAGATCCCAAATCGACGGCTAGGACAAAGCGGACTGACACGGACATGACTGGAGAAGAAGACCGTGGTCTGGCGCGTGCAAAGACCCAACCACCCGCATTAAACACCTTCAGCAGCACATGTGTCAGCCAGCCAACGGAAGAAACGACCATGACTCTTCGGCAATAATAAAGAAACGATGGGGGCATCGTGGAAACTGAGGAAGCTCCGCGCACTCGCACAAAGCACAAGACGATAAGGTTGCAACGACTCCCTCAGTGGACCCCACGTCAGAACCCCTATAAATACCCCTCCTTACTAAGAGAGAGGGGCAAGTAGGTTCGAAAAGAGAAAAGAGGAGAGAGAATTAGGAAGAGTAAGTAGTTACCCTAATCCCGTTGCCTCAATTAAAACCCCTAAAGTCATTTGATTATGCTTGTAACCAATCTACATATAATAAACCCCCCTTTTACCCCGTGGATGTAGGCCTCAGTGCTGAACCACGTAATTACTTGTCTCATTTACATTCCGCACTTTATATTCCGCACTTTACATTCTGTGCTTTACATTCCGCACGTTATATTCAGTTTTATCCCTGATTAGCTTCGTACAACCTGCGGGTTGCTATCTACTTCGCTATACGTGCATCTTTAGTGATAAACATACGATTAGACAAGGACGAGTCCGAAGACTCAGAGTCAATGAATCGGTATAATCACTTCGCTTTACGCTTATTTCATCTAATCCATGATTTCCACTATGTGCGAACATTGTTTGTGAACACGTAGATACGACCGTGATTTTCGTGTTTACAAACAAACCAACAAATTATTGGTTTGTTGAGTGCGGACGATGAAGGGACGCGCGGCTCCACAAGAAACACAGTTCACTCGCGAGCGGCTAAAGAAAACCTGTCTATCGCTATATCTCAACGGCTACAAAACTTGATCATCTAACAACTACAATTTTGAACTCTACAAAATATTTCCCATTTCAACTCCAAATTCACACATTTTACACTTCTATACCTCACTCACTCAAACATCATATTCAAGAATGCAGGGCCGGCCCTGACTAGAAGTAGGCGAAGCAGTGCTTCGGGCAGCAGATTTTCCGGGGCATAATTATTATTTTTAATCCCATTGTTAGTTCAAAAGTCAATGTAAACCGGGGACTATTAACCGATTACAAGGAAAGAAAAAAAGAAAAAAAAAACTTTTGTAGAAAGTACTCCCGTGATTGGCCATTCAATTGAATATGAGTCATTTGACTGCCTTATTAGGTAATAGGTGTCACGGGTGTCACGTACACAAATTAAGGAATGAAACATACGAAAGGATCAAACGTGTTAAAATTGCTTTCCACGCGTCATTGCTTAACAAGAAATATTTCCTTTTCACCTCTGACCTCTTTTCTTTTTATCTTTAAACTATCAAAGAGTAAGAACATAAGGGAAAACAAAAAGAGGCGGTAGTTCTTTTAATAAATGATAAAGGTAACCAATAATTCTCTTAACCTAGTATTTGTTTACCAATAATCCTAATCCTATTTTGACTAATTAATTGAATGTCTTATTTTTAAAACTAAATTAATATTGAATCATTGATTATAAATTTAAAATGGTTCTTATATGGAAAATGCATTTAGATTTAATTGACAATTGATGTGATGATTTGGTTGACAATTGATTTTATTTTTCTTCTTATCTCATCTCTTTATAATGTACTCCATCTGTCCTACTATTAAGTGACCTATTTGATTTTAGATTTTGTCCCACTAATAAGTGATTTATATCACTAAACAAAAAGATATTTCTAAAATTATCATTTTAGTTAATTATAAAAAATATAAGAAATATGCATAATTTGATAGACATGTTTATATTCGCTACGTAGGTGTTTTAAAATGCTTTTCAATGGTATGAAGTTTGCGAACATCCGTGGAGTAGTTTGAGAGATAAATCATTTCTAAATTTCACTAGTTATTATCCATAAGGGTATAATTGTAAAAATTCTTAAAAATACTATTTTCCTTGTTTGCCTTAAAAATTGTACAAACTTAAACTATGTCACTTAATAGTGGGACGGAGAGAGGATTACACTTGCTAGATGACCGCTGCCATGGTGAGAGGGCCGAACGAAGCAATCGAGGGTAAAATATCATTTTTCCTTTCTTTGATTTACTTCGGGGCATCAATATCTCAGGGTCAGCCCTGTTTCCCATAACCCGGATCGATAACTAGGCATGGAAGCTCAAGCATAGTCTGATAATGAAAAACATAATTGGTTTTTACCCATAGGGTTAATAGATGAGCACATTGGTTACGTAGTCTATGGACTAAACACCTTCTTAATTGCGGGGAGAAAAAGGGAAATAAAGAATACACTGTGACATTGTCCTTCCAGCAGGCGTTTGCGCTGCTGTCGCCACTGAAGTCCTGCCTTTGGAGCTTTATAGTTCGTGCTTTGGGACACGGACGTACAACTTCAATTCAACAGCCTGGACCCCTAGTGAATTAATTAAGTTACAGAGATTGATAGATAGATTTTGTTTTCTTTCAACATGGTCCTCGTCTGAGCATCAACAACTAGTGCATATACTTGATAGGCACCAGGTGAAGAGCGGATTTTTTGTGGAGTGCGAGTCCGGATGATTCGTCCATGTTGATATCTTCTTTCTTCATTCCTTTAGGCAATTCCCAATCAAAAGAATATAAAAGATTTGCCAGCGCCAAGTCCACCGTGGAGAGCCCCATATGAATACCTGGGCACCCTCTGCGACCTCCTCCGAAGGGTAAAAATTCGAAAGACTGTCCCCTAAAGTCCATGGAACTGTCTATGAATCTCTCTGGGAAGAACTCATCCGGTTTCTCCCAATACTTGGGATCCCTTGCTATGGCAAACGCATTTATGAAGACCCTAGTTTCGGGCAATACATCGTATCCATGGATCTTGCAATGGTGCATACTTTGTCGAGGAAGCAGTAAAGGAAGCGGCGTGTAAAGTCTTAGTGTTTCTTTAACTACCATTTTGTGGTACGGAAAGTGATCAAGATCTGCTTCTTCTACCTTCCCTTTACTTCCTACATAACTTCTAATCTCTTCTTGTACTTTCTTCATTGACTCTGGGTTTCTGACCAGTTCGGTCATTGCCCAATTCAAGGTAGCGGCAGATGTCTCTACCCCTGCAAGAAATAAATCCTGAAAAAAAAAATAATTTAGAAAAATATTTTTACACTTCCATTGTACATAGAAAGAAGAAGTCACAGAGCAATGGTTAAGTGAATAGTTACCATAAGAATTGCCTTGATATGGTCTTTCGTCAGATGAACTGAATTAAGTCCTTCCCTCTCCAGTTTGAGCAGAACATCTATGATGTCTTGGTGGCCTGATTTTAATCGTCGAGTGTCTTCGAGATGCTCATCGATGATTTTCTGATAAAAATTATCTAAATCATGGAAGCTCTTCTCAAGTCTTCCATGCAATCCTGTGAGTCTGTCTATAATCCAACCCACTCCAGGGAAATAATCGGTGGCAGAGAAACTACTCAACATATCTATGGCTTCGAAAATAATATTTTCAAAATTACCTAGTTGCACTCTTTTATCAGTCATTCCAAAAGCAACTTTGAATATAATTTGTTCGGTAAGAGATAACAACTTCCGAGAGATGTCGATAGGAGTGTTAGAAACCGCGGATTCAGATATAGAATCAATCATAGCTGCAACTTCTTCTGCTCTGTAAGTCCCAAAAGATTGAACTCTCTTGGAACTAAAAAGTTCAAGAACACATACTTTCCGAATTTCTCTCCAGTACTCTCCATAAGGTGCAAAAGAAATATCCAAGTAGTTGTAAGACAGGCGTCTTATACCAACCGAAGGTGGTCTACTACAAAGGTCAAGGTCATGTGTTTTCAAGACTTCTTTTGCTGCTTCTGCCGATGAGATGACAACCGTAGGTACGTTCCCGAGATGCAGAAGCATGACCGGACCGTATTGTTTAGAGAGTTCCCACAGAGAACGATGAAGTGGCTCCCCGAGTTGATGAAAATTACCAATGATAGGGAGCTTGGGAGGGCTAGGAGGGAACTTGTTTCTGTTTTGGTTTTTGAGCTTCCATGCTAGTTTGAGAAGAAAAAGAGGAACAAGTACAGAAACAAAAGTTAGCCAAAAACAAGTTGTATGAAGGAATTCCATTTTCGTTTGATTTGGAGGTGAGTTGGTTCCACATATTATAAGACACTACTTGTGGGGTCGTCTCATCAGGATATAGTGGAAACCAATAATTATATATAAGCCAATCAAGGGCCGGGAAATCTCGTCAGAAATCCTACATATAAGGCTATTCTATTGCGGATAGAAGGTCATAATAGAGGGCTTACAGTTGCAGCTGTAGAGGTAGACAAAAAGACATACAGTTACGTACGCGTTATGCCAGCCATTAATTCTGAAAGGACCTTTTTTTTCCGGACTTACACGTGTTGTCTTGTTTTCTTTATAATAAGAGACCCCATAAATGACACATGTCTTTTCCACGATTTATCTTAAATATGGTGAACCCCATGTCAGCAGCGTATGATTGGCTATTAGTCTAACAGACGCTATTTATTAAGGCGCGACCCATTGACCAATTTGAAGGGTAACATCTGAAAGGATAAAATCATTTGGACGAACAGTCACATACCATAAGTCGCAACCTCTGATACATTCACAATCTCTACTTATAAGTTATAACCTGCAAGATATTACATCGTTTCGCAAATTCTAAATAAAGAAAAACCAACTCAACTACCAAAACCTCTGATTACATGTCCAAATCCCAGAAAATGGACAACTACCAGGAATGAGAGTTGTTCTTGGGGATCCAACAAAATATTAAATGGTCATACAAACCAATTTTGCAGGCAAACGACGGTCGATGCTAGCAGTTTCTCAATTTTCAAAAGACGAGATGATAAACGGACGACAAAAAACAGGGGGGTCGATCTGGATAACCTATGGATGGTTCCATATTATGAAATACCAAGCACGTATTAATGTGGAAATATGCAGCAAAACTCGGGTCGCCAAATATTTGTAAACGAAAAGATAAGGTAGTCGCGGTAATTGAAGAAACTTCAAAAAAAGATGAAAAGATATGGCAGCCGCAATAATTGAATAAACTTCAAATAAAAAGATACAACAGTCCATCAGGGTGAAGATTCCTCAAACAAAGATAAGCAAAATAGCAAGGTGCCGAAAGTAGATGAAGTCAACAACTGTACTTACATTGTCGCTACATTTCGGCCTCAAAAGCAACCTGCCGAATCTATAACTTTGAGATCCAGTTCAGAGTGTAGAGAAGTTATCTTTTTATTTACCTGGTGAACAACAAATCAAATTTCTGGACAACGAAAAATTGACCGCGGTGTTGGACCGAACCGATCCAAAAGATACAAAGTTCATATAATGGATGTAGTCATGTAGGCAAAGAAAATACGAAGATGCAAGGGAGTTTAACTTATGCAGAATTTCCAACAAAATGCGTCTGGGACCAGACGAACAAGAAGTGATCTAGAAGAAAGTCGAAGAGACGAAGTGTAAGGCTTTATGGCGCGAACTTGGGAATCCAATAAGTTTCTGCGTGAAATGTTCATTATATTGTTACTGATTTGCGAAAATGCAAATCCAGAAGAACTGTGGAACCGGCACTAGAGACTATTATATGACATTCTTCATCGTCAAAAAACTTTTAGAAGATGAAGATCTAGAGATCCAAGATGAACAGCTCAAAAACTATGTTCTATTTGAAATGTAGAAGATGAACAGCTCCAAATCGTAGGAGAAGAAAAGGGGTCATTCGGGGTTTTTATCCTTTCAGTACGTGGACTAAAAGAAAATTGGGGTTTTCATTTTGCAATCATTAAGTATGATTATGGTGGTGACTGCTTGGTTGTAAGAAATGTGGGATTAACGGTGATTAAGTGGTGGAGCTAAGAATTGTTTTTTCAGAAACTTAAGTTACAACGATAAGAAAGGAACGACTTTTTTCAGTGTACCCACCTAACCTTCCTGTTAGGTGGAGTCGAACTATAAAGTATAAACAACAAAACAATGCCGTAACTAAAGACTACCCACAATTATGGAGAATATAAATTAGTTTTGAAACTTTGTCAAAAAAAAAAAATACTTTGGAAAAAAAAAAAAAAAAAGTTTTGAAACGCGATTACAGCAAATATGAGAGTCTAATCAACAGAATAAATCCTATTTTTCCTGATCATGATCGTAAAAGTGCGCACATTAATAAAGTTTTATTTTCATTTTTCCTGAGGCCCTATGATAAGACAACTTCAACCAACCCAAGTTTTGATTCCTATGACGTAGAAACTCTCGAAACAACCGGTGCGTATGCACCGGGTTAGATGTTTGTATAAATAATACCACTGACTGACGTTTGAACCCTATTTTTCACGATTTATAAGGGCGGCTACCAGGATTACTAGGGAATTTATAAGGGCGGCTACCAGGATTACTAGGGTTGATATCATCTCAAGATCTTAAGCGATCCTGGCCGTTGGATCGGCTAAATAGTATCAGCCCCCAATAATCCTGGTAACAACCCTTATAAATCATGCTTTTTTTTTCTTTTTTTTTTGTTTGATGGACAATTTGATCCTCCTCTTGATGTCTCCATTTGTGGGTAGGCAGTAGGCTAGGACCGACTGTTTTATTTTATTTTGGAGCATTTTTTTTTCCTAGTAAGATTGGTACACTACACCTATATTAATTCGAGTATATCTAATGAAACAAAATCTGAATTATTTTAAAGTAAAATAGAATATCCCTTAACCATATTTTCTAAATGACTAAATTATTCTTACTTAATTAATACTAATAATATGTTTAGGTACAATTGATGACAATGTTTGATTATTTAGTTATTTTAGACCGTTTAATTGCATTTCCCACGAGGCTGGAACCAACACTTATTTCTATGGCTAATTCTTATGTCCCCTCCTCCGAAGATGGTAGTATCTTTTTATCTATATCGGTTTGTAATATGCTTCTGCCAAACAATGCTCCTTAACCTTAATCTGAGGAACTAGTCTTCTAATATACTAATTATTGTTCCAAGAAAAGAAAAAAAAAATCATGCACTGTCTCGATCATTGACCCTCAAAAGCACGCCAAAAATGACCGACCAGAATTAAATCATACCTTCGAAACTGGGGAGCCCCTACATATATCTAAATTAATAAGTATTTGGCCTAATTCATGACTTTGCCTTCCGAGAAAAAACAACATTTTAAGAAGATTCAGGATTTTATGGTTTGATATAAGTTATATTAAAAATATGTTTTTCAAAAATCTTTTTCGATGGACTGCAGGGAGTTGGACGTCAAAGGTTCGTCCATAAAAAAAACGTACGGAGGTTCCCTTAATTTAAACAAAACTAGTGTCAAAATCTCTTGGTGAACAAACTAGTGATAAGAAAAAATCGGTCATATTATTTCTACAAAATAAAAACCGTTTCAAATAAAACTGGCACACAAACCCCAAGCCAAATAATACTAAGCAAATTTAGTTTTTCGTTAATTTAAAAAAAAAACCAAACATATCCTTTTTAGCTTTTCTTATTCTTCTTCTCCTCTCCTTTCTTTTCTTCTTTCTTGCGTCTCATTCTCCCTACGACCATCACCACCAGCGGAAATAACAGATCTCCGTTGTTATCACCTGAAATTAGATCGAGACATAGATGAAGAAGCAGAGAAGAACGACGTTGATTCAAGAGATGACGAATTCGAGAAACGTTGATAACAGATCTCCGTTTTTATCACTTGAAATTAGATCGAGACAGAGATGAAGAAGCGGAGAAGAACGACGTTGATTCAAGAGATGAAGAATTCGAGAAACGTTTTCTCTCAATCATTAGTTCATTCATTTCCCTAAAACTGAGAAAAGAAGAAGCAACAACGCATTGTTTTATCTCCACGAAGTTGAGAGTAAATCTCGTTGCTGCTGATCGAGAAATAGATCGATAATTGGGAGATGAGAAAAGGGTAAGATAGAGATGATGGACTTGAAACAGATTCAAGATGGGTTGAATCTGGGATTGCAAGAAATTGGATCTGCATCTCGTCTGGGGTTGATTCAGAAATTGAAACTCAGAGTTGAGTTAGATTGATGTGAAGATGGGAATTAGGTTGCTGCTGGTTAAATTGAGGTTCTGACGAAGGGTTGGATGAAATTGATGATGGAGATGAATTAAGTCTTAGAGATTCAAGGGTATGGTATGTGCTTGAAGAGTTAGATCGAAGAAGTTCTGTGTAATGCGACTGCTCCAGCTACCCTCTGTAAGGGAAAGGCGAAATCTATCAACTACAAGAAGTTACGCCTTCTTCGATCTTGTGACTCCTAAAACTAGAGGTAAGTTGTTCTAGCAAACCTTTTTGTTATTTTTCTTTCAATTTAGAACTGGTGGATGGATGGGTTTTAGCTGAAATAGGATTCCATGATTGAATATCATGTTTTGTTTTGTTTTGGCCGCAGATTATTTCTACATAGAAGAAATAGGTGGTCGAAGAAGGGATTAATGTGATAATTCGAACACTCATTATCCGTGTGCATTTGAATTAAAAGTGTCTCAAATTGTTGCCTCAAATCCGAACTGACTTTGCACTTTAACGTTCTCTATTTCTTTGTTGTTTGAATCACTACAGGCAAGCAAATTTACACTTAGAATCAACATTATTTGCAATATTAAATTCATTTTTTTGTACCTCATCTAGTCAAAATTGCTTTAGATTTTGGTATTTCGGATACTATATCTCTAATCTTTTTCTTCCAGATAAAATGGTGTCTCCAAACCACTTAGAACTCTTTGCAGTCATCGGGGTTCTTGTCGGTTTCTTAACACAGTCCATTGTGGGACAGAATTGTGGTTTTGCAACAAACCTGTGTTGCATCCAGTTTGTCTACTATGGCTCAAGTGATCCATACTGTGGTCTGGGGTGCTGGTCGGGTCCATGTTCTTCAGTTTCCAATCACAACAACAGCTAAGCCTCTAGTCCAAAAAATGTTGAACCACCTTACAAAATGTCTAGTGAAGCCATGAACAGAGAGCAGGATATTGAACTGACAAGGGTGCAAGAATGAATGTTGAAACTGAATTGAATGACTTAGATGTATGCTAGGTTATATTTCAGAGATGGATTTGAACTGGTTGGTAGTAATTGATGAACTTAAATGAGAGATAGCATTGAGAAGAGTCAATTGATGTTGCAGTGAAGGCATTGGTGGAGATCAAGGATTGATGCTGCTTGTTGGATTGAGAGTATGCTGCATTGCAGCTGAACTAAAGTTAGCTGGTGGTGTACAAGTTAAATATGGCTGAAGTTACAAGTAAAAAGAATGGATGTTGGTAAGATGTATTGCAGTTATAGTTAGATTGCAGGAATGGAGCATGTGGAACCTGCAAAGGAGTTTAACTGGAAGTTATGACTTTTGCTATCAAGATCAGTTGGGATGTTGAGTAATTACAAGTGCGGAATGTTGTAAGATGAAACTGGTGGTATTGGATGTTGAGAAGAACTGTGATGGTGTTGTTGAAGCAAAAACAAGAGATGAATAATGTATTGCAGTGAGTCCTGGTCGTAATGGAGTTGCTGCTTGGTAATATTGAGCTTGATATGGACTTGAACTGGAGAATGGAATGATGCAGTGATCTGGGTGATTGCAGGTCCTGCTGTAATATGATGGTGGTTGTAATGACATGGCAGAGCAAGAGCTTCAGTCAGGACATGATAGTGGTAGTTGTAATGAAGTGAAAGGCAAGAAAGAAATGTTGCATGTAAGAAGGATTTGAAAGGCCTGTAATCGGCTAGGAGATAATCAGAAATAGACGGAACTCGGCCTGGTTGTATGGTTTGTAATTTTTCTTGTAGTTGAATTCTGAAGAAACCAATTATGGTTTCATCCTATTTTAGCTATGGATATGAAGGTAGTGGTGGTACTGATGCCATTGGTAGTCGAAGATGGAGGTTGTATGTAGTGCTAGTGCAAGTGGTGGCAGTAGTGCCAGATTTCAGCGGCAACATGGGTGATGACGTTCGGCGGTGGTGGTGCGCGGCAACGGTTCTGGTAGTCGGTGATGGTGGTGGGAGATCGTGGTGCAGGTGGCGGTGTTGGCGGTGGCCGGTAGTGGTGGTGCAATGGGGTGGTGCTGATGGTGCTTGTCGGCAGTGGTGCTTGTGGTTGGTGATGGCGGTGGACGGTGGACGGTTGTGGTGCTGGTGGTGGTGCTGGATAGTGGAGGTGGATGGTAGTGGTGGTACAATAACGCGTTGTGGCGAACTGCGGTGATGGTGGCGGCGCGGTGGTGGAGGCAGTTGGTCACGGCGGTTGGCGGTGGTGTTGGTCGCGGTGGTTATTGGTGAAATGACAATATGTGGAAAAATGATGAAACCAATTTCGGTTTCATCTATTTTTGGTGAAACCAATTTTGGTTCCATCAATTTTTCAGTTTGGTTTCATCATTTTTCACGAGAAATTGTTTGCACGAGAAATTTTGGTTCCATCATTTTTTCAGTTTGGTTTCATCATTTTTTTTCTCATTTCAGTTTGGTTGCATCATTTTTTATCATTTTATTGAACATTGATCAATCAAATTAATTGTTTGTGGTGGTGACGGCTGGTTGGTGGTGGTAGTCGGTGGTAGTTGGCGACGATGGTGGTGGCGGCGGTGGTCGGCAGTGGTGGTGGCACGGCGGCGGTGGTGGTTTGCGGCGGCGACATCGACATGGAGACGGCGGTGGTGGTTTGCGGCGGCGACATGGCTGCGGCAGCGCGGTGGTGGTTGGCGATGGCGGCACAGTGGTGGTTCTGCTGGTGCTGTTATTTTGTGGTGGTGATAATATAATAGAAATTAATGGTGGGGTTGATTTTTATTTTTGTTTGGGTGATTTAAAATTAAAGATGGGGTTGTTTTTATTTTTGTTGGGGTGATTTAAACTAGAAGGCTAATATAGACAGTTTATGTTAATGGGGTTTTTGTGAACAATTTGTTTTGTTGGGGTTTTTGTACATGGATAGTGACACCTTTGGGGTTATAAACCGCGCGTCGTAATTTAAATACTAGAAATTTGTTTCATTTTTCTAGAAAACCTTAATTTAGAAGGATTGATCGGGGGTACTAAAATTAATTGGGGGATATGAATAGTAATGTTACTGTTCATACCAGCATAGATTATTTTTTTTCCGTCGTTGAAAAACCATGCCGGTATGAAAAATAACATTACTATTTCATATCCCCCAATTGCATGTTCTTAATTTAGAGGACACCTGTTATGATTTTTGAGGATTTGTTTTTTTTTTTTTGTGTAAGGGAGATGAAACCACACTAGTCAAACACTTCTACAAAGGGGATTGCAAAGCTGCTGAGTGATTTCATAATCAAAATTATAGAAGGAATCAACACTTTCAATTCTAAAAGTATGAAAAGTCGGCAAGGTCGACAAAATAATATCCTGCCGACTATAGATTTTTGACATACAGAGAAAGGTGTTACAAATGCATGATTAGTCGACAAGGTATTAATTCCATAACCTTCCAACTAAACTATAGTCGTCAAGGTATAAGGATGAATATTGTGACGATCCCGTAAATGCTAATTTCAGAGACGAAAAGTCGTCACGGTATTCAACTTAGGAAGATAATGACTAGAACTAGTCGGCAAGATCGACAAAAAAATACCATGCCGACTAAAACAATTCGGCAAGGTCAACAAAAATATACCCTGCAAACTGTTGATAAAAATATGGAATCATACAGGATTTGAGGTTGGATGTGATTTTCTACCCAACCTCAAAACCCGTCTGATCCAAATTTTCAGTTTCTTCTCGATTTTTTTTATTATTATTTTTTCTTTCTTTCTTTCTTTTGATTTCATAGATAGAGTTTTGAAAAAAGATTTTTAAAATTGTTTGGATAGGTTTTAGTCAGCATGGTTGGTCTTTTAACACCTTTTAGACACCCCTTAGCACTAGCTAGGATGGGTTTAAATTTGGTGTGCCCCAATTAATTTGGGTATACCCGAATCTCGCCAGGGTTTTGTTTTTTTGAAGCATTTATTTTATTTTATTTTACTAAAAAAGTGCACATATATTGAAAAATCTCAATTAACCACCAAGGTGGTGAGAATTGATATCAAAAGAAAACATAGAAATCTCAGTTATAGTAGAGCTCACAATGTCAAGAAAACCGAAAAAAAAACTAAGTCACTACAACCTCTCAGTTTTGCATAACTGTGTTCAAAGAGTATCCCTGGAAAACGTCAGTACCCACACACCAGTTAAAAATTTAAACCTTGACACTATCAATGATTGAGTCTAAAGGTTTGTATCTGCTATTGAATAATTTATCATTTCTCTTAACCCATATTTCCCACCAAATTGCAAAAGGATATATATCCCAGATCATTTTCTTAATAGACATTGCAGCACCTTCTCTTCCTTTTTCATTCCCAAATAGCATTCCTTACACAATCTTGAAACACCCATTGCACTTTGTAAAAACTTTAAAAAATAAAGTCAGACTGACCTTGTAGTTTAACAGTGCAAGAAAATTTGTTGATTTTATTCAGCTTCCTTTTTTGCAAAGCAATCAGCCATTACCACAATAGAATTCCTATTAGAGTCTAAGGTTGGAGCTGCATTATAACATAATGTAAAAATGAATAAAACCACCTTCTGAGGAATTCTTGGATTCCATACAAACTTATGGAACATAATCAAGCCTCATCTTCAAGAGCTTTATAATATTCAGCCACTGAAAACTCATGATTACCTGCCTGCAAAATTCTTTGATCAGTGCTAGTATTAGAATTTATAGTTGGCAATAAGTTTAGTAAGTGTGCAACATCTTCCACTTCAGACTCCTTCAAGTTTCCGCAAAAATGCAAATTCTAGGTATTTGTATTAGAAATGTCCAACAGATCCTGTATTATAGCATCTTTTTTTCTGCTTATTTTGTAAAGTGCAGGAAAAATATCCTTCGTGATTGGCCATTTATCCAATTGTCTTTCCAGAATAAACACCTATCACCACTGTTGACTTAAATTACAGAATTTAATTCCACATCATATGTACTCTTCAAGATACTAGACCATAAACTTTTACCAACCGAGGTGTTAGTTTGACTTGGCAAGAATGCTTTTTGGTTTCCTACAAATTTTAGATGAACCACCTTCCTCCATAATGCCCTTTCTTCATTACCATACCTCCATATCCACTTAACATGTAATGCTTTGTTCATATTTCTAAACTTTTTAATCCCTACACCTCTTCTTTCTTTGGGCAAGTGCATTGTTTTCCAAGCCACCCAACTCTTTTTTGATTTATGCTTTGAAGAACCCCATAAGAATTATCTCATGATTTTATCCAACTGTTTCTCAACTGAAACTGGTCTCTGAAATAACGAAAGATAATATACTGGTAAGCTACACATAACACTTTTAATCTTTCTCCTTTAGACAAATATCTTCTCTGCCAAATTAACACTAAGTTTTTGTTGGAATCTCTGAATAATCACATCCCAAACACCAACCGCTTTTGATTTACTGCCTAAAGGAATACCTTAGTACTTCATAGGACAGTAGCTATAGGGCATCCAGAATATAAATCTCCCGCACCAGCATTTAGTGCATTACCAACTGCTATAAGTGCACTTTTTCTGAAATTCACCTTCAAACCAGAAATAAGTTCAAAACTCAAAAGAATGCTCTTCAAATTCTGAACTTCCTCCACTTTATCATCCAAGAACACAATTAAGTCATCTGAAAATTGAAGATGATGAATTGCACTTTCATTTTCAGCTGGTTTGAACCCTGAAATAAGATTCATATTAGCTGTTTTTTTTTATCATCACAGAAAGTACCTCCACCACCATAATGAAGAGAAAGGGAGAATTTGGATCCCTCTGTTTAACCCTCTTATGACTTCTGAATAAAGA
Organism: Papaver bracteatum; assembly: GCA_023529315.1. Lineage (NCBI taxonomy): Eukaryota > Viridiplantae > Streptophyta > Magnoliopsida > Ranunculales > Papaveraceae > Papaver > Papaver bracteatum. The sequence continues at coordinate 549,589 of JAJJWX010005105.1, forward strand.
AGAAACATCACCATTTACATCCATAGAAAATCTTATTGTTGACAAACACCATTTTATCCAATTTTTTCATACATTGCCAAAACCAAACCTAGTCAGTCTGTAATCCAGACAACACTAACTAATTTTATCCAATTTTATCAAATCTACTTTCACTACTAAACCAGGTTAATGTGCTCTTTCTCTAGTATCTAGCAATTCAGAAACAATGAGAATACCATCTGTAATTTTCCTATTATCCACCAAGGCACCTTGAAATTCTGAAATGATGATAGGCAATACAATCTTCAATTTATCAGCTAACAACTTAGAAATAATTTTACAAACACCACCAATAAGACTGATAAGTCTAAAATTATGCATACTAGTTTCTCCTTCACATTTGGGAATGAGAATCATGTTGGTACAGTTTAATCTCCAATCAAGTCTTCTTGTGTGCTAGAACTCTCCCATAACTGCCATCATTTCAAGTTTAATGATATCCCATGCTGCCTTGAAGAACTCCATTGTGTATCCGTCAGGACCTGGAGACTTGTTAGTCCCAAAGTTCCATATTACCCTCTGTTGATGGTGGTTTTTAGCTTAGGGTTAAAATCGTAAAACCTAGTCAGACAGTGACGTCATAGGATTCGAGTAATAATGTCTCCATTGAATGCATTTATAAAACCCTTTAATATGTCTGCGAAGAAATTACCAGGGTACCCTTTTTTTTATATTAATTAGGGTTTCGGTAGACCAAACCATAATTCTCATACCACATGTGCCCATGGAAAACCATGCCAGCCAAATCCACCGCGCCAAGGCATGCCAACCATGATAGCCACACCACCGTGCCAATGGCAAACCATGCCAGACACATCTATCACGCCAAGGCATGCCAACCATGCTAGCCGCACCACTATGCCAATGGCACGCCGTGCCAGCCACATCTGCCACGCCAAGGCATGCCAACCATGTTATCCGCACCATATTCCAATGGAATGCCAAACCCTTGGACCCACCATGTCAATCCAAACCGTCCATGCTAAGCCCTTGGCCCCACCACGCAAAGCCAAACTCACCTTGACTTGGCCCTAGCCATGCTATCCGCACCATGCCAAGCCAAACCGCCCATGCCAAACCAAACGCACCTTGCTTTGGTACTATCCATGCTATCCGCACCATGTGCCAACGGCAGGACAAACCCTTGGCCCCACCATGCCAAGCCAAACGCACCAAGCCCTTGGCCCCACCGTGCCATGCCAAACGCACCTTTCCATGGCCCCATGCCAACCTAGCCGTATGTAACACCTCGTGTTTTTAGCATGGAGCATGCCGAAAGATGCGCCATGTCCTAAGATGAAGCTTCATCCAAAGCTTCCGCGGCGTGAAAAAGGGTGGATTGGCTTAAGGCCAATACCGCGCCAAAATGGAACATTATGTTGGGCATTTGTCCAAGGGTCAATGTTGCATCGTCATGATGCATTAGGCCAGTTGGTAGGTGGCCTTGAGCTTACAGCGTAATCATTGCGCATTACGAAAGTTATTGGCCTTGAGCCAGTACCGCACAATCATTGTGCATTAGGCCAGAGATGGCTGGCTGAATGAATATTGCACAATCACTATGTGCAATCATTATACGCAATCATTGTGCACAATCACCCCGTGTTTTTAGCATGGCACATGCCGAAAGATGCACCATATCCTGAGATGAAGCTTCATCCAAAGCTTCCGCAGCGTGAAAAAAGGTGGGTTGGCTTAAGGCCAATACCGTGCCAAAATGGCGCATTATGTTGGGCATTTGTCCAAGGGACAATATTACATCGTCATGATGTATTAGGCCATCTGGTAGGTGGCCTTGAGCTTATAGTGTACTCATTGCGCATTACGAAAGTTATCGTCCTTGAGCATGTAACGCACAATCATTGCAGATGAATAGTAAAAGTGTGACTTGGTGAATAATTTTTGGTCCCCTTTCCATACTTGTAGAAATTCCATTAAGACATATATAGTGAGGGGTAGTTGGTTGAAGGTGCATATGTGGACTATGCGCCAAGTAAGCTTCATAGCTTATCCAGAAGTGTATAAATGATGCCTAAGGTTCATTTATAGTTGCGTAGCCTTTCCATTGGGGCATGTGATGTGAAGGCATTACTATTCCATGCCGCGGACCCGATGATGCATAATCATTATGCATCTTGACGGAATGGCCTATACGGACCAGGCCATTACAATTATTTCTTATCCACGGCTTTGAAAACGAGTTGGCTTAATTTTCCGTCCCTTCAAGGATGATCTACGGTCCGTGCTTGATCCCTTTAGAGTAGGGAATAGGTATCCGCAATGAGTTGCAGCATTGCTGGTCCAGCGCGTTGTCGCTCATATCATCTAATTATGAGATGATTGCGGCAGATTGGCCCCTCATATCATCTAATCTCGGTAGATCTATGCAAGAGATGATTGTGGTCAAGCTTTATGAGGCTTAGTTGCATGCCAACAAGTGGATGCTGATACTCCCTATCAAGCTACAAAGAGCAAGTTATAGCCTATTTGGAGGCTAAAAATCCGAGTGTCGTAATTTAGCTCAAGAGGAGTCAATTTTGATGGGAAATGACCCAAAGATCAAGACATGTTGATCTATAGATCCTCATGTTCACCAGAATTTATCCAAATTCCATCGTTTAGGGCCTCAAAAGGTCATTTTTTCCGTATTAAGAAAGTTTGTATTTTCTTAATAAACCCTTTGCGGAACAAGGGTAAGTTGGAACGGTATGGAAGATTAAATAGCTGCATCATTCTTGCAAGGGGAATGAGCGTGCATTTGCCTACCTTAAAGGATCGGATCGTAGCTTCATCAGAGTGGCGCATCGGGGAAGTTACGGCCTGCGGGTCAACGCGCCAAAGGCGTAATTTTCCGGTCCGTCACAGTTGGTATAAGAGCAAGTTCCGAGAAAACTCTAGGGACTGTGAGTAATAGACTTTCCAAAACGAGTACTTTCCTTAATGGAAACTTAAAGTTGGAGAGTAGGCCAACTTTTGCGCGGAAAGAGTTAGTGACTGATAGGCCAGTTACTTTGCGAATCAAGTTGATCTTGTTCATGTGCTGTGAGTTTTCCTGGCCTAAGTGGCACCCCACTTACGAGTGGATATCCGGAAGACCGTCTGGGACGGTTGTAGTTGCAGAATAATCTACAACTACACCCTCAATAGAATTAGTAAAAACTCAAGAAGTTCTTGATGGTGAATGATAACTTTCTTATTAATTCTCTTATTTGATTACATAGAATTATCAAAATGGAACTAGAATAGTTACAACTTTTTCTATTCTCTTTCCTAAGATAATTTCTTACACTCATTAAAAGAACCTCCCGAATTTTACATTTGAACTCCTATTTATAGTAAAACTTATGCAGCTGTGTATGAATTGCGAAGTATCGCAATTCATCCTCGCAAAATTATTTCATCCTCGCAAAACTTCATATTTCCCCGCACTACTTATATCATCGTATCATTTTATAACTCTTTCCTTCTTTATTTATTACGATACTCGTGAACTATTATCTTGCGATATTCAGTACCTACATCTTGCCTCTTCTCATGTCAATTCTACGAAGAAGAAATGTCATGAGAATCTCTATTCTCGTAAATTTAGTGTAGTTATTACCACCCATCAAGTTCGCAACACGTCTTTTTACTTTTCCCTTACCTTTTTGACACGTTTCTTCGTAATCGTTCTTTTCAACCGTTCACGCTTACTCGTATTAATGAGTTTCTATCTTCATCAAACTCTCTCTATTTATAAATATTATCCTTTGTTTTTGCTTTTTATTCTCTTATCTTATTCATCTTCTTCACCACTTCTGCCTCTGCAATCTCTTTTATCTTTTTTCCTTTCTATTTTCCATCTTATATTCAATGGCACCAAAGAAGAAAACTATTGAACAGATTAATGCGGAACTTGCTGATAGGGACCTCATTCTCTCTAAGATTGAAGGTTATGATAATAAATCTTCTCTATGTGTGAAGCTCTTTACCAACTATGTTTGGGATGATCAGAAAATTTTAATCTCACGAGGTCAAATCCTCGCAGGTCTTCCTCTTCCTCTTTATGATGTTAACTTTCCTCTATTCTATGAAATTATTTCCCACCTCAATTTTTCTTGTGACATTTACCAATTGACTGGTGATTGTATTCGCCTCTTAGTTGAATTCGCAAATCGTGCCGCTTTTGGGAAATCTTTGTATTTAGTTGATCTTAGGAAACCTGGATTTGAAAATATGGAAATTGTTGCTGCGAATTATACAGTTGAGGGTTTCTTCAAAAATTACACACTAATTCCTGCGAGTAAAGAAGATAATCGTTGGGGTGTTCATCTTCATCGTAAATCTAATATCGTAGCAGATGATCTTCTCATGCACGATATTGATTATGCCTCAGGAAATAATAAGACACCTCGTCATTCTAATGATGAATATTGGTATAAGTACCCTTTAATATTATCGGGTTCTTATATTTCTGGGATAGTAGAACTTCCTGCGAACCTTCGTAACCGCCATTATCAACCTTGGGTTTATAGAAATGTATGTACTTCCATCTCCTTATCTTTTTGTTACCCTTTAATTTCAAATGAGGTAAGAAACACTCTTGTATTTTTCTAAACAATATATTGTTGCCTCTGTTTCTTATCCTTATTTGAATTTGCAGGTTCCACTTCTTCCGAGATTCTTTGCAGTGAAAATAAGAGTTCTACTTCTTCTAAAAGGTTTCTTGCAAGACAACAAACTCTTCGTTCTGCGAAGGTTACCCAAGCTTCTGGTAGTCAAGATGATGCTCTTCGCAAAGGGAAAAGGAAACTTCAAGATGTTTTTTATGAGAGGAGGAAAAAGAAGAAACTCTCAACCAAGTCTCATTCCAATGTAATCTCTTCTAATGAGAATATTGAGGAAGATCTTGGTGATGAAGATGATAAATTTCCTGAGAAGGACTTTAGTTCTAATTAGATACCCTTTCTGGACGAAGGAGATGATGATAATGATGTTGATGAAGGTGAAAATGAAGATTGCAGTATCCCAGAAACTTTTGCCTCAGCAATGGTTAGCATATCTGAGGCTTTCCTCCATTCTTCTCGTGGATTAGGAAATTCTCCTACAGCGAATGCTCGCAAACTTATTGCGAAGGCTTATAAAGTTCCTACTGTAATTGATAATAACTCCCTCAAAGGCATTTCAAGATTCGTCTCTCCTGCTTCATTATATGCTTTAGGTAGCATGGTAAGTTTCTTCTCTATTCCTTGTTTATTTCCCTTATTTTGTTGATTTCTAACCCCTTTTTTCTTGTTTAGGTTGGAAGAGTTAGTTGTCTGTTTGCTTCTGATTGGGAAAGACGTCATTCTATTGCTGAGAAGAAAACTTTGAATCGTTGTAAGAAGTTAGAGGTTGAAAATTCAAATCTCCGTCAGAAAGTAGAGGATTTAAGTATTGATAACGCAGAATTAACATCCCATCACGAAGATAATTCACAATCTGCGAGCATCGCAATTGATAATTCTTCTCTTCTTGAGGAGAATAATCAATTAAATCTTGAAAATTATTCTCTTCGTAATGATAAGAAGCAATTAGAAGGTAAATTCTTTGCGATGGTAATTATTTTGATTACTTTTCCTTCGTAATTTGCTAACCAATTCCTTAATTTCTCTCCTTGCTGCAGGAAATTATGCGAAGATGAATGACGATCTGGAAACTATCCTTGCTAACCGTAATAAGAAAATTTCTGATTTGAGATTTCAGCTTCTAATTTCCCAGCATAACCATAGTTTATATGTCAAGCGTTTTCGAGCTAAGATGACTCGCAAGATTTGCGAAGATAATGAAATTCCTCTCAAGAAGTACCATACGCTCCTTTCGAAGAAATTCTGAAGATACTCCATATCTGGAAATCTCACGATAGTGAAGTTGAAGAAGAAGATCATTTTGATGGGAATAGATCGCTGAAAAATAAGTTCACTCTTTTTGTATATCGTTCGTAACTTTACTCTTTTTTGTATGTCTGTTCTGTTTCTTTTCAATACAACAATTTCTTCTTGATTGCACTTTTAATCAATCCAACAATTTCTTTTTCAAAGCTTAATTTGAATTAATCTTTCTTTGATTGATTGTTTCCCTTATTCGCATAACTTGATCATGTGGAGAGAAATAATATATCTTAAAGACTTAGCTTAGTATTCCCTTCCCCTTATTATTGCTCTTCAAATGATCAACTATCATTTGGAAGTATTAGAATATCCTTCTCAATTTATCTTACGAAATTTCGTCTTATTGTGATTATGAATAAAAAGTCCTCCCTTTGAAGTATAAGAAATATAAGCCTTTTGCCTTTTTGCGGAATGTTGCGAAGTAAATAATAAATCTCCCCTTGAAGTATAGGAAGTATGAAGTATACGAAATATGAAATACCCTTAAGAAGTATAAGAAGTATAAAATATCTTTGAAGAAGTATTAGCAGTATTCAATTCATGAAGAATTGCCCAATATATGAAGAAGTATAAGAATTATTACTCACTGTATGAAGAAGTATAATAAGTACTTAACCTTCGCAAAATTAAATATCCGTTGAAGAAGTATAATAAATATGATATATTCTTGAAGAAGTATAAATAGTATTGAATTTGTGGAGAAATATTCAATATATGGAGAAGTATAAGAAGTATGTAATTCTCGTAAAATTTTACGAGTATGAACTTATCTGTATTTGATTGCTATCAAAATCGCATCTTTTGTTAAGTCTTCGTGAAAATTCTTCAATGATGTTATCTTCTTTGATAGGACTTCTTGTAAAAATTCTTCAATGATATTGACGAAGCTGTCTTCTCTTCAAAACTTCATGATGTATATTCTTGTAAAATTTCTTCAATGATATCGACGAAGTTGTCTTCTTTTCAGATCTTCATAATGTATATTCTTGTATAATTTCTTCAATGATTTTGATGTAATGAATTTCATTAATTTTGTGGTCTTATCATGCCTTCCTAAGTAAAGGTCTTATTTTGCCACCTCTTTTGTAGTAAATTTTTGTATTTGCGATAATATGACAAGTCTGAACATTCTTGCGAACATACAACCTCGTGACATTATCGTCTTGCGATGAAATCGCATGACGTTTTTACACTTTCATGTAATAACCCATTGATCTCATCTTAACTTCTTTGTTTCATTCTGCGAGTTCTTTTTGCATGTTTTCCTTTTTTTTTTTTTTTTTTTTTTTTTTAGAATGCTCGCAGAACTTCATTTGTTGCACAAATATGACAAGCCTTTATGTTTTCGCAAACAAGAAGCCTCGTGACATTTGCGTCTTATAGAACGTATCAGCTCCCTAATGAAGGGTGCTGCCCTTTATCTTCCCCTGGTTGCCCCTTCAAGGAAGCGTACATCGACCATACAAGGTTAGCTCTTCCCATCCGGTTCTAACAACAACCATCTTTTGATCGCAACCTCTTATCCTTTTTGCCTATAGGGCTTATAGTTACGAGGTTGCACCCTATGGGGTATCTTTGGGCCAAGTGCATCATTTGCCAAGACTTGTCAAAAATGGCAGATGTGGTTCAACCTCACCCGACACTCTTGACTCAACCGTGTACCTCGGCGCCTTGATCGTTTTCTGCACTTCTTGGGAAAGACAGTATGCCTTAGTCGCCCAACCTAAATCCTATTACACCGCATTTTATATTGCTTAATGTCGCTAGATTAGGTGAGAATCCAAGGTGTCTAACCCGGATAGGTACCCCATTATTGGGTTGTACCCCTAAAATTTTACCATGTACTAAGGGCCCTTGGTGGTGTTCCGGTTACCCTTAGCCACGTTTATAGGTACCCCCTTAAATGACGTACTTTAGGACTTTGCCTCTTACGAAATATAGCTTCGCGAACTAGGGTGTACGCCACAAAGGTTTGCCTGTATAAAATTTTCTGCGGCTCTCTTTCTTTTTTGGAGGCTGATCACAGATTGCGGTCTTTTATTCGCAAATTAATGAAAGTTTAATCGCAATATAAATTTTGAAATTAAGTAACTTTTCCCAATTTCCTGCGAGCAAACAATATTCATAAAATTTATCACGAAATAAAAAATTTTGTTTTGCAACATACCTCATTTCCACGAGCAAACATACTGATTACCTTCTTGTTTTATTATTTTCCTTCTTCTTTTTTCTCAAATCACAACCCCTTATTATCATCGTAAATTTCTTGTATGATTATCATCGTAATTTTATTCTCTTTTGCCTTAATCCTCCGCCATTAAATTTTCACTTCTTTTCATAGCCTTTGCTCTTTTTCTCTAATTTTCCTTCTCAGTAGTTTTTCCTTCGCAAACTTCTACTTCTGTATCGTAACATTTCTTTCCCTCAGCCCAATCACCCTTGATAATTCCAATACCCTTCTTATGAGGAAACTTTATGCACTGATGTAGAGTGGAAGCTATGCCTAGAATTCCATGAAGCCATGGTCTTCCTATCAAAGCATTATATGGTGATTCGACATCAACAACACAGAACAGAATTTCAGTTCGCATTCCAATTAATGGAATTCGCATGCTCACTTCTCCTTTGGGCTTGTTAGCAGTTCCATTAAAACCATAAATTCTGTAAGTAGAAGGTATTAAATCTGCATCTTTTCCCCCATAGTTTTGTAAGCAGAATAGAAGAGGATATTGACAGAACTTCCCGTATCAATCAAAATCCTATTAAGACCAATTGATTCTTCCTCCATATCATCTTCGTTTTCTTCCATATTCATGTAGACTGCTAATCTTACTACCAATGGATTATCATGTGTTTCACAACCTTCTGGAATTTCAGTGGCTTCAAAAGAAATTTCACGTTTCGCCAATCTTCAAGTCGTGAAATTTTTGCGATGTTCATTACTTCCTTTCCTTCACCATCCCTCGCATATACCCTGCTTAACACATTATCATGAAAATCCTCTATGGTTTTATATGAATGAACAATGGAATTACAGAAAACATTCCTTGCTTTTGATCCCACTTCTATATGTAGGGTTTCTTCTCCCTTTTCTTGTCTTGTGTTCTCCTGCGAGTTATGGTGGATCCTGTGGTAATTGTTGCGACGTGTTCCGCTTAAGTAAAAATTGATTTAGTTTTCCTTGATCAATCATTCGCAAGATTATCCTCTTGATATTATGGCAATTATTTGTAGAATGTCCATGAAAATGATGATATGAACAAAATTCATGACTTCTTGGACCCATTGGTGGTTCCTTTCCCATGTTCCATGGAGTTGGTATATGCTCTACCAGGATAATTGCTTGCCATATCTTTTATACACTTGTATTCAAAGGTGGCAACTTTATCTCTTCCCTTACCATTCTTTGACCTCCTTGACCGTTGTTATAATTTTGTCTCTGGTTCCCTTGTCCAAAATAATTTTGCCTTTGTCCCCCATAATTTTCTTGTTGTTGATCTAATCTTGGAATTTGGTTATTTCCTATTCGATTATAGAAATTCCTCTCTCTATCATACTCTTCTTGATCTCTACTACCCATTGCTACCATTTTTGGCTGGCTATCATTGATTTTCTTCTCTTCTGAAATTTGCGAAGAAGTTTGTGAGGATGTTTGCGAAGTACCTGCTACTACATTGATTAATTTGGGAAGTAAATTTGCTCCTCCATCTTGATTGCTAGTGTTTGCTACTGGATATGACTCCATATTGTTTTGCTTTTCCTCTAGTGTAATGTATTCTTCTTGCAATTCTCGTAACTCTGTCATCATTATGGAATTCTTTCTTCTGGGAGATTTGAACATATAATTGTTCATTCGAACATCGCATTTATGAAGGAAAGAATCAAGTATCTCTCATCCACGCGCCCTGGCATATCACTGCACATAGTCTTCCATCGTCTTACCAAATGCTTCAAACTTTCACCCACTCTTTGTTTTAAACCAAATACATCTTCAATACCAAGACGTGAAGAGTGATTTGTGATGTATGCTCCAAGGAAAGTTGCTTGCAAATGACTGAATGACGTAATAGTGTTCTTAGGGAGTCCTTCGAACCACTTTAAAGCTTCCCCTGTTAAACTCGATGCTAAGTACTTGCATAACACAGCATCATGATTCTCCCATTGTAACATGCATCTTATGTATGCTTTAATGTGCTGAATAGCACATGAAGTCCCATCAAAGATACTGGTAAGTGTGGGAAAATTGCATTTTGGTGGAATTCCTCCCAATTGTACTTCTCTAGCAAATGGAGTCCTCATGACTTCTTCTATTGCTTCATCTAATTGCCTTCTATCTCCTCCTCTTCTATTGTTTATCATCCCTCTCATTTCTGCTAATTCTCGAAAGATCCGTGCATTTGCCTCTTAATTCTCATCCATTGGTCTTTTTAATGCGACTTCTCTTCTTCTACGTTCTTGCGCTTCCTCCCTTGCGATCCTTCGCATTCTATCATATTCTTCATTAATGTTGTCATTTGCATAATTTTGCAAATATCTTCTTTCTAAATTATCATAATTGTTCAGATGCAGAGCATCTTGGAATTCTTGTTCTTCCCTTTCTATTCTTCTCATTCTTCTCGTGCGAATATCGGGAATTTCTTCTTCTTCATTTCTCCTCCTTCTATGATTTATTCCTTCTTGAGTTGTTTGTACTCTGGTTCGAGAGTTTGGTTCATTTCTTTCCATTTATGTTTGTTGATTTACAATTCTTCTCTTAATTCTTTCATACTCAACATTTTGTTTGTTACAGCCTCTTCATATCTTCTTACTCCATTCTCGTGATTGTTTTGATGTCTTGCTTGTTGTCTCTAGTTTCTTCCATAAGTTGATGTTCTTCCTCTCGATTCTGATTGTTTTCTCTAGGATTTGGCCTTGTTCGTAAATTCTCCATGTTTTGTTCGTGGTTTGGTATTAAAATGAAACGATTCTCTTGATTTCTTTCACCTTGATTCTGCACTTGTTCTTGCATATTATTTTCATTACTTATTATCGGTGAATTTTGTCCTTCTCTTTCTGTTCTAACATTTGATCTTGCAACACTTTGAGATTTCCTTCTTTGTAGCATCTCATTTTCCATCCTTAATTCTTGATTTTGTCTTGTTAAATTGGCACGTTCTTCAGCTTCAATCATTCGTTCTTCTTGGATTCCTTGTCTCAATGCTTCTAACATCTCCCTTTCTCTTTCAAGAATTGTTCCTCCCATCAACCTCCCATTTTCTCTGATTTGTGGTTCTCTATCTTCTTCTTCTGGTGTATCGGTTCTCCAAGTGTGTATACTCACTCGATCATGATCTATTATTTGTTGAGCTTGATTTCTTCGATTACTCCTTCTCCTACTAGGTTCTCCTGTTATATTTGCTTCTCCTCCTGCGAGTCTTACACTTCTTCTTACTTCAGTTAATGGTTCTGATGTGTTTCTTCTTCTTTTCATTTTTCTGGTACAGGAATTCTTCAAATCCCTGTTTCTAGCGCCAATTATGTAGTTGCAGAATAATCTACAACTACACCCTCAATAGAATTAGTAAAAACTCAAGAAGTTCTTGATGGTGAATGATAACTTTCTTATTAATTCTCTTAGTTGATTACATAGAATTATCAAAATGGAACTAGAATAGTTACAACTTTTTCTATTCTCTTTCCTAAGATAATTTCTTACACTCATTAAAAGAACCTCCCGAATTTTACATTTGAACTCCTATTTATAGTAAAACTTATGCAGCTGTATATGAATTGCGAAGTATCTCAATTCATCCACGCAAAATTATTTCATCCTCGCAAAACTTCATATTTCCCCGTACTACTTCTATCATCGTATCATTTTATAACTCTTTCCTCCTTTATTTATTACGATACTTGTGAACTATTATCTTGCGATATTCAGTACCTACAACGGTGGGTAGACAATGGGACTGATCATCCCCACACGCGGGAAACTAGACATTGGTGTGCGTTGTCATGCCCAGCTAGCATCCCACTTACGAGTGGCAACCTGGATGACCGTCAGGGACGGTGGGTAACCGGAAACTGTTCCACACAGTACTACATGTTGTTGGAATCAACCTTGTGAACTTTAGGGACTCCTGAGTGTTTTAGTATGGGATGCAAATTTGGGATACCTAGTCGAGATATCCTCTTGGCACTAGCTAATTCATATTCTTGGTGACGTTGTGGACTCTTGGATTCCTGGGCAAGTGGTATGGGATATTTTCTCAGAAGATCTAAATTGTTGTTCACGACAACTTTAAGAAATCCGCGATTTCTGGGAAACTGGTATGGGACTTTTTCTTAGGAATCCTAACCGAAGAGTTTGTCCACAATTGCTTTGATTTTGAATTTCGAGGACAAAATTCTTAAAGGGGCGAATAGTGTAACACCCCGTGTATTTAGCATGGCGCATGCCGAAAGATGCGCCATGTCCTGAGATGAAGCTTCATCCAAATCTTCTGCAGCGTGAAAAAAGGTAGATTGGCTTAAGTCTAATACCGCGCCAAAATGGCACATTATGTTGGGCATTTTTCCAAGGGCCAATGTTGCATCGTCATGATGCATTAGGCCATTTGGTAGGTGGCCTTGTGCTTACAGCGTAATCATTGCGCATTACAAAAGTTATTGGTCTTGATCCAGTACCGCACAATCATTGTGCATTAGGCCAAAGATGGATGGCTAAACGAATATTGCACAATTACTATGTGCAATCATTGTACGCAGTCATTATGCGCAATCACCCCGTGTTTTTAGCATGGCGCATGCCGAAAGATGTGCCATGTCCTGATATGAAGCTTTATCCAAAGCTTCCGCAGCAAGAAAAAAGGTGGGTTGGCTTAAGGACAATACCGCGCCAAAATGGCGCATTATGTTGGGCATTTTTTCCAAGGTACAATGTTGCATCGTCATGATGCATTAGGCCAGTTGGCAGGTGGTCTTGAGCTTACAACATACTCATTGCGCATTACGAAAGTTATTGGACTTGAGCCAGTATCGCACAATTATTGAGCATTAGGACAGAGATGGCTGGCTGAACGAATGTTGCACAATCACTATGTGCAATCATTGTACGCAATCATTATGCGAAATCATTGCGGAAGAATAGTAAAAGTGTGACTTGGTGAATGATTTTTGGTCTCTTTTCCATACTTGTAGAAATTCCATTATGACATATATAGAGAGGGGTAGTTGCTTGAAGGTGCATATGCGGACTATGCGCCAAGTAAGCTTCATAGCTTAGCCGGAAGCGTATAAATGATGCCTAAGGCTCATTTATAATTTCGTAGCCTTTCCATTGGGGCATGTGATACGAAGGCATTACTATGCCATGTCGCGGACCCGATGATGCATAATCATTATGCATATTGATGGAATGACCTATACGGACTAGGCCATTAACATTATTGCTTATCCACAGCTTTGCAAACGAGTTGGATTAAGTTTCTATCCCTTCGAGGATGAACTACGGTATATGCTTGATCCCTTTAGAGTAGGGAAGGGTACGTAGGCAGACGCATTGAGTTGCAGCATTGCCAGTCCAGCACGTTGTCGCTCATATCATCTAATTGTGAGATGATTGCGCAGATTGACCCCTCATATCATCTAAGATTGGTAGCTCTATACAAGAGATGATTGTGGTCAAGCTTGATAATTCTTAGTTGCATGCCAACAAGTGGATCCTCATACTTCCTATCAAGCTACAAAGAGCAAGTTCTAGCCTATTTGGAGGCTAAAAACCAGAGTATCATAATTTATCTCAAGAGGAATCCATTTTGATGGGAAACGGCCCAAAGATCAAAATATGTTGATCTATAGATCCTCATGGTCACCATAATTTAGCTAAATTCCATCGTTTAGGTCCTCAAAAGGTCGTTTTTGCCGTATAAATTTTTTTTTTATTTTCTTAATAAACACTTTGCGGAACAAGGGTAAGTTGGAACAGTGCGGAAGCTTAAATAACTGCATCATGCTCTACGAGCATGCTTGCAAGGGAAAATGAGCGCGCGTTTTCCTATCTTAAAGGCCCGGATCTTAGCCTCATCATAGTGGAGCATAGGGGAAGTTATGGCCTGCGGGGTAACGCGCCAAAGGCGTAATTTTTCGGTCCGTCACAGTTGGTATCAGAGCAAGTTCCGAGAAAACTCTAGGGACTGTGGGTAATGGACTCACCAAAATGAGTACTTTCCTTAATGGAAACTTAAAGTTGGATAGTAGGCCAACTTTTGCGTGGAAAGAGTTAGTAACTGCTAGGCCAGGTACTTTGCGAATCGAGTTGAGCTTATTCATGTGCTATGAGTTTTCCTGGCCTAAGAGGTACCCTACTTTCGAGTGGATATCCGGAATACCGTCTGGGACGGTGGGTAGATAATGGGACTGATCATCCCCACACGTTGGAAACTGGCCATTGGTGTGCGTTGTCAGGCCCGACTAGCATCCTACTTACGAGTGGCAACCTGGATGACCGTCGGGGACGGTGGGAAACTGGAAACTGTTCCACACCGTACTACATGTTGTTGGAATCAACCTTGTGAACTTTAGGTACTCTTGAGTTTGTAATATGGGATGCACATTTGGGATACCTGGTCGAGATATCCTCTTGGCACTGACCAATTGAGATTCTTGGTGACGTTGTGGACTCTTTTTGGATTCCTGGGCAGGTGGTATGGGATATTTTCTCAGAAGGTCTAAATTGTTGTTCACGACAACTTGAAGAAATCCATGATTTCTGGGTAACTGGTATGGGACTTTTGCTCAGAAATCCAAACCGAAGAGTTTGTCCACAATAGCTTTAATTTTGAATTTCGAGGATGAAATTCTTAAAGGGGTGACTAGTGTAACACCCAGTGTTTTTAGCATGGCGCATGCCGAAAGATGCGCCATGTCCTGAGATGAAGCTTCATCCAAATCTTCTGCAGCGTGAAAAAATGTGGGTTGGCTTAAGGCCAATACCGCGCAAAAAATGATGCATTATGTTGGGCATTTGTCCGAGGGCCAATGTTGCATCATCATGATGCATTAGGCCAGTTGGTAAGTGGCCTTGACCTTACAGTGTACGCATTGCACATTACCAAAGTTATTGGCCTTGAGCCAGTATCGCACAATCATTGTGCATTAGGCCAGAGATGGCTGGCTGAACGAATATTGCACAATCACTATGTAACACCCCGTGTTTTTAACATGGCGCATGCTGAAAGATACGCCATAGCCTAAGATGAAGCTTCATCCAAAGCTTCCGTTGGTTGGTAAGAGGTAGATTGGCCTAAGGCAAATACCGCGCCAAAATGGCACATTATGTTTGGAATTTGGTTGAGGGCCAATGTTACATCATCATGATGCATTAGGCCAGTTGGTTAGTGGCCTTGAGCTTGCAACGCAATCATTGCGATGAATAGTGCAATGCAATGATTGCGGGGAGTTGATGAAAGATTTTTCCTCACCTAATCAAAGTTCTAAAAATGTCAAATTAACATATATAGGGAGGGGTAGTTGGTTGAAGGTGCATATGCGGACTATGTACCAAGTAATCTTCATAGCTTAGCCGGAAGAGTATAAATGATGCCTAAGGCTCATTTATAGTTGCGTAGCCTCGCGAAGAGTGAATTTGATGCTTAGGCATCACTATGCTATGTTTCATAATCGACGATGCATATTCCTTATGCATTTTGACGGAACGGCCTATACGGACTAGGTCATTACCACTATTGCTTGGCCACGGCCTAGCAAACGAGTTGGATTAAGTTTCTTGTCCCTTCCGGATGAACTACGGTCTGTGGTTGATCCCTTTAGAGTAGGGAAGGGTACGTAGGCATCTGCAGTGAGTTTCATTGCCGGTCTAGCACGTTGGCCCCTCATATCATCTAAGCTCGATATCTCGACGCAAGGGATGATATTGGCCATACTTGATGAGGCTTAGTTGCATGCCAGTAAGTGGATACTCATACTTCCTATCAAGTTATAAAGAGTGGGTAAGCGAAGTAACGTAGGAAATGGCAAGGGCTTGGTGCGGCCTACGCCATGTCCAAGACTTATGTCTGGACCAGAAACGACAATATGATGGTTGCTCAGCTAGATAGGAAATTCAGTGATAAATTCCCTACATTGAGGCAAAGCCATAGATGCATGCGAAGTGCATTGGCATCGTCCTTATGGCCTTACACCCTTCCGCGGACGAGGGTGACTTTGGAACGATATGGAAGCTTAAATAGCTGCATCATGCTCCACCAGCATGCTTGCAAGGGAAAATGAGCGTGCATTGGCCTGGGGACGTGGCCCGGATCGTAGCTTCATCAGAGTGGCACATCGGGGGAGTTATGGCCCGCGGGGCGACGCGCCAAAGGCGTAATTTTTTGGTCCGTCACACACTATGTGAAATGATTGCGACATAACGCAATCATTGCGCATAATCATTGCGGATGAATAGTAAATTGTGGCTTGGTGAATGATTTTTGGTCTCCTTTCCATACTTGTAGATATTCCATTAAGACATATATAGAGAGGGGTAGTTGGTTGAAGGTTCATATGCGGACTATGAGCCAAGTAAGCTTCATAGCTTAGCTGGAAGTGTATAAATGATGCCTAAGGCTCATTTATAGTTGCGTAGACTTTCCATTGAGGCATGTGATGCAAAGGAATTACTATGCCATGACACGGACCCGATGATGCATAATCATTATGCATCTTGACGGAATGGCCTATATGGACCAGGCCATTACCATTATTGCTTTGCCACGACTTTGCAAACCAGTTGGATTAAGTTTCTATCCCGTCGAGGATGAACTATGGTATGTTCTTGATCCCTTTAGAGTAGGTAAGGGTACGTAGGCATCGCAATGAGTTGCAGCATTGCCAGTCCATCATGTTGTCGCTCGTATCATCTAATTGTGAGATGATTGCGGTAGATTGGCCCCTCATATCATCTAAGATTGGTAGCTCTATGCAAGAGATGATTGTGGTCAAGCTTGATAAGGCTTAGTTGCATGCCAACAAGTGGATGCTCATACTTCCTATAAAGCTACAAAGAGCAAGTTATAACATATTTGGAGGCTAAAAACCAGAGTGTCGTAATTTAACTCAAGAGGAATCCATTTTGATGGGAAACGATCCAAAGATCAAGACATGTTGATCTATATATCCTCATGCTCACCAGAATTTAGCCAAATTCCATCGTTTAGGTCCTCAAAAGGTCATTTTTGCCGTATTAAGAAAGTTTTTATTTTCTTAATAAACCCTTTGCGGAACAAGGGTAAGTTGGAACGGTGTGAAAACTTAAATAGCTGCATCATGCTCCAAGAGCATGCTTGCAAGGGCAAATGAGCATGCAGTTTCCTACCTTAAAGGCCCAGATCGTAGCTTCATCAGAGTGGCGCATCGTTGAAGTTACGGCATGCGGGGCAACGCGCCAAAGGCGTAATTTTTCTGTCCGCCACAGTTGGTATTAGAGAAAGTTCCGAGAAAACTCTAGGGACTGTGAGTAATGGACTTGCTAAAACGAGTACTTTCCTTAATGGAAACTTAAAGTTGGAGAGTAGGCCAACTTTTGCGCGGAAAGAGTTAGTAACTGCTAGGCTAGTTACTTTGCGAATCGAGTTGAGCTTATTCATGTGTTGTGAGTTTCCCTGGCCTAAGTGACACCCCACTTACGAGTGGATATCTGTAAGACCATCTGGGACGGTGGGTAGACAATGGGACTGATCATCCCCATACGTTGGAAACTGACCATTGGTGTGTGTTGTGATCAGTCCCGGCTAGCATCCCACTTACCAGTGAAAAACCTTGATGACCGTCTGTGACGGTGGGAAACTGGAAATTGTTCCACACAGTACTACATGTTGTTGGAATCAACCTTGTGAACTTTAGGAACAATGAGTGTGTAGTATGGGATGCACATTTGGGATACCTGGTCGACACTACAACAAAACATAATTTTTTCATTGAAAAATAGCGTCATGAATATTAGATTTTACGTCACAAATATATTATTATGACGTTTTTTGGATGTCGGTCAATGCGTTATAAAAACAGGTGTTGCAAATAATCTATCCGACGCTAAAAACGTCACTTATGCTGAGGGGCTTTTGTAGCACAATTTCTTATTGCAATTATATTTTCCGTGCGTCACAAAAGCTTTTTTCAAATTTATTTATTTCTTGTTTTAAAAAATTCATATATTTATTAAACAAAGATTTATATAAAATTTTCCAGTTTTAATCGAGTTAAATCTTTTTATTTTTATTTTCTTATTAATATCAAAACAAAAGAGAGAAGGGAGCCTAGTTTTAGAATTGGTGCGATAAAAAAATGAATTTGTGCACCCAGTTGAACAAGAATGAGTAACAACGATCTTATTTCCAGATAAGAAAAATTACAATAACCTTCTAAAACAAAATTACAATTTCATTGATCAAAAAAAAAAATTACAATTTCACCAAAAAAAACAAAAAACAAATCCATATTGTTATACCAGATTTCATACATCTTTAGTTCTAAATTGATTTCTTCCAACGATGAAGCGTTCTGGCTTTTGACAAGCATATATTGATTCTAATCCTCATACTACTATAGTTGTTCTTTGACTTGAAGAATTTGACTCTTGGAAAATGATCAAATATTTTCTCCCTTCTCTTAAAAATTAGTCATCTTGCATACCTGTAAAACGAAATCCACATACAAATAGTAAAAGAAGAAAAATTCGATGTACACTAATCAAAAGTTGGAATCATATGGTTGCACTAAAGAGAATAAGAATTGGCCGTTCAGGAATTTCTACAAACACGATCTGTGCTCTCGGTGAGGTCAAAACGAAGAATATGACTTTGAAAGTTACCCTAAACTTGTTTTTCATATCAGTAATGATTTCAATGGATCTAAATTGAAAAAAATAAGAGGAATACCTATTTAAACATCGATAAGATCTTTAATCCAGAATCCAAATTTGCATTATTCAAACCCTTATATAGAAACAAACAATGAACTTTCATCAACTCCGGCAGAAATTCAAACAATCTGAAACAAATAAGTAGTGAACAGTCAGTTGTAAGTTGTCGAAATCAGGAATCCCTTAATTCATTCAACTTTTGGAAATGAACCTTCAATAGTATTAACAACCCTCTCAATTCCTAATGCAAGATTTGTTTCACTTTATCGGAGAAAGTTGTAAAGGGGTAGAGGCGGATGATTTTGATAATGGAGTTCATATTTTTTGTTAAGGAAAGAGAGGACAAGATCATGGAATTAAATATTAGGACTGCTTCCTATGGGAAGCCAAATTTTCTATTCTTAATAAATGAATATATGGAAATAATACTTGGTGAGTGGGCGGTTATTTTAATTTTTATTATTTTGTTAACTAAAAGGACGTGAACATTTTCAAACGGTTACGATAAATTTTAATTGTTTTATTTTTTTCTTTTCGATAAGCATGGTGGGCAGTTATATTTGTGGACCAAAATGTTAGGGCGATTTTGCCGTAAAAATGTAAACGAGTAACATTCATGATAATCTTCGTGAGATAATAATTTATTTATTTTTTGAAATATTTACACACTTGAAAATATTGAAAAACTTTTTATTAATTTTTCAACTTGATTTAATTTTAATTTTATTTACAACGCTAACGATGGTGTTGCAAATTAATAATAATCACACTATTTTTATGCCAAGCTAACATAATATATGTAACGTATAGTACGTCACATATGAATACCTTTTTTGACGTTTTTTTAAACATCGCAAACATAATGTCACAAATGCGTCAGTTTGTTGTAGTGCGAGATATCCTCTTGGCACTAGCCAATTCAGATTCTTGGTGATGTTGTGTACTCTTTTTGGATTCTTGGGAAGGTGGTATGGGACATTTGCTCAGAAGGTCTAAATTGTTGTTCACGACAACTTGAAGAAATCCGTGATTTCTGGGCAACTGGTATGGGAATTTTGCTCAGGAATCCAAACCGAAGAGTTTGTCCACAATAGCTTTGATTTTGAATTTCGAGGACGGAATTCTTAAAGGGGTGGCTAGTGTAATACCCCATTTTTTAGCATGGCGCATGCCGAAAGATGCGCCATTTCCTGAGATGAAGCTTCATCCAAAGCTCCGCAGCGTGAAAAAAAGTGGGTTGGCTTAAGGCCAATACCGCGCCAAAATGGCGCATTATGTTGGGCATTTGTGCAAGGGCCAATGTTGCATCGTCATGATGCATTAGGAAAGTTGGTAGGTGACCTTGAGTTTACATCGTACTCATTGCGCATTACGAAATTTATTGGCCTTGGGCTAGTACCGCTCAATCATTGTGCATTAGGCCAGAGATGGCTGGCTGAACGAATGTTGCACAATCACTATGTGAAATCATTGCGCACAATCATTGCGGAAGAATAGTAAAGTGTGACTTGTTGAATGATTTTTGGTCCCCTTTCCATACTTGTAGAAATTCCATTAAGACATATATAGAGAGGGGCAGTTGATTGAAGGTGCATATGCGGACTATGCGCCAAGTAAGCTTTATATCTTAGCCGGAAGTGTATAAATGATGCCTAAGGCTCATTTATAGTTGTGTAGCCTTTCCATTGGGGCATGTGATGCGAAGGCATTACTATGCCATGCTGCGGACCCGATGATGCATCTTGATTACTATGCCATAATCATTATGCATCTTGACGGAATGGCCTATACGGACCAGGCCATTACCATTATTGCTTAGCCACGACTTTGCAAACGAGTTGGATTATGTTTCTATCCCTTCGAGGATGAACTGCGGTCTGTGATTGATCCCTTTAGAGTAGGGAAGGGTACATAGGCAGTCGCAATGAGTTGCAGCATTGCCAGTCCAGCACATTGTCACTCATATCATCTAATTGTGAGATGATTGCGGCAGATTGTCCCCTTATAGCATCTAAGATCAGTAGCTCTATGCAAGAGATGATTGTGGTCAATCTCTATAAGGCTTAGTTGCATGCCAACAAGTGGACGCTCATACTTCCTATCAAGCTACAAAGAGCAAGTTATAGCCTATTTGGAGGCTAAAAACCCGAGTGTCGTAATTTAGCTCAAGAGAGACAATTTTGATGCAAAACGACCCAAAGATCAGCACATGTTGATCTATAGATCCTTATGGTCACTAGAATTTAGCCAAATTTCATCGTTTAGGGCCTCAAAAGGTCGTTTTTGCCGTATTAAGAAAGTTTTTATTTTCTTAATAAACCCTTTGCGGAACAAGGGTAAGTTGGAACGGTGTGGAAGCTTAAATAGCTGAATCATGCTCCACGAGCATGCTTGCAAGGGAAATGAGCGTGCATTTTCCTACCTTAAAGGCCCAGATCGTAGCTTCATCAGAGTGGCGCATCGGGTAAGTTACGGACTGTGGGGCAACGCGCCAAAGGCGTAATTTTCCGGTCCGTCACAGTTGGTATCAGAGCAAGTTCCGAGAAAACTCTAGGGACTGTGAGTAATGGACTCTCCAAAACGTGTACTTTCCTTAATGGAAACTTAAAGTTGGAGAGTAGGCCAACTTTTGCGCGGAAAGAGTTAGTAACTGCTAGGCCAGTTACTTTGCGAATCGAGTTGACCTTTTTCATGTGCTGTGAGTTTTCCTGGCCTAACTTACGAGTGGATATCCAGAAGACCATCTGGGACGGTGGGTATACAATGGGACTGATCATCCCCACACATTGGAAACTGGTCATTGGTGTGCGTTGTCAAGCCCTGCTAGCATCCCACTAACGAGTGGCAACCTGGATGACCGTCAGGGACGGTGGGCAACTGGAAACTGTTCTACATAGTACGTACATGTTGTTGGAATCAACCTTGTGAACTTTAGGGACTCCTGAGTGTGTAGTATGGGATGCACATTTGGGATACCTGGTCGAGATATCCTCTTGGCACTGGCCAATTGAGATTCTTGGTGACGTTGTGGACTCTTTTTGGATTCCTGGGCAGGTGGTATGGGACATTGCTCATAAGGTCTAAATTATTGTTCACGACAACTTGAAGAAATCTGTGATTTCTGGGCAACTGGTATGGTACTTTTGCTCAGGAATCCAAACCGAAGAGTTTGTCCACAATAGCTTTGATTTTGAATTTCGAGGACGAAATTCTTAAAGGGGTGACTAGTGTAACACCCCGTGTTTTTAGCATGGTGCATGCCGAAAGATGCGCCATGTCCTGAGATGAAGCTTCATCCAAAGCTTCCGCAACGTGAAAAAAGTTGGGTTGTCTTAAGGCCAATACCGCGCCAAAATGGCGCATTATGTTGGGCATTTGTCCAAGGGCCAATGTTGCATCGTCATGATGCATTAGGACAGTTGGTAGGTGGCCTTGAGCTTATATCGTACTCATTGAATTACGAAAGTTATTGTCCTTGAGCCAGTACCGCACAATCATTGTGCATTAGGCCAGAGATGGGTGGCTGAACGAATGTTGCACAATCACTATGTGCAATCATTGTGCGCAATCACCCTGTGTTTTGTAGCGCCCCTAAACTAGCAACTGACTAATCCAAGAGATTAACTAAATAAGGGGTACTAAAAACTAAATCATTTACTTAAATAATCAATTAAGAAATTTGCTACAAAACTTAACCCAAAACTGACCCCACTCAGAAATATGTATATACAAGAAATCCTCTCAAATGATACATATTCAATAATGAGTTGATTTACAAATGGAATACAAACACATAACAAATTTAGCAGAAGCTAACTAACGTAAATAATTCTTCGAAGCTTTCCTCGTCACATGCACATCTTGATCTGTCTCTGAAACCGAAAGTGGGAATGGGTGAGCACATCATCCCTAAAAGGGGTGCCCAGCAGGAATAACAACTAGCTTTAAAGTAATCATTAATATGATTCGAAGACAATGCAGGTTTAATCGAAAGTCGGTAATACAAGGAAAGACAATAAAATATAACATAGAAACTTCTTCATAGACATTCATAAATAACAGTAAACATCCATGTATGAGATGTGTGTTGCCGCACATAAGGGAAGAATAATATTGTGGTGCATCGCCCTTGCCATAATAATATTGCGGTGTATCGCCCTAGCCATAGAATACTGAAAGAAGAAGAATATTGCGGTGTATCTCCCTAGCCGTGTAATATTGCGGTGTATAGCCCTAGCCATAGAATACTAATATTGTGTCGGCACACATCTCATACCACACCAAGCACACAAAGATATGCATGAATTTCACAACACAAAGATTGATTTGTAAAACAATAATGAATACAAGAGAGTTCGTTATCGGTTCCCACCTCTTTTGATGACAAGCCTCGCATACCTTGAGATCCATTATCCACTGGTTCATTCTTTATATCGATCGTTATTAATAAAGATTAACTGTCAATCACACAAGCACTCTAAAGATTATCCAAAAGGCTCATACACTTCTCATAACATAATCTCATACAATTCTCTAGTTATAGGCTAAGTGAACTATTTAATGGTTCTAAGCCCATTAATGATTCTACACCTTTTCATTGTTTAGCTCTATCACACATCTAAGGTTTATTAATCCAATTAGGTTGATTCTATAGTCCACTAGATATGTCTTAAGATCATCTATAACTTTGTAAAAAGAACCAAAAGCTAATTCAGACCATAAAAGGTCCAAAGACTCTTCTAAGAATTCTAGTCAAAGACCCAAGTCTACTAATCCGGCCCATTAAACTAAGGCCTGGTCCAACTTGTCAAATAACGGTCAACGTTTGGTCAACAAAGGCAACTAACAGTCAACGTTTAAGGTCAGGTCAGCAGTCCAAGTCAATGGTCAACTGGTCAAGGTTAGATCAACTGAGTCGACTCAGGTCAAGGTAGGAAACTCGGTGAGTCAACACCGATTCAACTCAGTCAGAAATACTAAGTCATATAAAAAGATTAAGTCAGCTATACTGACTAAGATGACTATCATGCTAAAAATCAAGAAGCAATACAAGAATACACTGCACAAACCAAAACCCAAATACAACTTCAACTATCTTCTCATCTGTCTCAATTCAACTCAGTTCTACACCATTTACATCTCACATTTCATTCTCAATCCAAATACACACACAACCACCAAAAGTGTGTTTTCTGGTCACTTAGCAACAACGCTATCCAAAACATTACCATCCAACTGACATAGACCCATTTATACACAACCTCCTACTATATTACTTCAGTATTCTTTCATATCCTAAACTTCAGCTGAAACTACTACTGTCAACATCTTGTATGCCCTGTAATTATTGAAATTGTTATCACCTGCAATTCTAGTTCTAAGCAACCTTCAACCTGCAAATTCAGTAACAATACTCTTGAAATCACCATTCCACTTCAGACTCAATCATCACTAATTCATTCCAAGAACAACTTGGCTCTCTGCTTGTATCTGTACATCATTATCAACATCACTCTCCACATCGACATCTTCTTAGTTTTATTCTTTGTAGTTCAACACCATCTTAGCTTCTTCACATTCTATCAAACCTTCCTTCATAATATTTTAGCATCACAATTTGATTGACATCCATATAAACCAGCCATGAATAAACACAACACAGTCATCAGCTTGAATAACTAACAACATCAGTTCATTCTTTCATGTCCATCACTGAAATATCAACATCTATGTACTTTAATTCCATTATCATTAGCTTCACCAGAGCAACCAATTACACCACCACCAACCCAGTTGAGTTCCTTGTAGTTCGATAAATTCCACCGCAACTCAAATAAACCATCAATCCTATGCACACATCTATCTGTCACCATCACCAGACCATACTTGTATCAACCTAACACAACCTCTCTTTCTCATTCCACCAGCACCAACTCATCTCCATCAACATCATCATTAAAAGTTCAACTTCAAAATCAGAAGCCACGCATTATTTCTTCCTTTCCATGCCTTTCATAACAACCACATCTCCTAAACAATACCACCAACACCACAAATTATAATCATCGTCATCACTATCTTCTCATGTTCAGCTTCATCAACAACTAGACTTCATTCTTTTCGATTTGAATCAAACCCATATATACTTAATCAAATGTCATCAATAACAGTCCCCTGAAATTACTTTATGCTTACCCCACCTTCAAAAAACTATCCAAACTCTAATTCTATAACCTGAGTTCAATCACCACCATTCAACTCACCTTCTTTATCAGAACTTCCCAACTCAGGAACCTTAATCTTCATCTTCAATTCAATGAAACCCTAATTCCCAAATCAAATTGATAAGGAAATAAAATTAAATCTCTAAACAACTATCTATACCTCAAAAAAAGACAAACCCACTTATAATTCATCAAATCAAAATGATTTAATAAATAAAATCAATTAAAATAGAAACCCCAAATTAATCTTCAAATACAGGAAACCCTAATTTACCTGGTTTATGATTAATCACTAGAACAGCTTCACAACTTCAATTAAACACCAACCCATTCGATCTTCATCCAATAGAAACTCAAAATCATCATCAGTTCCACGCAGAAACTAATTTGAATATCAAAACCCTAATTAATTCTCTCTGATTTACATTTTCTTGTAACTCCGAATTAACATCTTCAATTAACACCACCACATCTTCACCTTCCTCATATACACAACATCATCAATTGATTTACTTCTTTAAATCTCATGAATAATCAACAGAAGAAGAAGAACAGAAAAAGAGAGAAAGAAAGAAGACGAAGTAAGAGAAAGAAGAAGAAGAAATGAGAGCTTATCCTCTCGACTTGGTCTTGATAAGGCCGACCCAAAATACTAAACGCACCCGACCAAAAGATAAGGGTAGCCAGGTCGGCTAAGAACTAAACCAGTGATATCTTCTTTGTCTGGTATCCGAATGACGCGTGCGAGTAGTCCAATCCGCACAACTTTTCGAGATCCATCTAGTGATACTAGTTTCATATCTAGTTCGTTGTTAGATTAATTTCTATTAATTAACGCTCGTGTTAAACTAATCGAGTTATTATCGGATAAAACATCTCTTAACTAGTCTAATAGCATTGACGAGCTTGAGGGTCCTTACATGTTTTTAGCATGGCGCATGTTGAAAGATGCGCCATGTCCTGAGATGAAGCTTCATCCAAAGCTTCCGGATCGTGAAAATAGGTGGGTTGTCTTAAGGCCGATACCGCGCCAAAATGGCGCATTATGTTGGGCATTTGTCCAAAGGCCAATATTGCATCGTCATGATGCATTAGGCCAGTTGGTAGGTGGCCTTGAGCTTACAACGTACTTTTTACGCATTACGACAGTTATTGGCCTTGAGCCAGTACCGCACAATAATTTTGCATTAGGCCAGAGATGGCTGGCTGAACGAATGTTGGACAATCACTATGTGCAATGATTGCGACGTAACGCAATCATTGCGGATGAATAGTAAAAGTGTGACTTGGTGAATGATTTTTGGTCCCCTTTCCATACTTGTAAAAAATTCATTAAGACATATAGAGAGGGGTAGTTGGTTGAAGGTGCATATGCGGACTATGCGCCAAATAAGCTTCATAGCTTAGCCGGAAGTGTATAAATGATGCCTAAGGCTCATTTATAGTTGCGTAGCCTTTCCATTAGGGCATGTGATGCAAATGCATTACTATGCCATGCCTCGGACCCGATGATGCATAATCATTATGCATATTAACGGAATGGCCTATACGGACCAAGCCATTACCATTATGGCTTAGCTACTTCTTTGCAAACGAGTTGGATTAAGTTTTTGTCCCTTCGAGGATGAACTACGGTATGTGCTTGATCCATTTAGAGTAGGGAAGGGTACGTAGGAATCCGCAATGAGTTGCAGCATTTTCGGTCCAGCACGTTGTCGCTCATATCATCTAATTGTGAGATGATTGCGGCAGATTGGCCCCTCATATCATCTAAGATCGGTAGCTCTATGCAAGAGATGATTGTGGTCAATCTTGATGATTCTTAGTTGCATGCCAACAAGTGGATGCTCATACTTCCTATCAAGCTACAAAGAGAAAGTTATAGCCTATTTGGAGGCTAAAAACCCGAATGTCGTAATTTAGCTCAAGAGGAGTCCATTTTGATGGGAAATGACCCAAAGATCAAGACATGTTGATCTATAGATCCTCATGGTCACCATAATTTAGCCAAATTCCATCGTTTAGGGCCTCAAAAGGTCGTTTTTAGCGTATTAAGAAAGTTTTTATTTTCTTAATAAACCCTTTGATGAACAAGGGTAAGTTGGAACAGTGTGGAAGCTTAAATAGATGCATCATGCTCCACGAGCATGCTTTCAAGGTCAAATGAGCGTGCATTTGCCTAACTTAAAATCCCGGATCGTAGCTTCATCAGAGTGGCGCATCGGGGAATTTACGGCCTGCGGGGAAACACGCCAAAGATTTAATTTTCCGGTCCGTCACACCGTTCCACCATGATGGCCTCCCCTATGTGGCTACCAAAATGAAGGCGTGCGAAAATAAACTGTCTCCCTTCAATCCCAGGAGAAAATCCTAGCCGTCCAAGGTTACCCGGCAACGCATGGTAACCTTTGGCCCAAAACCCTAATTTGGTCGCGCCAAGGCATGCCAAGCCAATGGTATGCCAACCTAGCCGCGCCACAATGCTGGCCTTCCCTATGCGGCTACCAAAACGAAGGAATGCGACAATCAACGGCCGCCCTTCAATCCCAGGAGCAAATCATATCCGTCCAAGGTTACCAGGCAACACATGATAACCTTTGGTCCAAAACCTTAATTTGGCCACGCCAAGGCATGCCAACCTAACTGCGCCACCATGCTGGCCTTCCATATACGGCAACCAAAACGAAGGCGTGCGACAATCAATGGTTTCCCTTCAATCCCAGGAACAAATCCTAGCCGTCCAAGGTTACCAGGCAACGCATGGTAACCTTTGGCCCAAAAACCTAGTTTGTTTACGCCAAACCGCGCCAAGGCATGTCATGCCAACCTAACCGCGCCACCATGCTGGCATTCCCTATGCGGCTACCAAAATGAAGGCGTGTGACAATCAACGGTTTCCCTTCAATCCCAGGAGCAGATCCTAACTGTCCAAGGTTACCAGGCAACGCATGGTAACCTTTGGCCCAAAACCCTAGTTTGGCCACGCCAAACCGCGCCAAGGCATGCCAACCTAGCAGAGTCACCATGTTGTCCTTACCTAGACAAGATACATGGTTTGATATTTCAAATTTTCACGAGAATAGTAAAACCAATAACCGTGTTGTGTTTCACCCCATGTCATCTACCAACACGCGGTTCCATGGTTTTCCTGGGATGTATGCGTCACTTTCAATCGTAACCAAGATAACATCATTTCCAAAACAATCCATTCCTAAACAATTCATTCCAAGAGAATAATCCAAAATCATCAAGATAACATTTTTCCATCGACCCAAGAAATCCAGGAAATCAAAACCATAAACTAGCCTTTTCATTTGCTCTTCAAAAAAAAAAAAAAAATCCTAAGAAGACAGAAAAGTATTCAAGGAAAGTTTTCCCACAGTGGCTTGCTCTTCTTAGAAAAATCATCCCTCGTACTTTGGAGAGCCTCCCTCTTCAACTTCAGCTTCCTGCATAACTTTTCGACTTCCGCTTCCTGCTTCTTCACCATGTCCGCAGAAGGACCTTCGACCGTTTCGACCAGCAACTTTTCAACCTCAGAGAAACCTTCAATGAACCAAGGGACATTGAATTCGAAGTTTACACACATGTCACGATGGAACCTCCAGATTGAGATTACATCCCCATAAATCGTGTGACCATTCACGTTGCGCATGTCATCAATCGAAGACAAGGCTTCCTCCACACGCTTGACCAGCGTGTACCAACTAGTAACTTTCTTGGTCATGGCAATATGATCGTAGATTTCCCATATCTTGGTGTATAATGCCGCATGTTTAGTTGGAACGTTAAATCCCCCAAACAACACGTGATCCGGATAAGGAACCATGTATGGAGGAAAAAAGGTGGCACCTGCGACTGCATCAGTAACTTCCAAAGGATTCCTAACAACAATTGCGCCAACATTCACATGAAAAATCTCTGTCGTCTGAGTCACAACAACGCTTCCATTTTGATCGCCCTCTGTTTCAAATACATCAGGCTTGGCTGACAAGGCTGGAGACGAAGCCGTGTCTCCACCAGTTTCCGTCTCAATTTCATCTTCAGAACCGGCTTCGCTCTGTGATATCACGGCTTATACAATCTTCAAAAAAAAAAAAAAAAAAAAAAGGAAGAAGAAGAACATGGAGAAGACTCACTGATTCACTTCCAGACTGACTAGAGGAATATTCAGCACTGCTATCGGAAGAATTTCTCTCGCCATCTCTGGACTCTGAGATTTCATCCTTATCTGGTTCCTCATCGCCATGGATAGGCTCAGCATCGCCACCCTCCATCTCGAGAAGGGACATTTCCTGATTACTTGCAAGCTTGGTAAATGCATCACGCTTCCAAGACCCTAGAAGAGATGCAAAGGAGGATACTCAGAAATGAAACAAGGATATGCACGATCTAACAAAATTCAAGAGGAAAATCATACGTACTCGCATGTTGGATGAACTAAAAGTCAGTAGAGCTGTGGAACCTGACTGGAAACCTCATGCATGATTTTTAGACCTTCTCTCCATCGCTTGGGGACTGTCCGATTTCGGAATGACTGATTTTATTTTGTCTAAACAAGTATCCCTCAACAACGGATGCTTTGCTAAAATCGCGGCAAAAGGCATACCACGGGTGTTCTCCACTACGACTTTCACAAATTCTTGGATGACAAGGAATTCACTCTGCCAGAACGTGTTATACTTGGAGTTAGTCGAAGGAATTTGTTCCGAAAGCAAGAAAGGGAGGCTTTTTCCCGGCACGAGAACACTAGCATCAAGAACGACTAGTAATGAGTCCTCTGGAGCTACCAGCTGACGAACGAGAGGGATCCCTTGGTCGAAATACATATGCCGAGCTGCCCGGTCAGTATTGTAAGATACTTCCTGACACGATCCTCGAAATAAAGACGGTATATAACTAGACATGTAAATTCACATGAATACAACCTCTCTGACACCCAGGTTCCCTTCGTCAGAAAGCAAAGACATATTTGGAGCAGAAGCAAAAGTATTGACCTAGAATATGGATGTACACACTGGGGACCATGGATGAAAATTAGCGGCGCACGAATAATCGAGGAAATCAGTCAGGTTTCAGCTAGCTCTTGGGCGCCTATTCGACCAGCGAAGTATTCTTGAGCCACCCCAAGATGCGGGAAGTGAAATCAACGGTTTAGGAGCGTATTTTTCAAAATGCTCCAATAGACACGCCTGGAGAAAAGCAACATGAACATACGAGTCCACTTTCATGTAACCATTTGAAGTGCGCATGTCCATAGCCATATGATCCAAGTGTGTGAACAGAGAACCGAGAAACAAGCCGCCAATGGGGAGAATGACTCCTTTTGTCAATCTTATAACAAAATTGATGAGTTCTGGCCTTATCTCCTTCTTACCAGATCCGTCATCGAAAACATCCCGGGATAACCAAAGAGCCAAGAATGTCGCGACGTGGAATGTACTATTCTTTTGATCTAGTGCCAGTTCATCAGGGAACCATTGAGACATCCACCAGATATAGAAATACTTCGTCTCGTTCTCTTTTCAAACAAACCCTTTCGACTTCACAACCAGGGCGGTACACATTTTTTCTTCATCATCTGACAACTTGATGTTGAGGTTTCCTATCATGGGAATATTTAGCAGGATGGACACACTTTCTAAGGATATAGTCATTTCTCCATACCTGCATGTGGTCGTGTGAGTATATGGACACCACCTGGAGATGAAAGCAACCAAGCCCGGGATGTCTTTCCTAATTTGAAGTGATGTAGAAGCCATGACAACATCAATGATTTGCGCCTTGGTCAAACAAGCTCTTACATAATCTTGACTTATCATGAATTGCATCCATTTATCAAAGGAACGCAATGGACTCACAGATATTTTGAAATCAATAAGAGAGGCGAAATATTCTTTCCTCTGAAGACAAAATCGTATTTTATTTCCGGGCGGAACCGACCGATACCCTCCCTCACTCTCCGGACCGATCATAAGAATCAGAACATACTTAAGATGACTTTTCCTGGCAGAAACTATTGTGAAGAATTCATCATCCACGTTTGGCTTGGAATTGCCAACATCCTTCGGTATGGAAAAAATTGTTGACATCCTAACGAAAATTCTCTTACGCTTCTTTCATCCTCCGAGATAACTACAATGGAACAATACGGAGAGAGATCATTACGGAAAGTGCATGGAAATTATTTTATCAGACGCAGGAATGCCATCCTGGATGCAAGCCAATCGGTTTCAAAGTCATTTTTCACAAATGCGAAGAAATGGGGACTGACAGACTTTGCATCACCACTTCGTGCAGCGGGAAATTTGCGCCCAGCCGAACAGGCACGCCCACTATGGGAATCATGCACATGGCCACACCAGAAAAATGAAGAAACCCTATAATCTAGATTTTCACGGGAAGGGGATGGCAGTTACCGGCTCGTACACACCTACTTCACACTGTATTTTAGGCGTCCAACATCACTACGGTATTTACGCCTGAATTTTATTACAAGTTCGTGCAAAACATACCTACGGCTAGGATTCATACCAACACAGAAAGACAATATTTTATACAAAATCATGAAGAGGTACGCCTACATCTAGGGTTTTCACTAACACAAAAAAAAAGTTAAAGAGGAAGTGCTGGAAGACATACCTGGGATTCGCTCGTCCTCTTTACTGTTACCAAACGACCAGAGTAAGAAAAAATATATAATAAAGGTGTGAAGTTAAAATATAGGTCGACCCCTTTTATAAGCGTGATACTTGGGATTTTTAATAAGGAAAGGACTTCCTATTTGAGTCAAGTAAGGAAAAGAGGCAACCAGGCCCTCAACATTCCTCCTGAATTTTACTGTCAAGATTTTTTCACCTCCCGAACGAGCTCAAAACCTAAGTATTCCCGCACTGGGAGATAGGAAATTATTTTCCGTTCAGAATGGAGGGGAGGGCCATCAAAATCGGAGTCCGTACGAAGAATTCTACATCGATTCTAGTAAAGGACGCTAATTAGGGTTTCTGCATGCCAAACCCTAACTTAGCAAAAATTGCCATCATTCCACAGAACTGAATTCGGTCGTCATTCTTATGAGAAACTCAAGATAGCTCTACTCCAAGGAAAGCGGTTCCATTCCAAGCTGACCAAGGCTGATGGCTTCCTTCCAAGCTGACCAAGGCTGAAGACTCCATTCCAAGCCGACCAATACTGACGGCTCCATTCCAATCCGACCCATGCCAGCGGATCCGTTTCAAGCCGCACCATGCCAATGGCTTACCAAGCCAAGCTAGAAACACCAACAACCCGCCAAGCCAGCGTCATGATGTTCCCTAACCCATCCAAGATAATGCATATCCAGACTAAACCGACGATCCTCATCTCACCACTTCACGGTCTACACCACAAATATAATCTATGCAAGGCCGCCGAACACGAGATCATGAACTTTCCTTACTACTCGAAAAAGGTTAGTCGGACTTTCCTGACCATCTTTGCATGATTTACGTTTCGATTATGTCCTTGTCCATCACCATCTTATGCTTACCTTAGAACAATGACCATGTTCCGAGTTAAGCAGGGGACTTAATGTTGATGGTGGTTTTTAGCTTAGGGTTAAAATCGTAAAACCCTAGTCAGACAGTGACATCATAGGAGTCGAGTAATAATGTCTCCACTGAATGCATTTATTGAACCCTTAATATGTCTGCGAGGAAATTACCAGTGTACCCTTTTTTTATACTAATTAGGGTTTCGGTAGACCAAACCCTAATTCCCACACCACATGTGCCAATGGAAAACCATGCCAGCCACATCCACTGCGCCAAGGCATGCCAACCATGCTAGGAGCACCATTGTGCCAATTGCAAACCATGCCAGCCACATCTACCGCGCCAAGGCATGCCAACCATGCTATCCGTGCCACTGTGCCAATGGCAAACCATTCCAGCCACATCTACCGCGCCAAGGCATGCAAACCATGATAGCCGCACCACTGTTCCAATGGCACGCGATGCCATCCACATATACCGCGCCAAGGAATGCCAACCATGCTAGCCGCGCCATGTGCCAATGGCATGCCAAACCCTTGGACCTACCATGCTAAGCCAAACCGTCCTTGCCAAGCCCTTTGCCCTACCACGCCAAGCCAAACGCTCCTTGCCTTGGCCCTAGCCATGCTATCTACACCATGCCAAGCCAAACCGTCCATGCCAAGCCCTTGGCTCCACCATGCCAATCCAAAAGCACCTTGCCTTGGCCCTAGCCATGTTATCCGCACTATGTGCTAACGGCAGGCCAAACCCTTGGCCCCACCATGTCAATCCAAATGCAACAAGCCCTTGGCCCCACCGTGCCCTGCCAAACGCACCTTTACATGGCCCATGCCAACCTAGCCGTGCCACCATGCTGGACTCCCCTATGCGGCTACCAAAACGAAGGCGTGCAATAATCAATGGTCTCCCTTCAATCCCATGAGCAAATCCTAGCCGTCCAAGGTTACCAGGCAACATATGGTAACCTTTGGCCCAAAACCCTAATTTGGTTGCGCCTAGGCATGCCAACCTAGCCGCGCCACCATGCTGTCCTTCCCTATGCGGCTACCAAAACGAAGGCGTGCGAAAATCAACGATCGCCCATCAACCCCAGGAGAAAATCCTAGCCGTCCAAGGTTACCAGGAAACGCATGGTAACCTTTGGCCCAAAACCCTAATTTGGTCGCGCAAAACTGCGCCAAGGCATGCAATGCCAACCTAGCCGCGCCACCATGCTGTTCGTCCCTATGCGGCTACCAAAATGAAGGCGTTCGATAATCAACGGTCACCCTTCAATCCCAGGAGCAAATCCTAGCCGTCCAAGGTTACCAGGTAACGCATGATAACCTTTGGACCAAAACCCTAGTTTGGACACGCCAAACCGTGCCAAGGAATGCCATACCAATGGCAAGCCAACATATACGCGCCACCATGCTAGCATTCCCTATGCGGATACCAAAACGAAGGCGTGCGACAATCAACGGTCGCCCTTCAATCCCAAGAGCAAATCCTAGCCGTCCAAGGTTACCAGGCAACGCATGGTAACCTTTGGCCCAAAACCCTAGTTTGGAAATGCCAAACCGCGCCAAGGCATGTCATGCCAACCAAGCCGTGCCACCATGATGGCCTTCCTTATGCGGGTACCAAAACGAAGGCGTGCGACAATCAACGGTCGCCCTCCACTCCCAGGAGCAAATCCTAGCCGTCCAAGTTTACCAGAAAATGCATGGTAACCTTTGGCCTGAAACCATAGTTTGGCCACGCCAAGGCATGCCAATGGAATTCTAACCTCGCCGCGCCACCATGTTTTCCTTTCCTATGAGGCCACCAAAAACGAAAGCATGCGACGATCAACGACTTCCTTTCCTCTTAAGATGCAAAATATCGACCGTCGAAGGTCACCAAGCTAGCAAGTCTCCCAAGCTCGACTTTCCTGGAAACAACAATATGTTACATGTTTTCCACAAAAATATTCGAGACATCAACACATATCACAAACTGGGGGATCCTCTTTGGGTATTGGTTTGGCGGTTTACGGCGTGCGGCGTACACTACGCCCGTCATAAGGAAGTGTCATAAGGATGAGGCGATTAGTAAATACAGGGAGTTAATGGTGAAACACTCTTTTTTATGGAACATCAATTCCATGCGTTAACGGTTACCACCTCCTCCCATTTTCCATTCCTTAATAAGACCAGAGTACGTTTCACTTCGAATTGTATAAATAGGTCTTGCCTATTTCCACCGAACAACAAGTTCAGTCAGGAGCATACAATACTCAGAAAACATTTTCTAGCTTTCCATTTGTTAGCTTCCTACTTTCTGATACAAGTCGTAGAAAACAACTACTCTTCCAGAAATCAATTATTCTAGTCTCATCACTTTCCTTGCTTCCCTCCCAAAAATCAACCCATTCTCCTTCTTTTTGTGACCGAGGCAAGTCTGGAACGACCATTTATTGGTTTAGGCCGGACTTGTACAGATTGATCTATCGAATCTAAAGTACTCCCTTGCAGTACATTGTTTAGGGTTTAAATTCGTTTCTCACCCATACACCCGAAATTACCGAAATCAGCAGAAACCATTTTCACCCTCAAACACCCTCTTAACTTCATCCTCCAAAAAAGGCTTCTCTAACATAATTCTATGTTGCACACTTAAGCTAGGTAAATCAATGTTATCAAAAGTAGGCCTTGAACTAACCTCTTCTGTAAATAAATTTATATAAAAATTCTTGGCCTCTTCATTGATTAAACTATTATCATGACACATGGTACCATTTATTAGCATAGAATTAATAAAATTTACCTTATGGTTATAGTTTGCACTTTGGTATAAGAATTTTTAATTTCCTTTACCATCAGCTAGCCACTGACCCTTTAATCTATCAAACTATTTAAAGAAGTCTTCTAATGATTAACCCTTGATGTCTCCCTAGCTGCATAATCTTCCTCATTCAAGCTATTTATTTCCTCCAAGTTATCATAAACATCTATAAGATTTTCCATCTTATCTACTTCAGCTTGCAGAGAACCATAAGTCTCTCTACCCCATTTTTTTATAAAGAAATTTATCTGTTGCAACTTTTTTTGCCACAATATAACTTGGAGTCCCAATGAAAGTAAGATTTGGACACCAAATTCTCATTAGAATTAGGAAATCGGGATTTGACAAATAATAATTCTTAAACATAAAAGGAGGTTTAAAAGAATTACCTGCATTACAATTCAAGAGAATTGGTGCATGATCTGAAATAGGCCTCTTAAGCCTAAAT
Organism: Papaver bracteatum; assembly: GCA_023529315.1. Taxonomy (NCBI): domain Eukaryota; kingdom Viridiplantae; phylum Streptophyta; class Magnoliopsida; order Ranunculales; family Papaveraceae; genus Papaver; species Papaver bracteatum. Next base: position 585,447 of record JAJJWX010005105.1, read on the forward strand.
TGCACCAATGATAAGCAATGCTCCTCCCTATTCTGCAGAAAAAATAAATCTCTATCCAACCTAACTAAAGTAGGTGAATTTTGAGAATTGGTCCAAGTATAACAACCTCCTCAGATTGGAATGTCAATTAGATTGTTTTTGTTAAATGAATTTTCGAAAATTCTTTATATTTATTATACGCCCTCCTGTATGATGTCTTTCAGATTGATAAAGAATGGCATTCCAGTCACCACCTATTAGCCATGGTTCAGTTAATAAAATACGGATGTCTTGCATTTCTAACCAACATTTATCATAATCATCTGGATCTGTAGCCCGATACACGGAAATAAAAATCCACACAAAGTTATTAGAAGTATTACGAAATTTTAAAGAAATAGAAAATGCCCCAATGAGGTGATCTTCCGTCACTAAGGCTATTCCACATGACAAGAATTCCACTAGACCGGCCTTCAGATGGAAGATAAATGTAGTCGCATCCAATATTTCCCCATAGAATTCTAATCATTTCTTCATCAATGACCTCCTTTTTTGTTTCTTCAATTGTTATAATTGTCGCATTGTTTCTTCTGATTGCATTACGAATAGTTGTTTTTTTAAATCATCCCCTAGATATTCCATGAAAGAATTTTATGGTCCATTAAAAACAACACAGTCCCATGAAATTACGTTTGATGAATCTGATTGAGGAGAACATTATGAATGATTACCATATGCATCCAAACTCACTGTTCCATGTGCTTATTATGCTACCCAATCTTCATCCGATGAATCAACATCAAATTTATCCAAACCATCAAACTGATTTGCATCAGTTTTGATTACTCGTCTCAGTTTTCTTTAAATGTAATAACATTTTTTTTGCAGACTTCTCTTGAGTTAAGATCATCACAGTCGACACCCAATTGTTTGCTGAAACTCAATTGATTGTCCACCATATTGTTGCCATCGCCTTCTAAAGAAACATGTGAGAAAGTATTTGATTTTTTAATTCGATTGTCAGTAGCCGTTAGAGACTTTGAATTAGAATTCTCAATTGACTTTTGACTTATATTCAACGATTGTGATGTTGATCCATCAATACTTTTTTTTTTTTTGAACTCGAGGATACATCCATTGGAATAGAGGTTGATGAAACAAACCTTTTCGGGTCAAAATTCCCACCCTAAAAATTGTTGTCCCCTATCCAGATGAAATAACCAACGCACCAGCTTCATTAAGATCACAGGCGGGCCTGAACGGAGCTCTCTTACACATACCATAGACTGACGGAGATTTCTTATACGAAGTAGAATTCAATGGGCCTCCAAACACTATCTCGCTCATATAGCGACTCACTCCCGAGTTTAAAGTTGCTTTATTAGCAATTGCAGCTGGAGAGCCGGCCGATTTTGTCGCTGAATCAGTGTTGAAAAGTGGATTTTTCAACCAGACTGAATGCACACCCAAACCAGCACGGTCAGCGGGAAGAATTTGAAAATTAACTGGTCATGCAAAGAATTCTCCTGAGAGACCGGTTCATCAGGAATGTTTTCCAAAATCTTATCATTTTCCAGCTGTGGAGAAGAATTTTGTGCATTATACTTTCATGGGATAACCACCATTGACTTCGGCTTAGCTTTGAACAAAGAATGAAGCACTGAGTATAATATCTGTTCATCATCATCATCATGGGATCTCTGATCAATTTGAGACTCATTGTTCAGTATTGACTTTTCCCTGTAAGCCACATTTTTCTGATGCTGATCAAAATACACATTTCTTCCCGGACGTATATCACAAACCCATTCAACAGACAATAAAAATTATCAAATTTGATTACTGCTGGAATTTTCACAAGTAACCATGAGCTTGCAGTAATTCAGTTTTGAATGGTTTAGTGTATCTAAGTATCCTTTAATTCTCCCCAAGGTGAACATATCCTTTTGAAATTATTCTCATCCCATAGATGAAATGGGAGACCTCTCATACCTATCCAATGATTTTGCTCATCCATAGAATATGAATCATAACAGAAATTATCAGACAAATATTGTTTCAATAGGACCTTGGATTACCCACAAAAATAATAATATGTTTCTTCAAAGCAATGTAAATCTCTAAAGATGGAGATTTAAAAAATGCTTTCTTCCCAGATATACGTCAAATCACAATACTATTTATACAGTTGAAATACTTTTGAATAGATTTAGAAATACCCAGCCATCCGTTACGAAAATTTAGTACTTCAACTGTAACCCTTTAGAGCATCTCCAACCGAAGGTGGAAAAAATCCTACGTGCATTTTTTTATTTAGTCCTTTTATTTATGAGGTCTATACATAGAGTAAATATATGACCTCATATCTAAAAAACTATCTCCAACAGTGACAAATTTAACTCTTAAAATTAAAAGAAAATTAGTTAAAAACATGACGTGGAGGTGCAACCGGAGGTGTAGATAACACTTTCTTGAACACCTTCATATTTAGTAATTGGTCCCTCCTAACTTGTAGCACCCTACTGTTGGAGATGGATTTATGCCAAACGGGGGTCTAAAATCCTACGTGTCACTAAAAATAAATAGATCCACCCTTAGTATCAGATTGAATCTTGGTTGCTGTATAACCTCCCAAAACTTTTATTATACTCAATTTTTTTTTTGTCGTACAAGACCTTAGACAAGAACACTTCACTCACTTTGCTTTTTTTTTTTTTTTTCACTCGATTACTTACTTCACTAACTTTCTTTTTTGTTTCCACTCACTCTTTTATTTCTAACATAGTGGTACCATAGCCATAGATCTTAATGGCTACTAAGATGTTTCCCTTCCAAATTCCTAAACTCACTAAAGAAAACTATGACAACTGGAGCATTCAAATGAAGGCGTTACTAGGCTCGCAAGATGCATGGGAGATAATAGAAAAAGGTTATGTCGAACCGGAAAATGAAGCGGCGCTACCACAAGCTGAAAAGGATACACTACGTATTTCGAGAAAAAGAGATAAAAGAGCTCTTTTCCTTCTTTATCAAGGCATGGATGAGTCGTCGTTCGAGAAGATATCAAGAGCCGCTAATGCAAAGCAACCATGGGAGATTTTGCAAAATTCCATTAAAGGCGTAGACAAAGTAAAGAAGGTGCGGTTACAAACTCTAAGAGGTGAGTTTGAATCTCTCTCCATGAAAGAATCTGAATTAATATCAGATTATTTTTCAAGAGTTTTAGTTGTTGTCAATCAACTAAGAAGAAATGGTGAGGTCATGAGTGATAGTCGTGTGATCGAGAAAATATTACGGTCACTCGTTCCAAAATTTGATTATATCGTCGTCGCAATTGAGGAGTCCAAAGACGTCGAAACCATGACCGTGGATGAACTCATGGGATCGTTACAAGCCCATATGGTGGAAATAACTATTTGTGGACTAATAAAGCCAAGCTCACATGGTGGAAATAACTATTTCCTGATATTTGTCGACGACTTTAGTCGAAAAACATGGGTTTATTTCTTGAAACAAAAATCGGAGGTTTTCTCCAATTTCAAGAAATTTAAATCCCTTGTGGAGAAAGAAAGTGGCTTTGAAATTGTGGCAATGAGATCAGACAGAGGAGGCAAATTCACTTCAAAGGAGTTCGAGGCTTACTGCGAAGACAATAGAATTTGTCGGCCTCTTACGGTTCCATATACACCTCAACAAAATGGAGTTGCCGAAAGGAGAAACAGAACAATTCTCAACATGGCCCGGAGTATGTTGAAGACAAAGAGAGTGCCCAGGGAGTTTTGGGCAGAAACAGTTGACTGTGCGGTTTACCTGATAAACCGTTGTCCCACAAAAAGCGTGCGTAACATGACTCCTTTAAAAGCATGGAGCGGAGTGAAACCTGACGTCTCACACTTACGAGTATTCGGAAGTATCGCATATGCTCATGTGCCGATTTAGCTGAGAACGAAGCTGGATGATAGGAGTTCCAAGTACATATTTATTGGTTATGACTCTCGATCCAAGGGATACAAGTTGTACGATCCAATCAATAAAAAAGTCATCACAAGCAGAGACGTGGAGTTCGATGAAGAAGGCTTCTGGGATTTCGGCGTTCAAGATAAGGATTACAATTTTCTCCCTATTCTAGAAGAAGAACAACCACCCGAACCAGTTGCTCCAGCTACTTCACCACCACCATCACCTCCAGCAGTGCATCATGATAACTCATCATCAGCAGATGAAAGTTCTAGCGAAAGGCCCTTACGGACGAGGAGTTTAACTGATATCTACAGAGATAATGTATCTCTTTTTTTGTCTCTTTGCAGAAAGTGAACCAATAAATTTTGAAGAAGCCGTCAAAAGCGAGAAATGGAGAAAGGCGATGAATGAAGAAATAAAAGATATTGAGAAGAACAGTACCTGGGAGCTTGTAACACTTCCGAAAGGACAAAGAGCAATTGGATTAAAGTGGGTGTACAAAGCCAAGAAAAATGCTAAAGAGGAGGTTGAAAGATACAAGGCAAGATTGGTTGTAAAAGGCTACAACCAAAGAGAGGGCATCGACTATGATGAGGTATTTGCTCATGTCGCTCGTCTTGAAACTATAAGATTAATTATTTCACTAGCTGCCCAAAATAGATGGAAAGTCCATCAAATGGACGTCAAGTCTTCCTTTCTAAATGGACATCTTGAAGAGACGGTATACGTCGAGCAGCCACTGGGGTACAAAGTAAAACGACAAGAAAATAAAGTCCTGAAGTTGAAAAAGGCTTTATACGGCCTAAAACAGGCACCAAGAGCGTGGTACAGCAGAATCGACAAGTACTTCCAAGAAAATAATTTCAGTAAGTGTCCGCATGAACATGCTCTCTATGTGAAGGTGAATGAAAAAGGAGATATATTGCTTGTCTTCCTATATGTGGATGATTTGATCTTCACCGGCAATAACCCAATAATGTTTGAAGAATTCAAGAAAGCGATGACTAGAGAATTTGAGATGACAGACATTGGTCTTAAGTCATACTATCTCGGGCTCGAAGTAAAACAACAGGAAAATGGAATTTTTATATCTCAAGAAGGATATGCAAAAGAAATCCTTAAGAGATTTAAAATGGAGGAGTGTAATCTGGAAATTACTCCTGTGGAATGCGAAATCAAGCTATCAAAGATCGATGGAGGCGAGAAGGTCAATCCAACTCTTTACAAGAGTCTTGTTGGAATCTTAAGATATTTAACTTGTACAAGGCCAGATATTCTCTATGCAGTGGGGCTAATCAGTCGCTACATGGAAGCACCTACGACTACCCATATGAAGACTTCCAAGAGAATTTTGCGCTACTTAAAAGGTACTCTTAATTTTGGCTTATTTTACTTGTCGCCGGACAAGTACAAACTCGTTGGATATAGTGATATTGATTGGGTCGGAGATTTAGATGAAAGTAAAAGTACTACTGGATTTGTATTTTTTCTCGGAGATACGGGATTCACTTGGAGTTCAAAGAAACAACCGATTGTCACACTCTCCACTTGCGAAGCTGCATACGTCGCAGCGGTATCGTGTGTTTGTCACGCTGTATGGTTAAGGAGTCTAATGAAGGAGCTAAAAATGGAGTAGGAAGAACCAACTACAATATTTTTGGACAACAAGGCGGCGATGGCTTTAGCAAAGAAGTCGGTGTTCCACAACCGTAGCAAGCACATCGACACACGGTACCATTTTATCCGAGAGTGCATATTAGAGAATAAGGTACAACTGAAATTCACAAAATCTCAAGATCAAGTTGCGGATATATTCACGAAACACTAAAGCATGAGGTCTTCGTCAAATTACGAGAGATTCTTGGAGTTACTAGAAATCAAGTTTAAGGGCGGCTGTTAAAAATGTAAACTTAATTTTTTAGCTTAGAAGAATCCAATGCTAAGTCGGTGGTCTAGAATTTGCTAGACAACTATGTCTAGAGAGTTCTGCAAACAAAAAGAAATGGATGTGTTTAGGCCTGCACACGGTTCGGTTCGGTGCGGTTATTGCTAAAACCGTTGACCTAACCGTTCATGACGCGGTTACCACAATTAAAGCCGAAACCGAACTATTTAGTATTCGGTTCGGTTTTTAACCGCACCGAATTATTCGGTTATTTTTCGGTTTCGGTTCGGTTTACAACCGAACACACAGATCTAATTAGAAATATATTAATTAATACAAATAATGTATTCTTAAAAATAGAAAACAAAGTAAAAACTAAAATGAAGATACAATATTCTTAGAAATCCTAAATCAACATAGAGAAGAACCCTAAAATTATAATCTTCAAACAATCAATCTCTAATTTCCCAATCAAAATTCGGTGGTGTTGGTGCTGGTGGTGTAGCAGGTGGTGGTGAAATTAATCTCTCAATGTCATCTACTTTACACGCCAATTTCTTTTCTCAAACAAATCCAACAGACAGAGATTAATTCATCATTCCATTTTACATATCAATTTGATTCCTTAAACAACCCAACATAGAAATCCTATTAGAAAACAAAGTAAAATTGAAAATGAAAATACAATCTTAAAAATCAAATAAGATGGTGGTGGTGCAGGCGCTGGTGGTGGTGCAGGCGTTGGGAAACAAGAAGAAGAAGAAGAAATCAATTTGGGAATAAGCCTGATATACCTGACTCAAAACAGCTTATCCCTTCTTAATAACTGGTTGATGAAATCAATTTCTGGGGTTGATTCTGCTTATTTCCCTATAAAATCAGGCAAATGGATTCAAAATCAATAACAAGAATTAGATCTATAACTTGAAAATATCAATTAAATAGAAAATAAACATCATAATACCTGAGTGTGTTTAAGCATACATTGTAAAAGAAATCCTCACATCATGTATACAGATTTGAAAAACAGATCAAAACCCACCAGAAATTACTATGATGAAATTAGAGATTCAGATGATAAACAAAACATGCTGTGATTAATGAAGGTTTTAGAAGAGATTGTGGTGGTGATGGAAGTCGTGACTTAAGGTAAGAAGAAAAAAAGGAAAAAGAAAAGAGGAAGTTCTCTGAAGTCTGAAGAAGATAAGAGAGAAAAGTGAGCGAGTATAGATTTTAGGGTTTTGCTAAGTTTGATTATATACAATGAATGTAGGGCTAGGATTAAAATAGTTTATAAAATCAATGGTTATAGATTTTCGGTTTTTCGGTGCGGTTATGGGTAAAACCGTTGACCGCACCGAAGATTTAACGGTTATCATAATTAAAACCGACACCGACCGTTGGATCATCGGTTCGGTGCGGTTTCGGTGCGGTTAGTGCGGTTTCGGTGCGGTTGCGGGTTTCGGTTCGGTTAGTGTGCAGCCCTAGATGTGTTAGTCAAAGTAGGTTGTAGTGCAAAGAAAATTATAGACAAAACTAGAATGGGCTAAAGTTGGACAAAAAAGTTGAAATAAATGTGAAGAAAAGAAAAATCTAATGTATGTGGAGTCCGTCAATAAAGGCTATAAATAGGAAGGAGGTGCCAATGTTTTAAATTGTAATTGAGTGAAGAACAAAGTGGTTAGTAAAGGTGAGAGTGAAAACTTAAAGTGGTTTGAATGAGCGTGTAGTTGAGCAACAACTACTTGAGTAAAAGTGAGTGAGTTAGTAAACAAATTGAGTGGTCCTTGTACAATCAGTTGTGAGAAATTAATAAAAAATTTCTTTCTAATTCAACTCAGTTGAGTGTTTGGTAAAGTAAACAGAGCAGGTCCTCATTTTAACCTTTAATCCCAAAATAATCTCCAACAGATTGTACCATAACTTATTGTTCCTGAGTTAATGAAGGATTCAAACGTGCTCTAAGGATCTTCCATATTGAGCCATCTACCCCAGCAGAAATACAAATAAATTTTGACTTCGTATCTCTGGATTAATCCACTTTGAAATCTTCAAATATATTCCATTAGAGTTAGATAACAACTCAATGAAAATAACAGACTGGTTGAATCTTTGTGTCCACCGTTGCTCCGGATTGGGCAACATTGAAACTGCAGTGATAGCATCAGTAAAAGTATAGACTAACCAACTAACTATGTTTTCCGGAAAAAGCACCCAATTCACTAAACCCTTAAACCTTTCAAAATCTTGAGATCACATTGTTTCCCTTTAGTTATCCATGTGAATTCAAATGTTTTTGATCGTAAAATCAAAGTATTAATCTTTACCATGGTTTGGATGAAAGTAGGAAATGAAGAAATGAAAGTGTACAAAGAAAGAAGAGCCGAAAATCCTTACCAACACGATAAGAATCAAAGATAGAAGACGAAAGAAATCACCATGGTAAAGATCAAAACTACATCGTCAAAAGGGATGGCCATAGTCGAAAAAAATAATGGTAGCACAGCATCCAGCGTCAGGACACGTCCATGGGTGCTAGTGAAGATACACCACAACTCTTGTACATGTAGTTCACAAATAATACAATGTGCGATTACACGGGGATATTTAGTACTCATAGAGTCATAGAAAATAATTTTATTAATAAAACTTGGGATTGTCTGGTCCTTTTGTTTGATAAATTTTTTGAAAAAGAGGGTGTCTAACAACCACACCCAATCTTTCACTTAGCAATTTGTATGGACTAACTCCGAGTTACTTTCTAGAGAATCAACTAGACAGTCAGACTCAATCTAGATGGAAATATCTCAAGAAGTTATTATGTATCTCTTGATTTGATTTACTCAAGCTAATAGAAATCAACGAGTCTTAATAAAATACAAGGAATAACTTGGATGGTACCAAAGAACAATTTCCAAGTGTCAATCAATGTAAATCAACAACCAAAGGTTGGATATTCAAATTGATTAAACTTCAACGCACAACCTGTATTATTTCAATTATAAAAATAAACAATATAATGCGAAAAATGAAATAACACAGACACCAGAATTTTGTTAACGAGGAAATCGCAAATGCAGAAAAACTCTGGGACCTAATCCAGATTAAACATACACTGTTGTTTATAGGAGTAAATGGTTTCTACTGATTTTGGTAATTGCGGGTGTGAAAGTGAGAAACAATTTAAATCCTAAATAACGTAATGCAAGGGAGTACTTTAGATTCGAGAGATCAATCTGTACAAGTCCGGCCTAAACTAAGAAATGGTCGTTCCAGACTTGCTTCGGTCACAAAGTGGAGGAGAAGGGTTGGTTTAGGGAGGGAAGTGAAGAGAGTGCTGAGGCCAGAATAATTCTGAAAGAGTAGTACTTGACTTGTATCAGAAGGTGAAAGCTTCGAGAAAGATAGCAAGAGTTACCTTTCTGAGTGTGGTATTTTTCCCTGACCAAAAACTTGTTGTTCTAGTGGAAATAGGTAAGTCAATTTATACAAGTCTAAAAAGAAACATACTCTGGCCTCATAAGAAAAGAAAACAGATGAGTTAAATGGGAAGAGGTGGTAATGCTTGGTATTGGTGGAATTTGATGGACTTGATGTTCCATAATGAAAGAACGTTTTACCGTTGCTTCCTGCTTTTACTAACCATCTTATTCTTATTACACTATCTTGAAACGGGCATTTGTGTATTCCGCATGCTGTAGACCACCAAACCAATACCCTAATGAGCATCCACCAGTTTGTGTTGATGTCTCGAATGTTTTTGGAAAACATGTAGCATGTTGTTGTGGCTTGGCAAGTCAAGCTCTGGAAACTTGCTATCCTGGTGACCTTCGATGGTCGAGATTTTGCATCTTGAGTGGAGGGGAAACCATTGATCGTTGCACTCCTTCGTTTTGGTAGCCGCGTAGTGAGGGACAATGTGGTGGCGCGGCTAAGTTGGCATGCCGTTGGCATGGCATGGTTTGGCGTTGCCAAACTTAGGTTTTCGGGCCAAAGGTTATCATGTGTCGTCTGGTAAACTTGGATGGCTAGGACTTGCTCCTAGGATTGAAGGGAAACTGTTGATTGTTACACGCCTTCATTTTTGTAGCCGCGTAGTGAGGGCCAACGTGGTGGCGTGTCTATGTTGGCATGCCGTTGGCATGGCATGGTTTGGCATGGCCAAACTTAGGTTTTCGGACCAAAGGTTACCATGTGTCGTCTGGTAACCTTGGATGGCTAAGATTTGCTCCTTGGATAGAAGGGAAACAGTTGATTATTGAACTCCTTCGTTTGGTGGCCGCGTAGGGAAGGCCAACAGGGTGGCGCGTCTAGGTTAGGCTTGGCATGTGGGGCCAAGGGTTTTCCATGGTCGTATGGCGTAGTTAGGGCCAAGGTAAGGGCGTTTGGCTTGGCATTATGTGACTAGCATGGCTAGGGACAAGGCAAGGTGCGTCATGGCGCGGCTAGCTTGGGCTAGGTTTGGTTTGGCTTGGCATGTGGGACCAAGGTTTTGCCATAGGCGCATGGCGTGGCTAAGGCCAAGGCAAGGGGGTTTGGCTTGGCATGATGTGACTAGCATGGCTAGGGCCAAGGCAGGGTGCATTTGGCATGGCGCGGATAGATCGGGCTAGGTTTGGTTTGGCTTGGCATGTGGGTACAAGGGTTTTCCATAAGCGCATGGCGTGGCTAGGGCCAAGGTAAGGGTGTTTGTCTTGGCATGATGTGACTACCATCGATAGGGCCAAGGTGAGGTACGTTTGGCATGGCACGACTAGATTGGGCTAGGTTTGGTTTGGCTTGGCATGTGGGGCCAAGGGTTTTCCATAGGCGCATGACGTGGCAAGGGCGTTTGGCTTGGCATGGTGTGACTAGCATGGCTATGGCCAAGGCAAGGTGCGTTTGGCATGGCGCGGCTAGCTTGGGCTATATTTGGTTTGGCTTGGCATGTGGGGCCAAGGGTTTGCCATGGGCGCATGGCGTGGTCAGCTTGGGCTAGGCGCGTGACGAAGCTAGGGTTTTGGGGGCAAAGGTCGTTTGGTGACCTTAGACGGCCAATATTTTCTCCTGGGTTTGAAGGGCAACCGTTGATTATTGCACGCCTTCGTTTTGATAGCCGCGTAGTGAGTCCAGTATGGTGGCGCGACATGGGGCCATGGAGGTGCGTTTGGCATGGCGCAGTAGGTGTGGCTGGCATGATTTGCCATTGGCATGGAGGTGCGACGAGCATGGATGGCATGCTTTGGCGCGGTCGGTGTGGATGACATTATTTTCCATTGGTACAGAGGTGCATCTAGCATGGTTGGCATGCTTTGGCGTGGTCGGTGTGACTGGCATGATTTGCTATTGGCACAGAGGTGAAACTAGCATGATTGACATGCTTTAGCGCGGTTGGTATGGCTGACATGATTTACCATTGGTGATCGTTTGTCAACCGAGCAAAAATAATTTCACTTTCTTACTTAACTAAAATAAAAGTAGTATCCACAGAGAGGCTATTGTTGTTATGCAAATTTTCAGATTCTTAGTAATCAAAGGGGGGGTTTTGAGTTATCAAAGAAATAAAAATAAATTGGAAGAAAAGTAATAATAAAAGTAATCAATAAGGAGAATATATTGGTCATGGGATAGTTTCATTCACAAACTTGAATTCTCAACAATGACTATAATTGGAATTTTAATCTCTCATTTACTAAAAGTCCTAGAATATCTTGATCGCAAGAATATTACGTTAATTCCCTGATTTCATCACAACCACATTAAAAGATGCATATGTGAATTCTTCCTAGAAAGCAACCTAAAGTGTAAAAGCACAATTAAGTTTAACTCCCTAAAAGCAATAAGTTCTATAGAATAAGACTAATCAAGGAAATCAAAATGTGTAAAAGAACTAAATCAATTTAACCCAAGTTATGATTCATATGTGACTAGTAGGATATATCACTACAAGCACTACCCACAATTATGCTACTTAGAATCAGGGATAAACAACGTTTTCGTATTGAAAACCCTAATTTATCTTTAGATATGAATGCAAATCGGATTGATTCCGGACTCAACCAAACAAACAATCAAATCATACAACAATATTAATAATGAATCATAAACAATAAAGTTGAGACAAAATTAATGCATTGAATCAAATCTTATTTGTGAAATCCATTTTATATCCCATAACCAATAAATGAAATTTAGCTACTCATAGTTTTTGGATTCATCATATTCATATTCATAATCAATAATAAAAATGAAATGAAGAAGATGAAAAATAAACAAAAGCAAACCCTAGTCGCTGCTCTCCTCCAAAACTCTAGTAGAAATGATATGTCTCTCCCTAAAAGAATAGAAACTTTTTGTTTTTATAGCTTTTCACCTTCCCAAATTAGGTTTTCAAAGCCTAAGGTCCAAATGCTCCAATAGTAAGATTCCACCAAGCCCATAAGTGAGGAATAACCCAAGTAAAAACCTGTCCCAAAAAAGAGTCACCGAAAAACTGTGTTTCTGGTCGGAAGTTCACCGGAATCCGGAATGAAAAATAACTCAGGTGACCGGCAAAGTCCACCCGGTCACCGGTCAAATGAGCCAACTCGGGTCACTGGAAAGTAAACTGAGTCAACACCTGGTTAGGTAAGTCAGATCTGAGTTAGTGCTAACTCAGCTGACTTGGTCTAATTCTGGCCAAGGCCATTGCATAGGCTGTTGCACATGCCTTATGTTGTGCTGCACCATCATTGCAGCTTCACTGGAGCAATCTAGCCATGATGGATGTTCCCTGTAACCTACACACACCACCACCAGCTCCAGTTTCCTGCAATAGCACCAATTCCCCCAATTCCATTAGAAGTATCCACCTGCAACACCAACTGAATACCATTCTACAACTCAAGATTGAGCCATTTCATACCAGTACCAGCAGCTACATCAAACCCAAACCACCAACACCGCATCCATCTGCATCTCCTTGAGATTAACCACACAAACCATGTACTACCAACACATTGCATGTGTCTTATTTCCACTGTCACCACCAATCCCAGTTCATATGCAATTCACCAGATGCAACCACCATTTCACCTAGCCATTGCAACTCAGTAGAAGCTGCAACCTCAATATCAGCTGCATCCGTACATTCACAAATCAACAGCATCCTCACTCCATTCAACTCTATATGTAGCTTCTAGTTCAGTTAACAGCTCCTCCTGCCACTCCATCTGAGCTACAATCGCCTTCGTTGAATGGATCCGACTGCACCAGACCCTGCAGAAATACAAGCATAGAACTCCATAATTTTCATGACTCAATCCTTATTATGACCAGCTGCAGTACAAACTTGTAACTCAACCAAAACTCCGTGCATTTGAATTCCTCACTGAACCCCTTAAACAACGACACGAATTAGATCAAAGCAGCATCATATTTCAGCTGCCACTAAGCTCAGAATTTGACCCAGTTTCCTCTAATTCGAACCAGTCTACCCTGAACTCAAGCCAGAAAAACCACCTACTGAAACACCTCAGTTCATGCCTATTGCGACTACAATACCACACACCTCACCACATGAACCAATCACAATATCATTTAGCTCCCTTTTCTGCAAACAGTTCAATCCACCATCCACTTAGGCTTTCTTGTCCTCCCTGCAACCATCACCAGCTATCAGTAGCAGCATCGGAACTCTTGCATTTTCCATATGGCCATCAGCTATTTGTAAACGCAAAATCACCACATGTAATTCCACCATCAAAACCAAGCCACTGCTATACAACCATTCACTCCTCAGTACTGTTCGTAGTTGCAGCAGCAACAACTTAAACTCTGTCCATGAACCATCTATAATTCATCCACAATCTTTCATCTGAATTGCAATCTCACAGTTCTGAAATTCTCCCTGCACTTCAGTTCAGCTCAATAATTCTCAGTGTCACCAGTTCCACCTGCTTCTTTTGTAATCCATGAACACACTCAAAACCACAATTCCAACTGCAGCTGCAATTTCTGCTTCTTCCATGTATTTCTGGTTCAATTGCACCACCAGGCTCAAGCAATTTTCACATCTCTAATTTCAGTTCACCTTCAATTCCACCAGATTCATACCTCAAATCCATCTTCACTGACCTTGTAAACAATAGCACCAGCATACCCATATTCTAATTCTCATCTCCAACCACTTTCTTCATCTTCTACCCTGACTTCAGCAGAGACCACCACCAGCTCCAATCTAGCATCACCATGTCAACACCAACAGCAGCTCAGCTTCAGAAACCCTAATTTATTCATCTGCACTTCAAATCTCTCTTTCAGTTCTTCACAAACCCTTGTGTCAACTGTCTCTATCAAACCCATATAACCAAACACATGGGAGAAAATTCACAGCAGATTCATCTTTTTCTCCCTTTTCCACTTCAACAACAACGTCTCCTTCTCTTGTCTTTGAATTCCTCTCTCTTGATTTCACCATCAACAGATCCATCTCAAATTTTGGATCCCTATTCTTCAACAACAAACCCTACCTTCTTCTCGAATTTCTTGGTTTAATTTATGGCAACAACTAAAGATTCATCATCTCACGGTTTCTATCATTAATCTCTAAATCTCTCGATCTCTCAGCTTCATAATAGTGCCGCCATCTCCCTCTTGGTTTCAGGTGGTGTAAGAAATACAGCTAATGATAAGAGAAATGATTTCTCTGATTTTCAGGTCTTGTGTAGGAAAGTGATACAGCCACCCAAATAAACTGGATAAGGGCCAACC